>OY979663.1:13147299-14347299 GCA_963855955.1 Luperina nickerlii
CTTCCGGTACTTGAGCGCATCATCTGAAGACTGCAGGATCATCTCGCGCTTCTCCTTCATGAGCCGCAAAGTAGGAGATCAGACAGCCTCTTTTTTGTATTCGAACGACGGATCTTGAAGATCTTAAACCCGACCGTTTCCACGAACCTATCGTTACTTACGCACTTGAAACGATTCTGAAGTTCGAACTTCAGAATCGTTTTATAATAATAATAATCATTTTATTATCAGGCAACTAAGGCCCATAGATAAAATACACAAAATAAACTTATACAATAATAAACTAATACATATTAAAACAACTTAAAACTATGATTATACACGTAACGTTGTCGGCGTCGTGTTTCGCTGCGTGGTGTCGCGTAACCGTCCTCGGAAACGTCGATATACGACACCTTTCGGCCAAAAGTCCTCTTTCAGACAGGTCTGTAGATGTTGGGTTGGAACACGTACCACGAATGACTTAAAGTTGATGTTGTGGCGCGATTCCAACTTTTCGACCCTCAGAGTCCAGTTGGTCTTCACCTTCAAATACTGCACGACTTCCTCAGTTGTCGTGGAGTTATGCAGACGCGAAAGGTACAGCTGCGTCGTAGGCACAGCAGGGCGCAGCAGCATGTTGGGTCCAGTCGGTCCGGTACCACACAGGTTACGAGAATAGGGATTATTCTTCTTCCTTTCTACTTTCGTGAAACCCTCCTCATCAACTTGGCTGGCTCTTGGCAAAGAGCAACGGACCGCAGTCAGGGCAGGTTGAGTACCCTTTACCAGTTTATCCCCTTTTCTGGTGTGTCGCTTAGGCTGCGACGCATCTGATTTGCCGCTGGTGACAATAGCAGCGTAGGCACGTTTAGGGGTCGACGTACCTACGCGTGACGTTTCCGCAGGCGGTGTTGTGGCGCGGGCGACGGCAGCGGCGGGCGGCGCTTGCTCAGCGTTATTGGCAGCTGGTGACGCACTTGTGTTCGCCAATTCAAAACTGTCAACGGATGCATTTTGCGCCCCTCGTCGTGTGTTCACCTTTGAGGCCTCCGGTGACCCAATTACCGAACCAATGTTGCGCAATGATGCTATTTCTGCACGTAGTTCAGTATTGGTTTTTTCTGATACCTCCATTCTGGACTGCATCTTGGTCATCTCCGCTTTCAAGGAAGTGATGTCCTTTAACAGCCGCGTAACGTCGACGTGATCGAATGTGACGGGTGGCAGTTTACTTAGCTCCTTCGCCACGAAATCTGGCACGTCGTCCGGGTCAGTCTTCTTCAACATATCGATGATATCTTGAATACTCTTCTCGGTTCCATCTCTACGGCGAGACGGCATCTGGTCGAGTTTCCCAAGTGACTGGAACAGTAACCGTTTTCCGCTGCTGATCTCGCCCTCCTTGTAATTCGACCGGCATATCTGCAGGATGCTCACTTCGGACTTCATTCTTTGGGGTTGCTATAATAGCCACGCTTGGCATGCGAGTTGGCGATCGCAGTATGGTGGTAAAATGCATAGGGAACTTAAAGAATAGCACCATACCGGTACCAATTTAAGTCCGGCACCACACCGAACCAGGTGACATCTGGGGGCCTAAAAAGGCCACTTTGGCAAAATCATAAAAGGATATCATTATGAATCATAATATGGCGAAGACAGTCCGTATTTTTCTTTTTTTCGCTGCACTACGTAGTATAATCAAATTGATTTGGATTGGATTGATTGGTATTTTAGCACAGTAAAAAAAATTACTGAAAAATCCTTCACCAATAGGATTTGATACGATTAACTTAAGAGTTAACTGTCCATTATGATTCATAATGTTATCCTTTCATGATTCTGCCAAAGTTGCCTTTTTTAGGTCCCCAACTGTAAGTAAATAAAGCAGATTTCAGACGTTTCACTTTTTGTTCATTTTTATGTTTCACTCGAAGAGAAAAATGTCTGTCTGAACACAAAATTAATTACAAGTAAAAATTAATTAGTGAACCGATCTAACTATGATGGATTTAGCCACTCAGCATCATTTAGTAGCCTACCGAATGATGGAAAAATGACATGAAATGTGCAGTGCAGATGATTCGTCGTTCATTCCTATGTAATCTTGTAGGTGTCGTGTAAACGTGGAATGTAACGATATTAACATTCACTCGAGTGAAACGTCTGATTACAGCTTAAACGACTAACTAATTAACTGAACCAAGTTTTAATTCACCGTTTCAGTTTTGTAAGGATCATTTCGATGTAAGAACATAATAGACAGTGAAAATAGATTTAAGCAGTGTGTTCATACGTAAATTGTTACAAAGTAGGTACCAATTTCGGTTCTAGGTTAAAAAGACAAGATGTGCACTTATTAGAATTTTTGATCGAACTATTCTTGCCCTTTAAAAAATGATTAATCGTAGAAAGAGCACCAAATTTCACGTATGTTTGTATATAATGAATAGATAACATAACTTCCCTGTAGTGTTTAGTTTGAGGCGAAGTACAGATTAAAAGTTAGAATTATTTGTTTTTTTTTTTGTTCCAAATGTAAATCTTTGTTATTTCATAAAACTAAATTTTAGATTTCTAATTGGTGTCAGGTTGCCTATTGCGCAGACGATCACAATGTTCAACACAACTTTCTTTGTTACTAAATAAGTACCTACCTAACTAAAATATAAATGAAAACTGTTTTAAAATTTCATGTTTATTGTAAGACTACTGAGCCGGGTGTACCTTTATTATGTAACAACCACTTGCATGCTAAATTTTAATTTAATTTAAATAATTGCCCTTCGTAGAACCTACAGGTTTTTCGGGCGATAAAGATCACTCATTCGAATATTATGCATGAAAAGATTTATCATTTGTTGTAGGCAACGACATTAAGCATGACTGAAATATTCTGCTTATTATGTTCATGTTTGCACATTTTCTAAATTCTTTCACCACTTTAATATTTCGGTATAAAGTTGCGGTAATCACCCTTCGGTCGGACCGCGGAGCCGCATGCGCCCAACCTCACCCGTTGTTCATTATAAGTATAATGCTAAGTGTTACTTCAGAAAAGGGTTCAAGTCGTGTTCTGCAGCCGCTGCATCAAAACATATGTACCTATAACTAAGTTGAAAGGGTGAGGTAATAGGGTGTATTGACATTTTTATGAGGGCCAGTCTTACCAGTTCTTTCCAATTTCAAGCGGTATAGTACAAAATTACAAATAGGTAGTCTGAACGGTAAAATGGCTGTGTAACTTCCGGACGGACCCACAGACAGACAGACATGGCGAAATTATACGGATTCCGTTATTGCCATTTGGCTCCGAAAACCTAAGAAGGAAGTTTGTAAAACTATTATCTATATTTAGAAGGTTGCAAATGATTGAATAACATTATGAACTTGTAATTGAAAATTACCTCAATTTTCGTCGACGATTTTTCAATTACGATTTAATAAAAATAACCTTAATTGTAATGTCAAATAAAAACATTAAAATTAGAATTTCAGGTTATGAATTCCAATAATTAAATCAAATCACTCAATCAATTTGTAAGTGGCACTGCCACTGCATCAACAGGTACGTTACCATTTGTTGACATTTGGAATAGAGTAGGTATATTAGACCCGTTAGTTTAGTTGAGCAACACTTGATTAACGATCAAAAAACCTTCTTTTTTCATTACACGTGACATTTATTTTCTATTTCTAACACATGGTTTCTGAACTGAGATTTTGAAGTTGAAAACTATTCAAACTCTACTTTAGCATTACCTATATAAGGTAATCCTTCGATGTAGCCCTTCTAATTTAATTTCTCGGACTACGTTGAAGAAGTCACCTTAAAATTATGCATTCTGAAAGTTGGCAACGTCGAAATAGGTAGTCATAAAAATTTCGCTAAATAAATTAATTTATTAATATTACTAAATTAAATTATGAAATATCGCACTATAGTGCACTAAGATATCATGAATTGCAATAACTAATATCATGACGCTTAGGTATATGTATACCTATACCTATATTAAGTTTGAGGTTTAAAAATCACTTAAAAACCTTCCTAATGCTATTTTTACATCTAAAATTGCTGCAACACCTTATTCACTGTCATTCTTGCAATTCTTAATCAATATTTTAGTATTATAGAGCGATTGAAATATCGCTCTTTCAAAATTTCATTTAGTTATCACACTAATATTACAAAGGCGAAAGTTTGTGAGTGTGTGTGTGTGTTTATATGTTTGTTACCTCTTCACGCTCAAACGGCTCGACCAATTTTGATAAAATTTTGTATGGAGGTAGCTGACACCTTGGATTAATATATAGGCTACTTTTTATCCCGATATTCCCACGGAATTGTACATTTACGCGGGTAAAACCGCGGGGCGCAGCTAATTGAAAAAAAAAAAAAAAAATCAGTCGCTCTGACAAGGTTCGATTTTTTTTTGACCATTCATTCAGAAATAGGAGTTATTTGTCGAGTTATGGAGAAAAGCTCAAGAATAATCAGAAAATAGAATAAAGCAGCGAGCGAAGCGAGCTCGAAAATCTGTGCACACTCTCGAATGGCTTAGATTACCTTTTGATAACTCAAACAGAAATTGTAGTTGTTTCGCCGGGTTACGCGGTCACAATAGTACATTATGATATAAGTGCGATAAGCCTCTGCTTTCTTTTAGCCCTCGCCTAAGGCTCGGGCAAGCAATATCGCCTCGGCTGTAATTATCAAAGCGCACGTATGTCATACGACGTTTTATAACATATTTGCGGGGAAATAAATAAAACTCGGAGTTTCTTAAACGAATAAATCTTTAATTAAAGCAGTTATGAAAATTTGAGCAATTAGTAAAATTGATTATTGTTTTTGTTACAGATATTAATGGTTGTAATTTATTGTCAAAATTAATTAAATTAAAGAATTAAATGTTTATTTAATGTATTTTATCGCCCAATGTTAATTTTATTCATAAAATGTTGACTACTTTTCTGAAATAAAAACTCTTTGCTAAGATTTAAAAAAGTACTGTTCGTTTTGACGGAGCATCTTGATAAACCGTGCGATTTACATTACATTACCGCACAAGTGCGTCATGAGATACATTACGATATTGAAATTGGTGAAATAAGAGACCCTTTACGAGCAAATATGTTATAAATTATATTATCGCACCATCTCGGATAGGTTCGGTTATCTTTTGGCCATACATACAGAAATAGGGACTGGCTGTGGGTCTGCATAGTACGGCCCCCTAAAGGTAGCAGCCCTAGCAGCCACCCGCCTGGCCAGCCCCTAGCAACGACTCTAAAATTATCCAAAACAGCGAAATATTTGACAGCTATTTGCGACGTTGCCAACTTTCTGAATGCGCACTTGCACACCTTATGAAATGCTAAAGTAGAATTTGACAAGTTCTTAGCTTCAAATTCTCAAATCAGAAAGCTTGTGTAGTAACATACGAGTACCTACATAGCGCTTTATGTGCTTACTTTTGCTTAAAATGTGTCTGAACGTAAGCAATAATAAAAAGCTTAAGTATAGCATTTTCTTATTCCTGCAATTCCAATTCAACCAGCTAGCTTTCGAAGTGATTTACTAATACATAGTTGAACATAGTTCGGATGCAAGCAATTTATTTTCCTTAGAAATAGTTTTGTTATCAATCATGTCATTTGTATCTTACACACACATTTTAGATTTTATATAAGTAGGTACATTTGTGTTTTTGTCGGCTACCTTTATTCCGCGAGGAGAGTAAAAAAATAATAAGCAACTTCTTTTAATTAGTTGAAATCGCATGCTTTAAGTACTATAGATATATTATTTTATTCCTCTCGCGGTGTGTGTACCTATTTGTTTGAAGATAGGTAATATTGGAACTTTTAGATGTTGGAATCGAATTTATTTATGTTTCATTTTTTTAAATGGCCTTGTTATTGTCGTTCCAATGGAACACGTTCTCTGCAATATTATTTTACCCACCCCTTTTGTTTATTATGAGTTTTAATTACTTACTATAAAAATTGCCAGCACGCGCAGCATGAGCACCGTAAAAACCACGTTAAAACGGTAGAAATAAAAGACAAAAGACAAATAAATTGTAGAAAGACTTCTACAGCGTGATGAAAAAAATTAAGAAATAAAAAGAAAAAGAATATGTGACATTGTCTTCTTCTTCTTAGCTTAGGTATCGATGGCAAAAAGTTTTATAAAATTTGGCGTAAAATTCAGCTGCGCGTACTCTGAATGTGACATTGTATGGAAATATTTATCGTCGATTATTCGTCATCGTAGAGATACAGACCTGCATATTGCACATTGCGTAACACACTATCAATCCCAATCTGAATCATTTTAACGGATATTGCTAATCCTATTCATATGTTCGAAAAATTTGAAAATAACGCAATGAATAAAATATTCTTTATTATGTACACCATATGAATGTTGTTGAACTGTCAAACCGAAATCCATTCCTACTGTTAGTGTGTTACGCAACTACCCCGCCGCGCTGGTCATACTACGCTTGCTGGAGTCCTTAAGCGTTGAATTCAGTATTTGGTTTTCTAATTCCATGCTAATATAGGTTTAATTTTATGTTTATGATTTTCATTTGTCTTTCTTCCTATTCGCCTTAAGGCTCCTTCAAACAGGCGCGACACGCGATAAAATCGCGCGCAACACAAAGGCACCGCAAGTCGCGCAACAAGCGGTGCCTTTGTGTCGCGCGCGATTATATCGCGTGTCGCGCAGCAGGAGCCTTTAATTATGAGGAACAGTATCTACTTCCACTATATCTAGCCTACTAATGAAAGGCATGGTACCTACAAAACATCCTCCGATAAATTGAATTCTGCTTTATGATAAATGCTTGTACTTATACAAAAGTACTTTCGTGCCTATGGATGTATGTACCGGAAAAATTGAAGCAAAATTGGTGTTTATTTTTAAATATGAAATGAATATTTACTTATATACTTTTTAAATACGCCAACAGGTTAGACCAAATACTTGGAAAACAAGGATCTAAAGCTAAAGATGTCTACGCATCAAAAATCAGCCTAGCTTCCAGAGTAGTTAAAATTGAAAGACAAGTAAGTACTTTTGTAACTCCTAACCTTTTACCATATGTACTTTGGTCTTATGCTCGGCTAAAGCCGATATCAGACGCTTCACTCGAGTGATTGATTCACTCAAGTGATGGTTCATTTTTGTTTCATTCTACGTTCACACGGCCCCGACAAAATTATGGAATTAACGTTTATCTGCTACTTTCATTTAATTTTACAATAATTCGGTTGGCGAGTGAAAGGAGTCGAATGAAAGTCAAAAATGAACAAAAAGTGAAGTGAGTGTGTCTGTTATCGGGTAAGTTACGAGTTAAGGCTCCTTCAAACAGGCGTGACACGACACGCGACACAAAGGCACCGCAAGTCGCGCAACGAGCGGTGCCTTTGTGTCGCGCGCGATTATATCGCGTGTCGCGTCTGTTTGTGCGTGCCTTAGAATTTACACATTACATAAATTCGTAATGTAATTTTGGAAATAAATCGCTTTCTGCTTAGATCATATGCATTATTTGGATTAAATGTATTAAATCATCGTTAAATTAAATGAGAAGGAATAATGGAAGTCGTTGATTGATTAGATTTTTATAAAATCATCTCATCATATTTATTATTCTTATACCCAGTCAATATAATTTGTTTCAGGTAGATGATATAGAAAGTAAGTTGGATCATTTGTTAGAAATGTATAAGGAAGACAGAGGGGGGGTGCCACGAAGACTACTAGGAGGTGGTTCCAGCGGGGAGGGCTCGGGCGGCCCGTCCGGTGAGGGCGGGTTGGTTGTGCGGCACCGACCGGCGCTAGCCGACAAGCAGTGTTCGGAGCCCAACTCGCCGGTGTCGCGCACGTTTGAGCCACCCCCGCCGCCGACCGCCGCGCCGCTCGTGCCGTACTTGAAGCGGCCCATGAACCGGGGCTACTCCGACCTCGGAAGTAGATTCATGAAAAAAAAAGCTTTAGTAAAGTACGAAACTATTATACCCATTAACCCAATACAAGGTTCTACACCGATAATTTCCATGTCTGATTATGTTTATTTCCTCATAATTTTGCAGCATATTCCCAAGTTTTTATTTTTCTAGCATGAATTAAATAAGTACCTACCAAAGGTAGTCCAGATAAATTTCATCTGAGGAATAAATATTACGGTTTGACAGCTTATGTATAGAAAGAAGATATGTAAAACTGTCATAATTAGTCTTCAGACAAAAGTTATCTGACTATTGAAAGATCAACCCCATGTAATTATAACAATGTACCTATATACCTACATAAGAATATTTAGGAGCTTCTTGCAATCTTGTCAATTTTGCTAAAGTGTAAATGCATAGCTAAATAACAAATGTTAGCAGGACAGCCAGTACAAGTCGCAACGGTGAATCCCCAAGAGACGATGAAGTAGTAATCGTAGTGCCGGACTGCGAGGTCACACCTCCCCGCCTCGTCACCGACAGCTCAGGTCGGTATCTGTCCCACGTAACTACACATGTATGTATATACTGGAACATTAGCTCATCTAACTGCCCACACAAACTTATAATATTTAAGTACTACCTTACCATTTACCATACCTAGGATTCCTAAACAGTCACAAATTAGCAGATTGGTAGAAATTGTTTGGAGTATTTGACGCATTGTTGGTAGGTTCCTTGCCAGTCATCCTATAACCAATAATGTTTTATTGTATTAAATAAATTCTGTCATTTGAATGAACTGTTTCAGATGCTCTAATCAATGTCTACGTTGTCCACTGCGCCTTATGGAACCACTGACACATTAGTTGCCACGTAGAGTCACACTCGTGTGAATAGACTGCTGTAGTTAATGTGATGCTAACTTAACCAATTAAACATCGTTGCCATAGGTATAAATATGCGAATATTACAAAATTGCAGCATCTTATGAAGATTATTCGTCGTCGACTTCTCTCTGACCGATGACATGGGAGAGCCCCATAAACGGCCGCCGCCGGCTCCGTGAGTCCTACATCCTACCCCTATCGATGTGTGGAATGTTTATCATTTAATAGTGTCTCTCTGTGTCCTCCTAGACCCTCCTACAACTTACTCCTACCACATGAATGTATTAATGAAGGTGTCGTAGATTTAGACTAATGTTTATCAGATTTTATTTTTTATCTGGACATAATTAATTTGCTACTTTATCAAAAGTTGTGTATTTAATTTACCTTTTTCAAACACATAACATATCTCTCTATATATATTTAAGAAAAACATATATTTTCTCTAACCGACGGTTTCAAGTAGATATCAGATGTTTCTGTACCCAAAAAACATGCAACAAATTTTATATCAGCTCTAACGACCCCCTAAGTATAAAGTACCTATATATAGACGAATGAAAACAACGATTGTCTGAGCTGTCTGTGATCACACACGAACCCACTGTTACGATCTATTTGTCCGACAAGTTACTGCTGAACGTGGCTTTGACCAACGCCGACTGACGCACAATGCAAAGAAATGAGGAAAAAATAGTATCACGGGGCAAGTGAGTGATTTATGTAACTAAGAATTCACATACATACCTACCATAAAATATATAAGTATATAAAAGACAAAGTAAGTCGTCGTCCATAATTCCTTACTTTTCCATACTAATATTATAAATGTGAAAGTACTTCACTCTGTCTGTCTATCGGTTACTTTTTCACGCAAAGCACTGAAACTATCGTTATACAATTTGACAGATGGCCTTGGAGAAGGACATAAACACCTGGATATTTTTATAAAAAAATAAAATTGTGAAGTACAAAATAGCTACACGCAAACGAAGTCGCGAGCAACAGCAAGTATTTTTCAACGACTTACTTACATAGAGGTAAAAAAAAACACTCGACTGCAACTAAGAGGCACTTATTTAGTTCAGTCTCAAGTTTGATGCCACCAACTGCATCCGACTGCTGGAAAAGAGATCTTGTTTTAGTCTCTTTAGTTGCAGTCTTAGTTTTTTGTTTTATTTTCTAACTTTTAGTGTGGTAGGTATATATTTTTGTTACCCACAAGGCCAGGATAATATTTAAAGAAACGACGTTACTTATTGACGTTAAAATCCGTCATTTCGATATTATAAGAACAAAACCATTACCAACCAATATAACCATCGCACGGCCTAGACGAGCCGATAGATACTGAATCTCATATAGATACTGAAATCCATCCAGCTGTTTGGATGCTTCGAGGGTATAAAAAACCCACGTACATACAAACATACGCGTGAAAAACATAACCCTGTCTTTGCTGTCGCGCAGCCGTTTAAAAATGAGCCAATTAGTAAAACTTGTGGCATGTTTGACTTCGTATGAAAAAAAATAACTAGGCTGAAATCTGTAAAGTGCCGTAACAAGGTGTCCGCAGAAAATATTAATCAGTGTCTAGAGCAAATCAACCATTTACGAAGGTGGTGCGGACACTACGACTGATTAAAGAAAGATAAAAAGAAATAAATTAATCAATAAAAGAGATGACTCTAAATTAAAAATACAGCCAAGCCAATACCTATTTCTTAGTAGGTTGCTACTATGAATATATTATTATCTACATATACCTACTTATTATTAGGAATTAACTTAAATTTTTATTTGGTTTTATATTTGGTGCATGTTGAACTTGGGTAGTGTTGCCCAAAATCGGTCTTGGTCTTGCAGTCTTGGTCTTGTTCTTGCATTTTTGCAAGACCAAGACCAAGACCAAGACCGACTTATTTTAGCAAGACCAAGACCAAGACTGAACCCTGCAAGACTTGAGCAAGAACAAGACTAAGCCTGCAAGACTCTTGCGTCTCGCAGTTAAGTCAAACTGAGATTTGGGCGTTATAGTAGGTATTTGGTTTCAATCCCGATTATGCGAAAATGGATGTATTTTTTTTATGAAACAGTAAATTACATTGTTGAATTGCATTGAAAACTAAAATTATTGTTGATAATAAAAAAAATATCGAAAAATTACGTGACTATCAATACACTTCTGCACGTTTTTTTTTTAATCTTCTTTACTGAAGGCGAAAGCGGTTTTAGGTAGCCCGCGAAATTCACTGACCAGCAAATTGCAAAAAACGTAAGAAAAATTTAATTTCGCGGGCTACCTTAGCGCTTCCCCCTTAAATCGATGAAGCTTTAGAAAAATAATTATCCCCTCATAACGAATCTAAAATAAAAGTAGTAAATGGGTCATTCAATTATGTAGATGATTAAAATGCCTCATGTGACGCGTCTGTTAGATTCATTGGGATTCATGGCCGACTCGACGCCGCGCGGGGATTCCCGCAATCTACCGCATTTTTTGTCAGGTTCAAGCATTTATGCACTTTATTGTAATAATTTAAAGTTTATTTTCAAGTGCATTAATAATACGAGGAGACCGCTTGGCGCTGCGGTCCCTTTGTGGCGCATTTGAAAGCGAATAGCGTAGGTACGAAGACAGTGTTGACCTCGCAAATGAACTTTAGCGATACAGCTGATCAGGTAGCCCTTTGCAGTTTTATTTACATTGCTGTTTTAAGTGAAACAAGTGAATTTACTATTTTTTAATTAAAAATCTCATTGGGTCAGATAGAAATAATGATTGTATACAGTTTACAGTAAAAAAATTGCAGAAAAAACGTAAAAATTAAGAAAAAGCCAACGAAAAATTTCAACGCAGGGGGTCCAGAATCATGTACAGACGCCAGCACATCAAGCTACCCGAAACTGTCAAATTTTCCCCAATCAATTTTGAACCTTATGCTTTAGCGATAAAGTTGAAAATCTATTAAAGAAATTTAACAGATTGTAGTAGGTTGATGTGCTGGCGTCTGTACCTACTGAATCCATGGTAAGCGGTTGCGCGTCGATGTCCCTGCCACCCTGAGCAATAGGCTAATAGGTATTTGAATGTAGTCTAGTCTAAGTAGTAGAGTCTCGCAAGACTTGCGAGACTCTTGCTGCAAGACCAAGACCAAGACCAAGACTGAGAGCGCAATACCAAGACCAAGACCAAGACCAGGTGTATTGACGCAAGACCAAGACCAAGACTGGCTAAGGTCTTGTCTTGGTCTTGCATTTGGGCAACACTAAACTTGGGTACCTAAAGCTTAAAAAACAAAAGACAACACAACAATGGAAACTATCAGACAAGATTGAAATAAATCGTCAAAAACGTAACTAAACTTAAGTAACAGGTATATTATAACGCACGCTAGATTTCAGCCTACTCTTTTTAATTATTATTTTTTAATGCAAATATACCTGTACATTTTATTTATTTACAACACCTTCCATCAATTGTCAGCATGTCTGTAATGTAGTTTTCTTATGTATTTATTTAGACATTTGTTATATTTAGGTACTGATTATACAAGTGTATCGAATAATACATGTGGTAAATATTATTATTTCAACAGCTTATTATTATGTATATCTTTGCCTGACTTTTAACGGTATTTATTACGAGTGTAGCTGGCGCTGTATTAACCGTATATAACCGTGGCCCCAAAATACAGGGGCCCCGACGCCGACGTGTGTAAGCAAAAATTCGTAAGAATTTGGACTTATTCCAATACGTCAAATTCTGATTGATAAGAGGCCCGTAATATGCCCGTACCTAATTAATGAATACCAATTCTCAAGCTGTTGCATACGTTTAGTAATAGTACATTATGATACATGTGTGCTATGTTGATCATCAATGCACACGCGTTTCATACGACGTTTTTCAACACACTTGCGAGGAAAAAATACAGACTTGTATTGTTAAATATTAACTTGTACGGAAAATGGCGCGCTGGTTCTGTTTTTCCGCGCGCCGCGGTATTCGTAGGTAGACGGAGAATGCTAGTCTACGGCGCTATCCATAGCCAGCAATAGCGATGCGCGCGCAAGTGTAAATAAAAGCACTTAAGCACTGACAACAGACCGCTATAAACAGCCTATAGAAAAAATATTTGTAAACACAAAATAATGTTTAAACTGATCGTAGTGATGTCGTATGTTAAATTGTAGTTAAGTTATTATGTAAAAAAAAATAAAAAAAAATACGCAAAATACGCGCATTGACGTGGAGTTGCGGACACCAGCCCGTATTACCTATTACCTATTAAGTTATTATGGAATTAGAAAGTAGAAAGTACTATTGGCATAGAGAAATATACATTAGTTCAGTAAGAATCCGCAATAATAGAACGCCAGTCAGGGTCTTTTCCGTTTGGTTTCGGAAGGGACCACGGACAATTTAAGGTGAATGCGCAGTGGGAGACCGCGAAATTAAAATTTTCTTACGTTTTTTGTAATTTGGCAGGTCAGTATCAAGTTGTATCTTGATCAAAATATGATTTGCGACTATAATATATATGTATTTAAAGACTCATGGTCATTAGAATAGAATATTTAAGTTAGATTTGTTCCCTAAGAACTTTTCCATAAGAGATTTGTTCTTATGGAACAAATCTAACTTAGAAAGATGTATTAATGATTCTAATGTTTATAATTCTGTAAAGACGTACCTGTTATAGTCGCAAATCATATCTTCATCAAGATACAACCAGACACTCATCTGAAAATTGCAACAAACGTAAGAAAATTTGAATTTCGCGGTCTACCACTGCGCATTCACCTTAAATTGTCCGTGGTCCCTGCGCATTCACCTTTTAGTTCATTTTGGGACCTAGGACAATACAGACTAATTAAAAAAAAAGTGAAATATGGCCCGTGGTTTTTTTTTGGCATGAAGTCTCTTGATGAGATTAAAAAAGCACGCATCTCCGACTAGTAAATAGTAATTATCTGTGGCGATAACGCACTAGTGGAATAACATAAAGAAAAAGCACGCGTTTTTAATACACTGCATTATGGACCTAAAAGCGGTTCAATAAGAGCCAGTTTACGAGTAAGTGTGTTGAAAAATCATATATACCTACAATCTAACCCATTCGAGTCAGAACTCAGAATAATCCAATTTTCTAGCTAGCTTCGTTCGCTCTTGCATTATTTTAGTAAGATCACAGTGGCAGTTTAGCCTTGCAAGTTAGTATGCGATTTCATCATCTGCCTAGCCTTTTCCTAACTATGTTGGGGTCGGCTTCCAGTCTAACCGGGTGCAGCTGAATACCAGTATTTTACATGGAGCGACTGCCTATCTGACCTTTACAACCCAGTTACTGGGTATTACGATACCCGTTGTCAGACTTTCGGGCTTCTGACTGCCCGTAACGACTGTCAAAGATCCACGAATGACAGCCGAGACCAACGGCTTAACTTGCTTTCCACGGAGGAGTCACAGTACCTACGTAAAGATGGTCACCCATCCACAGACCAACCGCGGCAAGCGTAGCTTAACCTGATCGATCGACCTGTGCGGCTGTTATTATTTAGCCATGGGCCCCTCATTTCATTTGTTTTGTAATAGTACATTATGATATAAGTGCGGTAAGTTGAAAATTACAGCCGAGGCGATATTAATATATATTTATAACATATTTGCTCGTAAAGGGTCTCTTATTTCACCAATTTCAATATCGTAATGTATCTCATTACGCACTTGTGCGGTAATGTAAAGTAAATCGCACGGTTTATCAAGATGCTTCGTCAAAACGAACGGTACTTTTTTAAATCTTAGCAAAGAGTTTTTATTTCAGAAAAGATGTCAACATTTTATGAATAAAATTAACTTTGGGAGATAAAATATAATAAATAAACATTTAATTCTTTAATTTAATTAATTTTGACAATAAATTACAACCATTAATATCTGTAACAAAAACAAAAATATTAATTTACTTTATTAATAATACTGGCTGTTTTGTGCCTATGCCTGAAAAAAAAAGCGCATCGCTTATCTGTTAAGAAGTAAAAATTATTCCGTGCGCTTTTTCTTTTCGCTGTACAATTTTTTATTTGAAAATGTCGTCAAGTAATGATGAATTTATTAATTCCACACCGCCAGAAGTCTCAGAGGCAGCGAAAAAGGCTACTCTAAGCCTCGCCCGAAAAATCGACCGATAGATACTTACAAGCGTATCAAAATTTCATCATAAGGAAAACAAGCAAATATGCAAGTTCAGTCCGAGTTTTATTTATTTCCTCGCAAATATGTTATAAAACGTCGTATGACATACGTGCGCTTTGATAATTACAGCCTCTGCTTTCTTTTAGCCCTCGCCTACGGCTCGGGCAAGCAATATCGCCTCGGCTGTAATTTTCAACTTACCGCACTTATATCATAATGTACTATTATCTTTTTTGAAATAAAAACTCTTTGCTAAGATTTAAAAAAGTACCGTTCGTTTTGACGGAGCATCTTGATAAACCGTGCGATTTACTTTACTTTACCGCACAAGTGCGTAATGAGATACATTACGATATTGAAATTGGTGAAATAAGAGAGCCTTTACGAGCAAATATGTTATAAAAAAAAACATTCACGACGGTCGTTTAAAAAGGGCTCTGTACAAATTTTGACACAAGGCCCCGTTAGACTAAGCGACTCGTACCGGAACGGCACCATAAGACCCCTCTTTGAGAAGTGGCTGGAGAGGCATCACGGCGCCCTCACCTACCGCCTGACGCAGGTCCTCAGCGGACACAGATGTTTCGGGAGGTTCCTGCACATCATCAGGCGGGAGGAAACGCCCGGGTGTCACCATTGCGAGGATCGCCCAGAGGACACGGTGAAGCATACGGTGGAGGTCTGCCCCGCTTGGGCGGAGCACCGCCGTGTCCTCGTAGACGGCGACATCTCGCGTCCGGCCCTGTTCAAGCCATAGTTCGGAGCGAGAGGGAGTGGGAGGCAGTCACCTCCTTCTACGAAGCAGTCATGCTAGCGAAGGAGGTGGCGGGATGGCTCAGGGAAAGAGCGTCCCGTCCTAGCCGCCGCGGGAGACGCTCCGGGCATCGAGAGCCGCGTGACGACTACCGGCCACCGTACGCGCGGGTCTGTGGACGGAGAGTAATGGGTCAGAATAACGATCAGAACCAGGCCCGTACCGAACGGCGCGTATTCCACGCGCGCCTCAAAGAGATGTCAGCATCAACGAAGGGGCCCGCTAGGGCCGAAGCCTGCCGGGTCAGCGTCCGATTGTCCGAAAGGGTTACCGCTAGCCCGAAACATAAAGGGCTAAGGAAGGAACACGGGTGGGTTTTAGTCAGTAAGAGTCTGACACTCCCTTCCGCTCCACCCAGAGCGGGATGTGGGTCATTTGAAGATTTACCATCCTCAAAAAAAAGGCCCCGTTAGGACGAGCTACGCCACTGCCAGTAGACATTTTCTGTTTCATTGTGTTAGGTACCTAGGTAGGTATACAGCCCTACTCCACAATACACATGTAGTATTGTGGAACCATTTACAGGGTTCTCTACAGGGTGTGGGACAATGACGCGTAACTGTAACCATGAATTTAGAGCCCACCTGATTCTAGATTAATTCCACCAGTATTGAAACTTTTCTCGGTTATTAAAATGTAAGTAAAATCTGTATATATTGTACTTTTGTATGAAACGGCACATTTTTTAAACTAAAAATGTCATGTGCTGAATTCATGTTAACAGTTTGCGCGTCGATGAATACACCGTGTAGATATATTATGAAAACTGCAACACAATATACCTAACACAATCAATCCAATCCACATGTTTGTCAGACACGTTGAGCGACTTATTCGTCATTGATATAAGGCTAAGCAGCTTATTTCAGGATTTACGTTGTTTGTCCCTTGCGTCACACATGTGGCACCGCGGCGCCCGGCGCCCGGGCCATATCAACAAACCCATCTCTCAAATAAGATTATCCAACTAAAAATGGTCACTATAAAATACCCGTCAATCGAGGTAAATAGGCTTGGAAATTCATATCTCAAGAATTTAGTCATAAATTTAAAACAATAAGATTTCAGAAAATATTTAAATTTAGACATGATTGCAGAAGTTTGCGGGAGCGGTTCCGCGGGCGCGGAAACAGAGCCCCGGTCGATGAGCTCGGGCTCCACGTCGTGGTGCGAGGGCGACGCGGCTGAAGAGCGCGGCTACGGCTCCGGGGACTCGCTCGCTGAAGACGCCGCGCTGCTCGGCGGCGCCGCGCACGCCTCGCAGCCGCGCGCGGCGCGCAACCCGCGCCGGGACGTCGCTGTCGACCTCCATCTGCTACGACCTGATGTCTAACATATACTTTTTAGTATCTTCAGATCGGCCGAAGGAAATAGGCTTTCCATGAAAATACCTAATTACCACCGTTATGACTTACTTATGATTGTAAATACCTACGTGTTCGCACAATACCTATTGACGTGACACAATGCTGTCCATTCACATAATTTCCTTATTGATAGGTGCTTGTAATGAGAAAATGAGCAATCATAGTTTAGGTAAAACGAGTAGATAGGTAGTCGATAAGGTGTCTTGTGCAACTCCAATAAATAAAGTACTTACCTATACAACGAGCTGATGTAGTGATGACCACTTCCACTCGTGTAGGTATGTATAAAGACCAAGGACTCGATGCGAGTAGTACGTACCTAATATTATTATTACGCTTACATTGTTTAATTACTTATTGCTTTAAAAGATTATGAGATTTACCAATAAATAAATAGAAATCTTTACTTTACTTACCTATAAAAATTGTACCATACCTAATTGTTAAGGTGTACATATTTTTGTAATAAGTTGTTTAATAATTATTATAGATCTATTATATTGTAAGGAAATGTTATTAGCAGTGAACGAAAACCAGATAAATCAACAATCCTGCAAGATAGATAGGCTAGATATTATAAAAATGCCTAAAACTAACAATTTATACCTACTACCTAGACATTTTATAAGTGGAACATCCAGGATTAGGTATGACGTTTGCAAATAATGTAGGTATTATGTATAATTATATTGTTTCTATACGAATAGGTAAATTTAAAGATAACATAATTGACAAAGAAACTGTGATAGACATTCAGTTTTCCCATCTCGCCGAACAAAGCCGACTCTATGATGATAGTATCCACTAGACTTAGTTCAAATTCCAGTAATAGGTTAGTTAGGTAGACAAAATCTAGATTGACTACTGGTACATACCATATCTGTCTAATTATTTTATTTGTCAGTGTCACTAAAGTCCTATTCTTGAACCAATTTTGAAATTTTGGACATGTTTCTTAATAAAAGCAGGGTAAATTTTTGCCTGAAAAACAATATAAATAATTAATAAGATTATAAATATTGGCACATATATATAAATATATATTTTTAAAAACATTCATGTTAAGAACTGTGTATCAGACTATAAAGTGTCGTAAACTCGTGACTGATGCTGTATGCACAATAACGTCAGCAGGAATCATCATCGGCGCAAATAGAACCTAGTAGGTACAACCTCCTCCGTAATTATTTCTTATTCTACAATTAATTACATCGAAGAAGGCTTCCACTTTTATCAGATGCGGCTTTATCAGTATTTTAATAATTCGAAAGCGCATTTATTTGTACCTAGGCAGGACAATTAATTCATCAGTTCAGTAAAATAATAAATACAATGGGACCTACTATTGCCTAACTGTTAGATCTATGAATTGTGATATGTTTATGAATTACTTACCTAAGTCAATTTACACTGTATATAAATCAAAATAATGACTACTACTGGCAATAAACTGTACCTATATATTTGTATATCACTGTGAACGTTCAGGCATCAACAGATTCTAAGCATACGATATTTCCTACTCGCTTTTAAACCAAAATCACGTTGGAGCGCAAGCACGTAATGGTTATTTTTACAATTACCAAATTGCTTTCTGTCTAGACTATAAGACCATGGCCATCCGAAAGTGCATGTCACATTTAAATTTTTAACCCCCGACGGAAACCGAAGGGTGTTTATAGGCAGTACCTACCTTGCGAAATAACGTTGACATTTCACCAACCTGTAGGTCTATATCATTAGATATACTGTACTTACATGCTAGTGATTCTCGGTTTTGTATTACTCAATAATAATGGCTCAGCAGCGCCAACTCAAAAATTCTAAAAAAAAGTAATTAAAACTGAAGTTACCAATCGATGAATCCTAAATTGCCAAGGACCTTTGTCCATAAATCTTTGTTTGGGTTTTCACAGTTATATACATAGGTCTATGCCTAACAGAAAAGCTTGTTGCAGGGATATGGCCTAATCATACCTTAAAATCCCGAGCATATCTAGACTTAAAGCACGTACTAACCTTTCGCTTGTCAAATACAATAGTCGAAACCGATTGAATCGTTTTAATCGACTCAAGTAGCAACAAGCCAGCACAAATAAATTCATCACAGACAACATTTGAGTTTTCTCTTTTTTTATTAATCCTTTAGACTGGCTCTTCATTCTCCACTCACTAGTGACTAGTTTTATGCGAAATCAAGGCAGCAAATCTAAGCTATAAGACCCGATGAAGATACCTACTTTTCCCACTAAGACTCAATAATAATGTGTGAGAGGATATTATGGTGTAACCTCTTGAAACAGAGTCTGCACCCTGTTTCAAAAGAGTTTCAATAGACACTTAAATTAATTGCTACGCGATGTAGGTACTTAGCTTTGCTACGCTACCTCGCAGAGAGACCGCTCGCGGCTCTATCGCTCTTATCGCGGCGTGTAGGTACCTAGAAATCCCTCGATTTTCTCCCAGAGCCTGATCTACGAAGTTGGGTGAAAAATCCTAGCTTCCTCGAAGGTACAGACACATCAAGCTACTACAATCTGTCAAATTTCTTAAATAGATTTTCAACTAAGCATATGGTTCAAAGTTGATTGGGAAAATTTGACAGTTTCAGGTAACTTGATGTGCTGGCGTCTTTACCTACAACAATTTTCCTCATCTGTAATTTAAGTGTTATGGCACGTTCCGCGAAATGAAAGTGCATCTATTTGTAGGGAAGATAATTCATCGTAAAGAAATTTTTATTAAAATATATTTTTTTAACTGTAGGATATTGTTATACGTGAAACAAAAATCAGCTGTTCTCTACATTTTGACGAATTACACGAACATAAATGTAGGGAATAATGACGAGTACAATGACCTCTTAAGAGGTTGTTAATGTTTTACCAATAACTCTGTATAGATAAATACAGTCGTCGAAGAAGTAGCTACTCGACCGCATCGCTATTTTCCGTAAACGTGCTCAAAAGACAGCATTGCCACGTTGAATGGCAATGCTAATTCTTTGGCCAAAGAACGACCCAGCCCTTTGGTCACGTGAAGTGTCGATCAGCCGGCGAGAAAATTCCCTCGGGCTCCATAAGAGGCTGTCTATTAATCACGTGAGGCTCGAAAGGGGGAGGAGGGGTCCATAAAACATCACGAAATATCACAAGGGGCAAGGGAATTGTAGTAATATATCACGTGTATTTATTTTTTCGGCAAACGCGCGATACCGGACGTATATAATTTCTATAATAAAATTAGATGATACTTATACCTGTATTTTATAAGTATTTAAAAAAAATAAGATTCTTACTAAAAAATGATATAGGGGTAGTCTTAAACCTCACCATGTACGTGCAAATACTTCAGCGTGACGTCATCATCATCACTCCCGCAAGCTTTAGCGGCGAGTCACCCAGCCAACCAGCACCCACGGCTTCAACGGGTATCCTGACCACCAGCATACAGCGACCGCGCATATCTGGTCATCACCCTCAGCTTCATTAGCAACCTTGGCACAGCACACTGCACTTTCGGCCGGTCAAAAAGAAGAGCTCCCAATTCCTCTCCTGGTCGACGCAGCAGTCAGCTTCAACCCGGCGCTGTACCACATCCGACGCACTGGAGCATAGCGCAGCGCCACCCCGACTCACTGGGGACATCTTCGCAGACAGTTCCGACTCACCGTGAACTATGCGGCAACCGGTTCCGACTCACCGGAACCTCAGCTGGCTTGGCAAGCATCGCAAGATACAAAACTCAGCCCACTATCGACCTCCGGTCTCCGGGGGGAAGTGATGTAGCGGTATCTACAACGCCACAAGCAACAACGCGTCATACTGACGTCAAGCAAAATCCTGCATCGCGCAAGCAGAGTTTACCGCGCAACTAGCATAGATACAACGGTCCGATATTAGTGTTGCCCAAAATCGGTCTTGGTCTTGTCTACGCCGCGCGGGGATTCCCGCAATCTTCCGCATTTTTTGTCAGGTTCAAGCATTTATGCACTTTATTGTAATAATTTTAAAGTTTATTTTCAAGTGCGTTAATAATACGAGCAGACCGTTTGGCGCTGCGGTCCCTTTGTCTCGGCATTTGAAAGCGAATAGCGTAGGTACGAAGACAGTGTTGACCTCGCAAATGAACTTTAGTAATACAGCTGATCAGGTAGCCCTTTCGAGTTTTATTTACATTGCTGTTTTAAGTGAAAAAAGTGAATTTACTATTTTTTAATTAAAAATCTCATTGTGTCAGATAGAAATAATGATTTTATACAGTTTACAGTAAAAAAAAATGCAGAAAAAAACGTAAAAATTAAGAAAAAGTCGACGAAAAATTTCAACGCAGGGGCGTCCAGAATCATGTACTGAATCCATGGTAAGCGGTTGCGCGTCGATGTCCCTGCCACCCTGAGCAATAGGCTAATAGGTATTTGAATGTAGTCTAGTCTAAGTAGTAGAGTCTCGCAAGACTTGCGAGACTCTTGCTGCAAGACCAAGACCAAGACCAAGACTGAGAGCGCAATACCAAGACCAAGACCAGGTGTATTGACGCAAGACCAAGACCAAGACTGGCTAAGGTCTTGTCTTGGTCTTGCACTTGGGCAACACTATCCGATATGAATCATCGGGCAGTTGCCCGCCAGACACAACTCTGGTCGGAGGATCCTCCCTTTTCTATAGAGTATGAGTGAACTTTACACCCTGTTCCTCATGCCTCTATAGCTTTCTATTTCTTTCTTTCCAACGCAAATAATCCAAAAATCTAATTTTCTTTAGAAGGCAGTTAGTTATTTTGATACAGGCCTGAAACACTGTTGTCTGTTTACCTTGCAATGATAAATTCAATTCGTTCAGTTTTTGAAAGATATCCGCCATAAAAGACAATCGGAACAACCAAGTTTTATCATACAAGCGGTCCTTCAAATTAAAAGAAGTATCTGCTGAAAGAATCATTTGTAACTCGGCTCTAAGTTCAAATAGCCTTGTTAAAGTTTTACCCCGAGACAGCCATCGCACTTCTGTATGGAGCAGCAGTGTTTTATGTTTGTTGCCATAATCTTCACACAATAATGAGAACAATCGGGATTGTAGTGGTCGTGATTTGATAAAATTAATTATTTTTACCGCTTCATCCATAACTAATTTTAGATTTGACGGCATTTGCTTCATCGCAAGTGCTTGTCTATGCAGAATACAATGGCTGGAACTACAATTAGGCGCTTTATTTTTTATTCGTGACACTGCTCTCTCACTCTGTACAAATGTCAATGCAATTGTTCCAACTAAGATTATTTTCTTCAAAAAATATATTTATTTTATTAAAAATTTCTTCCCCGGTAGTGTTGTGAGCAGCGGTGAACACATAAGCATGTCTTCTTCAAAAGAACTTTCATATGGATATGTCACGATAACCAGCAAGATAGCCAAACCAGCGACATCAGTTGAGTCGTCCATTTGCAAGACGAATCGTGTTTTTTGTAGACGTGTAACTAGTTCTTGTTTGACGTAGCTTGCCAGATCATGGATTCGCCGTGAAACAGTATCGTTTGATAGCGGCACAGTAGAAAGATGCTTTGCAGATTTTTCATCGAGCATACATTTTGTTATGTCTAATACACATGGCTTTATTAAATTCTCAGCGATAGTGTGCGCTTCACCTGCTTGTGCAATGCGATAGGCGATAGCTAACTAATAAATGTCGGCGTAATTTGGCAGGTGCCATGGAACTATTAGGAAGCAGTTTACTACATAGCATGCAGCCGTTGGAATCAACAAATCCGAAACTGATATATGATTCATCATACTTCCTTTTTTTCGTCTTTGAAACCGTCGAGCTTGACGCCGTGGCATCATCGTCTGGATCGGTGATTGCTATATTCTCCGCGCGTACTGCTTTTGAACATTCAGCGTCATTAGAAGATGTTATTGCAACTCGTTTAACACATTTAAGCCAACCTTCCATTCTTCTTTATTTATAATGTTACACGTCAGGATGAGGGGGTCTAAATAATGCACAATCGTTACTGCGTATAAGAGACTAAGTTTAGTACAATGAAGAAATGTATAAAACTGAGACAACAGAATACAGCAGGCAGTAGAACAATGAACACTAGTTACTCGCTAGCGAGCTTGTAAGTAGGTAGGTAGGAACTTATCGCTCCGAACGCTTATCGTCAACTGATTGACGAGGAGCGATTTTTTTTTTTTTTTTTGATATGGCGTCTCGTACTTGACCTTGAGAGGTCGTGACTACTTAACCGGCCAGGGGCTTAAAACTAATTAAGTAAACTAAGCGACTACACGCTAAGGGCACCCCCTGTGGGGTACGAACCTCGGCTTAGGGCGTCGCTGGGGAGAGGGCAGCAAGTTGAGACAGTCTGGATCGATTTATGATTATTTAAGAACGATGGTCGGCTTTTCCTAATTGACTACTCTGAGAAGAAAGGCCGAAACAAACTCAAAGGTCACAGTCGGGAATTTAATTCTACAGGCTCAGCTGCGGCGCGGGCTGGCACTACATCGAGCAAGGGTCGGTGGGGGGCATTTACTTGGGGACGTCGCGAGGGACCTCGTCGTTGAGGCCGGTAAGTCGATTTTTTGTATCTGTTTTTTCTAAGCGTGCTGGTTTCCCTACTGCTCTCCTGGAGACACAGATGACCCCATAACCCTCTTATGGGGTCATCTGTGTCGGAGAAAACGTGTCTCGGACGGCGGCAGTTACTGATTTGGGAGGGAGTGTACCTGGCGGCCTCGACAACCAGAGGGTTGCGATGATTGGCGGCGGTATCGAAGAAGCGCTTGGAAAGGCGCTTCATGAATTGGTGGATAGTGGGGATTTTGAGATCAACATGGAGGATCTCATTTCGGACGAACCAAGGGAATCCCGTAGCCTTTCGGAGGACACGGTTCTGTAAGATCTGCATTCTATGGATGTGGTGGGGCTTTGCGTTAGCAAAGACTACACAGGCATAAGTCATAATTGGCCGAATGTACGCTGTGTAGATGCGCAATTTGCACTTTAATGACAATTTGCTGCGTGCATTGAGCATCGAGTGGAGACTGCCGAGAGCGAAGGCAGCGCGCGAACAGACCGCCTTTATGTGCTCTGCGAAGGAGAGGTGCCTGTCGAGGATAACACCGAGATATTTGGCTTGCTTCTTCCAAGGGATCGGCTTGCCGAACATGGTGATAGGTCGGGGCCTCCCGCCGCTTCGCTGCTCGCTCTTTTATACTGGTACCAAAACAAGTCGAGCAGTGGGGCGGTGGGAGAAGTCGAGTGACGTACTTGTCGATGGCGTGATCGGTGCACGTGTGGTTTACAGCTTAGAGGATTGACGCACGGCAACGACGCCGACATACATATTGTAATAGTACAGTGTGTGTTAGTGTATTTATAAACTTAAAAACACACAACACATGCACATGTGTGTGTTATGTATAATGTCGCTGGCTAGAAATTGTTCCGAACAGACCCTAGAGTGTTTTGTGGGTAGCCAATCGTTTTCACGCCGTTGAGCCCTTACAACGCTCAACCACTTTTCACTCATAAACCCATCTTTAGATAATCTAATTATTATATTGATCATTAGGATTCATAACACATATTATATTCAAACAATATAATTCATCAAAATAAAAACAATGTAGGTTTTATAAATAGGTACTGATGCAAAGTACCTATCTTCCCCTAACGGCACGTGACTCACCTCAGGCGCCAGTCGCCATTAGAAGACATCGAAAAAAATAATAGTTATTTATTCACCAAGGGGAGTAATCTGTACTTACCCTCGAGTGGTATATACTGCTTTATACTACACTTAAGCACAAAGAAGTAAAAGACAAAATAGCAAACAAAGCATTTAGCATCTGCTATTATGTCGGGCGGAGTTGTTGTTAATAAATTGCTATCATTGTCACTGGAATCACTCATTTTAACTTGTGATTTACACCGCCAAACTTTAAACTTTACCAAGAAAATTGTACTACTTTAGACAAATAAAAAATAAACTGGCAAAAAAATTAAAAAAGAAATGATAAAAGAAATATTGCCTTTCGTAAATTACTAAGTAAATTATTTTAGTTATAATTAACTGTTAATAAATTAAGTAAATAAAATAAAAATGTATAAATCTTAAAAATGTCTAATGCGTTGAACGAAACGTCGGCCAATAGAGATTGCCACTACTCAATACACTAATCGACAAAAAATAGATGATTCGGAGCGGCCATTTTGTAATCGCGATCGCGTCGCGTCAATACGAGTGCGTCTGCATTGTATACTGTTTGTGTTTGCGTTACGTCTGCTCTGAGTGTTATATTTTTAGTAGGAAGTAGGATAACCAGTTTATTAAAAAAATATTTTGAAAATCTAAAATCGATAATCCGATTTCATTTTCTTTGCCAACTGAATCGATATTATAAAAAAATCGATTATATTTTGTTAGGTCACGTCACTACAATTGTCAGACAAGAACTGTCAGGGAACTCATCATATAGCGAAAAGACTTTAGTGGCCAGTACTTTTTATGGTAAAATTAAATCGTTTGATTGCCAACGTCATAGAGACTTTAAAAAAAAACGCTTTAATAATGAACACATTACTACCCTGATTTTCAGGGCAGTAATGAAATTCCATACAATATAAAAGCCTAGATTTTTGAGAAGGTTTAATGAACAGCTTTCAAGCCTTTTAGTGGGCTAGTATTGGTACACTTACTAAGCAAATGTAGTATAAAATATATTATATTTGTCTTGATTGATACTTACGCATGAAATGATACTTTTTTATCTTTCACAGTTGCAGTATAATTTTTACATTTCCTAAAAACACAGGACGGCACTTTTTTATATTTGAGGAAGTTATTCACACAAATTAGTTATTTCGTTGTTAGATACAGCCGCGGCATTGGTTGGTACGCGACTAAATGGAGGTTCGGTAATTACCTTACCTTCATGTTGCCACTACAGAGCGCGGGCAACGTAATCTATAGTTTATAATATCATTGGTCCAGGGCCCATCCATTAGGCAGAGTACGCAACTGCCTAGGGGACCCGCATCGGCTAAGGGCCCCGTGCGCGCACAAAAGTAATTTAGCATTTTGTGGTGGTGATGAAATTCTTGGTTCTCAACATAATGGCAACTATTTGCGAATTTTAGAATTACTCGCGAAGTACGGTACAATGTTGGGATAGGAAGACAATCATATTTGTCTTCAACGATTTGCGAGGTACTTATTGAAATATTGGGAAGTAAGCGAGCTAGGTTTTAAGTGTGTATTTTTTTAAATAATAACTTTATTTGATTACAATACAGATTAAACATGTTTTTTTTTTTATGTAAAGACAATTTATTATTACTAACAAACGTTTCTTACATTTATTCCTATAGTAAGTCACAAAGAGGAAGAACTGACCGCTACAGTTTTATTTTTTTTAAATCAATAAGTTAGTACGTTGTAACATTGATACAAAAAATGCGAGAGGCCAGACTTACGATAATGCGTCAAATATGTCTGGTTGTTACAATGGTCTACAGGCAAAAGAAGGGGGGGAAGAAAATAAATAATCCCGCACACTACGTTCCATGTGCAGCGCACTCACTGAATTTGGTTGGAGTACGTGCTGCGGAGAGCTGCGTTGGCGCAATCTTATTGTTCGGATTTGTACAGCCACTATACAACTTTTTTTCGGCGTCAACTCATCGCTGGGCAATTATATAAAAACATCTCCAAAAAGGCTATATTTTATTGCATTGAACAAGAATAAAGATAAAATTAAAACACCCGCGTCTTATTTTTCTTTCCTGCTCCATCATGAGACAGTGAGACGGTCTCATTTCATAAACTATTCCTAATAAGACCTGGATCATCAGTTCATCATGTATCTGTAACCTATTCGTTAAAATATTAAAAAAAAACTCGTAAAACTGGTGGATGCCAAGCTTCACAGCTTGGCTCATCACCGCAAGGTTGCCTGTTTGTCGGTCTTCTACAGATTGTACTTCGGTGAGTGTGCCCAAGAACTCCACGACCTCATTCCACCGGCCCCCTTCTACCTTCGGACATCCAGACGCACTGCAAGTTACCATCTCTGCCTAGTTGCTATTCCACCAATTCGCACTAAGCGTTTTCAAATGTCCTTTATAATGCGCACAGCAAAAGAGTGGAACTCTCTACCTGCGTTTGTGTTTCCGAGTGAATACAACCCGAATCTCTTCAAAGTAAGAGTGAACAGGCTTCTTCTGGGTAAGCTCACTCCATCGTAGACTTTATCTGTCATCTCTGACCTAGATTAGAGTCAAGAGCAAACCCATTTCGAATAAAAAAAAAAAATAATATTTGTATTTGGACTCATCGAACATGTCTATTTCGATGAGCCCAAATACAAATCTTTTACTGTAATTTTCTGAGTCCGGTGATGCTGCTGATGCCATTACTCACATCCCATCATCAACTTTAGAAGAGCTGATGATCTTCAAACGGCTGAAAAGAGGCCCCGAGAATTGCATTGCCTAAGGGCCCCGACATGGTTAATCCAGCCCTGTAATGCGGCCGGCATTATACAATAACTATTATGGCATTGGCGGCTCATTTCAAATCGCTGTGTGAAAAAAGTTATTGCGATGTTTCGTAAAATACCGGAACTCTTACATAGTTAATCATTTCTATTTTTCTAAGTTTGAATATTTTCAAATAACGACCCTAAAGTAACGATTTTCACAGAATAATAAATATTAACTTCTTGTATGTTTTCCTTTTTGATGATAGATAAATTATTTTTAGAAGCACTAGAGTCTAGAACCCTCAAAAAATGCTCAAAGTTGCCGATTTAAACCGCTGTCAAACAGAGGCCTAGTGTACAAATTTGACAGCTATTAATGAAAAAAGAAAAACATAGGGACACAGTATGAGGGGTCCGTGGCTAAATAATAACAGCCGCCCAGGTCGATCGATCAGCTTAAGCTACGCTTGCCGCGGTTAGTCTGTGGATGGGTGACCATCTTTACATACCAAGACCCCTCCGTGCCTCGGACGTTGGTCCCGGCTGTCATTCGTGTATCTACTCTACTCTACTCTATTCATGACAGTCCTTACGGGTAGTCAGAAGACCGGAAGTCTGACAACAAGTCTTACCAAGGGGTATCGTATTAACCAGTAATTGGGTTGTGGAGGTCAGATAGGCAGTCGCTCCATGTGAAATACTGGTATGCAGCAGATTCAGCTACATCCGGTTAGACTGGAAGCCGACCACAACATAGTTGGGAAAAGGCTAGGCAGATGAGGGACGCAGTATATGTCCTTCTTATTCAGTTTATGAAATATCTTTTAAATTCGTCCAATAATTGAGGAGGAAGAAATAGGCGAGGAGGAGAAATAGGCGAGGAGGAGAAATAGGCGAGAGCCAAACCTCGAATAATGACTTTTTACTTAGGCTTTTGGCGGAAAGAAAAACAGTTGAAAAGTGGCGGGAAATCGTTTTCACTTTTTATTATTCTTTTTTTTTATTGTCATCTATTTAATAAACCAGCCAGATACATACAGTACAGCCAAACAGATTTTACTACAACTATTTATACCTATAAAATACGAAAAAACTTTTCCCCGACCTAATATTTCAGTGCAATCCCCTGTCCCATCGGACTATGACAGTAAAAGGTTACATGCTCTGTGTATGACAGTACAAGGAGACAGTGTACCTGTCTGTGTTGCACACTAAGTGTTTGGCCAGACTGGGGAGCGGGCACGGGGCGGGCGTGGCGCGGCAAACTCAAACATCTGAACTTCTTTTGAGTGTCCATAGTGGATACGCGGGCGCGGTGAGCGGCGCCGGCTGCACGACGTGGGGTGGGCGTAGGTACTGGGGTTCTCAAACTAGTTCGAGCTTTTTTCGAGTAAATACATATGTCTTCTTCATTCATATTATATTTTGACAAATGTCTTCTTCATTCATATTATATTTTGACAAATGTCTTCTTCATTCATATTTTGACAAACACTGGTCACGACAACACGCTGAACACAGCCACGCTCAAGTGTGGACAGGTAGCCCACGCGCGTTCCCGCACTCGCGCCCGCCCCGCGCCCCAGTCTGGACGGACACTTACACTTGTGCTCTTTCGCGTCAATGCCTAGTGTCCGAGTACCGAGTACATACTAATTCCATACTGTTTTGTGAGTAACTGGTAGCATCTCAAGGAACATAGAGGAAAGAGAATAGAATGACAGAGGAGTTTTTGGCGGGATTTCTTCGAGTGAAGTCTAGTTGCTGTTTTAATTATTCGCAAATTGATTCCTAGTGGATATTGTGATGTAAAATTGGTGTAGTTTTGTATCTCAACTGTCTGCGCAACTGGACAATAAGTGTAATCATTGAAACAGACGCGATCCCGGTAAAATGGAGCTGAGAATTTTTTTGTAGTTTTGGCTACCTCAGCGAAGTTTACCGGGAAACTTGATTCTATACATTTGCTGCCAAATACTCCTAATACATTAGAATGTGTACACCCATATTCTAATGTCATGTTAGACTCAAGACATAAATAAAATGAAACAAAGACGTGGCTAAAAGGTCTTAGCAACCAGGCCATAAAACTATTATATATAAAAAAAAATAGAATGACAGAAATGACGTCAGTCAAAATCAAACAAATCAAATGTCAAACTTGTCAAAGTATATTTTTGTTTGAGCCCGTTGGCGTCTTGTCTATAGTATTGAGTATTTCTTCGGGAATATCATAAACGTCTTCTAATTTATATCTTACACACCGTGTGGAATTATGCCCAGCCAATATGAAGAAGAGCGTACGTGGGAAGCCCCAAATCACAATCAATATGAAGTATGTTGAAATTAATTTCTTGATTATTTTGTAAATTACTAGTAGATATTTTAAAGGATCAAATTCACAGCAATCGTATAACTATCTATTTATTAAGAACAGCAAAGCCACCTAATTATAACGCGAATATCACACAGACCTCTCAAAATAACAGGCACACTGATAAAATCGTTTCCTTAATAAATTTGTCTATAAATTTAGGAAGAAGGGAATGAAGACGTCATTGAAAATCCTGAAGAAGTCTTACATGAATGCCTCGAAAAATTTAAAACACCAGATTATATTATGGAACCGGGAATATTTGGTCAACTTAAGCGATACTTTCAAGCTGGAGGCAATCCTGAACAAGTGATTGAGCAATTATCTATAAACTACAATGCAGTGGCCCAAATGGCTAATTTACTAGCAGAATGGCTAATACTCGGAGGTTGGTCTATAAATGAAAGATTTGTTGTTTTTAAATAAACAGTCTTAACTACCTTATAATACCAGTCTTAATTAACTTATATAGTGTAATCACAATAAATCAAGAATCATTTAAAAAAGACAAGTACTAAAATATTAGCTTTAAATAATCAAAATATCTCAATTTCCAGGGGTCAAAGTGACAGAGGTACAAGCAATGGTTGAAAACCATTTAAAAGATATGATTTTAAAAACATTTGATCCCAAAAAAGCTGACACTATATTCACTGAAGAGGGTGAAGTAAGTTTGGTCAACACTAATATTTTGAACCTGTTTTTTTTAATTCGTGTTACAAATATTACAATATTTTTTCAGACTCCAGCTTGGTTAACAGAAATGATTGAGCATCCAACTTGGCGGTCTTTAATTTATAGATTGGCTGAAGAATATCCTGATTGTCTCATGCTTAACTTTACTATAAAGGTGAGTTATCTTAACACAACTAAATTCAAAATAGTGTTTCTTCAATTTAAACTCTTATGAGTGTAACTAAGCTTGATAATAATTAATCTTGCAAATAAAATCACTTTTTATTCTTAAGAATTACTTTATAAAAAAGTATATTTTTTAGGATCAGATTTGGTTGAATCTAAGGCAATAATTTTAATCAATATCTATGATTTCCAGTTGATATCAGATGCTGGGTTTCAAGGAGAAATTACAAGCATATCTACAGCAGCACAGCAAATTGAAGTATTTTCAAGGGTTCTCAAATCAGCTATTGTTGGATTCTTACAAAGTTCTGATGATTGGCAAAATAGTGTTAATGAATGTGCAGTATGTATCAACTGTTTTATTTTCCTTTGTTACAAGAACTGAGAGAGCGCTCTCTGTTTTTCTTTTGATCAATTTGAAAATTGATAAACTTAAATCTGCCATCTAATAATGAATATGTTGATAAAATTACTTAATGTACCTAAGAATAATACTTTAAAAATGCAGTTCACTATGTAATAGGTAATACGGGCTGGTGTCCGCAACTCCACGTCAATGCGCGTATTTTGCGTACGGAAACTAATTTTAATTTTTCACTATGTAACAAGATTAATAACATTACAGAAAATGGTCTGTCATGGTGCCCACACATATGTGTACAGTCAAGTCATTGTGCATATACTATCTCAAGAACCTAGAGGAGGTGCCATCATGAAAAGACTTGGCCAAGAAATAACTCGTTGTGCACAACAAAGGTAGGTACCTATTTAATTTAAAAAATGTTTACTGCAACATCACCCTGCAGTTGCCTCTCTTAAAAAAGCAAAGGCTTCTTCTTATTATGGAACTCAACCATTTAAAATCACCCCACAAGCACAATGCGTTTTAGAGACCAGAACATAAATATCATGTTTTCTAAAGTTATGGTCAGTAGTGTCTATAGTCACATATTACAGCAATTTTCAGAAGTGGCTTTCGTTATGCGGCTTCCAAAGTGTGGAATAACCTGCAAACAACTATTTGAGCAATTAAGACAATGAACACACTTAGAAGATGCCTACGGCTGAAGTTGCAGAAGCTAAACATGATCAATCTGAATATTTCATTGATATGACATAGGTACAGTCTGGAATCTGACTAATAAAAGTTGATCCTGCAAAAGCACAGCAAATTTAAAAGAACTGCATGTGGGTATCACTGAGTAGAGTAGGAATAAATCATTTGTATATTTGGCAAAAAATAATGTAATTATTATTATCAAGTGGGACTATTTTTTAAGTGACTGATTAATTTTATCTGAATAATAAATACGGATTGACATATTTCATTTCTACAGCACAGCAAAGCAAACTTTTAACATAACCCAGTTAAAAAAATTAATGCATACTCTCAAATTATAACAACCATCAATTAAACAGAGACAATATTTTTTTTTGTTTGAATTCACGTCCAGCGGTGCTCTTTTTGAATCTCTGTTCTCTTGCATGTATTTTTTTTGTTTGAATTCACGTCCAGCGGTGCTCTTTTTGAATCTTTGTTCTCTTGCATGCTCTTTGCCCATTTATTTGCTTGGTAAATGAAAATTTTACTGCCCCGTTGGTCGCATGATTGCGACTGCTGAGCGTGGCCCTGGGTTCGATTCCCGGGTCGGACAAAGTGTTATTGGGTTTTCCATTAGGAATTTCTTTGTAACAGTCCGGCGTTTGGAAGTTGGCGGATTAATACCCCCGTGCCTCGTAAAGCACGTAAAGCCGTTGGTCCTGCGCCTGAACTCTCCCCGGTCGTGTCGGATTGCAGTCTCATCGGACTATGAGAGTAAAGGAACAGAGAGTGCACCTGTGTTTACGCTCACACTTGTGCACTATAATATCTAATGCGTACCTGACTAATCTCCGTTGAGATTGGCCACCGCAACCGAAATCGGTCGGGAGGCTATTAAATGAAAATTAAAATATTGTTTTCACTTCTTCCCTACACATATATTCCGTTCAATCAACTCAGCCTATTGCAGTCCATTGCTGGACATAGCAGGCAGCGCTACAACACCCTGTCCTCCGCCTTCCGCATCCATTCCGTCCCAGCCACCTTCTTTAGTTGGTATTCAGATAAACCGCTGGTATTCAAAAAATACTTCAAATTAGATCATGAAACTTTGCATACTAACTGAACTAACAACAAAGCAGGTCTTATGTTTTTTAATTTTATTGAATTACCTTTATTTTCACCGTAAAAAGCAAATACCTAAACTATTGGCGCTGCCTTCCGCCCAGCACTGTACTCTGTCTCGCTCTCACACAGTCCGCGAGCAGTATCGTGCGAGCGAGATAAAGAGTGAATTTTAGTGTATTTTAGTGAATTTTAGTGGACTCTTAACTTTTCCACCGTGTCCTACTTTTCAAGTAAACCACACCTTATTAGAAAAGGACACACAACAGTTCACTTTTCTTTCAGTAGACTTTTCGGTGTTTGTACGCATTCAGTTGCACTATAAAGTACATACTAACTCCATGAGATTACCTCATTTATTATAGTCCATTATCCATACATGATACACACGTACGCGTGGAAAACTATAAAAGCTGTATTGAAAATAGTCAAATAAATTCTACAAAGACCCAATTGGATTTGCAGAGTCACTTCCTCGTTCTATGTTGTAACTATGTTTGTTGTTACAGTGGACACGACGTGACTCCCATCACATTGGCCCTTACATCAGGTGAATCCTGGCGCAATGCTCGTACGGCATTGGCAGCCATGTTGTCACGTGGTGCGCTCAACCCTGCTGATATTTCAGTATTATTTAGAGCTTACACACAACCAGAACCACCACCAGTACATTTATTAAGAATTCCTCAGTTTTTAGGTATGTTATTTGAATTCATTATAACCATTCTGTGTAAAGCTGACCTGTCTAGATAATAGGGTAGTTGACTAAGAAAATATATTTAGTCCATCAGTTAGATTACTAAAAAATATTGTATACGTATTTTTTCTTTTGTCTGGCAAACAAAAAATTACGAAGATACAGCGCTTGGAAATTTCGTATGACGTCACGCCGTGCTACAAATTTTAGCACGTTATTACGTCAAAGCCCCCCACTCCTGAACTTTGATGTGATATATCTTTGTAATTTTTTATCTAATTGATAAAACAAAAAATACGTGTTCAATATTTTTTAATAATCTTACTGAGGGACTAAATCGAATCGATTTATTTTTACCCAGGCAACATCCCTATTATATTAAGAGAAAAGCTTGTACCTGTGTGTCTGTTTTACCTTGTCACATTTTCAATTTCACAGAGCTCCTGGTCGATGCATTGTTTAAATTAGGAAGCAAACTAAATCCAGAACACAAATCAAAATACATGTATTTATTGGCGTATGCTGCAAGTGTGTGCGAGGGGCTCACTCCCGGCAGGCCTGTCAAGGATGAATTAAAGGCTACGGTTCAAGCTATTGAAAAAGTACACGCCGTATGTTGCAGTTCTGCTAGTTCTAGTGAACTGATTGCGGAATTACCTACATTGTATCATTGCATAAGGTAATTGCTGAATTACATACACATTATTATTATTAAGTCTCGAAGCAAACAGCTTTTGTAGAATTAAATGGAGGGTATGCACTGTAACATGTTCATTAAAATCTTCTACTTTCAGGTTTCCCGTCGTTGGAATGGGCGTCCTAGTTTGGGTAGAATGTGTTGTGACAGAGCCTTCATACTTCAAGTTGTGCACAGAACACTGTCCCGTACATTTGGCTCTCCTAGATGAAGTTGCATCCTGTCACCAATTACTGCATCACCGACTCCTGAGATTACTTGTGCAATTATTTGAATCTCCACAAGATGAATTAGAAATTTTAGTTCAGGTATAACAGTGTATAATGCAATCAGTGTGCTATATCTTATATGTATGAATAAAACGCTGCGGATAAGCTCTCGCTTCCGGCCGTGGTTCAGTCCATGGTTGGGAGCGAGTGCGCGTGTGTCGCTGTCGCTTCCTTTTGCGTGGACGTGATGGGCGCAAAGGGGGCGGGAGGAAACAACCTGACTCCCTATCCGCGGCAGACGCGGAGGGCGCGCAGTGATCTCCGGCTGCCATAAGGGGTAGTCTGTCGCCTGAACAGAGACAGCCCCGAGGCGTGTTCCGCGCGTGCTTCTCAATAGGACAAAGTAACTGCGGCCATATAGTACGCAGAGGGTGACGGGATCCGCATGGAAATCATGCGGGCCAATACCTAGCCGTGACGAGTGACTAACTGCGCATGTGTACACCCCGGCTAAAGGTGGTTGAAGAACACCGTGTTGTTTTAAGCCAACAGTAGTCTGACAGACCTCCTCCGCCCGACCCAGGGCAGAGCACATCCATGAGGATATCCCCACGCAAAAAAAAAGATCATAATAAACATACTATACATACTACTATTTATTTTCAGTTGGAATTGAAGAAAATGTTACTTGACAGGATGGTGAACTTACTAAGCCGAGGATGTGTTGTGCCTGTCCTGCGTTATATAAAAGAGTGCTGGCGTCGCGATGACACCGACATATCTTTGATTAGATACTTCATTACAGAGGTAAGATAATAGATGAAAAAATCTTTTTAATTATGGCCCCTTTTTGACATTTATTTTTTTGGTGCGATCGTGATATTCTGTGGCTAGTGTGAATATGTTGACATCTCTAAAATTGCAATTTGTCAGGGCAACAATTTTAAAGTTTTAACCTCTTCTGGTAAATTAGTTCAACTTATGTGTTTTAGTTGTTTTAGAGGTTATTTTGTGCCGTCTTTTAAATTATGACAATAAATAAACGAAATCCCCCCATAGTTTACATAATAATACTTTCCAAGTCGTTCATCAACGAGTTATCATCTTATTCACGGAGTTGTCAACTTGTTCACCAACAGTTATAAACTCATTCGGTTGACCATAACTTAACACATCTGAGGACTCGGCAGTGCCCCCGCCAAGTCGAACAAAAAGCGACACGGTCGTACCATCCTTTTCTCGAAGCAGTTCAGGCCATTTGCGACCCCCCTATAACTTCGTTGTGGATAAAACTAGAAGCCTGAATTTTCAGTAACCAAGCAGGCATTGTATAAACACGGTATATTTCAAATGACGTTGGGAACTTTATGCCCCGCTTTTCGAAAAGTTGCGGACACAAACGAAACTAATCATATAGATACAATAATTACCTACTTTATCAATGTGCAATTTTTATTTCTGTAACCTTCGGGAATGCTGAGAAAATTAGGTTTTTATTTGTTAGTATTTTTACTTTAACACTTTTTTTTAACACTTTACAACAATATTTAGTCAATCATTATAGTTACGCCTAATCGCTATGACAAAATAATAATAGGCATGCATGCAGCCATGCAGCACGGCTGTCGAGGTGGAGTCAGGTAAAAAATAAACCATTTTCGCTGCCTGTGCATCAATCAAAAACCCAATACAGCACTCGCAATCCTTCGTCTAGGACTACAGTGTTATTACTGTTCCTGTATTCATGGCCGCCGCACAGTGGGATGTTGTGCAAATATTGCGAGCATGATATATCTTTCATGGGCAAGACATGAAGATGTCAACCTAACGCCAGCTGCCTTTTTGTATGATATTATTATTATAGAATATGATAATTAATAAAAAATCTATCATTATTACATACTTATTTCCTTAATTAGTCCTGTTCCTCAACTTGGCTAGAGTAGACATGAATATACACTACATAAGATAAATAAAAATTATTATAAAAAAGAATAATACAGAAATAATTATATACTTAAGTATTGATATATAATACAAATAAAATATTTTCTAGGTGTCATGTAATGCGAAACAACGTAAAACGTTGAAAAATTTAATTATCACTTACACATAAAAAAACCATTTGTAAATAAATACGCTAAGCTAGGATTCGATTATTTAAGACGTCTATTCGGCCTATTGACACTTTGACAGATGTGACATTGTTGACGTTGTGTTGACAGATTAAATTTTTTAATTATGTACTAGTAAGGCAACGGCACTTAATCTTTATGCCACTGGATGACGTCACCTACCTTAAAAACTTAAAATAATTAAATAATTTTTATTAAAATAACTATTGAGCCAATCAGCAAAATATTCAAATTAGTTTCTCAAAATGCTCTAAATTTACAAAAAAATAAAATACAAATAAAATAAAAAAATAAAATAAAAATTAGAAATTTTGGACAATCCCCATTAGCTAATCTAACAACATCTTATAGTGACCATATCAAATTAAAAATCTTTTATGTTTTCAATAATTAAATTGCACTAAACAAGCTAATTTAATATAATTTATTTTTTATTTATTTATCCATTTATTTCAGGCGTCAAGGCCCATATAAAACATACAATACAATATTAATATAACTTAAAAATACTATAAATACATACAACATTAAAATTACACTAAAAACGAACAAATAAAAACTAACGCACACGAAGTGTCTGCATCGTGTTTCGCTGACTGGTGTCATGTAGCAGGCCACGAAACCGGCGGTACACAACACCTTTCGGCCAGAACTCTTCCTTGAGAAACTTTTCGAGATGATGTGTCGGAGGGGTCGCAATACCGAATTATTTAAGCAAAACCGGTATTTTCGGTATTGGCTCCAGACCAATACCGATAATCCGGTATTTTCGATATTTCCGGGATTAAGCTAAAGATAGCAAATTCAGTACCTATAATAAAGTTAGTTTGCGGAGGAATAGTAAGTAGGTACCTAACCTAAATGAATTTATGTACATAACTCCAGCTTCCTTATATGTGATAGAACAATTCTACCTATGCCAAAATTTAAGGCATAATAGCTGCAATCACAGTTCCCAGTCTTATTTTAGCTGCCACAAGAAGTTCGTTAATATGAGTCGTTTAGTGTGTGTTAGCTGGAGTGACGTCACCCCAGCTGCTCATGTCATCATATCTTCCAAACGAAAGAAGATATGATTATGTATTATAGCTCAAAAATTAAGGCATAATAGCTGCCATTGGCAGCAAAATTTTCAAATTTCTGGTCAAAACACTATGAGTTATTAAACCGATAAACATGTGTACGCTGGAGTGACGTCACCTCAGCTGCTCATATATATCTTCCAAACGAAAGAAGATGTGATTATGTATTATAGCTCAAAAAATAAGGCATAATAGCTGCCATAAGCAGCAAAATTTTCAAATCTCTAGGCCTTGTAGTTTCCACGTAATAAGCAAAAAACAGTTTCCGCGCCAAAAACATCAATTATTGCTTCGGAGGAAGTAAGGAGCGACGTTGCCGTTCCGTGCGCTACAATACTGCAACCAAGTTTGCACTTAGCAGGCATTCTATTAGAAGTCATTTTAACTTGTGCTCAAAATATTTTTATTTTTGTATATTAAAGATATAGACTGAGAGCCGACTGAACTTTAATGAAACTACAATGAAACATATACTGAAACATGAAAAAAAAATATTAACTACATTCAGTGATCATCTGTCGAGTTTAAGGAGGTCCAAATTTCTTTTAATTTTTCAGGAAATTTGTGAGTCGCAATTTTTTGTGCAACTTTCTAAGTCCTTTACTGAAAAAAACATCTAGTTTCCTCCAGAAAAGTCACCCGGTATAATTTGATATTAGTGTGTTCACTGAGGGACGAACAATTGTAAAATCAAATTCTGCAGTTGGTAAATAAATAGGTAATCGTAAAAATATATCCATTAACGTGGGGGTCTCACAGTTCTTGTACTTGATATGGTGATCGTGCACATCGAGTGTGAAATCTGAAATTATGGCAAAAATGTGATTTATGATAAAAATATACGAAATTGCTACACTTACATTTTTAAATTTTCTTTCGTCCTATGTTTAAAAACGCAATATGACTATAAATAATCTCAATACTTACATAATACGATTAAAGTGTGTAGTCGACTCCCAGTCTATAATCTAGTTCAAACTACTTCAAACTGATAATGTAGCGCACGGAACGGCAACGTCGTCCTTGCCTCCTCCGAAGCAATAATTGGATGTTTTTGGCGCGGTAACTGTTTTTTTGCTTTTTACGTGTAAACTACAAGGTCCAGAGATCTGAAAATTTTGCTGCTATGCCTTAATTTTTAAGCTATAATACATAATCATATCTTCTTTAGTTCGGAAGATATGTCATGAGCAGTTGGGGTGCCGTCACTCCAGCTTACACATATTTATTAGTTTAATAACTCATAGTGTTTTGACCAGAGATTTGAAAATTTTGCTGCCAATGGCAGCTATTATGCCTTGATTTTTGAGCTATAATACATAATCATATTATTATCTTCTTTCGTTTGGAAGATATATATGAGCAGCTGGGGTGACGTCACTCCAGCTTACACATGTTTATCGGTTTAATAACTCATAGTGTTTTGACCAGAAATTTGAAAATTTTGCTGCCAATGGCAGCTATTGTGCCTTAATTTTTGAGCTATAATACATAATCATATCTTCTTTCGTTTGGAAGATATGACATGAGCAGCTGGGGTGACGTCACTCCAGCTAACACACACTAAACGACTCATATTAACGAAGTTTTTGTGGCAGCTAAAATAAGACTGGGAACTGTGATTGCAGCTATTATGCCTTAAATATTGGCATAGGTAGTAGAATTGTTCTATCACATATGAGGAAGCTGGAGTTATGTACACAATGAATTTATCTTATAAATAAAATAAAATATTCATTGACACAAGGTTTATTATTTGATATGTTGGTAATCAATCAGTTAGTTATTAGCAATAATTTACTAATACTAAATGCCCGTTTATGCCTTTATTAAAATAACTTAGGTTACTGGTTAACTAGTTCAAATACTTTAATTAAATGTAGTGTTTGACTAGAAAGTAGGATTCCTACTAGGAATAAGTTCTAAAAATAAAATGTTTATCAAACTTAAACATCTCCCAACAATCTCAACATAAACAAAACGAACAACGAACCAACAAAATGCACTTCTAATTAATTCTCATAAAACATAAAAATAATAAATTCTCATAAAACATGTAATTTGAATTAAATGGCGCGTAACTTTTTCTATTTGTATTTGTTTTTTATTTATTTGACTAAAACCGAAAATACCGAATATCCCGGTTTTTGTGAAATGAATACCGGTATTAATTAGATTTAAATTTGGCCCGGTATTCCGGTATTTTCGAAATTCGGTATCCCGGTTTGCGACCCCGAACGTCTTGAAGTTCGTGTTGTGACACGACTCCAACTTCTCGACCCTCAAAGTCCAGTTGGTCTTCACACGCATGTACTCCACGGAGTGGTGCACTCCACGAAGGTTGAGGAGATCGGCCAAATTTAAATCTAATTAATACCGGTATTCATTTCACAAAAACCGGGATATTCGGTATTTTCGGTTTTAGTAAAATAAATAAAAAACAAATACAAATAGAAAAAGTTACGCGCCATTTAATTCAAATTACATGTTTTATGAGAATTTATTATTTTTATGTTTTATGAGAATTAATTAGAAGTGCATTTTGTTGGTTCGTTGTTCGTTTTGTTTATGTTGAGATTGTTGGGAGATGTTTAAGTTTGATAAACATTTTATTTTTAGAACTTATTCCTAGTAGGAATCCTACTTTCTAGTCAAACACTACATTTAATTAAAGTATTTGAACTAGTTAACCAGTAACCAAGTTATTTTAATAAAGGCATAAACGGGCATTTAGTATTAGTAAATTATTGCTAATAACTGATTGATTACCAACATATCAAATAATAAACCTTGTGTCAATGAATTATTTTATTTATAAGATAAATTCATTATGTACATAACTCCAGCTTCCTCATATGTCATAGAACAATTCTACTACCTATGCCAATATTTAAGGCATAATAGCTGCAATCACAGTTCCCAGTCTTATTTTAGCTGCCACAAAAACTTCGTTAATATGAGTCGTTTAGTGTGTGTTAGCTGGAGTGACGTCACCCCAGCTGCTCATGTCATATCTTCCAAACGAAAGAAGATATGATTATGTATTATAGCTCAAAAATTAAGGCACAATAGCTGCCATTGGCAGCAAAATTTTCAAATTTCTGGTCAAAACACTATGAGTTATTAAACCGATAAACATGTGTAAGCTGGAGTGACGTCACCCCAGCTGCTCATATATATCTTCCAAACGAAAGAAGATAATAATATGATTATGTATTATAGCTCAAAAATCAAGGCATAATAGCTGCCATTGGCAGCAAAATTTTCAAACCTCTGGTCAAAACACTATGAGTTATTAAACTAATAAATATGTCGCCGTCCCCGGAGAATAAAATGATAACTGCCATTATCCTAGTTTTAGTGTTATGTCATTTTTGGGATCTGTGGGTGTTAATACATCTGCTCAATTTTTTTCGCATTTTTTAAACACTTATTTACGAAACAAAAAAATATTACAATAGTATTCAAAGATTTAAAACAGGTCATAAATTACGAGAATAAAGTGTTAATATAATAATATCAAAATGTATTCCCACTTGTTAGTATGACAAACAGTCATAGAATTATATTCTCGTGAAAAAATATTCGACTAAATAATGATAAATGCAGTTATCATTTTATTCATATTAAAATTAATGTTAAAAAACAACAGTATTTTTCTTAATTTACTATTATTAGTCTTTTTAAATTGGTTATAATTAAAATCAGCCTCATAATAACATATTATGTGAATTAATATTACAATACTAATGAAATTATTAAGTAATATAATCTGTTACACATTTTTTTTTAATAAAACAGCCTCATAATTACATTTATCACATAAAATCAGATTCTTATAATGACTTTTCAAAAATAAAATAAAGGTGGGTGATTAATCGTCATTATCTTCTTTATTGTCGTTATTGCTACCAGAACAGCTACTGCCATAAGTCAAGGACTCGTAAAAACCATGATAGTAACTTGGAATATCTCCTGCCTCATAAGATCATCATATAAAGCCTTGTTTATTGGAATAAGCTCAGTGTACAACGTTTGTAGTTCGGGCACATAGCTAAGACTTGGGCTTGTTATCTGTCTGGTACCCCGCTTGCTTCTTCTTCGTGTTCATAATGATTGTGTACATCTGATCAGGCGTGCATCCTCTTTGTTTTTCACTAAGTAAAAATTGCCATAAGCAACTACCAATTTCATTTGCCCCCCTTTTAGCAATCTGACCATGCCAAATATAACAATAACCTTTACTCTGAGTAGCATCATACACAGTGAAATTATAAATGGGATACTTCCTTTTGTAGTGAAACGATCCAACCTCAGATTGTAGGATGCTCAAAACCTTTTCTAAATCGAATATTGCTACGGTTGTTTGTGAGGGATCAACCGCTTCTTTTTCTTCTTTTTTAATTTGTCGTACTCTTTCTTTGTTTTTTTCATGGTCAGATTGCTAAAAGGGGGGCAAATGAAATTGGTAGTTGCTTATGGCAATTTCTACTTAGTGAAAAACAAAGAGGCATCCAGAACATATAATTTTACTCCGACGGTTGTTGCGGACAAAACAAAAACAGATTCATATTCGCTCTATATATTTTTGCTGCACAGAAGCTTCAATTGAACATCACACATAGATTCTTTGAAACCGGACATGGCCAGAGTGAGGGGGATTCCATGCATTCCAATATTGAACGTGAATTAAAACACAGAGTTGTATGCACGCCTGATCAGATGTACACAATCATTATGAACGCGAAGGGACATGGAAAAAATATCAAGTTTCAGAGATGACGCAAACAGAGTTTTATAATATAAAGGAGTTAATAGAGAATAAGAACTGGTTAAAAAATGAGGAGAGCCAAAAAATATCATGGACTGTGTATGAAGTGAATGCCTCACATTCACATCCATCAATTTTAAAATATAAATACAACTTTGATTCCGACTATTCCCAATTAAATACGGAGCCTGTCAGAAGAATAAGAAGAAAGCGGGGTACCAGACAGATAACAAGCCCTAGTCTTAGCCATGTGTCCGAACTACAAACGTTGTACACTGAGCTTATTGCAATAAGCAAGGCTTTATATGATGATCTTATGAGCCTCTGTAAGGCAGGAGATATTCCAAGTTACTATCATGGTTTTTACGAGTCCTTGACTTATGGCAGTAGCTGTTCTGGTAGCAATAACGACAATGAAGAAGATAATGACGATTAATCACCCACCTTTATCTTATTTTTGAAAAGTCATTATAAGAATCTGATTTTATGTGATAAATGTGATTACAAGGCTGTTTTATTAAAAAAAATGTGTAACAGATTATACTACTTAATAATTTCATTAGTATTGTAATATTAATTCACATAATATGTTATTATAAGACTGATTTTAATTATAACCAATTTAAAAAGACTAATAATAGTAAATTAAGAAAAATACTGTTGTTTTTTAATATTATTTTGAATAAAACTAATGTTGATTACCATGTCATAGTTTTATTAGGACACCAAATTAAAAGTCCTTACCAGATTTTTTTTTCAGAATATTTACGAGAATAAAACGATATTAAAGTATTATCAGTATCACTTTTACCCTAAAAACCCGTAGAATAAAATGATACGTGACGAGTGCAATATTTGATCCTGGTCAGGCTGTACGGAGAATAAAATGATAATCGACATTATACAACTTGGACGATGATTAATTTTGACTAACTTCTTATTTTTTAAATAATATCTCTATTTTGATACTTAGGCGTATTTGATTATAACATTTAGAACAAACAAAAAATAACCTTTTTTTAAAGTTAACAATCATCTGTCTACGTCCAGTATTTAAGAAGCAATCAACGAAAACGTGTTTTTTATTTTTCCTGAAAAGTTGCAATTTTGTAGTTATCATTTTATTCTCCGGGGACGGCGATGTGTAAGCTGGAGTGACGGCACCCCAACTGCTCATGACATATCTTCCGAACTAAAGAAGATGTGAACACTTAAAAATATAATTTATGTGTATATATGTAGTTAAATAAAGGATAATTGTAAAAATAATATTCTCTGAAGTGGCATAGACCGTGCTTTCCTCGAATCTATGATTTCAAGAAGTACGTACTCCTAATAAAACTAGGTTTTTCTGGTTCTGGTATTTTCAGGTTCCAGAAAGCATTATCTTTAATAACAGCCGCACAGGTCGATCGATCAGGTTAAACTGCGCTTGCCGCGGTTGGTCTGTGGATGGGTGACCATCTTTACATACCGAGACCCCTACTCGGAAAGCGCGTTAACCCGTTGGTCCCGGCTGTCATTCGTGGATCTTTGACAGTCTTTACGGGTAGGGGTTGTCAGAAGCCCGAAAGTCTGACAACCAGTCTTACCAAGGGGTATCGTATTACCTAGTTGTGTTGTGGAGGCCAGATAGGTAGTCGTTCCACGTAAAATACTGGTATTCAGCTGCATCCGGTTAGACTGGAAGGCGACCCCAACATAGTTGGGAAAAGGCTAGGCAGATAATGATGATGAATCTCCAAGATCTAAAGAGTACCTACAAAGTTGCAAAATAGTTGTAAAAATGTTCAAATTTAAATTATTTTTATAACATCTAATAATATAAGGAAATATCCAAGGAAGTGCCACGAAGTAACACAAAAAAATGCTGTGCGATACTGGAACTAGAGTGATTACCTACCACTTATTCGTAATTTTTTAATAACAGGTTTTAGATGCGATAGCACCACCATATACACCAGAATTCGTCCAGTTAGTGCTACCAATGGTTGAGAATGAGGAAATTACTGGGACAATGAGAGCAGAAGGAGAAAATGATCCAGTTTCTGAATTCATAGGTAACAACCATTTATTTAAACACATGCCTACTATTTTAAAACTTTATTGTTTTTGATTGTTTGTAAACGAGTGTTTTTTTTTTCAGTTCACTGCAAGGCGCATTATGTTGGACCGTAACTAATCATCTATGAAATAAATTTTACTTAGTAATTAAATGAAAGGTTTTTTCTATTCATTCGTGCTAAGAACCCCTTGCAGCTTTCCTTTCATAATATCTCTTTAGAGCTTCTGCAAAAACTGTTCCAACAGTTCTCTTCTTCCAAATATCATTTTTTTCTTTAGGTTCTTCAATATGATCTTCTTTATTTTCATTTGATTCTTTTTTATCGAGGTCAAGCTTACTGTTCTTTTCTAATGGACTACCAGTGTCGCTATTATGGCTCTTACTTTTCAATTGTTTTATATCTTCATCTTTACCATCCTTATCTTCGTCACTTGACTCGTCTATTGAGAAGTCAGAGTCGGCATCGATATTTTCTTGTTTATGCTTTTTAGCCATTCTGATATCGTCTAAATTTACGCGATTAATTTCTTCATCAGAGTCCTCTATTTCTCCTTCAGATAAACGAGCCCTATCTGATGATTTTCTCTTTCTGTAATTTCTCTTCTTTAATGTATCAATAGAATCTGATGTCGTTTTTTTAGATGAATCCTCCGTCTCATTGTTTTCTGGCAATTCATCTTTTACTACCTCATTATCTTTTCCTAACTTCTGTTCATACAGGTGACGGTAGAAACCACCTGCGGAAAAAAGGTAGTCTTAAATTACAGTTGCTGACAAACGAGCATGAAACGCGTGAGCATTTTTCTCGGCTCTATTAGGTTCGGGCTCCAATCCCTCTAGTGCAGTGGTTCCGTTCCGTGGTGGGGGTAAATCAGCTATTCTGTGGGGGTAACAAAGAACCTAATAATTAAGACCTAAACTAATAAAATACCTAGCTAAAAAGAACAAATGATAAATCACCGCGCAGTAAGAACTGCATGTGGCATCTCTTTCAAGCTGTCATCGGGGACGCCTCGCCATATCTGTTTTATCCTATTAAAACTAACAGAGCTTCAAAAATGCTAATACCCTTTGCCATCACCTATAGATGTGAGAGTGGTTTTTCAACTTTGGTTACACTGAAAACAAAGGCCAGAAACCGTCTCAACGTGGAACACGACTTAAGATGCGCTATAAGCGAAACTAAACCTAACATATAAAAAATTTGTGAATGCAAAACAATACCACATCACAGTAACTAGTTTTATGTAATTCATTGTTTATTGATAACATTTGAAGGTCGGGGTAAAATCAGTTTTCCTAATAGGTCCAGGGGTAACAATATTGAAAAGGTTAGGAACCACTGCTCTAGTGCAACGATAAACTTTGCACACATGCCACCAGTTCACCAGCCTTTACGCGGCGTAAAGGCTGGTGAAACGTAATATTTCAATACATGGTATGGTACTTTGCATCTTATAGGACGCTTCACGCGCACGAACCGAGCATTTACTACTAACCTACCCCGCGCATCTTTTACCGTGTGTCACCATTATATGTTTACAATTACCCCCTTACTAATAGATGTATTAGATGAATAGTTACACCGATTTCTCGCTTTCAGTTGTCAGTAATTTGACTTTCGAAAGAAAAAGACAAAGTGTTGTGTAACTATACCGACGCTATAAAACTTTTATTAGTAAGGGGGTTAAGGAGAAGAATTTAGTTTTAAGGCGAAAGCGCCAGGGTAGCCCGCGAAATTCAATTTTTTTTAGGTTTTTTGGAATTTGCTGGTCAGTATTAAGTTGTACGTAGATTAATATATGAATCGCGGCCGTAAGAAATACGTTTTTACATAATTATTTGATGACTTTAATGATAATTATAATTCTGTAAACACATATTTCTTACGACCGCGATTCATATATTAATCAACATACAACTTAATAATGACCAGCAAATTGCAAAAAACGTAAGAAAATTTGAATTTCGCGGGCTACCTTAGCGCTTCCCCTTAATATTTTTCAACCCAAATAATTTAGTATATTGATTGCTTGCACTGAACCCGCGTGTTAGATTACGACCCCTGTACGGCCTCCCACAGAGTGGATTCCTGTGTCCCAGCAACTGGAATATTATAACCAGGATTGTGTAATGCTATTATTTTGCAACAGTCACCTAAATCCTTTTGTTTCGTAACATCTCCGATATTTTCCAAATACTCTTCACGTTTTTCTTTCTCTTCTTCTAAGCGCATTTCTTCCAATTTCTTTTTATAAGCAGATGTTACAAATACTTCTTTATCCTGGAACTCATCACCTTCCTTTTCTCTTTCTTTTTGCACCTGTAAAATGATTATGATGATAACTATAAAAAAAATAACATTCTGATAAAAAGAAACTATCCAAGATCTTAAAAAAAAACACATTAGGTAACTTACTTGTCTTTCAATGCGGCGCTCATTCTCAATTTTCCGTTTATTGGCAGCCTTCATTAAATTTTCTATATACTGTGGTTTTTTTTCTTCTTTAGTCTTAACTTTAATCTTTTCCTTTTTGCTCGCCATTTCTTCATATATTTCATCATACTGATAAACTGTTGGGTCTTCTGTCAATGCTTTTTCCTGTGTTATTTTGGCCTGCAAGGTTCAAATTTTAAATCAATGAAACATTTGAACAAGTACTGGGATTCGGGAAATCTGTGCCATAATTTATTGAATCTTTGGAGACTGTAAATCAGGAATAAATTTTTACAAACAAAATGGTTCCCTTTAAGGTGAAAGTACCAGGGTATCCTGCAAAATTCAAATTTTCTTGCATATTTGCAATCTGCAGTTGTTTCGTTTTATGTAGATGAAAATAATGATTCACAAACATAACATAATATGTACTTATTCACAGAATTAAAATCATCTATACAACTATATAATATAAACAACAATGATATTTTAATCAACATACAACCTGATACTGCCCAACACTCTTCCGTTAGTCTGCCCCTGCCAGACAGCAATGCAGTCTATAATCTTCAGGTTTAAGGCACATTGTTTGGTGTTTTAAATATATTAACAGTTTTCCTGTCCCAAGAATCATATATGATTCATGTTGATTGTTTAACTATTGTGTCTACTTTATGGACAGTTGTTAATACTTATGTTTGACATAAAGTAGTAGTAGAGTTTGACATACCTGTCTAGTCGTATTATCACTTGGTCGAAGCAAAGCTGGTTTTTTCTTGGATTCGTCTTCTGAATCAGAATCATTTCCAAAAACATTCCTTGATGCTTGGAATTTTGGTTTTGGTTTACCCGCATCAGATAATATAAGACCATACCTGTAACACACACACACAAAAAGAAACTAATTTCGTTAATAAATAAGTGTTTAACATCTTAATTGGAATATGACATTTTCCAAGTTGTATCTTCGCAGTCCTTCAAGCTAAACTACAATGATAGTGTAGCTATGTGATAATTTATAGTAGAGGTTTATATTAAACTGATCTGTACACACTTTTTATTCGACATTTCGTTCAAGTTTTTTCTTCACACTTCACTTCAAGCTAGAACAAAGTTGACCAAACTTAACAACAAAGCGCCCAAGTTGTAGATATTAGCAATTTGGCATAAAAATATTAGTTTAAAATAATCGATTGATACGGTTTTCAAAAGCGTAAGACACGGCAGCACAGTACTTTCAGTCTATCAAAAAGTACTTAAAGTTAAAGCTGTAGCAAACCGTATGTATTCGTTACTGAGTAACGGGTGCGCCGTCTAGTACCGAGTAACGAAACGTTACACACGAATGCATTTCGTTACTCGCATTTTTCGTAGTACGGGCACCTATAGGTACATTGGTTCAGTTCACGCAAGTATCGTTATCGGTATATCGTTGATGCGTATATTATTGAAACATTTGCTGGTCGTATGTTTAACGCATGCGCGCACTTATTCGGTGAATTTAAAAACGTACGTTCTAAAGAGCGATGTTTGTTTATGTTTATTAAAGGTACCTATTGTGTGTGTAGACGAAGTTTTAAATTAGATGAGAAACAAATAAACAAGGTAAGAAAATATTTTTTACAAATTAAAAATATGTAAGTATGTGTTTTTGTTTTTTTATTATCGCGTATTTAAACCAATTTTAAATTTAGTAGATTCTAAAAAAAAAAAACGTAAAACCAATTTCTAGATTCCGTCAACAGTTTACTTGTAGTTCTACAGTTACCTATTATAAACCAAACTAAATTTAGTATAACTTTAACACAACACTGGTTCAAAATACGGAAAAATGCACCTTAGGCAGCTTGGTATGTAATGTATAAGTATGTTTTCTACAAATTACGAATGTCGCGATGACGCCGCGACGTCATACTGTACGCGTACGCAATACGACTTGATTCGTTGCTCTAACATAACATAGCATGTTATGAGGTATCAGAAGTAACGAGTAACGTAACGATACGATAGTAACGAGTACTAATTTATACAGAGTTGATATGACAGAGGGGCATTAAATTACACTACGTATACTATACGTGTATAGTATTAATTCGATACAGTACAAAAATAGAAAGCGCCAAAAATGAGTTTTTTTTTTTTCAAACAAACTAAATAGCTTAAAGTCAGAGTGAAACGCAACCACCCTTTATAAATAAATTTGACTGACCTTAGACGCCTAGGTAACAAAGTCGCGCAGGAGCGCGTGTGTGTGCGTGTTATCTCTCTTGGCGGGGGCGCGGGGGGCGGGCGGTTTAGACCGCTCGCGCCGCCGCCCGCGCCCGGCTGGTTGTTAAGTACGCGCACACACAAAAACACAAAATTTTTAAATTCTCGATGTGTCCTCGATTCATATTAATGCACAAATTATACCGACGGAGAATATTGTTATTTATTAAATCACTGTCCGTCGCTAAGCACTTTAATTCCCGTAATCTTTGTACTGCCAATTGTATGGTGCCGGCGCGCGGCGTTCCTAGGGCTATTGCGCCGGTCACCATACCTTTCTCGGTATGTTCGCAGAGCTAAATCTGCGTTTCCACGGCATTCACCGTAAATTAAAATCATGTAAGTGTATTCTGACGCCGTGTAAGTTACACGAGGCATTGCTGAACACTTTAATGATTACACACACACACAACCAACGTTTAATTACGTATCCTATCACAATAAAAACAGTCAAACACAAAAAAACACTAACACTAAATAATAATATTCCCAAGTTAAACTTATTTAGTGTCTATCACAATAACAAAACAAAATCACAATTATTGTCAGCGAGTTCGACAAAACATAAAGGCGCGGCGGCGGGGGGCTCCCGTATTACGTAACGTACGTCCCGAATGGATGACGCTTGCGCACTGTCCACTGAAAGAAAGTTTTTTAGCAAATTCGCAAGGATCTAGAATGCAATAGCAACACTATTTCTATTCCTTTTACGCGACCTATTTCTATTCCTTTTACGCGCGGGAAAAAGGCGCGGGGGTTTTGCTATGATTGTCACTCTCATAGTGAAAGTGCAAGTGTGTGTGTATTTATTGCTTCGTGAAATATTTGGTTGTACTTGTGCGGCAACAATGTATCTTATACTCAGATTATCGTTTTAAGGTGCATGACCTATGCGTATGAGATAATCAGCTGTTAGGAAATATACATCGTGTTCAAACGTAGCAAAAACTTCAAAAATCATTTGTGACTAAACTACTGCTCCTATTTAATTGATTTTTGGTACAGAGCTTGAAAATGGTATCTAGTATAGGCAGTTTAAAGAAAAGCCCCTCTGTCGTATCAACTTTGTATAGTAACGAATACATACGGGTACGTTTTATTTCGTTACTTTTACACCTTTACTTAAAGTACTCTCACTCTATACTCTATGCACAGTACATACAATATAATGCATGACACAAAGTACTATATGACATTGACAGATAGTAGTGTCCGACCGAAACAGGTTTTTCAGCCGAAACCGAACTTTCGGCCTTGCTCTTAGTTTCGGCCGAAACCGAAACCGAAACTTAAACATATTTAAAATTTCTATCGTATAGGTACAGAAATCTGGTGTGTTTCTTACACATTTATTTGAATATACAATGTATATTATACATACAGACAGTTGAATACTTACCTAATCATTTACGAGATCGGTCTCATAATAAACTGGCCTGATATAGTTCTACGCGACATGTCGCTACATGTTGTGTTGCATTAAATAGTACGTTTATCGTGCACTTAATATAAGAAACACGCATCGACATGAAATGCTTAGTCTTAGTTTACCAGGCATTAGCATAACGAGAGTCGCGTATTTTTTCAACATGTCGAAACTGAGTATCGAAGTGTCATAAAGTTTTTGTTTAAAGAAGGTTTATAGTTTTATACCCTGCCCAAATAAAAGAACGATTGGATGACGTGTATAAGGAGTCAGCCCCCTCCTATAGCACAGTGAAAAATTGGGTGAAAGAGTTTCGCCACGGGAGAGAAACCGTCGAAAACATTTATTTGCCACGACGGTCGACCTGTGGAAGTGCTCACTCCCGAAACGATTGCTCTTATCGAAGAGGAGGTTCTGAGTGACCGCCGTTTGAAGATTAGAGAAATTTCAGCTAGACTTGGGCTCTCTAAAAGTACGTCATCGTGCGATCTATGAACATCTTCACATGAAAATAGTGAATGCAAGATGGGTACTAAAATGAAACATATTTTATGCGAATAATTTATTGAATGACAGATGGCATATTTGACAATACGTCCATAGATATAACATTCCTCCCCATCTAAGGTTGATTCAGATCTCATCAATCAAACGCCGTGGAGGTCGCACCACACGCTGGCTGCGCCGAAGAGGTACTGCAACCGTCGCAGTCGGTGTTTGAAAAGCTGGAGATGAGGATGATGATGTAGATGCAGATGTGGATGCAGATGGTTCTGGTGTGGATGGAATGTGAGAGTACGGTGTAGATGGAGAAGGAATTGACATAGGTGATGGTGCCAAGTATGTGGATGGTGAGAATGTAGGGGCTGTCGTAACACTTTCAGGTGACGCGGTTGCAGGAGCAAGTCGCGGCCTCATGTGATCTGCATGTTTCCTTTGCTCCACCCCATTAGATGTAGTGACCACGTAGGAGTATCGGTGTTTACGGGTCGCTACTGTAGCAGGCTGCCACTTTTTTTCCAATTTAGTTTTTATGTAAACCTTATCGCCTGTCTGATAAGAAGGTGTAGATGACACAATGTCCGCCTTCACATGTTGGTATTGTAAATCTCTTCTTTTGTTCGGTCGGATATTTGATAAGACACAGTTCAACTGCCTGCCGAACATCATTTGGGCTGGTGATTTGCCGGTAGTGGTATGCGGAGTGTTCCGGTAAGAAAATAAAAACTCCGACAATCGACGCTTAAGTTGGCTTCCGTCACTGGAGGTCATTCTGTTCTTGAAGGTTCTCACAAATCGTTCAGCTAACCCATTTGTTCGGGGATGATACGGAGATGAGGTGACATGTAGAATGCCCTGATTTTTACAGTAGTCCTTGAATTCCTGTGATGTTAATTGGGGCCCGTTGTCAGATACAATCATTTGTGGGAGTCCAAAGGTGTTGAAAATCTCATCCAGAACAGCACATAGACTTTTTGAAGTTATGTTTTTCATTGGTCTTAGTTTACACCATTTCGACAATGCATCACACAAAACCAGCCAGTAGCTGCCCTCGAATGGACCTGCAAAGTCTATATGGACTCTTTCCCACACTTGCTCGGGTATAGACCAGGAGAAAACCGGTAGTTCGGGATTGGACGGTCTGTTTTCTTGACACCTGGTGCATCTCTTGATAAAATTCTCGATATCCTCGTCAAGTGATGGCCACCACACATAGAAACGTGAGAGTGCTTTCATAGCCGATATCCCTGGGTGCCCTCGGTGTAAATAGTGTAAGACTGACTTTCTTAAAACCTCAGGTATGACCATCCTGCCTTGCCACAGTACAATTTTACCTTCTACAGACAGTTCGAAACGTTTCCTGTAGTATTGTTTCATCTCATGCCTGTAATTCAGGTTTCTCCATCCTGTCTTTAGGTATTGACAAACGAGTGACAAACTTGGGTCTCTAGATGTTTCCAGACTCAATTTTTTTTCTGTTAATTGTAGGTCAACAATTTTGTTTTCTTGGAGGCGTGACACTACTCTATGTACAACGTTTTCCACGTGTGAGGGTTTTGTCTTGGGATTTGGTAATCTGGACAGGCAATCGGCTAGAATATTGTTTTCGCCCTTCTGGTAACAAATTTCATACTGGTAGCTTCCGATCAAAAGAGCCCATCTTACAAGTCTATTATTTACAAGCTTTGGCAGGTTACGTTGAGGTCCCAAAATGTGCATCAAAGGCTTGTGGTCAGTTACTAAGGTAAATTTCGTTCCTCTTAGATATTGGTCAAATTTCTGTATTCCAAATAATATGGCTAGTGCTTCACGGTCAATAACAGAATATTTGCTCTCAGCTGGTCGAAGTTTTCTTGACGCAAATGCTATCGGTTGTTCGACATCTTTATATTTGTGGTACAGAACTGCCCCAACTCCTTTTTCTGACGCATCACACGCTAGGAAAAGGGAACGCTTTTCATCGAACGCTATCAATGAATTTGAGTTAGCTATGTTACTTTTAGCATTCTCGAAAACTTGTTCTTCGTGTTCGGACCATTGCCATTTTTTTTTGGCGCTTGTTAGCTCGTACAGGTCTGCACATGATCCATGAAGATGTGGAATGAATCTTTCATAAAACTTCGAAAAAAAAAAAACAAACTATACTTTCGAAACTTCTTTCAGCGGTACAGAGACAGGAAAGAGTGCGCTGCGCTTCGGAGTTTTTGGATCTTTGTGGCGAAAATTCAAAGACTGTGATCGAGCGGCTAGTGACTGGTGATGAAACTATGATCTTGTATCAATGCGGGTTCACAGAAGTTGAACATCCACCTCACAGTCCAGACATGGCCCCGTCCGACTATTATTTATTTCCAAATTTAAAGCGAGACTTAAGAGGAAGAAAATTTTCAAGCGATGAAGAGTTGCAGGCGGCCGTCTTCGGTCATTTTGAGGCTAAAAATTGTGATTATTTTTATAAAGGTTTAGAGATGTTGATTCACAGATTTCAGAAGTGTGTTAGTAGTATTCATGGTGATTATATTGAAAAATAAAATTGGTTTCGTTTCATTTCCTTCATTAGTTCATAGTTAGGCCAATTCATTATGGGACCGCCCTCGTATGTGCAAAACACAACCTCAACTCCATGCGATTAACGGTGGACGGCGGCGAACTGGGCCGGCGACGCGACGAGCGAGCACGAGCTAGCCGCGAAGTTCGCCGAACGATGGACGATAATTAATGAACACTCGAGTTTCGGCGCGGCCGAAAGTTTCGGCCATTTCCTGGCCGAAACCGAAACTAAGGCCGAAACTAGATTATTTGGCCGAAACTGGCTGAAACCGAAACAGAAACCGAACTTTCGGTCGGTCACTAACAGATAGCTTACGGCAGCAAGCTAGTCTGAGTTGCCAGATGCGGCGCCCTTCAAGTCGCCAAATCTATTGGCTCAAGAAGCCTAAAGTCCAATTTTTTTTTTTTGTAAAGTAACCTAAATTCGAAGTCTGATACCACACTTTTTTTTGCGAAATAAGAAGATTTTTATAACACAGTTGTTTAAGAAAAAAAAATACATGAAAATGTAAATGAACCACTTGAACTTGAATATGTAAACAACTTTTACTATGGGACCAAACTAGAAATCGCGAAAAAGAAAACAGCTGTTCCCTACATTTTGACGAGTTATACGAACATAAATGTAGGGAACAGCTGATTTTTCTCACGATTTCCGCTTTGGTCTCATAGTAAAAGTTGTTCATAACGATGAGTACAATGACCTCTTAAGAGGTTGTTAATGTTTTACCAATAACCCTGTATAATATTTTCATCGCTGACTGTACTATACAAGTACCAGTACTGTATGATAGAGGTCAGTGTATTTTTATGGAGCAGACAAAGTGAAACCACAGATCCACAGACTGCAAACCGCAGAATATAATATACCCTGACGGTGGACACCGTTCGTATCGATACGTATAACAAAGACACCAGAAAACACTTACTGAAAAAAAAGAAGGTTAAAAACTAAAACCCATGGAATTAGTATATAGTACGTAATACAAAAAGACCTCATTACACTTTTTATGTCCAACGCTTAAAGTATGTTTCTAAAATAAACTCCTTGCTGAAACCCAACTACGACAAAAACGCCAACTAAAAAAAGGTAAAAACAAGACATCGATAAAGATTGTATTCGGATTCGTATAGCCTGAAACTTAAGGCGCGTCCCCGCTAGGGCCTCGCTCAACCTGCTGGTTGTCGGTCTACTTCAAAGGAAGGCTCTGGGTAGCGGCTAGCGGGGACGAGCTACGCGACCGGTCACAATTCGGTGTGCTTGTGTCCGCCGCTACACCGAATTGTGTTTGTATTCGCGCCAAAATGGAGTGGACTGACGATCTATCCAGACGATCGAATTTCATTAATTTGTATCGGGAACGCCCGGTGTTATGGGATTGTCGGAGTTCTGTTTATTAAAATAAAAACAAAAGGAATGATGCCTTAGCCCCTAGTGGAGATGGACATGCTTATTACTATAAATGCTGCTGAAGTTAAAAGCACATCCTTTTCATCGTGATTTTATGCGCTGTTTTTTGCAGCGCTTCCTCATGGACGCACTGCAAAAAACAGCAAGTCTCGCGAGGGCCGTAGGCCGTACTACATACTTACGGCTCTAGTGGGGACGCGCCTTTATGCTGGAGCCAATTGATGTTATTCATACAGCCAACTAGCTTGCCATATGAAAAATAGAATGATGAGAATGAAATTGTGATCTCAAGTCAATGTCAGTGTCAGTCATCAACAATGTGTCATCATGTGATTGTCATAAATTCATAATGTCTGTGGTGTCCGTAGATAGAGAATGAACTAATTCAAAAAGTTGGATGCAAAGAGTCACAGACAATGGCTGCATTCCGAATTAGCTATAATCGCTCACAGCTCTCTGAACATCATCTCACATGCGTTCTGATTTCGATATTACGATTATGACAGCTAAGATCTGTCAACAATTCGGAACGCTCGTGAACGCGCTCACCAGTGCTTACTCAATGTAAAAACTATATTATTACAGTATTTCTTTATATAAACAGCACATTTATTCTTCAGTTCTTCTTTAGTTAGGTGGCGACTGTCAGCCAGAAGCATAATTTCGAAAATGTCACGTTAGTTTAATTTAAAGATTATATTCTATTCTATTTTTCTCTATGGCAATGGTGCCGATGTCGACAATTCTGCCAATGTCAAATGTGTTATGAGAAAACGTGGGGAGACAAATTTAAAGATGATGCAACTCAAAACAAAACACACACTGACATCCTCACACACTCACTGTCATTTTTGACAGCGCTCAGGGTGATATTATTCTAAAGCATGGTCGGCATTATAGTAAGATGGCGCATGTCATGACGTCATCTATGACGATTCACGCGACATCGTTATCGCGCTCACGCTAATTCGGTACGGGTTTAAGCACGCTCAAATCGATTATTTCCCAACTCGGAACGCAGCATATGAAGAGAAGTTGTATGAACCTTGTTTTGGTTTTGGTCCGATCATCATCGTGTGTTCTGGCCTTACTTTTAGTTGCTGTCAAGAAGAACAAAAGCACTGACGACGAGGCGGTATCGTAAAAGACCTTAGCCAGCCAAAAGGAAAAAAAAAATTGTTTATTTTTAATTATTATTCTCCATCAATAGCTGTTTTTAACTACGTTTAGTATGGAATCGAAGAGGAATAAACCAAAAGCTAATAAATTTCCCGAAACTGCATTAGCTTTTTATATCAAACTGTATTGTAAACAAAAAGGCTCATCTGAAACCAAGGTTAACATCGTTTATTTTAAATACTTTAGACTCAGTACTGGAGCATTCTTTGGTACTGACCAACTGGGGTTATCTTGAGGATTCGGCAACCTGCAACACTATCGCCGGGTACAATAATAGGTACAAATGGTATTTAGTACTTGCCTCTAAAGTATACAAAATAGTTGTTTTGATTTTCTCTGGAATCGAGCTCATAGCTACTCTCCTTTTTGTCATTGTGTCCCTTTTCGCCCTGAAGTACGCACGACGACATATCAAACTATACATTTTCAGTACTTATAAACAGACTTCTCATTGAACAATAAACCTATACAATGCAAGGTTTGCTAAAACTGGGAAGTATGGCTTTTTAAGTATGTAAGTACCATTATTCAATGTTTTCAGAGCAGCAGAAAGGGTAGATTAGTTTACTGTTTTTGTGTCGAGGAGCTTTGTTTTCCAGAGCACTGGGATAAGGGCTTGCGCAAATCATACAATATTTAATTCGAATTCTGTGACTAGTTGTAATCTAGATCAGCCATGTATTGTATGGATGGAAAGGCAATCAACACAATATATATATAACCTTTGTGTGTCCTTCAAAGGATAAAACATTTCAGATGCAAATTGTTCCTGTAGCTATGCTGATCTTAAGAAAAAAGCATAGTGCCTTCAAAATCTGTAACAAAATGATCTGAGTCCTCCAAACTGTGTTTTTAGGACATATATATTTAAAACATTGGTTCAAAATCCAATTTAAACATTTTAAATTTGTAATTCCAGTATCAAAGTAATCTAATTGAAGCAACCAAATCTTGGCTGTCTTTGACTGAAGAAGAAAAACAACAAGTTCATGAATCATACAAGGAAAAAGAACATAAATTTAAACTACAATGTTTTGATCAGTTGAAAAATGCAAAACCTTTTATGAAAGTTAAGGAGCAAACTGGGTAAAGAAAACATTCACTTATAATTATTATGAAAATAGTTTAAGACCAAAATTCTTTACATTAGGTACTTTTGGCAATAATCAGAGCATCAATTCAATAAATTGTACTAACTAAAAGTTGAACCTGGACAACAGTCTTACATAGAAAACAATGCTTCTGCAAATTTTCTAAGTATTAGTTTACCGGCTTTCATATCCTAGGTCCATGGCACTGAGGCTATGGTTGCCTGGTGACTCGCTTGCACGAACTCAGAACTACCCGATAATCCATTTTCCCAGAGACCGTTGGATGAGGACACTCTGCAGAGTAGTACAGGACAATTTACTTAACACGGCTGCTACTACTGCGGTGCGTGCGCGCCTGCTGGTTGTGGGTAAATGGGAGTCGGGTCTGTGGCTTCATGCACTAACGACGTCAAACATAGGCACTTTGTTCGACGACAATACTTTCCGCCTCGCTACTTCCCTGCGACTAGGGGCTCCTTGCTGTTCTCCTCATCGCTGTCACTGTGACGAAGTGTATTAGAACCCAATACCCAATGGCTTGGCACGAAAAATGTAAGTGCAAAAATATAAGCGAAAATGAAGTAATAGCACGGCGGGAAATGTGGCTGTTACTTCAATATACTTATTCTTGTGCCTTATGTCTTCCTTGCGAACGAAGTTGCAGGCAGAAACTAGTCTAGTAGATATACCTATAAAACAATTAACCTTTCAGTCACATACATAATCCCTGTAACCTTGCTTTCAACAATATTTTATGATCTCATTTTCATCTATAATTAATGACTAGCTGCTGCCCGCGACTTCGTCTGTGATCTAGGATGAGAATAAGCCTGTGTTCTCCAAGTCATGGCCTACCTATGTGCCAAGTTTCATTGAAATCTGTTCAGCCGTTTTAGCGTGAAAGCGTAACAAACAAACACTTTCGCATTTAAAATATTAGTCAGGATTGCAGATCAGAAAATGTGGACTTAAACACCAGCAGTTCAGTAATACAGGAGCCTGAAGAGCACATTGAAGAAGTTAGGTTACAAACAGAGTCTGTCTCTGTTTGTAACCATACCAACCAAATAGTAAATGATGAAGACATGAATTTAAGCTATGATGGGGAATTAGTAACTGATACGTAAGTACCTACTACTCTCTCAATACGTAAATATTAGTTTCATAAATGGTGTTGTTTCGATTGTTTCTTTTCATAATACTCCAAGCAAGCTGTCTTGCCTATAATTCTACTTGAGATAACTCTTTTACAAAAAACGAATGTGGAGCAAAAACCAATATGCTAGTAAACCAATAAGTACTATTGGTATGATTTGATTTTTAGTGGGCCTGAGCAGGACCAGGAGGAACACAATGAAACTATAAGTGAGCCAATACAACATAACAATGAAGAGACACCTAGGATAATTCTGGTAGAGCCATTACCTCCCACTTTTAAGTAAGTTTTAAGTTCAATGTATGTTTTTCAAAAATAAAAAACATAAAAAGTAAAACCTTCAAGATCCCATTAAAAGTACCTACCTACCTATTGTGTTGGGTCCATACGGTTTCCCGCCGTTTAACCCCGAAAATTTTATAATATCGAATTTCTTTACACCAACAAGATTCAATAAGTTTGCGGAAGCAAATACTTCACCTTTCAACCGCTCGGGGAATAAAGGTGTTATAATTTATTCAATGATATACCCTACTGTGTTTTATGGGAAAAGTGATACACTAGACCAGAGGTTCCCAAACTTATTTCATCTGCCGCCCACTATGAAAATCGATTATTTTTCAGGGCGCCTCAATTTTTTTTTACTTTACCACATCTTAAAAACCACTATGACTTTCATTTAATAAGCAACGTTGCCACAGCACTAAATCCACGTTCATACAAATATGACGATGGGAATGCTATCAAAAATCGTTGATCGACCACAATCCAGGGTACAATTGCGGGATTGGCATTTGTAGCCAAAATTCTTGGTAGACATTTTTTAATTTGATTTTTATTTCCTCGTTCATTGTCAGTTCTATAAGTTCTTCTTCCAGCTGGGATGATATTACTGTTTTGACATTTGAAAAAGGATCCACCACCGAGTCTACTATTTCCAATTTGAACATGTCCTGAAATCGATCTATGAAATCACTGTGGAGGTTTTCCAAATGTTGGCAACCAAGTCATCGTTGTTGCAGGATACTGATAAATTGGGAAAATTGTGGAACTCACGTCTGCCGATATTTTTCTTGTGTAACAGCAGTTTGGCTACGAAAGCAGCAACGACATTTTTTGTTCAAGCGATATCATTCATTGATGTGATGAGGTTTTCGCGCAATTCTGTGTCTTTGTATTCCAAGAACTCTATCACAGAGTCAAACAGATTGTACTTAAAAAGCAAAATTCCAGATGTGCTCTTCCACATTGCGTCGTTCATCGACATTTGGTTGCAAGTTTATGTGAAAGACTGTTTCAATCACTGCAACATGTCATCAAAGCAGTAAATAAAATCCGAAACAGCTCTTTAAATGATAGATTCATAGGCAATCGGCTTCGGAACCAGTCGATTGATACAGGATTGCATAAATCCGTTTTTTAACAAAAACTTGTTCAAATTTGATTGCTCACGGACTATCCTACGAAATTTTTAGTTTTTATACAATCAAACAGGGCAGAAATATGAACTAAATAATCGATGTTGTGTAGGCAGTAGGTAGATTTTAATGACATTAAATTTTAAAATATGAAGTAGATGAAATTACAAATCAGCCATCGCCCCTCTAAACCACTTCAACACCCTCCGTTTTTTCTGGGTTCCTTACCGCCCCCCTCTAGGCCTCCAGCACCCACAAGGAGGCGTTATCGCCCACTTTGAGAAAGACTGCACTAGACTCTAAGGTCTAGTGTACTGTAATCGGTTGTAAGGCAACCGTAATTGCTATAACTTATGACTTCTTTCTTACAACCGATTACGTACAGTACCTAAAAGATTTTTAAGAGCAATCGGAAAAGGTCCGTGTCCTTTGGACCGGTCTACAAGACGTTAGATGGGTGACAAAAAAAATGTGTGCGGTCGGGGTAACCCCGTCAGCGGTGCTATTCTGTAAAAATCTCACCCGTGAAAACTTAGGTGAAGTGAGCGTGGAGTGAGCTGTCAATAGTGGCAATTCCTACCAAAAACATACTCACTTCACCTAAGTTTTCACGGTGAGATTTTTACAGAATCGACCGGCTGGAACGAAGTTTCTTACGCGATACTCGTAGGTACTCGCGTTGTCGTCTCTGCGCCCCCGAAGGAGATACTCGCACGCAGACACACACACTCGTATAAATAATAGAAAGAGAGAGGGAAAGTAGCATGGAGCATAACGTTTTATCAGCGTGACTGTTTCTACCTATTTGTTCCAAAAAGGAATCGTTTCATCTGTAAAATTTAAAAGATCAATATTATTTCAGGACTAGCAAAGATTTATTTTATATGCTCAATCCAGCGGGCGGAGCCGAAAGTGTATCATGGACAACATTACCAACATCAGAAAAAAGCCAATACAGACGTGCAGTGACTTTATTGAAAACGGACTACATTACCAAATATAAAGAATATTTAGAGAGTTTGTCCCCAAGAGAATTATTCGATTATTACAATAAAATATTATTTTAACTGAAAATTTAAGTATTTTTTGCCACGTTTATTTTCATCATGCCAGAGCGTATAAAATGGTGCCGATTCTGTTGTCACAAAATTCACTAAACTAGACTAAAAATCACTAAAATTTAGTTTACTCCTGTCAAACGACGTAACCTATTCTGAAATTAACTAAAGTGACACAACTTAACTATATTATAGTTTGACAGCACTAATATCATTTTAGTTACTCAATTTAGTGAAAAGGGCAGTTTTGCTATTCTGAATCTGACGTTTTTCACCTAAAATTTTGGTTGTCAAACTAAATTAGACTATTTTTAATCGCGATTAAAAAGGTGTGGAATAAAATTAGTTTTAAGTAATTGTCATGAACTAAGATTTCCAAAACACACTTCTCATTCAAGTTCTTAAAAATTTGATTATGGAAGCTTATGTGATTGCAGCTGTTGTCGGTTCGGCAGAAAGGTAAATAATAATATTATTGTTAATAGAATACAATACGAAGTGTATTTGTGAAAACTTTATGGGATTTTTGCACTGAACTTATAAGCTTTGTATTACAATATGATTTGGAAAAGAAGTGCAAGTGAAGCAATAAACATTTGAATTGGATAAATCGACTTTCTGATTCTGTGAAATAAGAATTAACTATTTTTTTAGAAACCATCAAGAAAGAGTTCGATTGGAAATATTGCGAGACCATTCCAACCCATTCCACATGGATGAAGAAAAGTTTAAAAAAATTTTTAGACTCCCTAGATCGGGAGCACTTTATTTGGTGGATATGTTAAGGAATCCTCGGTTGGATGAAGGATTTCTCCCCAAACACATAAAGGTTAGAACAGTTTTGTTTCTTTTCTTTTGTATCCTTTCCTAACAGATGCTTACACCCTATATGTAGGGTGTGTAGTAATTCCTTAGATATCTTTATTTAGGAATTAGTCTTGCTAAATTACAAGTTTGTAAGAATTAAAATTCCTAAGATTTTATGATTTTTCAGTCAGAGAGAGTCTTATCTCACTTACTCGTCTTACTTTTATATATAAGGGTGATAGATTATACTTATTTTAGTCATTACTTAGTACCTACCTGTATGATAATAGAGCTCATATTCATATTCAGATCCTAGCTGCACTCAATCTGTTTGCCCAAGGCAGTTATCAAACAGCTGTTGGGCAAGACAACATACTTGGGCTCAGCCAGCCATCAGTATGCAGGTGCCTAGCTCTAACAGCAGACGAAATTTTAAAAATATTATCCCCTCAATATTTGAGATTTCCCATGACCCGTGAAGAAAAGGAAGTGGCCAAGACAGAGTAAGTTCAATTTAATATTTCTTTCTTTTAAAAGGTACTAGGTTTCTGAATGTTTTTTTTTTAATTTCTTCTCTGTCAAACTTCAGAAAAGTGAAAAATAATAAATAAGTTTAAGATAATTAAAACATCCCTTTTTACCTTTTTACAGCTAACAAAGCTGAGAACTGCACCACTCTTATTCATGTACCATTTTGCTTGTTTCAGTTTTCAAGACCTATATAATATGCCCAACGCATTAGGTGCAGTAGATGGGACCCATGTAGCAATAGCAAAACCTCCGCTCAATCACCCTACTGCACCTGGCAACCTATTCTACAATCGAAAAGGCTATTATAGCATCAACTGTCAGATTGTGAGTATAAACAATTTTTTTTAACACACTTAATTATCTTGAAACCTTGACTAAAAAAAAATCTATCAGGTATGCAGTGCGAGGGGCAAAATTATTGGCCTCAATCCTAATTTCCCGGGCTCCACGCATGATGCTGCAATTTGGAGGGCATCTACCATCAATAGAGTCCTGAGAAATGACTTTGTGCGTGGGGAAAGATCTCAGTGGCTTCTGGGTAGGTCACTAGTAAACTTTTATACCTACTAGGTATATCTATTAGCTAAGTACATTATAACGTTTTATTTTTTGTAGGTGATAAGGGATACCCACTACAGCCATGGCTCATGACTCCCATTATGGTGCCAGCAACTGAAGCCGAGGCTGCCTACAATGAATGCCACACCAGGGCAAGAAATGTGGTGGAAATGTGCAATGGGCGCCTCAAGAATAAATTTAGATGCCTACACAGGCATCGCTGTCTGCACTACCAGCCAGAAAAGGCAGCTAAAATTATTCTGGCATGTTGCACCCTGTACAATATGTTTTTGGAAACATTGGATGGTAAGTGTTCCTAGTTTGCTTAATATTAATATTATGTAATTCTTTACATTTGCAAAATAAGAAATCTAAATAAGTGTATTTTTGCAGATGAAGAAGATATTGATGTGACTGAGGACAGCAATGTGAATGAGGACAGCGAGCAGAGTGCGATTGTGGAGGATACCAGCACCGATTTTCTTGCCGAAGCAAGGGAAATTCGGCAGTCACTTGTAAATCATTTTGATTAAATTAAACATCTTATTGTTTTACTAAAAAAATGTAATTTTTTTACCATTAATCCTATCCTTAACCCTAAACAAAATAATAAACAATCAACAAAATATAATAATCAACAAAATATAACAATCAACAGAATATACAAAATAATTAACAATCAGCAAAATAATTTAAAACTATGAAATAATGGTTTAGCGCTAATGTCAGTAGCGAGCTGTAGAGGATTTGGAACAAGCACTTAATGAGAATAGCAGGTTGGATGCTGTTGTAAGCTCCAAGACAAAGTAATGGGGAAGAAACCCATCAGGTTTCATTCCCATTATCTTCATCTTGGGCATTTTGCACCAAAACTGGAATGCCGGAAGAGCGAATGGCAGCAGCCAAAATTTCTGCTGCCTGAACAATGCTTTCCCGGAGTAACCGGCTATTCTCATTAAGTGCTTGTACCAAACTGTGGTGCACTGGCGGGCGGGGAGTCCTCGGCAGTCTTCTACGACGGGTAACCCGACCGCTTGCGTGCTGTAGTGGAACTGCACGAGTCCCACCATCAGTTTCCACAGGCTGCTCTTCGAGTACGGGCTGTAGAGAGGGCGACAAACTTTGTTGTGGGGCAGGCGACATGGGCAGTGGGGACGAGAGAGGTATCCCCTGAAATAAAAAAAAAACAGTTAATTCATTGAGTATCATGTGAGCACCAGTGTTCCAATAAAATAGATAACAAAATTGTCTTATTTATTGGTTTGTGATGTATTTATAAAAATTGCCCTTCAGCCATTAAATACCATGAATATTAAAATAAATTACCGTTTCCAAAGAGGCAAAACCATCAACAGAAGCAGATCCAATGATATCAAGAATTTTATTCTCAATATCATTGAGATCTGCCCCTGCCGGTCCTCCACCTGTGGCCCTGATGGAGTCTCTGACTTTTCTCGCCTTTGTTTTCACTTTTGCCACCCACACATTCCAAATCTGTTGAAATTAAATTAGTTTAGTTTACAAAGAAAATTATGCAATCCAGTTTAACATTTTATCTGAAATAAACCACTTACATGTTGCCACTGCTCTACAGTTCTGCTGCAGCCCAGTTGGTTCAGCTCGCTACTGACGTTGGCCTAAAACTCCATTACTTCTGCATCAGCTTGATTTTCTAAAAATGTAAGACAAAAAATAAGACGCTACATAGACCTGAATTTATACCTAATAATAGGATAATAAATTAACATACACAACAATAAACTGATAATTAATATTGATGCTCTCAAATTTTCTTTCGTTGTTTATGTCATCGCTAAGGATTTATCAATAAACTAACAAGTTCAGTTGTATTTCTTACCTCTGGCCATTATCCGATTGTTATGGAGCCGCTCCACGAGAAGCTCCTGCTGTCTTTTATTTGCTCGTTTCCTGGATGACTGCATGCTGAATCACTTAAAAATTATAATAGTAAAACGATAAACAGTTCAGTTCAAAACACCCAATTGAAAATTTGACATAAATCAACAAATAGATGTCCTCGATAGGGCTTTCCTACGGCGACGAGAATACCGGAGATTTTCAACTTAGTGTACGAAACACCGGACTTTTTTTTCTCGAAATAACATTTTTATTCTTAAATAAGCTTTATAACGCTGAAATAAATAGCAAGATAATCATGCTACCGGAATATGTTTTTTAAATGCTGTTAGTTTGTTGATTTTAATAAAATTAAAGTTTTTTTCCTCATTGAAAACCGAAAAAATCTCCGCCAAAGTTCTAAATCGTTTTCGGTGTAAAACCCTAGCAGGATCACATTGGCCACAGATAATAAAAATATATATAGGTTATTGCATCTTAATTTATTACAATATAAACAACAATATAGTTTTACGCCGTCATTATGCTCCCTTTAATTCATTTGAATAACTATTATTAAATAATTAAAGATTATTTAATTTTACTCGGGTTTTTTTTGCACTTCATATCATTTCGTTCATTTTCATTCACTTTTTAATTTAATTCCCAACAAATCTTGGTCTATGGTTTACTTAACTTAGCGATTGTCAAACTCGATTTTAGTTATGTCAAAGTTGTTTTTAAGTTTAGAAAATCTTGTTTACAGAATAGCTTTTAAGATTCTCTTAACCAAAAATTAGAAATTTTAGTGATAGTTTAGTTTAGTTCGGTGTACAACAGAATCGGCACCAATGTCTGCGTAGGCACTCACCTAAGCCGCGCCGACAGGCCACCAACAACGGGTCACCCGCCGTGTACGTTACCCCAGCAGGAATGTAGCTCCTAGAGTGATATGAGTGGAACGTATAATTAGTGCGTAATCTGCTGTAAATGTGCACCAAATAAAAAAATTGTGCGACTTGTCGTTTTGAAAAAAAAAACCGAAAAAACAGTTCCTGCTGGAGTAACGTTTTTCCACAGGAAAATTTTAAACGAATGATCGTAGAGAGAAATATTGTGCATGGGCAGAGCTTATATTTGTGCAAAAATGTGCGCTAAAAATATAATTTATGCGTCTTCGGTTTTCGAGATAATAATATTGCATTTCCTGCTGGAGTGACGTTTTGCAGAATCGTGTATCTCGAAAACCATTGTATGTGCGCCTGTAGAATCAACATACACGATAGCCCTTAATTTGTGCCAGAATTAGAATCAAGATTTTTTTTTAATTTTCAAGTAGTTGCGCTTTTTTGAAAACCCTAAAAAATATCGCAGCGCCTAAATGAGAAAACATATAAGCCGTTCTTCGTTAATATGAGCCGTTTAGTGTGTGTTAGCTGGAGTGACGTCACCCAGCTGCTCATGTCATATCTTCCAAACGAAAGAAGATATGATTATGTATTATAGCTCAAAAATTAAGGCATAATAGCTGCCATTGGCAGCAAAATTTTCAAATCTCTAGGCCTTGTAGTTTCCACGTAATAAGCAAAAAAACAGTTTCTGCGCCAAAAACATCAATTATTGCTTCGGAGGAAGTAAGGAGCGACGTTGTCGTTCCGTGCGCACAATACAGCAAGTACACACAGTTGTGAGTTGCCTGCCTGCTAAGTACAGTTTGTACTTAGCAGGCATTCTATTAGAAGTCATTTTAACTTGCGCTAAAAATAATTTTAATTTTGTATATTGAAGATATAGACTGAGAGCCGACTGAACTTTAATAGAACTATAAATAAAAATTAGATTCATATATCAACTTTGGATGGCGAGAGAACTAGGTATCTACTATTATTGTTTTTTGTCTTGTTCTTTCTTTTATTAAATAAGATAGAATTGGTCTATTGAATGCTTATATTATATTACTAGCGATTGAATGACTTTTCATGAAATCGTGACATTTGATAACAATTCTATACATAAAGCAAAACTAAAGTAACATCGAATCAGAACAAATGTCATTAAAAAACCGATCAAGTGCGAGACAGACTCGCGCACCGAGGGTTCCGTAAAAATTTGTAGGTAGAATATGTAAATAGTTTTAAAAATCCCACACTCCCCGACCTGGAGGTCGGATGCCTTTTGAAGGTTTCCCCCGACAAAAAAAAAACAAGGTATGTAAATAGTTTTTTTTTATGTAACTGCAAATTTATGCGTTTCGGATTTTTTCGTTTCGGATCCTTTGCTTGTACTACATGACCTTGCTTCTTGCCGAATTTTTTGATTCTAGGTCAACGGGAAGTACCATATACATTTTGATTCCGTTGAGTGTCGAAATACCTATACGTTTTTTGCGGCATAAACGGCCGTATCTTTTTTTTACGTTAACTTAAGTTTGATTTTTTCACAGCTTCAAGGGACGCAGACCTGAGTATAAGGTTTTAATTTCAACTTAATACCTTCACGCGTTCCAGAGATAAAGGATCTTGACAGACAGACAGACGGACAACAAAGTGATCTTATATTTCATTATGTACTTATACATTAATCTTGATGAGTTTAAGGAGGTCCAAAGTTATTTTTCAGCAAATTCGTGAGTCGCAATTTTTTGAGCACCTTTCCAAGTCCTCTACCTACTGAAAAAAACATCTAGTTTCCTCCAGAAAAGTCACCCGGTATAATTTGATATTAGTGTGTTCACTAAGGGACAAACAATAATTGTAGAAATAAATTCTGCAGTTGGTAAATAAATAATCGTAAAAATATATCCTTTACGTGGGGCTGGGGTCTCTCAGTTCTTATACTTGTATGCTGATCGGGCACATCGAGTGTGAAACCTGAAAGAAATTGTGCCAAAAATGTGAATTATGATAAAAATATACGAAATTGTTACACTTAAATTTTTACATTTTCTTTTGTCCTATGTTTGAAAACACAATATGACTATAAATAACCTCAAAACTTACATAGTACCTACGATTAAAGTGTGTAGTCGGCTCCCAGTCTATAATCTAGTTCAAACAGATAATGTAGCGCACGGAACGGCAACGCCGCTCCTTGGCTCCTCCGAAGCAATAATTGAAATTTTGGCGCGGAAACTGTTTTTTTGCTTATTACATGGAAACTTCAAGGTCCAGAGATTTGAAAATTTTGCTGCCTATGGCGGCTATTATGCCTTAATTTTTAAGCTATAATACATAATTATATCTTCTTTAGTTCGGAAGATGTGACATGAGCAGTTGGGGTGCCGTCACTCCAGCTTACACGTGTTTATCGGTTTAATAACTCGATAGTGTTTTCACCAGAGATTTGAAAATTTTGCTGCCAATGGCAGCTATTATGCCTTAATTTTTGAGCTATAATACATAATCATATCTTCTTTCGTTTGGAAGACATGACATGAGCAACTGGGGTGACGTCACTCCAGCTAACACACTAAACGGCTCATATTAACGAAGTTTTTGTGGCAGCTAAAATAAGACTGATAGTAATAATAACTTTGATTGCAGCTATTATGCCTTAAATTTTGGCATAGGTAGAATAATTGTTCTATCACATATGAGGAAGCTGGAGTTGTGTAGGTACATTATTTATCAATATAAATCTCGGGACGCGCGCGGCGCGGTCTTAGTTTCAGTCAGTCTGCGCCGAGCGCTTCCAGAGGGAGGACGTATCGCTCGCTCGCTGTTGCCGTCACGTGATCTGGCTCGCCAATTCGCCAAGAATAAGGCGGTTCACCCACTGAAGATGCATCCCGCCGCGGTGCGCGGAGTGACAGATAACGCGCGCGGCGACAGAGGCGCAGATCTGCCTTACTTAGCGGTGTAATATGCTCCTCCGCGCGGTGATGCAGATTACGACGGCCTCGTTGTCTACGTCGAGATCCACCGTGCAAACGTCTTTACAATATCAAATCACGCCCGAAACTGCGGAGCCGGTGTGTCATACATATCCCGTGGCACGCCCCGCGCTTCCGCGCAGATTGGCAGAAACTGCGCGCGGGGCGCCTTCCCGCGTCGGCAGTGTGTTGTGCTAGACGTGATTTCTATATATAAATTGAGATACTTGCATACAATGGTAAAATCTGCCATCCCGCACTACGCGACGCAGCGCGGTGCAGTGGATGGAACGCCTAAGGCCTCTGCCTCGAATTTTGCGGGCAGCGGGGCGGCGGCGGCGGCGGCGCGGGAGCGGCAGGATCTTATGCGTAAAATCAAATGGACCGGTTCTCGAAAACAGCGGCGTGGCAGCGGCGCGGGGGCGGGCAACGAGCGGTGCACTCCGTGCACTCCAGTCAAGCGGTGACCGCCCGCGTTGCGCGTCTGCATTGTAGTATAGTGTTGTACATTTTTTTAATTACGAATTTGAATCAAAAAGATGTCGCCGTTTTTCAGACATTTCGTTCGCGAATAAAAACAAATATCTCGACAACACAACACTACACCGCTATAGTGCCGCGCGATCTGCCCGCTGGTTTGGAGAACAGGTTTGCGTTGCCCGCCCCGCTGCCGCGCCGCCGCCCCGCTGCCCGCAAAATTCGAGGCAGAGGCCTAAAGCGCGACCAACACTTCTTAATAAAAGTGTTTTTTTTTTTATTTTTATTAGATTAGATCAGATTGTAATGCATAACAATTTTCCTATGATATTCCAACGCGAATATGTATATCCCGTATTATAGAAAACGTACTATTTAATGCAACACAACATATAGCCAGTGGCGTAGCGTGCCATCTCGGCGCCCGGGGCGGGAGACCCATTTTGCCGCCCCCATTCTATAGGTGCTTAATGAAAATTAAATTTCACAGGCAATGAGGTATCTTTTATTGAAGGTAAAATAGGATGAGCGGTTTTACAAGCGGATTCTACGGGCCTTATGAGCAGCGAAGTCAGAAATTACCTTGTCAAAACCAATATTTGCAGCCAATTCTTGTTCAATCGACAATATAGCCAAGTTTGATAGTCTAGCGGTGCTCATATTAGATCTGAGATATTTTTTTATTAGCTTCAACTTCGAAAAACTTCTCTCACAACTTGCAACACTAATCGCCAAAGTCAAATATATACCTACGAATCAAGATGACTATATTTGGAACCGAAATTCCGAGATTCAGTTATTGAATGAACTGGAGGAGCTCCAGTGGTCCTTTACCCCTGTGATTGACGTTTGAGTTTTTGACCTGACATTGACATAAGTTCCGCTTTGTTGCCTGTATATTAAAACATTGACAATCGATTGTAAAATCGATTTATGAATCAATTCATTTTTAAGACCATTATTTAAACCATTATTTTAAAAAATATATGTGTTTTATTTAAACTTATGTAATAAAGAATAATTATTAATCTTTTAAATAATTAATTATTCATTTTATTTTTGTAATAATAATCGATAGTACATCGATTAACTTACCTATATGGTATGGCAACATTGTTTTAATATTAAAATAAGGGAAGTCAGTATTAATTTGATTAAATAATTAATTTCTTATCCCATGATAAAACTGCTTAATACATATTTTATAACTGACCACAAAAAAACTGAAACAAAATATTGATAAATATTTCATTTGTGTAACGTTAGGCCCAGATTCGCCCGTCTCGTTTACGTCATTGTTGTTTTTTGACTTGTCAGACGTACTGACACATGAAATGAATGAATCATAGATCTCAACCCGCTTCACCGGCGACATTTTGCCGCCCCCGCGGGCTGCCGCCCGGGGCGGGCCGCCCCCTCCGCCCCACCCACGCCACGCCACTGCATATAGCGACATGTCGCGTAGAACTATATCAGGCCAGTTTATTATGGGACCGACCTCGTAAATGATTAGGTAAGTATTCAACTGTCTGTATGTATAATATACATTGTATATTCAAATAAATGTGTAAGAAACACACCAGATTTCTGTACCTATACGATAGAAATTTTAAATATGTTTAAGTTTCGGTTTCGGCCGAAACTAAAAGCAAGGCCGAAAGTTCGGTTTCGGTTTCGGCTGAAAAACCTGTTTCGGTCGGACACTAATTTTAATGGGACAGTGTATAGTTGTTGTTTTCTTTTATAGTACGTACAAGAACATATCTAAAATTTTATTTGGAGCCGCCGCAACACGCCCCCAATTGGGTCACTCTACGCCCCCCAAGCGGGACGCACCCTAATGGTTGATAACCCGTGGTCTATTTAGACGCTGCGACATTTATTGTTGCTTCAATTTATGGTACAGATATTCTATTTCACGAAGTCCGTTCGGCTTTGATTGTAGTAGTGATGTATCCCGACAAGCGCGCTAGTGTGTGTAAAAGTGGGTAACGTTAACAAAGAAATCTCAAATCTGATATATATTCAAGTCGAGTTTTAATAATCGATATAAAATTTTGATTTTCAAAAGTTTTAGTGCATGTGCACGCTTGACAAAATTCATAGCCAAACGGACTTCGTGACATAGAACCTATGCCACAGTCAATGATTTGTCACAGTATAAATAAAGACATACAGTATTGTATCTCGGCCGTAACCTTGAAGTAAATGCCTACAGCCGCGCGGTACGTAAACATGCGATAGGGCTGCCCGCCTCCAGTATTTTAATTACATTTGCCTACTTTGTGTTTCCATTTAGTTTTGTTATTGTATTTTACTGTGTGTACATAAATAATAAAATAAATAAATAAATATACTTCTTTTTATATAAACAAATAAAATACTTTGTGAATTGAATACAGTGTGCATTCACAGATTGATTTTATTTAAAATAAAAAAAAACTTTATTCGGTAATTTAAAAACTTGGCTGCATGCTCTAGTGTCTTTGCCAACATTTTCACGCAGCCACGGCAGAAAATAATCCTCGCGCCATTTTTCTCAAATTTTCTTTTCTTTGTATTTGTAGGTATTGTGAAATGTTTTTTTTCCTGTTTCCTCGCAAATGTGTTAAAAAACGTCGTACGATATACGTGCGTATTGGTTATAACATGCTCGGCTCAATTACGCCCTCGCCTTCGGCTCGGGCTGAAATTCCGCCTCGCATGTTATGCGAATTTCGGAATTTCGCGTTTGGTTGGGTTCCTAGCTTAGTTACCGTGAGCAACTGTGAGAAAAGGCTAAAACTTTAAAAAGGAGCTCATTTCTTTTAAAAACGTGTGCATCACTAAAAACCCGAAATCTTTTTAGAGGATCAGTAATTAAACAAATATTGAGGGTAAGTTAAATATTTCCCAAATAAAAATAACCAAGACTTGTTATTTTCGTAAATTCCTTAATACAATTTTAATTATTTTTTATTGGTCAATCTAAATGAAAACAGACGCATGTGTAAAGAACACTTTGTGTCTTAAAAGTTATAAGCTTTGTTTAGACCAAGTCACAATTGTTTACCAAATAAGATCGAATATTTTCATGAAAATTGATGTTCTTAAGGCGAAAGTGCCAGGGTAGCCCACGAAATTCATTTTTTTTAGGTTTTTTGCAATTTGCTGGTCAATATTAAGTTGTACGTTGATTAATATATGATTCGCAGCCGTAACAAATATGTGTTTACAGAATTATAATCATTAAAGTCATCAACACAACTCTCTAAGACCATGTAAGTCCAAAGAATGATGATTTCATGAAACAGTTATTCTTATTACAGTAACAGTTATTCAATAAAAATAATTAATTTTATTCATAAAAGTATGCAATCATTTCATTAATGTTTTGTTATGATGTTGTCACGTTAAACTATCGTCCGTAAATCGACTTTACAGACAACCAATTTTTTTCTAGTATTATTCATACACACAGTACAATAAACAACTATTATTAATAATAAAAACCACGTCTTTACTTTGAATTATACAAACTAACAAAACACACATGCCCCGAGGTTTTAACACCAGCGTACCTACCGTTTAATGATTCATGAACCGCCTATAACTACCTACCTCACTCGTGTTTATCACTTTCCTTTATTCACTTCATTTATTAATCCAGACATCTTTTTTTCGGGAGATAAAATGAAATACTTATCCATTAAAAATACACACATTATGTACCTACCTACAAGTAAGTAAAATTATTTTAGTCTTCCCTTTCAGTTTCCAGGTAATCTAAAAAAAGTTATCTCTGGATGCGTTATTGACGAATTCATGCAACCAAAAACAGCACAATATAGCCTACTCGTCATATTAAATATGTACTTGAACTTATTTTTAGTGAAAAAATCGCGCGGTTATTGTTAAAAAAAACAACACACCGTCCGTTCGTCACTGCGGCACAGTCGCGATTGTCTGCATGCTGAGTGCATGCCGTGGTCGAGGCGCGTAGGTATAGCTCGCGTTTCGTCCGTTTGTATGAAGACGACGTACTGTATGTCTTTATTTATACTGTGATATTGTTGCGCGCCACAAATTAATAATGCCTGATACATAGTGACATTAGTTACCACTGGCGCCATCTAGTATCGGGTAGCGGAACTAGTACCTTGGTACTAGGCCTTGACCCTACTTGACCTCTTTCTAAGTACTAGTAATTCCGAGAACTATCGACGTCGAGTCAGTCGGGACCGCTATGTACTCGAACATACTAGATGTTTATAGAATAGCTCTGTGGCACTATATAAAGCGGGCGCGAGCCGCGAGACATATAGTTTCGATTAAGCGATAAGAGCGAGTACATCAAAGCGACATTCGAGTGCGATCAGTAAGTGCAATTGTGTTTCCTAATTAGTGTGTTTGACTTGTAATTAGTGTTGGTGAGTAAAGTGTCATTTCTTTGGTTATTAAATCGGCAGTTTTTATTGTCACGAACCCCAAGCTCGTAACAATATCGATATCGTACCGTATAAATCAGGCTTTATTAAAACGCTCACAATAAAAAGGACACTACCATTAGGTAGTGTAATGGAAATATGTAGTAATATTTTATAGGTAACTTCTAAAGGTATACTTAGGGACAAAGTAAAACGCCTGTAAAAAATAAATTGATTTTATTAATAAAGGTTATATCTTACATTCGTGGAATCCTAATCAAAAAGATCACTACAAGCTTTATTACCTACTAACAAGTATAATAATTATGTTCGATTTTAAAATATTAATAGGTACCTACTTACTAAATTTTGAATGAGATACAATCTGCGAACGCGTAGGTTATTTAGTATTAAGTATAATCCAACTGTATACAAGTCTAATAATATAATATCATAACAAAACTTTGTCAACATGTAGGAAGTAATTACTGCCAAGTAGCTACAGCTACAGCCTACCTATACATATAATACCTACGTATTTGAATGATGTACATCAGAAATTTATTATTGACGGATCTATTTTCCGCACAGGAGTCCAATAGCCATCCCGGCAACAAACGATGCCATAAAGACGTGAGATTCGGTAGCACGATAGTGTTCTCCTCCTGCAATGTTGTTAACCCAGCGTTTAGCTTTAACTTCCTTTTTCTTCAATAGGTCTTCAGCTTTATCCATTTTACGGTCCACAAATCTCTCAACCTTTAACAAAACATTTTCGTATGTAGGTAAAGATTCATTTGAAATCATTTCATTTAGTAACTTGGTACCTACATTTTTACATTAAAATGTACATAATTTAACTTACATAATATCTTTACTTATTCTTACATATATTTTTCCATAATAGGATAGATTAGTGTAGAACCTGGTATTAATTTCATTGTTACAATGATACTAACAACTTCTCTGAATAAGATTGAAGGTTTTGTAATTTACCTAAATCATCGATCATAAAAAAATCGAAGGAGGATCAAAGTCCGTTGCGTAGTTTAGATTTAGAAGAACAACGCAGTCACAGCAGACACGAAAAACGTATTTAATTTATATGTAGGTATGTGGGTAGTAATAGATAGATATGTAGTTGTCTAAGTAATAGAATTGGTCATGATTATGATTTAATGATTCAATCATATTCAAGGCCGTCCTATCTAGTCTTAATTAGATTAACTATTGAAAAAAAATGTTAATTTGCGCAACACTGCTTCTAGCAGACCTAAAAAAATGCAAATTACTATATTTTTACTAGGTCTATTTCTACCTAACCACCTCGGCAGTACTTAAAGTTGACAATAAGCCACTGATGAAACTTACTTAACTGACCTAGCTCAAGCTTAACCACGTTACCTACTTTTTGTAATGTAGGTACTCTTGAGGCAGAGAACTATAAAAGTTACGTACTTTGGCCATGGCTAAACGTTATTACTGTCACTGTCGCAAAACTATCGAACTACAAGTGCAAGATAAAGACGGGAACATGTCTAAGCGTAAGCGTTTGAGTTTGTTTTTTTTAATTCGATACCTTGTGAACCCCGGAGCCAAAAAAGCATCAACTCTGAATGAAGTTTAGAACTAGATATTAAATAGACGTCACTCCGCAGACTACCTTTATCACGCCACGGAGGGCGCGACAAGGGTAGTCGAAAAACCGAGAAGTAACAGGGGAGTCCGCTCCCCTATGCCACTTCTCGGTTTTTCCTAGGTTCCATTCCCCGTACAGAACTGCAGATGGTCATTTAGTCGAAACTCGGTAATTAAAACTATTTTATTATTATTAATTATTACTACGTACCTTCATTAGTAAGAAAGTAAGTACTTTTACTGCTACCTTTTTATTGCTACTATTGGCTGGCTACTTTAGTCCTAGAATGCAACAACCCGGGGTGTGCTACACGTTCGAGTCGGCACATTCGATTCGGCAGTACGGCACTTTTCTCTGTTTGGTATACGTACATAGTTTCGAGATTCTCAAAAACTCTGTCTGTAGAGTGTGTGACAATATCAATGATCTCGTGTTGGTAATTGAAAGAAATGAAAAACTGAAAAAGGCAGCCAGTGGTCAAGTTTTTAAAACTGGGAAATTTTTGCCACACTTCCTTTATTTAATTTTTGGGGACTGAAAATCTGGAAAGACCTTGGCGAGAGGCTCCTTAAAATCGTTTCGGACCAGAAGAATGACAACCTTCTCCTTTTCGAAGTTGGTTAATAAAACTGGGTTTATTTTGCACCTACGTTTATTAAATCATTTGAAGTTAATAAGTATTTATAAAAAAGCATCATCCTACTCTTAACATTCCATGTCCTTTGATTTATGGTCCACTTGAGTATATTGGAATTTAAATAAGAATACAAAGACTACGACTTAATCAAAATAATCACAAAGAAGAAATACAGGTATAATATAGCTTTACAAACTCACATTCTATTTAAAATAAAATCATGATGAAGCAATACCAAAAAAGAATCCTCCAGTAAACCCTGCCGAATAATAGGTATTATTTTTGACAAATAACAATACCTGTAACAAATAAACTGCATTTAAAAAATATATATAAATGCTGAGTTCTCCATATTAAAATGTATTTTTAATTTTTATGTAAGTACCTAACGTACCTCCAAAAGTTAATTGAAGTATATTCACATTAGATGTACCTAATGTCACAATATCGTTCGCTGGGACCAGCGCAGGGTAAGTTTATAAGGTTTGTATTGATGGATGTCAATAACAGCTATGATAAGTATATTTTTTATCGATACTGGTTTTTGGGAAGTCGATCGTCAATTTGGCAATGGATTCCCGAAAACCACCTAGAAAAGTCCATGAAGGACTATCTGTCGATCTTCCCGAAGCGCAAACTCATCGACATTGTGTATCCTGTCCTGTACACGCAGCATTCTGGGCATAAAAGACAAGTGGTGGATAAAGGCGAGGGCAAGCAAATCGGTCCACTTCACATTTACGCTGCGAAAAGCCGACTGTCCACCTGTACATCTCCAGAATGTTACACTATCTCACCATCACAGCGATAGACACCCAAGGGTTACATCTCGACGGACTTCAACATGGAAAAAACCTTTATACATGAACTTTTAACTTGAAGTCAAGTGTGGCTCTATGGAATTCAACCGTGGCCTGGGTCGCCGCCGGTGACTCAAACACAAACTTTACAGAGAATGCAGAATGCTATTTTCCGCTCAATTAGTGACCTTCCTTGGCTTGTCACGAACTCATGAACTCTTAAATTGACAAGGAATTAACAACGGATACCGTCACGTACGAAAAAATCAATAAAAACACAGGCCGCCAGCCGCACTAAAAACAAGGTTGTTTGAGAATACGTTTATTTCGGGCAAACTGCAGTCAGCCCCGGATCTAAGGGGGCAAACCGGGGCACTTGCCCCGGGCGGCAGTTTCATGGGGGCGCCAAATCCTTGAGACAAGAATTCGAAGTATCGAACAAATGAAGCCTCTTTTCCTACAATCTCATAGGTTTTCAACAAGTAATCTAATCTTAATATAATATGTTTGAAAAACAAACTTTTCTAGTTCCATACGCCCAGTTAGTTTTTGAACACATACTAAGTGATTTATGAACGCATCTTAGCAGGTCAAGTAAATTTTTGAACGCGTGCGTAGTGTCCGTGATCTTTCTGCCAAGGGGAATCCCCGTCACATATCTATACGAGCCGAGCCGAACAAATTCAAACAGTTGAACATCAAGTGACAACACTGTTTGTTTATGTGGTTGATTGCGTTTGCGAGTAATCAGCGTTAATAAAATAAGTAATTTATTAGTGAAATCATATATTATTGTAGTGGAAATCAACAATTTGCAAGTTTTTCTCAAACACTGAAGGGAGGGGGCGCCACTATCAAGGTTTTGCCCCGGTTCGAAAAAATCGTAGATCCGGGGCTGACTGCAGTTTAGAGACTAGAGACTAAAGCTTTCAGTTTCAGTCAGTGCGTCCTCCCTGTTATGTATGACTTACGGAGCCGAAACGTGGACAATCACGCTACGGCTGCTCCATATAATTCAAAGTCGCTCAGCGAGCTGAGAGTGAAATTTAAAAGACGCGCACGTTATGATACATTTCGTTACATGAGAGAGGAGAAAGATATAACTATCTCTGTCTCTCACACTAAATGTCTCATGATGTTAATTTTTTATGAAGTTTTTTCTATGACGTGTACGATGCTGCACGCGCAATTGGACGTAGTTACACGATAAGGATCCAATCCACATTAAGCTAGTTTTGAGATATTGAATTTTAAAGTTTGCATCGGAATTCTTCTATGATGCAGTGCTGTAAATTTGTTGCTTTTATTGAAATTATAAGGAAAACTATTTATATTTTAACTTTAAATCAAATTTACTAAGTTTAATTTGATATTTCAAATATTATTCAAGAAAATATGGGTTTGGATCCTTTTTGATAAATTGTATTCTCAATAAAACCAGCATAAAATGATGTTTCGCAATAAGGAACCACGTCATGAACTGTTAACTAAATCATGAAAAATAAATAAAACTACTAATAATTCACAAAAAAAGTTTTATTCATATAACCGCACACATCTTTTCTTATCAATATAAAAAAAAAGATTTTGAGATTCATTGCATAATCATTATTCTAATTCGTCAGGAAGATAAGATGACCTCGAAGGATTCAGTGGTCAGCCTGATTTTCATATTGAATATGAAAATATTCAATATGAAAATCAGGCTGACCACTGAATCCTTCGAGGTCATCCTCTATATTTTCATCCCCTTATAGAGACTTGTAAAAGTCTAAACAATCTTTTGGAATTAAATGGAACATTGACCTCAGATCGTCTAGTTTAGGTTGAGCAATTTTTTTGCCTATAGGCCACAAAATGGTAAAGTCCCTTTCAGAAAAATCACAAGATTTTCCTTTAATTTTTTTTTGTATATTAAGTTCACAATACTGGTCTTCATTTTTTTCACTTTTCATGAAAATAATATATTTCTCCTCTTTTTTTAATGAAATTACTTTTGTTTTTAACCAATTAGTTTTCTGCTTGTTTGTAAAAGTTTTTCTGTTGACTATATTTTTTTCAATATTTTGTGAGCTCAGGAAGTCCTCTTTTACCATTTTTTTAATTTCGAGCGGGTTCTTTCTTTTGCAACTCCTAATAACCTGCATATATTCGTCGGCAGTGTAAATACGTTGATGAAATTTTAATTGGCTCTCAATTTTTGAGAAATCCGTATCATTGGGCAGGAAAGTATGACCTGACTCAAGGTATTTGAAAGTTATTGACCTCAAGAGTATGGTGAGAATTTAACACTGTCTTAAGCATCATTACTATTTTTATATTGCGGTTCTGTCCGCCACAGCAATCACTCCATACCACTAAGTTTTTTACTTTTGAGTCAAGTTTGTTCTTTATAAAACTGATCAAACATGACCCGACTTCCTGGGCCCCTCGACCAGCTTCACCTTCCAGCCATATATAACAATACCCAGTATCATTAGAGCCGGCGTGGATGCCACAGTTATACAACCACAATTGCCTTTTATAGTAAACAATGCTGGTCGGAATTCGTGGAAGTGGAAGTGTTTTCTCTAAGTCGAATGTCAAGCATTCAAATTCTTCGTCAGTTTTTGCCTTTGCTAAATCTTCTTTCATACATTTTCTCAATTCTTCTGCTTTTTTAAGGTGACTTTCCTTTTCATGCTTTAACTTCTCTTTCTCTTCATCTGACGAATAATTTTTTATTTTATTAGTGAAAGCATCACACCTTGTGCAAGTATCTTTTCTTAGTGACTTGCAGTGTAAATTGAAATATTTATAAAATATACGTTTTACCGTAGCCAATGACAATGGATGCTTGGAGCTACCATATACGTTCCCAAATTTCTCCAAGTAAATATCATATATTTTTTGTATTGTCATTCCTAATTTTAAATACATAACACCATTACTTTGTTCTCTTCGATAGTGTGATTCATATTTAGGTAAAGTGCTTATGATATCCTTGACGAAGTCAATATCTTTTTGCTTCGTCTTATTCCAACCACCTTGTGAAAGTCCTCTTCTGTCTTTAATTACGTTCCCATTCCGATTTTTTCGTAGACATACGTCAATTTTTTTTGTTGTTACTTGAAAATTATTCAAGAACATAGATCTACAAACTTCAATTCCGCATATAGTGTATTTTCTTGAGAATTCTCTGGGTCTTTTCTTATTTGTTTTATTTTCCTTAGTGACAGTATATGATCTTGTTTTGGGTTTTTCTTCTACATTATTTAAAATATATAATAATTGGGCTTCATAAGATCCCAATGAAATATATTTTTGGAATTCTTCTTCTCTTTTTTCTCTTGGATCGTTTACGTGATTTACTATGTATCGGTTTTTGAAGTAACAATAATTATCAGAAAGGATCCAAGTGAATTGGATCTCTTTTAAGATTACTAATTTTATACTATTACCAATAAATATTTTTTCTCACTAATGATCCATGAGGATTGGATTTTTTCAGTAGATTCATAAAAAACGCCCGCCATACATGTGGACTGTTTCTCACTAATGATCCATGAGGATTGGATTTTTTCAGTAGATTCATAATAAAAGCCCGCCATACATGTGGACTGGTACCTCGTGTTTATGACAATGTCATGTGTTCGTATTTCACTGGGATCTTTTTGCTGACCGAAAATATCGACCTTTACGGTCTCTTTGGTATAGTCAACTCAATTTTGGTAGTTTTGTGGATTGGATCCTTATCGTGTAACTACGTCCAATTTTATTATGTTTTGTTTTCGCCCTAGCAATGACTCAATCTAATTTGAATAATATTGATATTTACTTAACTAATAAAAATAATATTATAACCCTGTAAATATTGTCAATACGCAAATATAAACTTTTATATACTTCAACAATCAACTGTTGGGGGTTAGAATTGAATTTTGACTTTGGATAATTGACAAGTAAAAACCAATTATTTAGGTATCAAATAAAATAAAACTATCTATTTTTAAGAATGTTCGCATTCTAATCTCAGTCTAAATCTGTCAAAAATACAATCAATTTACTTACATTTTTGACATTGATTGTCGCTGAGATGAGATTGCGACTCCAATTTGAATATTTTTTAAGTACGAGAATTGGTGTTCTGGTAATCCCTCATCTTGGATAGATTGTAGAGTGTCAATAAAAAGTTATACTAAATGATTAAATGAAAATGTATGTGTACTACATAATATAAATAATAATGTGGCATTACAGCTGAAGTGAATTAACTTTCGGAGAGTAATGTTTTTGCATTATAAGAAACATACAGATGCAACTCAATGTGCAAATGGGGAAAGAAATAACACTACCTAGATTGATCAATAATAGAGACATAAGGGCCGGTACTTATAAGGTTAAATTAATGAGGGTGCATTCTGAAAATTGGCAATCTTGCAAGTAGCTGTCAAATATTTCACTGTGTTGATTAATTTGTCAATATTACAAAATGAGTTATAAAATATTGCTCTGTAGTGCATTAGAATATTGATTGTTGTTGTTCTAGTACATAATATTCTACTATTATTGTAATTATTACAATAATAATCATGAATTAAGTGTGGACTTAATTCTTTTGGGTTTACACCTAAGACTAAATGTCCCATGTAATGATGTCAATTATAATATTGCAATTCATCCATACTAATATTATAAATGCGAAGGTGTGTCTGTCTGTTACCTCTTCACACTTAAACCGCTAAACGGATTTATATGTAATTTGGTATAGAGATAGTTTGAGTCCCGGGAAAGGACATAGGATAGTTTTTATCCCGATATTCCCACGGAATCAACACGTGCATTTAGTAATCTTGATAATTAATCAAAACAATTAATTATTTTGAGTTATTTGTGTTGTTGCCAACTTTTAAAATGCACCCACTTAACAAGGAGGAGTGGCACTTTTTACGATTGTTTGTTAACAGTGCATAATGTGTGCTTGTTTTGATAAAATCGCACCTATTTTATTTATTTACAAATTCAGAACTGGACCCCTCCAAGAGATTTTCTCCTTTTCATAAAATGTTTGTTTTGTACCAGGGGAATACTAATAAACTCAAGCCTTTAAGATATTGGTGTGCCCCAATAAGCATGTGAAGTGATGAGAATTTTGAAAATACCATAGGTTAAGAATTTTTAATGAGTAACTAAATGTGTACCATTGCATGAAATTAGTGAGAAAATTCGAACAAATTAAAAATAAATGGTTAGTTTATGCACCCAACATAAAAAGAACAAAGGTGAAGATAAACAAAGATAACTTACTTTCTCAAACCAATCGGGTGATTTTCCAGTTGCTTCCTTCTCAATTTTGTCACTGATTTTATCAACTTTCTTGTTGATTTTATCCCAATTTATATCAATATATCCTTTCTGGCTGGCAATATGTAATAGTATAACACTGCCACCCAATCCAACTGCAGCAACTTTTCCAATCTTCATAGAAATAAAACCAGTGATCCTGAAAATGTTTTAGTTATTAACTATGAAGTCGACAATCAAATAGAAAAATCGAGATGAGGATTAGATCATACATTATGAATCATAAGCAAAGAAGGCCATACTAACAAGCCTATCCGAGAAATAAAAGTGAGTTTCATTTTATCAAACAAACAAGCAAGCAAGTGAGCAAACAAAAGAAACATCGTTCGTATACGTTCAATTAAACGAAACGAAATAGATCTAGAGACGAATGCACTTACCATCCTGACGTAGTTCCTAAAATTAACTGCTTTGTTGCTGATGTTTTCCCAATATCTGATATCGCTTTTTCAATAAAATTCTTGGCATCGTCTACTATTTTCTTTGCATCTTCTGAAGCGTCATCTTTCCCTGGCCGTGCCATTGTTAAAAAATATCTATAACAACAATTTACTAATAAATTACTGCAGATATCACGAGTATTACGACAGAATTGGGCAGACAGAATCCGCAGAATGCGGATCACAGTTTTTTTTGATAGACAGATGCAGAATAAAATAATGCAGATCACACACTGTCACACTCACAGACTAGTACATAGAGTATAGTAAGTATAAAGGAACTATGGACTAGTATAATTATTATAGAAGTTTTTTTTTTTTTTTTTTAATGGCAATTTGCCGAAAACTACGGCAATTTCTGCCAAAGACGCATATTTAGTGATTACTCATGGGTATTTAATTTAAATATATTTATTATTAAAAAAAAAAAAAAAAAAACTTTTTGTGGTGAACTTTTGAGGTCTGGAACAAACACAAAACATAGAGATGTTAATAATTGTTAGTAAAATAATATAAATATGATTATTAAACATTTAATATAATACTACATAAACTTTAGACTTTAGGAATATTAACTACTTGTTAAAGTTTTATTTTGTTAGTGGAAATAAATTTAATAAAAGCACAGATAATTTGAGGGTTAGGGAAGAATGAAAGAAGGTGGCGGACATTGACAGGTTTTTGAATTTTTAATTTTGCAATAACATGGTCGAAAGTAAAAGCATTGTTCAAACTGCAATTGAGGAAGATATGGTCTAGCGTACCTTCGTCTAGACCACATTCGCAAAGCGAATTATCTCTGACTCTAATTTTGTTCAAGAAAACTGGGGTACAACAGTGGCCAATACGTATCCTGCATATTACGGATGTGACAGTCTTAGAGGCTTTTTTAAATTTATAAAACCAGGGTTTAGGAGGAATAGAGGGTTGGATTGAAGCAAACAAACCACCCTTTACTTTGGAGGATTCAGACCAGTTTGTTTGCCAGGACTGGTAAAGGTCTATTTTAGCCTTATGGATAAGGTCATAAATTTGGACGGAGTAATGTTTTTTGTCAGCCAGACTACTACTGATAGCACCCTTGGCTGCCACATCCGCAAGCTCATTACCCCTAATACCTACATGGCTAGGAATCCATACCAACACAACCTCAACGCTCCTTATAGAGCAAGAAAGTAATACTGATTTGATTTCTATAATAATTGGGCTACGGAGGTTATCTTTAAATGAATTTTTAACTATAGCCTCCAGGGCGCTTCTGGAGTCTGTGAAGATGACTGCTTTTGTAATGGTAGTGTGAGAGGAAATAAATAAACATGCCTCGAGGATCCCAATGCACTCTCCGGTAAACACTGATGACTCAGGAGGGCATTGAAATTGGAGAAATATCTGAGAGTTGGAGTTATATACAGCTATACCAGTTTTACCATCAGTGGTTAGTTTTGAAGCATCTGTATAGAATTTATGGTGATCAGGCCACCTGTCATTAACAATGGCGAGAAAATGGTCATTAGCATTTATGGTGTCCTTATGCAAGCCAATATATGGGACAACACTTGGAACAAAATTTAAAATTTCATATGGACTTGCATACAATGGGAATTTATTTTGCTGTAAGATTTTAGAATTTTCTTCTACAGAATGGATTTTTCTAAATGAATTAAGGATTAAAGGGGGGTCTTTATGTCTCCAATACTCACTTTCCCTACATAAATTATCAAGGGTTGACAGCTTAGGCAGGATCATGTGGTTACTGAGGAAATATGACTTGAAAATGAATTTGTCAGCTAAATATTGTCTACGGAGAAGAAGAGGGGGGTCACCACTCTCAATTTGCAGGGCGTTTTTAGGGGTGGACCTCATACAACCTAGTATAATGCGGAGGGATTTTGATTGGATGGTCTCCAGTTTAGCTATTGCAACTTTACTGCAGGGTTCGAGCAGAAAGGAGCCATAATCTAACAAACTCCTTATTGTGGCATTATATATGAGTTTTAGGGTGAAGGGGTGAGCACCCCACCAAACACCCGCTAGAGCACGTAGCATATTAAGTTTCTTCTCGCATTTGTTGACAATATAACTGAGATGGTGGACACCAGATAGTTTAGAGTCCAAGATGACACCAAGAAATTTCACATTATCTTCAACTTTGATAGGAAATCCTTCAATTTCAAGGTCTACATTTGGGATAACACGTTTACGTGAGAAAATACCAATGGAGCTTTTAGGAGCAGACAAGTTAAGGCCGTGTGAAATTAACCACTGATTGAGGGAATTGAGGGATATCTGCATGGAGTCCCTAGCATGTACAATGGAAGAAGTAGGAATATATAAACACAGGTCATCCGCATACTGCAGAATCCGGCAATCGGAGTTGAGGGAGTCATGAAGGTCCGAGGTGTACAAGCTGTAAATTATGGGACTAAGCACCGACCCCTGAGGAAGCCCACGCCAAACAGTTCTGGAGTCAGAACCTTGGCCCGGAGTGTGAAGCTTGATCCTACGACCAGACAGCAGGTTACAAATGCAGTTCAGCATCCTTACCGGGATACTCAGCTGGCGTAATTTACTTCTGAGCACGGAAAGGAGGACATTATCGTAAGCCGCTGAGATGTCGAGGAAGACCGCTAAAACCGAATCATTTTTGCTAAAGGCAATTCGGGTGTCAGTTACTAAAATGCTAATGCTGTCCATAGTACTGGCTCCCTTTCGGAAGCCAAACTGAGACCTAGATAGGAGCCCTCGGCTCTCGACAAACCACTCCAGCCTGTTTTTTATAAGATGCTCAAGTAATTTACCTATAACTGGTGAAAGCGCAATCGGCCGAAAGTGGTCTACACAGTCCGGGGATTTACCGGGTTTCAATATGGGGATGACCAATTGTGTTTTCCAACTATCGGGGATGTGTGAAAATTTAAAGCAGGTATTCATAACAGACAATAAGTATCGGCGGCCATTGCCACCCAGCTTCTTAAAAAAAGAGTAAGGATGACCGTCAATACCAGGAGCAGAGTCATGGACATGCTTGAGAACTGCCTCCAGTTCGCTCAACAAAAAGGGAGCATCTAAAGGGTCGTCAGAGATTATCTCATCAACAGGGTAAGAAGGGCATTCACCCCTAAGAGGGGCGAAAGGGGGGGCTAATTTATTAAGAAAAGGTTCTGCTAAGTCCCTGGGTATAGAAGAAGAGTTTTGACCAGAGCAGCCACGTTTGAACCGTTTAAAATTTTGCCAAATAAGGGAAGAAGGGGTTAAAGGGGAAAGTGAGAAACAGAATTTCTTCCAACCTTCATATTTTTTTTTCCTCAAGATACGTCTGGATCTCGCAACAATCCGGTTATACTGCACCAGGTTTTCAACGGACATGTCAAGAATATAATTTTGTTCAGCTTCATTCCGGGATTTGATAATGTCTGTGCATTCCCTATCCCACCAGGGAGGAGATGACACTTTGCCAGAAGCTGAATTCTTAAGGGGAATGCTATCATCAGCGGCTGATGAAATGACATCGGAAAATTGCGAGATACAGGCGCACAGGTTATCTGTGGTAACTTGGGGCAAAGTGGGAATTATATCCTCAACAGTTTGAGTGTACAAGTCCCAATTCGCACCGGAAAGTCTATGCTTTAGGAGTGGGGGATTATCTCCATGGGGAAGGGATCTTGTAGTCAGAGTGGTACAAATTGGATAGTGGTCGCTACCGTAGGTGAGGTTCAGTCGTTTCCACTCCAACTGGCCGGTCAAGCTGGCAGAACACAGGGTGAGATCCACACAGCTTCTATTATGGCCAGGTCTAGGTAGGCGGGTGAAGGAACCATCGTTGACAACACATAAACCCAAGTCGTCCAACAGATCAACCAGTTCAGACCCTGCATTATCACAATGGTCAGATCCCCACAGAGGATGATGGCAATTAAAGTCGCCAAGAAATATTACTGGTATAAAGGAAGAACATAGAGTACGAATATACTGAAAACATGAGGAATTGGGAGAGGGAATATAAACAGATATAAAATTAATGCCACAGATATTTACGCCTACAGCATTAATTTCATCTCCGTGAGGAGGCAGGGATAGAGGAGAAAACGAAAGAACATTATTCACTAGTACAGCAGCTCCGCCATAACCGTCAGATCGGTCATCCCGGAGCGTGCTATAACCAGAAAAGTTAAAATTGAGATGTGGCTTTAGCCACGTCTCAGATAATGCAAATAGAGCAGGATTGTAACGGTTAATAATGTGGGCAATTTCATGTTTTTTGGGAAGGGAGCTCCTGGTGTTCCACTGCAGAAGATGGAATGTGACGGGATTGAATGGATTTGACTAGGTTATCGGCAACGTGGTCTGGTAAAGGGTAGGTGGAAAGTAAGGAGGAAAGTAAACGGATTATTGACTGAATGGTGTGTGTGTACTCATTCTGAGTTGGGGGGTGTTCACTTATAGCACAGCCATTAGGAGAATGGGGGAAAGAGTAACTATTAATAATGTCCTGGTGGGCCTTACGGTCATAGCCAGGGTGAAGGGGAGCATGAGTTTTTGGGCGGGACACAGTGGTTTTTCTATAGGAGGTAGAGGTGGAAGGTTGGGAATGGGAAATGTAATTAGGAGGAGGGGGGCGTGGAGGGCGTGGCTCATGTATAAGGGCCTGGTGAATGGTCTGTAGAGGAGAAGCTGATGCCATGACATCTGCAAAGGAACGGTAGGAGGGAGCGTGGATTCTGGCTGCTTCAGAATACGAAATATTATCCTTTGCCATAGAGGCCTTGATATTCCTCTGTCGCATGCATTCCGGGCAATGTCGGCTATTTGCGGGGTGAGCACCCGTACAATAGAAGCACTTAGGCTCCTCTATGGAACAACCATCCCCAAAGTGATCCCCGCCACAACGGAAACATCGTGGCTTGGATCGGCAATGAGTCCGGGTATGTCCATATTTACAACACCCATAACACTGGACAGTGGGAAAGTTATAAGTCTCTACTGGAAGGGAGTTAAAGCAGCAAAAAACTCGTTCAGGAAGGACCTGACCATCAAAAGTGAGAACAACACTGGTTGTATGGACCCATTCTGCCTTACCTTCACTAACAACCCTACGGTTAAGTCTCCTCACCTTCAATATCTTACCAAGTGGGGACTTCAGGTTGTCCATGACCTCTAAATCGGTCCAATCACTTGGGATACCCTTCACTACACCCATCCTGGTGATATTGAAAGTGGGGATCAGAGTAGAGTACCCCCTGTCTTTAACGGATGAGTTGTCAATAAAGGCATTGGCATCCTCAGGACCCTTAAATTCAAGGGAAACCCTATTTCTACCTATTCTCTTAATACCTCCCAGTTTTATGTTTTTAATATTTAGGCTCTGCATCAATTTACCAAAAATAATAGGATTGAGGGTAGTACCCGAAGTTGGACAAGACTCGATAAGTGACGCATAAACTAAATACGGTTCCTTATCTAAATTGGAGTACTTGGATCGTGAAATCAACGATGGGGCTGTGACACGATCGCGTTTGGATGCAGAAGCATTCACGTCCATGACGCCTGCGGAGTCGTTTGAGTCGCTGTTTGGTTGTGAACGCTTTCTTTTTTGGGATGCAACTTCCGTTTCCATTGTCTCAAATTGAGACAATGGAGCGGTTAAAACCGGTGAGTGTTCAAAGAAATCCAATGATTGCAGGTGGTTCGTATGCGAGGGATCTGGAGGGCGGCCCGGAGGCCGATCTTCATCCTCCATTATCACTCGGCATACGCCGCGGGAAAATATTAAAAAAAAACTTACCTAATGCAACTTAGGATACAACAAACACAAAAATAAATACGAAACAAGCACAAACACGTAAAAGACACACAAAAACTACCAAAAAAAGCCCTAAGGTAGCCAAAAAGCTATATTAAAAACAACTCCACATGTGTTCACCACCAACCTCGACACGCCTTTTTTTCTTATAGAAGTTACTTACTAAGTTGTCTAAGCTCACAAGTCACAAACCTCACAGCAATGAGCAGAGTTTTTTTTTTTTGGTTCATTTTGTCCCTTTCTGGGACAGAGGAGCAGAGAGTATAAATAATAGAGTGTATTATTTATGGAGCAGAGTAAGGCGCCCAATACACGGTGGGATTTGCGTCAATCAATTTCAAAAGTCACGAATGACGAAAGAATGATGATGAGTAATGGAATTCAATCGACATTAGACCCTCATTCTGACTGATCGTCAGACATACCAAATATAGGTTGTTTGGAAGTTGGACGAGTGTGGTGTTTTCTTAACTGTTAACTCTTAGTCAACCAATACCAACTATAACTGGGACAAAATAACATACTTCGTAGACAGCTGTATGGCTCAAAAGGCTGTAAATGGTGTCAATTATCACTCTCTTAAAGCTTTGCACTCAGCTATCAAACAACCTGTATAATAAAATAGGATTAACGGCTCATTGATAGTATTAAAAAACTATAAAACTAACTAACTAATATCTGCCTAGCCTTCTTCTTCTTCTCCTTCCTACTTCCAGTCTAAGTCTAACCGTATGCAGCTGAATACCAGTATTTTACATGGAGCGACTGCCTATCTGACCTCCACAACATAGGCGTAAATAGGCGGGGGGGTGCTCTGGGCCCACCCTAGAATGATCTGGTGCCCACCTTAGGATGTTTGGGAACCTGGATACTTAGATAGTATAACTTCACGCAAAAGCAATTAATTAAATAATCTATAACCAAGACCTACACAAACTTGTTATTACCTACATAATACATTCCATTTAATTACTTTGATAACCAGGCCCCTCTTTCCCATTGGGCACTCTGGGCAAGTGCCCAGGGCCCCGCGATCTTCGGGGGCCCCGGCCTGCTCTCATAAAAAAAACATTATTTGCAGCCACCGTTCCATTCTACGCGTTATTAGTACCCGATGCAATAACAAAATAAGTGAATTGCAGTGCGATTTACAGTAAGTTTCTAGTTATGAAATATTAGTATGTTTCTCTTATTCTCTCTTACCTACACAGGGGGCCCCGTGATCCTTATATGCCCAGGGCCTCCAATAGGTTAAAGACGGTCCTGTTGATAACCAAAATGATTGAAACGTAATAAGCTAGAGTAGGTACATTTAAATTTCACACAAGCAGGCGCACGTCGGAACACCGCGCCGTTTCGCGCGCTGCCGCTTCGATTGATGCAATTTTTATTTTAGATCTCGAAAGTGGAAAGCATTTTGTGGGGTATAAGGGTATTCTCCAAATTGACGAAACTCTTTTAGGAGCAGAATGTTTATTAATAGAAAAAGTGCTAATAGAAAAGGATCGGTCGTGGGATCACCCGCACTTGGGGATGGGGCCCACTAGGGATGACGGGCTGATATCAGTCGAGGGTGCGGCGAATGTACGGACGCCAGCTCATCAACCTACCACAATCTGTCAAATTTCTTTAATAGATTTTCAACTTTATCGCTAGAATATAAGGTTCAAAGTTGATTGGGAAAATCTGACAGATTGTGGTTTGATGTGCTGGCGTCTGTACAAGTATCTCTCGGGACTCTCGGGCCCCCGACTTATGGTAGTAGAAGGAACAGTCTGGTTTTAGTCGCTAAGAGTCCCAGACGGAGGGTTTCCATGAGGATTTCCCAACGGAAAAAAAGAGGTTAGGGGCCACTTTAGTGGGTAATACGATACCCCTCTGTAAGACTGGTTGTCAGACTTTCGGGCTTCTGACTACACTTAACGAATGTCAAATATCCACGAATCGGACCAACGATTTAACGTGCTTTCCGAGGCACGGAGAGGACTCTATATGTAAATATGGTTACCCATCCACAGACCAACCGCGGCAAGCGTAGCTTAATCTGATCGATCGACTTGTGCGGCTGTTATTATTTGGTCACGGCCCCTTACTAACTATAAAAAATTTATAAAAATCAAACACCTTTTGTAATTATTTTTGTATTGAGGATTCGTGGGATCCCAACTGTGGGGGCGTCTTAAATGTCAAAACAAAATCTTTTTCTGGCTGTAACACATTACGCGGGAGTGATGGTGTTTGGCTGCGCGAGTGCGCAAACGTCTCTTCAGCGTCATTCGTGTCCGACTCCATCGGCATCGCGTGCTGGCTGACCCGTGATTGACGAAATGCCATTACATGTTCCTTCAAAAGTCATGATTGATGGTTGAATGATGCAAATAATTCAACCATGAATATAATATTCAGATTTTCGTATCAATTAATAATATCAAAATATTCCGATTTTCGTCAATCACGATCATGCAACCATCACTTACTGTATTAGACGATCACTCACAATCCTTGATTGTGGTAAAACTGACAGCAAAACCTACCGTGTACGGGGTGCCTTAAGGAGGAAGCGCTAAGATAGCCCGCGAAATTCAAATTTTCTTACGGTTTTAAGACCACTTAAGTCCAAAGAATGATGATTTCATGCAACAGTTATTCTTTGGACTTACGTGGTCTTAGAGAGTTGTGTTGATGACTTTAATGATTATAATTCTGTAAATACATATTTGTTACGGCCGCGAATCATATACTAATCAACGTACAACTTAATACTGACCAGCAAATTGCAAAAAACCTAAAAAAAATTGAATTTCGCGGGCTACCCTGGCGCTTTCGCCTTAACGTCACAGAGTACTTTTATTAAATAACAAGTCGCTATAAAAATGCAAGTAAAAACAATGACGACGATTTTACATAATGTGATGTGGATTAAAACAATCCTGTTGCTCTCATCAATATTACCCACACCAATAAGGTAATAAAAAAGAGTGGATGCAATAATTATATTAATACTCCTTCAAATTAGGGACTAGAATCGCGATCAACCGCAATCCTCAAGTTTCACAGCTACAGCTACAAGTATTGAAGAAACAGATTTATCTGAGGATGATTTTAAATCATGTAATCTATTAATGGAAGGTGCGAGTAAGTTACCAAAATAATTTTTCATTAAATTTTTTTTTCTTAGCTGTTTTGCATAATTCTGATAAGCAATTCAACTTCAACTCTTGATTAATGGCTTCTGTGGAACAAACACCACAATTTTGCCAATTTCACGTACTAAAATCCACTAAATGAAAAAATTAAATCTCTCTGACACGTGAGACAGCTCACTACTGCGGATGTGTCTCCAAAAAATATGATGATGTGATGATGTCAATAAGCAATTCTAATCCGTTTTAGCTTTGTAAGTAGCCCCACTTCAAAAAGTAAGGTGACAACACTGCTTGCTGTCATGAGTGCCATCACATGTCATAATAAAATAAGATTTGACCTAAAGGTCCAGTTACCAGGTCATAAAATTCCAAAAAAAAACATCAGATGTCAAGCACGTGTCAAGTGAGTCTGTCAATGTCAAATGTCTGTTTGAATTAATGTTGTCGCCGAAATGCCGAATTTATATAATTATAATTTTGCACTAGTGCACTACCGTGTGCACGAAGCGAAGTAGGAGATTGAGCGCAAATAATATTTTATCTCATCGGCTCCCTAAAAAGAATATAAATAACAATTTTCATTTATAAAAAAAAAAGAAACTGCTTATTCTTGTGAAGGTTTATAATTTATTGACGACGATTGTATTTCGATAAAAACTATGTCAGTTCTTCAATTGAAAATTCTTCATTCTTACAATTATCCGAGAACAAGCCTATTTCGTAATTATCTATGTTATGTTTTTAGAAAAAAAAGTAGTTTAGGGTTATGGGTAAGAGAAGAGTTAATTTATTACACTAAGACATAACACATTTTGCCTTTCTGTCTATTCATATTGAAGAATGATCACGAAATTTAAACCAGCCTATATGTAGCTTGGTTAGAGAGAGGTGGAAAGAGAGTAGGGAGGCCTTTGCTCAGCAGTGGGACATTAATTAACCTTTTGACTGCCACAGTCATGTATAGATGACAAACAAAATGTACCCAGCACGCCACGGTTGGACTACATGACAGACTTGACGCCTGAGGGCACGTTTTTGATTTTTTGATGTGTGGCGGTCAAAAGATTAATGGATAATAATAAAAATATGTAGCTTATAGAATGAGCGCAATGTGAATGCTAGTAATTATTATCTTCACCTTCTGCCTACACTTTTCTTGGAGTATTGAAAGACTAGTAACATCCTGCTGTTTTCCAGTAACAACATAAATATGTGATCACCTTTGTATCTGCCAAGTGAATGCATGTGTAGTAATAAATACAGCATGATTAACAAAATATTGCTTCTGTTTTATGTTTACATTAAAATATTGAAATTATAACTACTATTATGTGAAGTCATTCTGAATGTAATGTTATGCTCAATAATTGTACACAGGAAAAAGATATAAGCACAGAAATCAAACTAAATCTAGAAAAACATTGGTCAAGTGATGTTGTGAAAAGATCAGTAAACAGTTGTGACAGAAAACCATATTATGTGCTGCCAATGTTTCCATACCCATCAGGGAACTTACATATGGGACATGTACGTGTATACTCTATATCAGATACTATAGCAAGATTTGAACAACTGAATGGAAGGAATTCTATTCACCCAATAGGATGGGATGCCTTTGGTCTACCAGCAGAAAATGCAGCTATAGAACGGAATATCCCACCTCAAAATTGGACAAAATCAAACATAAATTCAATGAAAACTCAGCTGCAACAATTGGGCTTCAATTTTGATTGGAAAAGAGAAATCTCTACATGTGACCCTAACTATTACAAATGGACTCAATATATATTCTTAAAGTTATTTGAAAAAGGTTTAGCTTATCAAAATAAGGTAGGAGATCATGTCATGAATATTTTTACCTAGAGTTGATTACTAAAGCAGCTAACTAAAATTCAAGTGCACTGGCTAAAAAAACAAACTTGACTCATTTTTAGGTTTCTATACCTCGAAAGGGAAAAATTGAATTTATATAGGATCACTATGTTGTCTGTATGTCACAAACCATTTAGGAATAGGTAGAAGTATCAAGTTGAAATTAATATCAAGTATGAAGCTCTGCAGTCCCTTGGACAGGTGAAAAATTCTAGCTACTAAATCAAAACTCAAAGTAATCAAGTAATAGGGTTAATTATATCACATACTTTGATGGAATTATCACACTTTCCAAAACCTTTAGGGTGCTTCCTGCTGTCTAGCATGAAATTTTGCAGGAAGAAAGGTCTCATAGTCCAAGTAAAGGAAAAATTCCAATATTTATGTATATATTTTTGTAATTTCAAACTTACATTTGCAGTTGGAGCGTTAACCGTGATGTAGGTATGGAAGAGTATTTTTTCAATTACAAAGTTCACTTTACCCTTAAATGCGAAATCGGAAATTCTTAGGCTGTGTCACTCAGATTTGAGGCAGAACTCTCAGATCGGCCATATTTTGTGACTTCCTAAATTACCCTAGGCTGACAAAATTTTCGTTTTTCCTAATTATGTTAAAATAAATGTTTAGGTAAGCTTCACTCTGTTTTACTTTCAGGCGCAAGTGAACTGGGATCCATTAGATAAGACTGTTTTGGCCGATGAACAAGTTGATGATATTGGGTGTTCATGGAGATCTGGTGCTAAAGTTGAAAAGAAATATCTAACTCAGTGGTTTATAAAAACAACGAAGTTTGCTAAAGACTTGTTTGATGGACTTGACAATGGAGGTTTGGAAAATTGGAAAGATATTATTAATTTACAAAAGCATTGGATTGGCGAGTGTGATGGGGTTGTTGTAACTTTTAAAATGAAAGTAAAAACTGAAATTAAAACTTTTGATGTTTGGACCTCCGAACCCTATAAATTTATTCATGGAAATTTTTTAACTATGAGTTCTAGTCATCCATTGGTTCAGGAATTGAAAGGCCATGCAGATGTTGTTCTTACAAGTTATAATCCAATATCAGATCGTGAATTACCTGTATATATAACTGATAACATTAATTACCCTATGGGTAGAGATGTGCTTATTGCATGTCCTCAAATTAATAAAGATGACAAAAAAATCGCGTTATCATTAAATATACCCATTAGCAGTGATCAATATGAAATCAATATTGAATGCGATAATCGTAAGGCAATTGATATGGCGCTTAGCAAAAATGTGGGAGGTCATTTTGTTAGCTCTAAACTTAAGGACTGGCTTATATCCAGGCAGAGGTACTGGGGAACACCTATACCAATAATCTATTGTGACAATTGTGGTACAGTTCCTGTTCCTTATGGAGAACTTCCTGTTGAGCTGCCTCAAATTCATTCTTTACAGTCAGGTATACAAACATTAGAGAAATTAGAGGACTGGATTAAATGTAAATGTCCTAAATGTCAATCTAAAGCTAAAAGAGAGACAGATACTATGGACACATTTGTTGATTCTTCATGGTATTATTATCGATTTTTGGACCCAACCAACCAAGAAAGACCTTTTTCAAAAGAAAACATTCTTGGTCACATGCCAGTTGACATTTATGTTGGGGGCAAGGAACATGCCGTATTGCATTTATATTATGCTAGATTTATGAGCTATTTCTTACATTCACTTGGATGGACACCAACTAAAGAACCATTTAAGAAACTGGTAGTTCAAGGAATGGTTATGGGGCAATCATATAAATTAAAGGGTTCTGGAAAGTATATACCATCAGAACAAGTAGAAAAAGACGGAAAAGAGTATAAAGACAAGGCCACAGGAGAGACTGTGTTGACCCAGTGGGAAAAAATGAGCAAGTCTAAATACAATGGTGAAAATCCAGAAAGGTTACTTGCAACATATGGATGTGACACTACTCGGCTGCTGATCCTCGCTGACGTCCCGCCGGCGACGCCCAGGCGCTGGTCCGATGCAAGTAAGATTTAACGAGTTTGGTACCTAAAAATTCCACGGTGTGCAACTTTACGTGCGAGCAAGCACATTCCCTAGGCTACTTTACACCATATTACTAACCAAAAATATGTTAATTAAAATAAAGTTCAAAAGTTGAAGGTCCGTGGGCGTCTGTTCTGTGGTTTAATACGGCCCGGAGTGTCTCCGACTGTCGCGTCGTCCTGTTATTAAGACTGTTACAGAGTTACAATTTTGTGTAAAGTATGCTTATACAAATATTAGGCACCCGTAAAATCACGAACTGTTGGGAGCCGGCTTTAGCCGCATGATCTGCTGGGTAAAGCTGCGCTTTCCGCTGTCAATTTAAATATGAGTGTTGGGTTTTACACATTAAATAATTATCATAAAATCGGTGACCAAGATCCTTCGGTGGGTCTTGATATTCCACATTGAAACTTACCTGCTGTAAAATACCCAATTTTCTAAAATGTAAAAATTAATTAGCCTCTCTCTTTTGTTAAAGCATTACCTGGCGTGTTAAATTGGCAACACCGATTGTGGATGACCATGAGAGAATTTTTGCAACACCGAAATAATATTCCCACCAAAAATACTTTGACTCCTGAAGAATTTAATAAGTATGAATATAAAATATGGAACTCAAGAAACTATTTAATTGCTACCACAACATACCATTTTAAATACACTCAAAAACTAAGTGTTGGCATTTCAAGACTACAGAGTCTAACCAGTGTGTTAAGGGTAATAATAAGTTTCTTATTCTACTTCTTACATCACACTAATATTATAAAGGCGAAAGTTTGTGAGTGTGTGTGTGTGTGTGTTTGTTTATATGTTTGTTACTTCTTCACGCTGAAAAGGCTGAACCAATTTTGATAAAATTTTGTATGGAGGTAGCTGACACCCAGGATTAACATAGGATTTTATCCCGGTATCCCCACGGGATCGAAATTTATGCGGGTGAAACCGCGGGCGCAGCTAGTTAACAGTAAATGCAAAAAGTTTCTATTTTTGTTTCAAAGTTTTATTTACATTACAATTGCGGCGATTTACAAAGGAAAAGCTAATTCTATACCTAATAATAATTATTATTATTTATTATATGTAAATTTGGCTTTATTAAAACATTGATATTAATTTCAAATTACTCCTTTTTAATTTCAGAATAAGATTCCACCAGAAGTAATAGCCAAAAGTAAGGAATTTGAAAAAGCCTTGGCAGTTTTAATAATAATGCTGGCACCAGTGACACCGCACTTTTGTTCTGAGCTTTGGGCCGGTATCCAGTCTGCACCACATAGAATGTGTGACTCATCTAATTTGGTCGATTGGGAGAAAAGTGTCCTCGAACAGACATGGCCAAAAGTAGATGAACAATTTGAATTATCATTTTTATGTAAAGTATGTATTTATTCAAAATATTAATTAACGAATACCCAGTACCTACCGACATCAATGTACAGTCATAGTAAAAATAACGTTTGTCACCCGCCGCGTGCGCACGCTTAACTTGCGAACGCCCTTAAAGGAGGTTATATTTAACGAGGGACTTAATTTAAAGCAGTGTAGTACGCTCGATGAAATATCAAGCTTTACATTTCCAGTAAAACTTGACTTCTCATTGTACGAAAAGCCTATACAATGAAAATGAACAACTTTCAATATACCAGGCCACTCAGAAAGTATTGCGAAAAAGTTTTTATGTATGAGAGACTGGCCAGTTATAATCTATTTTGAAAATATGATTATTTGTAATTAAAAATAGGTATGTTCTAATTTCAAAATTTCCCTCCACATTGTTTGCGAGCTAATTTAAATTATCGTGTCTCATTAAAAATGGATCTGTGCCGGGAACATTTTCGCGTTATAATTTTTTACGATTTCAAGTGTTGCCTGAAACCGGACGAATCGTACGATAAACTTCAAATGGCATTCATGGATTAAGGCCCTTCTAAGGCAACCGTCGTTGGTATAACGAATTCAGGCGCGGTCGACTAACTTTGGGGATGAAAAAGGAAGTGGTCGCCCTTTGACGGCTGTTACGGAAGAAATCGCGCTAGCAGTGAAAAATTTAATCCAAGACAATAGGCGAGTTACGTATCAAGAGATTCAGCACATACTGCAGGTTCGATTGGGAGGCCTTCACGAAATTCTACACGTGTATCTTAGTGTGAGGAGGATAGTTTTACGCTGGGTGCCGCACCTGTAATGATGTCGTAAACACGCCGAGACGAGCCTGCTTCAAATTTGTCTATCATATCACGGCACCATTCCACCCGGGCCTGCTACTGAGCATCGGTCCTCACCGATGCTCAGTGAGGATCGGTGAGGACCGATGCTCAGTAGCAGGCCCGGGTGGAATGGTGCCGTGATATGATAGACAAATTTGAAGCAGGCTCGTCTCGGCGTGTTTACGACATCATTACAGGTGATAAGTCTTGAATCTATCAATACGATCCAGAAACAAAGCACCAGTCGACGGTTTGGGTGTTTCAAAACGAATCAACGCCTACCAAAGTGAAGCGATCTAGAAGCGGGGGAAGATTTTGATCGCGAGCATTTTCAATTTGACTTGTTACTTAGTGTTAATTCCTTTACGAAACCAAAGAAGCATCAACGCTGAATGGTATACTACTAAATGCTTGGCAGAAGTTTTCTCTGTTGTGAGCAACAAGCGAACAAACACGGCTCCGCGGGCTAATGCTCCACCACGACAACGCACCTTCGCACACCGCGCTCAAAACGAGGGACTTCTTGGACAGCACGCCGGTCAAACTCCTGGGTCACCCTCCTTACAGCCCTGACCTAGCACCGTGTCCCTCCTTTGTATTCCCGAAAATAAAAAAATCAGCTCAAAGGGATACAATTTTCGTCAACGGAAGATACGCTGTCAGTGTTCGAGTAGGCTGTAGACAAGGTGTCTGCGGCGGACTGGAAAAAGTGCTTCGAAAACTGCAGAAGCATGAAACTTTGTATATAGGCTAGTGGAGAGTACTTCGAAAAGATTTAATAAAAAAATATTTACTTATAAAACATTTTTTTTTGCAAAACTTTCGCCGCTGAATATATGAAAAAAAAACCGCCCAAGTGCGAGTTAAAGGATCCGCAGTGGAGATTCTTTTTATTAGTCGCATACATAATTTTATTTTAGTATTTCTCTAAAAAACACTACTTAAGGGGGAAGCGCTAAGGTAGCCCGCGAAATTCAAATTTTCTTACGTTTTTTGCAATTTGCTGGTCAGCATTAAGTTGTACGTTGATTAATATATGAATCGCGGCCGTAAGAAATATGTGTTTACAGAATTATAATCATTAAAGTCATCAACACAACTCTCTAAGACCACGTAAGTCCAAAGAATGATGATTTCATGAAACAGTTATTCTTGGGACTTACGTGGTCTTAGAGAGTTGTGTTGATATATCAATTTTTTTTCGAGTTCTGCTTTTTATATCGGGACATTTTCTCTGTCTGTCTTAGGCATCGTCCTAATAGAACGCGAATGCGCGATCATCACACGAGTAAGCGACGCGACCATCGCGTGTTCGCGCGATAGTAAAAACTGGGTGTCCTAATAGAACGCGAATACGTGATCATCGCGCGAATTTACACCGCGAGCGACCGTGGAGTACCTACCTAGTTTGGCACTGGCACGGTCGCTGGTCGGTACCAAAATTAGGACACCTATTCGAATTCAATATCTTTGATCGCGCGTTCGTAGGAACTAAGTTCGCGCGAACCTAAGATGATCGCGCATTTGCGTTCTATTAGGACGATACCTCATACATAAGCGACTATCAATCTTTAATATACTTACAACAATATGTTAAATAAACTCGATTGTTTCAGGTTGATGGGGCAGACAGATGTGAACTTAAAATAAAGGCGAGCGATCTCCTAAAACTTAGCCACGAAAAGGCGTTACAAATTATGCTAAGCGAGGAGCATGTCAAAAAGAGACTTAAAAGTGATATACATAAGACGAAATTTGAACTGTATCCGTATTGTCGTGCAATATTACATATATACCCGAAAAAGAAGGTTAAACAAGTTGAAGTAGAGGAAACTATTGTAGACAATTAGTTTTTCCAACATATAGTTTTAATGATTGCTGTTGAATAAAATTAATAACTTATACAAACATTTGTTTCAATCATACATAATATAATTATTATATCTATATGTACGGTTTATTATTTACAAAGTATTGTTCTGTTGCTGATCTATTGGATTGAAGTCACTAACAACAGAGTAGACAAAATCGGATTATATTGTAGACATAATTTGCAGTGAGCAAAAAAAATACCTAATGAGTAGTTGAAAATTACAAATTACGAATTCGTTCAAATCGCTGTTATTGTTGTTCAGTGCCTCGGTGTCTACACTAAGCGGCCAAATATTTAATTATATTTGCAGAAATCAGCACACACATAATCCACCCACTAATAATAATAATATATGTTACCTATGTAGGTAATTAAGAAGTAATAATGTTGACAATTGACATGGCAAAACATCTAAATAAATTCTAGTACCAAACCGACTACCTATCGACGCGCGACACTATTATTTAAAGTTCTAGTAGTAAGTACTTATTAATAAATTATGTATAAAGTCTTAATAAACAGAGACACCTTTACAAAAAGTAATTCCTGAATATTCTCATTAATTTATATGCTATGCTATCTTGTGCTTGTCGCTTTCTTTCCTCGAAGTATTTCGTCCTTGTACATTCTCATGTTTGCTGCTGAATCCTAAAAATAAACAATAAATTAGTTTCACCATCGCTATTATTAATTATTATCGAGCACGAGCTTATTATTTTTTGTACAAATTGATTGAATTAGCGATCGACGTGATAAAACATTATAATTATTACCTAACTGTTATGTTAACGTTATGTTGTTTGTTTCCCTTCATTATCCGATGGGTCTCTTATACAGAAAAATCGAGAACTGTTTATATACTACTGCATGCATATGTCGGATATTTCAGTCTAGGTTCTCTCACGATAAACGTTTTCCTTCATCGTTTGCTACATATCAATTATACTTAGAAAGTAAAAAATTGTCAAGGTTTATCACATCACATACCTACGTATTTTCGATGTTGTAACTTTGTCCTCGCGATTGAAGCGAATAATTTAATCCCCAGGCCTCAATCACAACGATTAATGAACTAATAAAAACCGTTACCTTCTTCGCTTCTCGCCACTCTAAATTGCGAAGTCGACTCAATCCTTTAAGATTACGGTCGAGTATTTTAAGGAACTCCGCTCTTGTAATTTTCGGTGTCTCGGTAGTACCATTGTTTGACGGGTCTGGAGACGTCGTCACGGCCTGTATTAAGTATATTTAAAAGCATTAACATATCATTTAGTAGGTACTTAGATGCCATATCAAGTTTACCAAATATGTAGTGTACGTTACCCAAGCAAGAAAGTGTCTCCTAGTGTTATAGGAGTAGAACGTATAATTAGTGCCTTATCTGCTGTAAATGTATATATAATAAAAAATATACATAAAAAATGTGTGCCCCCTGTCGTTGTGGAAAAAAACGGAAAAAACGATTCTTGCTGGGGTAACGTTTTTCTAGCAGGAAAATTCTAAACGAATGATCGGACAGAGAAAAATTGTGCATGGCCACAGAGCTTATATGTGTGCCAAAATGTGCCCCCAAAAATAAAATCTGTGCCCCTTCAGGTTTTCGAGATATTGCATTTCCTGCTGGAGTAACGTTTTGATGAATCGTATATCTCTACAACCATTGCATGTGCCCCTGTAGAATAAACATAAACGAGTAGCTCTTAATGTGTGCCCCTTAGTGCCCCAATTAGATTTAAGAAAATATTTGTAGTTTTCAAGTTATAGCGGTTTTATGAAAACCCGAAAAAACATCGAAGCGCCTAAATTAGACAAGGCACAAGTTCGCTGAATACTGTATTCGGTCCTTCTTGACAGTAATAATAACCATACAAAGTTTCAAAACTGTTCATGCATGCGTTTTTGAATAATCTTGCTAGAAGTCAAAACGATGGTGTCATAACTTTGACGGCAAAATACAAGGAACCGGCTCAATCCCAGATGTGTAGGTGTACCTAAACCAAAATCTTGTGCCTTTAGTCAAAAATATATGATCAATAATCATTTACAGCAGATATGGCACCAATCACACGTTCTACTCCTATAACTCTATGAGACACTTTCTTGCTGGGGTAACGTACACAAATATGTACGCTAATACTATACCTACCTAAGTACATACATAAATACTGCGTGGACCATAGATCAATGTTTAGAGTCTATACATAGAACTATGGTCCATGACCATTGGTCCAGCGGGTGAAGAGGGACGTGGGTAAAAATTAAAAACAAATCAAGCGCACCTGACCACATAAGGTAGGTCTATTGCGTTGTCAAAGATGAGTTTACAGATTACCTAATGAAATATTTAAAGCAGGTACTTATTACATTTATTTGCATATAAAAATGTTATCTACTTATACTTCGACCTACGCCCATGTCTCTGCCCGTGTATCAAGTAGGTATAAATCTATACTTATCTAATCATAGTATCTTAACATATTATAAATTAAAGTTGCTTTTTGTATCCGTCTGTCTCCGCGCGTTGCCGCGTTGTTCTTCTAAACTGCCCAACGGATTTTAATACGGTTTTCAGAGCGTTCGCGGACGGCATACAATCGGTGATACAAACCGATTTTATGTAAGAGCTAAATGTAACGGTAGAGATCAATTATATAAACGCACACGTCCTACAAAACGTAGGACATAGATACAAGGGATCGCCATCGGTACATTATGGCCGACCACATTACAGATGGAAAATGGTGGAACCTTCGGAAATGTATGCCCTAACGCAGATTACTCACCGATTGTCGGTCCACCGCAATAACTAGTTACGGCCGGCTAATGAGGCACAACACAATTGATTTTCTATTGTAATGTGCCGTGAATGTATGTATTCTACATAATTAATAGTACTGCGTACATGGCAGGGGTACACGCCGGACCGGTTTCGAAAATCTACCCCTAACGGGGTGAAAAGAGGTAAGTATTCAATTTCACAGGGGAGTATTTTATTACGTGGCTTGATTAACTGGAAAATTGGTATACCTAAATAATCTTTAAGTGAAGTTATAGAAACACCCCAGATGATTTTTCAAAATCCCACACCCATGGGGATAAAAAGAAGGGATAGGTACAGTTTATATTAAATATCTTATTCATTTGGTCAATAAACTTGAAACTTGGCAATATTTGTCTCAGTAAATAATAAAGATTGACACTTAGCTAAAAAAAAACCCTGACAGAGGATTCAGGGGGTGACAAAGAAGTATTAGTAAAAATTAGTAACCCGCTGTCGGATTAACTCGAAACTCGGTACTACTAAAACAAAAAATAAAAACCGGGCAGTTTTTTACCGGGAGTTATATAGATACATGTTCGTTAGAGAATTTTAACTTTTGTTAATGATTTCTGAAAAAGTGTGCTTTTTAGAGACATCTTTTATTTTTCCTGTAATCTTTACAGAAACTTCTATCACATAGAATTATTTCAGATTTTGCTCTTTGCAATCTTCGGAGATAAGGGGGCTCCCCCTTAACTCCTCGAATTTTTCAAACCCCCTTTCAGTCCCTGTTGCAAAAAATATACATATATTTTTATTTCTTTCTTATTTCACTTATTTGCAAAATAGTTGGACAAACGTCATCTAAAAACTATTCCAAATTTCAAGTAGATAGCATTAGTAGTTCTTGAGATATCCAGCCGTGACAGACAGACAGATAGATGAGTCTCACCATAAGGGTTCCGTTTTACCATTTTGGTACGGAACCCTAAAAACCACAATGACTGGAAATAGATACGAGTGACTCGGCTTCGTTTGCTGTCTTTTTGCACCCGTTAAAAGGTCCCGAAAGTCAGCTTATTTTGAAATTATTTCGCACGCTTCTTACCATCCCCACTGTACGTCCCAAGTCGCCCGCGTGATCTATGGGATTGTTGCCAACGAAAAAGTGGTTATAGCTTGGCTCCTGTATGCACTTTTCCTTAAATTAATAACTTATACAAACATCTGTTTCAATCATACATAATATACACATTACAAAAATGTTCAATTTTGAGTACCTAAAGGTGAACTATAATGTATGTAGATGTCACTGTAATTTTACCGGGCACTTCGGCTAACCGATGGATACCGGATTGAGCTTACCCATATGATATGACTATAAGTACCTTTTTCTGATTAGCCTGTTGTCCAACTGCTGGACAAAGGTCTCACCTGTTACCTTACATTTTCCCTGTATTGCCGACACTTCTGATAAATCTCTCGAATCTAATAAACTAGTCATCCATCACGCTATCATATAGCCTGCCTCGGCGACGACGATGTCGTCTTCCGGCACCATGCAGAACCTTTATTACTAGTTCTTGACTTAGTCTGGCACATGTCCCTGACGAGCAGCCAGACAGAAGCCGGACCCTGACAAATGGTTCTTACCCGAGGATTCCGGCTTTTATGATCCATCCTGTCCGTGCTGAGAAAGTGACCTTCAACTTTCCGTCTAGGTAGGTACCTGACCCAGTCGGTACCTACTTGCAAAAATGTTGACTCATTGTGTCATTGACTAACTCTGTTTAATAATCTATTTATTTCAAATGATGTAAGTATGTAGGTGATTATATTTGAGTCAATATGATGCAATGATTAGATGACTACCTAATTTAAAAACATTAACTGTAAGTAATTAAGTTAAATAAAACCGAACCTGACTTGTTTTCACTGTTCCGTCATTAAGGGGGAAGCGCTAAGGTAGCCCGCGAAATTCAAATTTTCTTACGTTTTTTGCAAATTGCTGGTCAGTATTAAGTTGTATGTCGATCAAAATATGATTCGCGGCCGTAACAAATATGTATTTACAGAATTATAATCATTAAAGTCATCAACACAACTCTCTAAGACCACGTAAGTCCCAAGAATAACTGTTTCATGAAATCATCATTCTTTAATAATTATTTAAAAAGTCTTGCCACGTCGCACTAACGATATTATACGATCAATATCAAACATGTTGGAAAATTAAAGGTAAGTTGTTAATTTTTAACAGATTGAGACCGAGATTAGAAATATTATAAAGCGAACATTTTTCAAAATTCGGGAATTGTCCGTCTGGTAATTGAGGTCCTACCAGGTGGCAGACTTTCTCCCTATTTTTTTTCTTTGTTTTTATTTCCAAGCACAAACATTCATGTTAGGTAACTACCCAAGTAACACAAAATCGATATAATGGAAAAAGTGATGACCAGAAAATTTCTTCTAGCTTCGTTATAGAATTTGAAGGGTTTTAGCAATGTCTTGCTTCTGTATAACAGCATTTTATTAACTTTGTAGTTCCTAAAGCTATATAGGTAATCCTCTTTTTTCAATCTTTTGTGCAGCTAAAGGTTTTATTTTAGATATAAATGTCTCTATACAGCTTCTAATACAGCTGTAAGCATTATACAAAAGTGTAAGCCGTATGTAAGCATTAATTACGACTTAGGCTATTAAAAAGCATTTTAAAATTCTTTAAAACTGCTCTATGTTTTATAACGACCTTTCGCATGGGTCACAACTGTTTAACGGTGTACATTGGTGCTGTTTTAATGCCAGCTCTTTAAAAGCATTTCATCATAATATTTTATAGCCTTTATCTGTACAAACGTATAATGAAAAGAATTTATTTTAACAAGCAATAAGTCGTATACCGGCCATCCGCATGCCTAAAGTTTTTAATTATGCTTACGCCATTTCGCTTTTTGTCTCGATAATATATAAAATTTAATTTTATGGTAAATAGTCCTTTAGAAAGGACTTCAACCTATGGTATTGACCGGCCGGTACAAGACAGGTATCATAATGACTAAAACTAAAAATTTCTTCGTAAGAGCATAATTTTTTTTTAAATTCCACATATTTTTATAATATTTTTGTAATAAATAGCTCTTTAATTTGAAGGCGCATGAAATATTTTCAAATATATACATACTTTCACAGTAAACTGATACTCGCAACCTTAATTCACTCATAGAGAACAAAAACAAGAGTTTAATTACTTACCTTGTAGCACTTTTATTTTTTTTTATTTATTTATTTAAAATTACGTAAATAACACCTTAACAGCTATGACGCCAATGCGATATTATATTTACTTATATTTTTACTTATCACTTATATTTTTTTGTTGAAAGTATCACACATGCACCATGTTCTTTTTACACAAGATTTATTAATAATAACAGAAATTAAAAATAATATTTGAAAATGTTTTTATTTTGTCTTTGTAATGGTACAAGCTGTATAAGAGCCTCATTTAACATATGCGCACTGCTTCAACCTGTTTTCAAACGCATTATAATGGGCTGTCCATTATAATGCGTTTATCATTCCGGTAGACAACCAATATAATGCTGCTAAAATGCCATTCTTACACTTAAGTCTGTATAATTTGGGGCCCAAATTAGCATTACAAGAGCTGTATAGTGGTTTATAATGCCTATATGTAGACTTCTTATAAAGCTATAATAATATGCTAATTCTGTTATCCATCGATTATAAAGCTATTTTGTGCTACTTGGGTAATCAGGCTGTTCTACCATGACATGTGGTAGGTGATATAAAGAGCGAAACTATTACTTACATTGTCATCGGCAAATTGATTGTTTACCAAATCAGATATTTGATTGTATGCACTTTTTGTGTCGTTGATTTGCTGCAAAGAAGAAGCATGATTAGTAGGTAATTACAGTTCTTAATATATTAATTACCTTATTACTTAAATAGGACAAGAAAAAATAAAAACTCATCTTACGAGAGGTACTTACAGCTAACGAAGTAAAGGGTACTTACTATAATACAAACGCGTTTTCATAATATTAATTAAATTCTTAAAATATATTCTGTCTTTTTAAAGGAATATGAACCGAGACTGCGATGACCTTCATAGTTTCCTTTACCTTTGAACTTTATACAGTCACCATTCACTGATCAACGGTAGGTATCTAGCATACACCGATGCACAGAGTAATTACTCGCGTATCTTTATATTACATTTAATCACATTTTTTTTTAAAAACGTTGCCTCACACTAGGAATTACTCCTGTATCGTGGGTGCGTTTTACAAACATTTAAATTCACATACCTACACAAACAGCCAGACCCGGAACAAGTACCTGTAGGCAATACAAATATTTGTTCCGTGCGGGAATCGAACCCGCGACACACAGCGCAGCAGTCGATCGCTCAGCCACTGCGCCAACCGTGTCGTCATAACAGTTGGTACCTCGGTATTAAACAATACATACCTCTAATATCACGTGAAAAATTGTTCCAAAAAATCCCCATTTTGGAGCTGCAGCTATATGTCTACCAGTTCTAATAGCCGTTGCCCTTGCAGTTCGATCTTTTTCTATAACATCATCTGCTGTTGGCTGAAAAAAAACACATAACGGGCGTATTGTTTCGAATCACTTTAAAAACAATACTTTATTTACTTAGATAAGTAATGTTAAATAATATTTTCAACACACTTGCTCGAAAAGCACTCGTACGAGAAAGTAGCTCTATACGCTAAACAATGTAGCTTAGATATATTATACAGTGTGATTCTTCATAATGTTTACATAGGTACCGAAATGAGGGACTCTAAGCTTAATTTTATCGACGGAAAAAATACTTTATAAATATTAAAAAAAAAATTGTAGCATTTTTAAATTCTTGTTCGCTGCTGTGCTGTGACCCATGTGTAAACAAATCGGTATAACTTTTAAATTAAACGATCTGTCACGATGAAACAAACTCAGTAATGACTAGAAATAACGGCGTAATCATAAAATAAATGAGAACTAAGGTGTTTTTTTAACAAAAATCAGATATTTCTTCATCAATTTTTACAATAAGTAATTGTAAAATTTCTCAATAAAAGCCCCGAATTACCTACCCTTTTTTATTACTTTAAGGGCTGATTTTTCAAACGACCAATAATTTTTATTCGTAGAATAATATTGACGTCTGACAGTTTTTATATAGAAGAACTGTCAAAAATTGTAAATTTTACCTCCCATAAAATTATCTGGCGTTGGAAGAATCAGCCCTTAATTATTTTCCATCGTATCCGCTCTAAAAGTAAAAATAACATGTTTAGGTATAACTCAATCACAACATTTCCTATCAACTGTTAAAGAAAAAGGCCTTGCCCTCTCGGCTACGTACAGTTTCAACTTTAGCGATAAAGTTGAAAATAAGCAGCATAAGATTCAAGATTGACTGGGAAAATTTGACAGTTTCGGGTAGCTTGATGTGCTGGTGTCTGTACCATCTCCAGCAGGTCCTTGTCCTTTTAATTTTTTTTTAGATTTTTTTAAATACTTTTCCGTCGATAAAATTAAGCTTAGTTTTCTTCATATACGTGCACATTATGAAGACCACTGTATAGGTACAGTGTCCCAGAAATCAACTTCAAGCCAGAAAGGGGTGATAAAGTCGTGACAGTTATCAGAAAAATATAATCTGAAATATGCAATTTTTTAATATCTTAGCCAAAAACATTTGTGAAACTGTTCCTAACTTAATAAAATATGATAAAGTAACACTATACTTATATAGGTAATCAAATTATTTATTTTCGTCAACTAATACGGTCCTAAAACCTAAACGGTCAATGAGGGTAGGTACTTACTGGCTGCGCACTGAAGCACGGTGATATAATACCGACAATTAAGACCGTGACTAGTACATATTGCTGCACTCCTGTTGCCATTGTTGATCCTCGCCGTGGTGCTGTCGCCTTACCTGGATAAATTATCTTTTCTTTAAATACTCTATTTTATCTGAAATCTTACTACGGAAATTTTGGAATAAGCTTTTTATCAAGATAAATATGGACAAGAACCAAATAGTAACAGTTGTTGGCGAATGAAAATTCGAATAAAACCACGTGCTGTCTAAACTAAATGAACATTATTATTTTTAAAAATGAATTTGAAATATCTCGGGACCCTGGGGTCCCGGGCCTTAGGAAGGCATATGAGGCCCGTTAGACATTTTTAATGAGATGAAGCACTAACCGACGATTATCCCTGGGGGCCTAAAAAGGCCACTTTGGCCAATCATAAAAGGATAACGTTATGAATCAAAATATGGCGAGGACAGTCCGTGTTTTTCTTTTTGTCGCTGCACTACGTAGGTATAATCAAAGAGATAGGGATTGGACTGATTCGTATTTTGACACAGACAAAAAAAATATGAAAAATCCTTCATCAATGGGATTTGATTCGATTAACTTAACAGTTAACTGTCCATTACGATTCATAATGTTAGCCTTTTATGATTTCGCCAATGTGGCCTTTTTAGGCCTCCTGTTCGCACTTTGCAAGTGCACCCAAGGACAACTCCCGGTTGGTGTAGAACTATTGTAGGATATTCATAAAGACATTTGATTATGGGTTAGGGTGGCTAAAGTGAACTGGTTATCTAGGACTATGGAAATACAAAACTGGCCCCTGCCTGACCAATGTTTTATACCTACGAAATACGTACCTACCTACACAGATAAAATAGTAGGGGGTGATTTGCACACTCAAGAATAGGCTCCCGAAAATAGTCAATCTTCTTCTTCTTAGCGTGTCGGTAGCAATCTAAATGGAATAAGTGGCCTTTGGATTGCCATCGTGGTGAAAGGATTAGCCAATCAGCGTGGATAACTCGCTGATTGCCCAGGGTGCGCCGGACGGATAGTGGTTCTATAGATATGCCGCTCGGGAGGCTCCTTTCATGCACCCCAACGGTCATTAGCACATAGCTTCGTAGCGACAAAGGCAACAATACCCTGGGGTGTTTATGGGGAGTATAGAGGTATTCCACGGCTATCAGGGCAATCCCAGAAGTACGGTCACGGTCCCTACCAGCATCTTACTGGAATACTTCCTTCCTCTGAGCACGCTTGCTCTTGCGAATCTCCACTGAAGCCGGCCAGTAAAATAGAGATGGGAGCTCAGGGGGCCACTTTGGCAGAATCATAAAAGGAAAACATTATTATATTAATCATAATGGACAGTTAACTGTTAAGCAGCCCCGGATCTACGATTTTTTCGAACCGGGGCAAAACCTTGATAGTGGCGCCCCCTCCCTTCAGTGTTTGAGAAAAACTTGCAAATTGTTAATTTCCACTACGATAACATATGATTTCACTAATAAATTACTTATTTTATTAACGCTGATTACTCGCAAACGCAATCAACCACCATAAACAAACAGTGTTGTCACTTGACGTTCAACTGTTTTAATTTGTTCGGCTCGGCTCGTATAGATATGTGACAGGGATTCCCCTTGGCCGAAAGATCACGGACACTACGCACGCGTTCAAAAATTTACTTGATCTGATAAGATGCTTTCATAAAACACTTTGTGTTCAAAAACTAACTGGGCGTATGGAAATAGAAAAGTTTGTTTTTAAACATATTATAATATTAAGATTCGATTACTTGTTAAAAACCTATGAGATTGCAGGAAAAGAGGCTTCATTTGTTCGATATTTCGAATTCTTGTCTCAAAGATTTGGCGCCCCCATGAAACTGCCGCCCGGGGCAAGTGCCCCGGTTTGCCCCCCTTAGATCCGGGGCTGCTGTTAAGTTAGTTGTATGCCAATTGGTGAAGGATTTTTCAGTTATTTTTTTTGTCTGTGCCAAAATACCAATCAATCCAATACCAATCTCTTTGATTATACCTACGTAGTGCAGTGAAAAAAAACACGGACGGGCCTAAAAAGCCCACTTTGGCAGAATCATAAAAGGATAACATTTTGAATTATAATTGACAGTTAATTGTTAAGTTAATTGTATCAAATCCCATTGGTGAAGGATTTTTCATTTTTTTTTGTCTGTGCTAAAATACCAATCAATCCAATCCAAATCCAATCCCAATCTCTTTGATTATACCTACCTAACCTACGTAGTGCACCGGAAAAAAGAAAAACACGGACTGTCTTCGCCATATTCATAATGTTATCCTTTTATGATTCTGCCAAAGTGGCCTTTTTAGGCCCCCTGTTTCGGCAAAGTAAACTCAACCGGCATAGATCTAGAGTTCGAAGCGCGCAAGCCCCATCACCACGTCAACTTCGTAGAAGATACGGCGGTGTCATTATTAAAAAGGAATCGTGCCGGTTCCGGGTGTGAGGAAAACGTCTTTAGAAAATCAAATGTTTCCTTTGAGTAAAATAGGTTCACTTCAATACTTTACACCGCCACCGCCGCAACACCGCAGCACCGCTTCAACATTCCACCCTTTCGGGTAGCTTGATGTGCTGGCGTCTGTACCTATCTATTACCTGAATAAAACCTACGTATTGTGATAAGACGTTTTTGTTATTAAGAGCCATTCACTTCCACGATCATGGATAGAATGTATAGTTACGCATATAAGGTGGCATTTACTTATTGCTTGCGAAAATTACCTCCGTCATTACGATGTCGCAAGTACCTGGCTGTCGCAAACGCCACAGCCGTCTGAGGCTGGTAGGTAAGTAGGAATTTAGTTTAGCGTCTGTGTATGCGGCTATCTCCCAATGTTATTGATAAGTCATGTTCAATAACATGAATAGGCATGATTCATTAATATTGTTACCCTGAATATTTTTAAATAGGAATTTCTTATTCTTTCTTCTATTTCTAATTAGAAGAAGATAGCCTAGGTATTAGATTCTTTCTGTAGCTACTACCGGTATAATTAATAACCGTAACATCCTTATAACAATTTGATATTTACCTACTAGTCAAATCATAATACCTCATCAAGTTTCTTTTTTAACCGACTTCAAAAAAGGAGGAGGTTCTCAATTCGGATGTTTACTATATATAAATGTATTTTATAAACAAAATTTTGTTAAAATATACAATTAACTTATTTTATTACAAACTAAAAACTAACTATATATATATTTTTTATGTATGTTCTCCATGTACAGATGTAAAATTGACTCTTTTCAATTGACCTACAGTTTGCAAAGCATTTTATTTCTGTTAGTAAGTTGTACACTAATACTTTTAAACGTCATTTTAAAAAATCTAGATTATAATAGGTTTATTCAATCCATTCTGCCGTACCTTCCCCTACGGGTTTGGCAGTTTCACCACTGACGCGGACGTGCGATTGATTGTACGGATAAGAGGGTGAACCCTCACAGTCACAACACAACACTAAGTTGTAGGCACACACAGATCGGTAGGTATACGTACGACTAGAGGAGCCCTCCTCTAGGGTCCCGGCGCTGATGTCCCAAGTCCATTTTAACAAACGAATAGTAAACTTATGTAGAATTTAAGGTCTGTTTAAACTCTTATATAAGTTCACCGAGCATCTTGATGCTTTATATTAGCATTTAAAAACCATAATGACGCTTTACACTGTATAACGGTTGGATAGTGAGGCGGCGTAAGGCGTGGGCACAGTATAAAGACATACAGTATTGTATCTCGGCCGTAACCTTGAATGTAATGCCTACAGCCGCGCGGTACGTAAACATGCGATAGAGCTGCCCGCCTCCAGCATTTTAATTACATTTGCCTACTTTGTGTTTCCATTTAGTTTTGTTATTGTATTTTACTGTGTGTACATAAATAATAAAATAATTCGTCATTTCGAATTAACCATTTATTTAACATTAATCTGATTACAGTTTATTTCTATGAAAACTTGTTCATGTGTATTTTTAAACAAATTATGTTAAATTATTATTATTATTATAGTTAAATCAAACGTTCAAGAACTACAAATAAAATTCAAAATTTGTATATTAATGTTTTTTTAATCTTTCCCATCATCGTCCTATCCTTAACAGAATAACACAGATTGGAAGAAGTTAAATAGCAAACATGTATAATATAAAAATTATAATTAAAATAATCTGTTCATTGAAGCAATAAACATATTTAAATTAATGAGTGCAAATAAAAGCAAATTTATCAATTAAATTGTAGATTTCATTTCACTCCTTCCTCCTTTCTTTCCTCCTTCTTTCCTCCTTCTCCTTCATTCATACAAAATATTAATAATTCAATAAAAATAATTAAATTTTATTCATAAAAGTATGCAATCATTTCATTAATGTTTTGTTATGATGTTGTCACGTTAAACTATCGTCCGTAAATCGACTTTACAGACAACCAATTTTTTTCTAGTATTATTCATACACACAGTACAATAAACAACTATTATTAATAATAAAAACCACGTCTTTACTTGGAATTATACAAACTAACAAAACACACATGCCCCGAGGTTTTAACACCAGCGTACCTACCGTTTAATGATTCATGAACCGCCTATAACTACCTACCTCACTCGTGTTTATCACTTTCCTTTACTCTATTCACTTCATTTATTAATCCAGACATCTTTTTTTCGGGAGATAAAATGAAATACTTATCCATTAAAAAGACACACATTATGTACCTACCTACAAGTAAGTAAAATTATTTTATAGTCTTACCTTTCAGAGTTTCCAGGTAATCTAAAAAAAGTTATCTCTGGATGCGTTATTGACGAATTCATGCAACCAAAAACAGCACAATATAGCCTACTCGTCATATTAAATATGTACTTGAACTTATTTTTAGTGAAAAAATCGCGCGGTTATTGTTAAAAAAACAACACACCGTCCGTTCGTCACTGCGACACAGTCGCGACTGTCTGCATGCCGAGCGCATGCCGTGGTCGAGGCGCGTAGGTATAGCTCGCGTTTCGTCCGTTTGTATGAAGACGACATACTGTATGGATATTATTACCGTGGCGTGGGTGACATGGGTACGGCTACGGCACGGTAATAATATATACAGTAGGTCGTCTTCATACAAACGGACGAAACGCGGGCTATACCTACGCGCTTCGATCACCGTGTGCGCTCAGGCGGCTCGGAGTCGCGACTGTGCAACAGTGACGAACGGACGGTGTGTTGTTTTTTATAACAATAACCGCGCGATTTTTTCACTAAAAATAAGTTCAAGTACATATTTAATATGACGAGTAGGCGATATTGTGCTGTTTTTGGTTGCATGAATTCGTCAATAACGCATCCAGAGATAGCTTTTTTTACATTACCTGGAAACTCGGAAAGGTAAGACTATTTTACTTACTAGTGGGTAGGTACATAATGTGTGTCTTTTTAATGGATAAGTATTTCATTTTATCTCCCGAAAAAAAGATGTCTGGATTAATAAATGAAGTGAATAGAGTAAAGGAAAGTGATAAACACGAGTAAGGTAGGTAGTTATAGGCGGTTCATGAATCATTAAACGGTAGGTACGCTGGTGTTAAAACCTCGGGGCATGTGTGTTTTGTTAGTTTGTATAATTCAAAGTAAAGACGTGGTTTTTATTATTAATAATAGTTGTTTATTGTACTGTGTGTATGAATAATACTAGAAAAAAATTGGTTGTCTGTAAAGTCGATTTACGGACGATAGTTTAACGTGACAACATCATAACAAAACATTAATGAAATGATTGCATACTTTTATGAATAAAATTAATTATTGTTATTGAATAACTGTTACTGTAATAAGAATAACTGTTTCATGAAATCATCATTCTTTGGACTTACATGGTCTTAGAGAGTTGTGTTGATGACTTTAATGATTATAATTCTGTAATAGTACATTACGTTATTAGTGCGTTAAGATGGTTATAACATGCGAGGCGGAATTTCAGCCCGAGCCGAAGGCGAGGGCGTAATTGAGCCGAGCATGTTATAACCAATACGCACGTATATCGTACGACGTTTTTTAACACATTTGCGAGGAAACAGAAAAAAAAACATTTCACAATACAAGTACAAAGAAAAGAAAATTTGAGAAAAATGGCGCGAGGATTATTTTCTGCCGTGGCTGCGTGAAAATGTTGGCAAAGACACTAGAGCATGCAGCCAAGTTTTTAAATTACCGAATAAACAGTTTTTTTTATTTTAAATAAAATCAATCTGTGAATGCACACTGTATTCAATTCACAAAGTATTTTATTTGTTTATATAAAAAGAAGTATATTTATTTATTTATTTTATTATTTACGTACACACAGTAAAATACAATAACAAAACTAAATGGAAACACAAAGTAGGCAAATGTAATTAAAATACTGGAGGCGGGCAGCCCTATCGCATGTTTACGTACCGCGCGGCTGTAGGCATTTACATCAAGGTTACGGCCGAGATACAATACTGTATGTCTTTATACTGTGGCTACGGCCTCGCGCCTCGAAGGCTCGCGAGTAAAAGAGGCAAATTATTATTCCATTTTACTTGACTGCACCAGAGATTCTAGTCGAGTTGAACAAATGTCAGTAATCTTCAGATTTTGTGATACGTCAACCGGCACAATAGAAGAAAACTTTGTTGGATTTCTTGCTGTCACTGAGACGACTGGAGAATATCTAACTAATGCAATACTGGAGGAATTAGAAAAAAATTGACTAGATATTCAAAATTGTCGTGGGCAAGGATACGACAATGGTGCAAATATGATAGGCATAAACAGTGGAGTTAAAACTCGAATATTAAATATTAATCTTAGGGCATTTTTTACACCGTGCGGATGTTGGAATCTGCTGTTGGTAGATATAGCTAATTATTGACAGCAAAAACATTTTTTGGTTTTATTCAGAAAATTTATTTGCTATTTTCAAGATCCAGCAAACGCTGCGAATTAATAAAAGACAAATTACCATAAAGCCTTTATCAGACACAAGGTGGGAAAGCAGAATCGAGGCAGTAAAGGCCATATTCTTGCAATTTGATAATGTTATTGAATGCATTGAAAGCTTAAAAAAGAACACGGAAGACTCTGAAACTCTGTGATTGTAATTCAGTTTAGAACAAAATATTCAGTTTAGAATTCATCTTATCGTTATATAATATATGGTATGAGATATAATCGTCTGTTAATATTATAAGCAAATTATGGCAATCTGTACAAGTCCATTTAAGCCTTGCTCTTGAACACTTGCGTACTTTTTGTGACTGGATTAAAGAATATCGACAAACTGGGTTTGAACAATGATTGGCTGATGCTCATCATCAATTTATTGACAAAAGCAGTTATGATCTGCCAAAAGACTTTAAAAACAAAAGAGTCGCCAAAAAGAAAAGAATATTCGATTATGAAAAAGCGATGAACCTATACAGTCTCCCAAAAGCAGGTACGAAATAGTTTTTTTTTAACACCATTATTGATTCCATAGTGAGTAATATGGATTTAAGATTTAAATCTTTAAATCAACATTTTGAGAATTATGGTCCGGTTTTCTCTACGATATAAAGAAAGTTGAAAATTGTTTCAAAAGAGTATATATTAAAACATTTTCAAGATTTACACACAGTCCTGCGAGTGGGTGAGAGCTATGAAGAATTACAAACAATGGTCCCAAATTTAACCGACTTCATAAGGGATGTGAAACAGTTGCTTCAATACATAACTGAAAATAATTTTAAAGAAATTTACCCGAATATTTATATTGTCATTCGAATTTTGTTAACAGTACCAGTAAGTACAGCCTCAGTTGAAAGGAGTTTTTCAAAATTAAAGTAATAAAAATTATTTAAGAAGTACAATGGGTCAGGAAAGACTTTCAGCGTTGGCAGTTTTATCTATCGAGGCAAATATAGCATCTAATCTGGATTACGACACAGTTATTAGGGAGTTCAGTAAAGCTAAAAGCAGAAAATTTATCTTTCTTTGATAGTTTACTTTACTGTTAGTTGATGACAACGAAGAAGTTTGCATTTTTATGAATAAAAATTTGAGAATCAAAATTTTTTTCTTTCAACAAAATCCGTCGTCTTGCGTCATCCATCAGGGGTCCTCGCAAAATATATCTTGCCCACATCAAATTTAGGTCTTGCCCCGCCACTTGTGGCATATCAAAATGCTTTTGTAAAGCCTTTAGTTTTATTGCAGTAAACCACAACGCAGCTGTACAGCTTTCAGATGTTTTTAGTGCATTTGAATCTACAGTTGCATTTTTAAGTAGTAAATAAATGCTTAGTGCCGTTTAATGGCATAAACATGAACCATTATAATGCCACGTAAATTCGCTACACAGCTTTCAGCTGGTTTTAGTGCCTTAGGGTCTATAATTGCATTTTTAAGTACTAAGATAATGCCTAATGCTGCTTAATAGCATAAACTTGTACCATGTACCGTAAATGCACCGTAAATCTGTTATAAGGCTTTGAGCTGTTTTTAGTGCCCTTTGTTGTGTAATAGCACTTTTAAGTGGTAAGTAAAAGCCTAGTACTGCTGGACAGCATAAATGTGAATCAATGTAATGCTTGAATTTTTAAAGATCAGTTTGAGTTCTGTTGTATAGCTAACAGCTCTTTAATCAAACATAAGTGAGTTATTGTAATCCGTAAAGCTGTTCACACAACATTCAATTGTCATCCATTATTAATAATTCAACTTTGGCAAGCTGATATGTTCGAATATTGTTCCTTTTTAAAATGTAGTCCATTAATCTACATTATGTTTTATTGGGCTTGGATCGCTCATCTTTAATTAACTTGTACTGTGTCTTTTTAGGCGGCCACCACCAGTTACCATTTTCCTCTCACAAAGAAGGTACAATAACTAGTATTGTTTCCCTTCGGGTAGTAATAAAAGCTCTGACAAAAAATAAGAATTGTGTTAATTAAAATATTAAATCTACTGCCTAAAATACTAAATTTTCGACTACTTTTGTCCGAATAAAAATGACGAAACGACCGAATGAGATACTGAAATCTTCGAAAAATAAACATGACGGGTAAGTAATAGATGATATAACAACAAAATCTCTAATATTTACAATATATAACAACGGATCCTATAATTTTATTTAATATAGCGATTAGTTAATATAATGAACGATTGATATAATTTTAAAATAACTAATTTTCATAAGCATAACATACATTAAATATAAAATCGTTTCACATACCACTCAAAAGATATAAAACTTATTTGGTCTAATTAAACAATAACTTTGTATTTTGTTTAAGAAATATTTAAAAGTATTTTTCTTTGTTTTATTCTTTGTAAGTTCTATCGTAGTTATAGGTAATAGTCACCTAAGTAGATATTAAACATAACTAGTAACTAATTACCACCTGCGCTAAGATAGGTCGACGGAGCCCCGCTTCGCGGGGCTCCTATTTCTGGGTGGTTTAAAAAAAAATAACCACGAAGGCTAAGGCGGGAGCTCCGCTCCGCTTCGCTCCCGCCTTAGCCTTCTAACCTAACCTGTCCGAGTCGGGGTACTCTGAGTCGGGGTGTTAACCATAATGACGTTTTTATATACATATATTAAACGTTAGACCTAATGATTTTCGATTAAATAAACAATATACATATTAAACGTTAGACCAAATGATTTTCGATTACATAAACGTTATATCAAACAACGTTATACTAATTAAGTTTTAGAATAAATAAATGTTATATGTAAATAAATTATATCAACAGTTGGTATATCTCACGTTGATTATATCTTATGAACGATAATAAAATGAAATTAGACCAAATGAGTTTATACGTTATGAGACGCACCCAACATGACTGTTTATTGCTATATATACTTTTCTACCAGCTTAAATTACGTTCTACTGAAAACTATGAGTCTCTAATCAATCACACTAATTCTCATACGCTCGCTATTGCATTCTATGTCGACGTAGCCCCGCTTCACGGGGCTCCTATTTCTATGTAAAGGGTTTAAAGTAACCTAATCAAACCTACGCTCGGGGTGGGCACCCCGAGCTCGTTCATAAATATGTTTTCGGAAACTTAGTATTTTTGTCGGAAGTTTAGTGTTTTTGTTTGACCACAGATGACCGGAAGTTAATTTGTTTTTCGGAAGCAATATTATTTTCCTTTCCCTTCTCTCTATCGTCTAAACTATTTTGTGCGGCATTGTATGGTTGGTACAAAAATTACTGAAAATCAGAAAACAACTATCGTCATAGATAGGTGACTATTTTACTCAAGGATCCCCATGGCACTATTTCAGTATACATCAAGTCTACTGGTATACCGGTGAACCCATATAGAACTACTTTATAGACAATGGCACTACACTGTTCATCAAAAGTCTTCTCTTTGGCCTCTGGCTTAATAATTGTTCACGTGTGAGTATTTATACTGCTGGCGGCATTAATTAGCCTTTTTAAAGGCTCACCGGGCTGCTATAGACCGACACCATTTTGTAAATATTTTATAACCAAAAAATATTATCATTCGGACCTATTTATAAAAGCAATAGACCTATATAATAATGATATAACTTAATTTAATACTGCCCAACCAATAATATTATGTTAATTATGCTAAATTCGTTCTATACTAGGAATTAGTGATGTAACGAATGTTGGATTTTTCACATTCGCGAATGCGAATGCGAATGCGAATATTTATCTTCAACATTCGCGAATGCGAATGCGAATATCTGTTACATCACTAATTCATTATAAATATATTTAATTCCTCAGATATATAAAGTGGAATGAAAAAATATACATTTAAAGCCAAAGGTTATAAACAAAATTATTAAATTTTAAATATCTAATGTATTAAGATATTTAAAGTTTAATAATTTTGTTTCAAGTAATTGTTTAGTTTTTTAGTAAATATAAACTGTAAACTTTATTTAAAAATGGTAGTAAAGTAATAATATATACTACTAAATAAATGCAAACCTTACATAGTTGTAACAAGGTTGATTAATGTTAGATTTGATCAGATCTCTGAAGTTCTTTTTTCATAAATGAGACTTTTTTTTTTTTTGAGGATGGGAAATCATCAAATGAAGGAGTCATTTGATGATTTCCCATCCTCAAAAATCCCGCTCTGGGTGGAGCGGAAGGGAGTGTCAGACTCTTACTGACTAAAACCCACCCGTGTTCCTTCCTTCGCCCTTTATGTTCCGGGCCAGCGGTAACCCTTTCGGACAATCCCGCTGATCCGGCAGGCTTCGGCCCTTAAGGGCCCCTTCGTTTAATGCTGACATCTCTTTGAGGTGCGCGTGGAACACGTACGCGCCGTCCGGCACGGGCCTGGTCCTGATCGGACGGTGAGTTACCCATTACTCTCCGCCCGTAGGCCCGCGCCTACGGTGGCCGGGAGTCGTCGCGCGGCTCCCGACGCCCGGAGCGTCTCCCGCGGCGGCTGGGACGGGAGGCTCTCTCGATCAGCCGTCCCGCCGCCTCCTTCGCTAGCATGACTGCATCGCAGAAGGAGGCGACTGCCCCCCACTCCCTCTCGCCCCGGACCATGGCTTTAACCAGGCCCGGACGCGAGAGGTCGCCGCTGCTGCCGATCGCCTCTACGAGGACACGGCGGTGCTCCGCCCAAGCGGGGCAGACCTCCACCGTGTGCTCCACCGTGTCCTTTGGGCGATCCTGGCAATGGTGACACCCGGGCGTTTCCTCCCGCCTGATTATGTGCAGGAACCTCCCGAAACTTCCGTGTCCGGTGAGGACCTGCGTCAGGCGGTAGGTGAGGGCGCCATGACGCCTCTCTAGCCACTCCTCAAAGAGGGGTCATACCGTCGCTATCGTGGCGTGCCCTTCATAAATGAGACTTTAATTTAGAATTTAGAAGTATGATTTAATAAAAATATTATTATTTCACATGCATGCATATAATAATTTCCTTTTTGATTATTAAAAACATTCGCTAAATATTCGCATAATTTATCGCACAAAATATCGAAGGCGCGTGAAAATTCTCAATGAAACTTATGTAGACATTTACAGTAAACTACATTGCGCACCAATATTATAAATTTTGTTTTAATTTGACCGTCTTCGTCCATATTATGTTGCGATACAAAGTAGTTAAATTACAACGTTAATTGTATTATAACATTTGTACCGTGATATTAGAGACGTTTTGAATGATGTAGGGTTTATTTAAGTTCTAACTGTGAACACTTAAATAGCTCCAATCATTCTTTTACTACATTCTAATGCTAGTCGAATACTTTCGTAATGCAATTAACATCTTCATTATCAATAATATTGCTAGTACAATGCTTCTGTAATGCGATTGGCAACTTCATTGATCGTAATAATTTTTCTTTAATGCGATTGGTAGCTTCTTTGACCATAATAATGCTAATATAATGCGCCTGTAATGCTATTAAACAACTATTGTGAACCTATTTAGGATCTAAGGCCGTATAATTTGTGCCCAAATAAGCACTACAGTAGCCGTATAAGCGTTTGTAATGCTACTATAGAACTAACTCAAAATGCGAAAATGATAGGTACAGAAATGCTGTAAGTCGGCCGTTATACTGTTTTGATGTGTTACTTGGGGTGACCTTGTCCGGGACGGTTTTTGAGAGGCGAAAAAGCTTTCCATCTTATCTTAGATACCTATGAGGCACACTACATTATTGTATAAACAAATAAATGATTTCTATTTTATGCTGACTGTACATATTCTTACCTAGGTAGGCTACGATATAAAGTAGCCAGGGATTCTCTATAGGTAATAGTTCCTACTCGTGTGGGTATGTATGTCATGTATGGGTATTTATTTCATCTAAGTATCAGCAAATATCTACTACCTATTCAATTTCTTTCGTAACACAAAAATGCGGAAAAAGAAAACCTGTCTTACAAGATCAACTTTTGGTACTATTCCGAAGTTAAACTATGATATACTTAGGCTAGTTCTAAAGAACGTCTTTGATGTAACAGCTTGACAGTTGCGTGAAATTATAGTACAGCCATCCGCCCAACGTGGTAACAATTTGACATCGACAGCGACATTATGCCGTAGGAGTGCGTGTCGCGGGTTCGATTCCCGCACGGAACAAATATTTGTATGACCTACAAGTAGTTGTTCCGGGTCTGGCTGTTTGTGTATGTGAATTTAAATGTTTGTAAACGCACCCACAATACAGGCAAAATTCCTAGTGTGGGGCAAGTTTTGAAAAAAAAAATGGAGTAAGGATGTTTTAGTATCGTAATGCTAGTGTTATGTTACCACTAATGTGCGGTTGATTTTACAATTATTATAATACCTACTATAGATAAGTACCTATTTAGTAGGTAGGTACTTACCTTCCTAGTACCTACCACAGAATACATAATAGTACAAGTAGTATTTATAGGACACTAATAAGTACATAGAATAGCATGCCGTTGACACATGACACTGGCTCTACATGATATCTGATAACTTTTTGACAGTGCAAGTTATATGGGCGCCTCTTGGCAACATCTTACATGAAAATGTTTTTGGTAGAATTTCACGTCTTTTTGTAAGTTGCATATTTTTAAGGGTTCCGTACCAAAATGGTAAAAAGGAACCTTTATGGTGAGACTCAGTCTGTCTGTCTGTCACAGCTGGATATCTCAAGAACTACTAATGCTATCAACTTGAATTTTAGAATAGTTTTAGATGACGTTTGCCCAACTATTTTGCAATTATGAAAGATATAATTTTTTTTTTGCAACAGGAATTGAAACGGTGTTTGAAAAATTCGAAGAGAAGCTACTAGGGCATGTGGGGTATCATATGAAAGAGCGCAGTTTGCACGTTCTCAAACACTTTTTCTTTTTATTTAGGCCGCATTGTTTTCGACTTTTGATGAAAAATGTAAAAAAATACCCCTTATCTCCGAAGTTTCCATAGAGAAAAATATGAAATTATTCTATGTGATAGAAGTTTATGTAAATATTACAGAAAAAAGTAAAACGATGTCTAAATAGCACGCTTTTTCAGAAATCATCAAGAAAAGTTGCATTAGTTCCACTATCAGTCAAGAGATGGTGCTGACCTAAAACTTCAATATTCTAAACGGGGCATCGGCAGCGTGCAGTGTTAATTACCCGACTGCGCCAGAGGAGGGTATGTATGTATAATTGTTTGGCACGCTCTGCAGCCTGAACGGCTTGATGGATTTTAGCTTGAGAGGTGTCGTTAGATTCGTATTTACTGTGAGAGTGACACTGGGTATATCGAAATTGAAAAAAATAAATGACCGATTTTTGGCGCCATATTAAGTCTTCAAATAAATTTTTTTTCTTAACACCTATCGAGTGTGGTATCAAAATAAAGGGTTTTAAAAGGTGATTACAAAAATATATCCAACTTCTATGGTTAAAAGTAATTCGAAGTGACAAATCGTAAAAAACACGTACCAAGAACTAAATCGTCTGCGAAATCTTTCACATTTGTAAACTAACTAAAAAGCTGGAAATAAAAAATGTATTTAAAAAAAATAAAACACCCGACTGCGGTCAAAAACTTAAGTTAAATAAAAAAAAACGCTAAAAACAAGCCCATTTTAAACTAATTAAAAATTGGAAGCAGGCGGGACCCATTTGAATTTGAAAATATAATAAAAATGGTATGGGTCCCGCCTGCTTCCAACTTCTAATTAAGTTTAAAATGGGCTTGTTTTTAGCTTTTCAGTTTTTTTGTTTAACTTAAGTTTTTGACCGCAGTCGGGTGTTTTATTTTTTTTAAATACATTTTTTTTAACACTGCACGCTGCGGTGTAGAATATTACAGACGGAAAATAGTGGCCACTGTTATCCGTTTTAGTGATTATAATAAAACTAAACAATTTAAAACTACCGTTTATAATAATATTAACGTATAAACTTGTGGAGCACAACTTAACGTCCTTATTTTCTGCATTTTCATTCTAAAATAATAGAAATAACCAAACAAACGATGAGGGCGCCACTGCGCGGTCGTCGTTTGGTCGGCGCCCCCTTAAATGAATCGATTATTTTGTCACAATTTTGTTAAAAAGTGATAACCTGTGGACTGTGGTGGTAACACATAAGCTGTCATTTTACTGCGGCTAATTAAAAGTCCGACTATAGGGGCGTGATGGCGCAAAAATTGCATATCACCACCACCCTTGTTTATAATTAAGAACACGCGCCTGAAATGAAATGACAGTAGACTATTTCTTGGAGTGTATTTACATACAGTCGAACAAGCAATTTGGTAGATATACCTACACAGTCAGCTAACTTGCAACTAACTCACAACTCTTACAACCATTTAAACTAAGTACTAATGCGAAAATAAAGTTTGTCTGTATGTCCGCTGTCTGTTACCTTGTTCTACCATAACGGATGAACGGATTTCGATGAAATTTGGCACACAGGTATATCCAACATTAACTGCCCCGTTGGTCTCGTGAGCGACCTGCTGAGCGTGGGGTCCTGGGTTTAATTCCCAGGACGGGCAAAGTGTTAACGGGTTTTTCCATTAGAACTTATTTTCTATTAGAACTTTCATTCGTTCTTCTTAGTCGAAACACGGCCGAAATACGATCTGAAGAACTATACATACTGGAGGATTATTTCTTTGAACAACTTTAATGGTAAGTAGGTACAGATAGTTTAAAAAAAGACTTAAATTTAAAAGACGATCAGGTATTAAAAAAGGTGACCATCATTGATGTTCAGAAATTAAGAGGTTCATTGAAATATTTCCCACTAATAATTGCATGACAGTGCCACCGCTTTTAAAATTACCTATCCTATAGCTATTTCTTGACATCATGACTTTTGAGGCAAATTCTAACTTAGAGAGTTATTTAAAAGATTATAATAATTCTGAAAATACATTATATTTGTTTACGGTCGCGAATCAAATGAAATGAAATTGTTCTAACATATTTTGATCAACTTATAACCTGACACAACAACACAAAGAAGGTCCTTCTGTTTTATAATCCGAGTTATCTGCTAATTGCAAAAAACTCCCTGCTCTTTAACCATTTAGGGCAGATTTTTTATCTTGATTCTTGTTTTTTTTTTACAGCTCAAATAATTATGAGATACCGCAATCGCGTTGCGTACAAGGTCGACGAAGTCTCGACACTCACAGCTCAGGCAAGCAAGGATACAATAAGAATGTGTTTTTTTTTATTTGGGCGTTTCCACATTTCATTTAACCTAAGGTCAGAAGTTGTGTACATAGTACATACATAGCCAGCAACGAAAGTCTAATCGAAAACGTCAGTTTTTAAATGATTATTTTTATTTTTAAACGGAATATATTTCGGCGAGTCAATAATGATTAAGAATTTAGAATACGTAGGTAGGGGTAGTGTAGGTAAATAATTCAAGTGGGCACAGTAAACTCGAGGCGGGATTGTAAACCGAGCCAAGGCGAGGGTCCAATGGAGCCGAGAGAGAAGCGAGTGTGATAAAAATATCTCCCAAATTATTTGCCAATCAGCCTAATATTTCAAATTAAGTAACGACCTATACATTTATGATATTCAGTTTTTATATTTTTAATACATAATATGCTGATTGGCGTCTTCGAGTCGCTCTCTTTTTTAGTCTCTCCCTCAAAAGACAAGGCACAGCGATAAAAAAAAATCCGCGAGCCATTTCTCACAAATATTTGTTACAAAATATTTATTAGGTATGTTTATAATTTTTTTTCTCGCTAGTTGTTGAAAAACGTCGTTTGAGATGTGATATGTGCGAGCATTTGAAATTCATAACACTCTTGCACACTTGCATCAAAATGCACTAGGTACCTACAACATAATTATAGGTACCTAATGAAAAGCCTACATAGGAACCTACCTACCTACTGAAAGCTGTGTATCGACTTTTTGTACCAAATTAGGTGATTAGCTGAACTACGTTTTTCGATCAGTTTATGTGTATGCAAAGTAAACACATAGCACGGCCACGCTGAGAGTCTACCTACCCCCTGAAGACTATGTGGACGTCGGCCGTAACAAATTTACTAATTAGATAGGTACCTACCAACTCGTTATCTAGACACCCATCTAAAAATTAATGGGAATGTATTAAAAAAATCATCCTAAATAAGTAATTAGATAAAAAAAACACACACAAACAGGTAGATAAATTCACAATGTGGGTAGGTGCCACAATCATTCACAACAATAACTTTGTAAAGTAGATACGTTTTAAGAATCTACTTATCACTGAAGCATTTAACACATTTTTTTTACCAATATGATGTACAAGGTGTTAATCGAAGCGATTGCACCCCGGCTCCGCGGACTAAGTAGACGAGTGCACTGTATAGCACGGTATTCACACTAAGCGTGCGAACTGTGCGAAGCCCGCGCAAGCACAAGCACCATCGGTGCCAAGGCCATCGCTGGCACTGATTGCGAAGTAGTTATTCGTTATGTCAGCTTGTGTTCTACTTATGCAATGCTTACTACCATTACGGTGCAGTTCGATGGCCCGATGATTCTTCATGCAATATTAGGCGTAGGTACCTACTGCTATTTAAGGTTGAACTCATTGTTTTGGTATTCTCATAATATATAGGTAGGACACGGTAAGTACTTTTTTAAACTTTTTAGTCGAAGTCGGGTTTTTTTTTTAGAGATGACCAACAGTAAATTCACCTTAATTTTTTTGGCTGAATATTGCTGGAAGATCTTACGAGAGTTCATGAAAATAAATCTTCCCCGACGCACAGTGGATCGACGCCATACAAGCAAAGGAACATAGGCAACTCAAAAATACATGTGACAGATTTTGAAAAACAAATCATTCCATCGTATATGCCTACTTATATATAAGCTGTAAAAAACCTATGAGGCATTTTCTTATAGGAATCTTACTCGCGCCACTCGCACCCCTTATGAGGTACAAGCGTTGACCGATTTTTTCCTTATTATCTACAAATTGATTCATAAGTAATTATTTCGAAATATTTTATCTCCAAATCTCACTTCACTGGTGACTTACTGATAAATTGGTCAGGTCAAAAATCATCGGTGCACTGATAATAGATTACCAGAAAACGTTTTATTGCACCCAATCTCTGGAAACGATTGTGTTGTTGACCACCATAGCGGCACCGTTAATCAAATAGTTAACTTCGTTAATCCGCTACAAAAAAAGTTAGCTTCGTTAAACGTTAAAGCGTTACATTTCAGAAGAATTAACGCAACGTTAACGTTAATCGTTAATAGGTATGTGTAAAATTGCATTTTTATGCGTTAGTGAACTTATAAAACTTGTTGGTTTAGGTTCTGGAAGTTAACAGGTTAGATTTTTTTTTTTTCTAAACATAACACCGACTTCAAAGTGATCACTAAAAAGTAATAAAATAATTTGGTTTAAACACGTATTATTGAAGTCGGCCGATCGTATGTAAATATTTCTACATTGTGTTTTTGACTCAACATCGTCCGACTTCAATAATACGTGTTTAACCCAAATTATTTTATTACTTTTTAGTGATCACTTTCAAAGTGATCACTAAAAAGTAAATTATAAAGTAAATATTACCCCCTTATAATTACTGATTACCTGACCTTTTCGTTGTAATTCTTATCACTAGCTAATCTCTCTAAAAGGTGTTTCTTTAATGTCGAACATAACCATCATTTTCAAAGAATCGATCAATAACTAATTGATAATTATACTTTTGTTATATTAGGTCCCCACCTATGAAATCAGCGTTTTGTATGGAGAATTTTAAAGAAGTTGCATTTTTCATACCTACTAACATTTTCTTAACATTTATTTAACAACCATGAACACTAATGTTTTAAAACTTTTATGCACTAATGTTTAAAAACTAAGATAACGTAGGTATGCCATAAGTGGCATACAAAAATAAGTTTTGGCTAAGTTAAAACAAATACATAGTTGTCATTTCTACTAACAAAAAAGGAGTAATTTTTAAGGTATTTTTTATGTTTAAAAAACTATATGTACCTACTTACTAAGGTTTTTTTACTATTGGTAGTTGTCTATGATGCTCATAATCCGATAGAATATCAAGCAATTGATGAATATTTTAAATAATAGAAGTGACAAGGTTCATTTGTGAGAAAAAAAACGCCAATTTCATAGGTGGGGACCCAATAATTATCCTTCTCATTCGAGGTAAGTAACGAAACCAGGGAAAGACATAATGACAAATTGACAACACTCGGATGAATGCTACGTCATTAGACGACGATTATTTGTGTTAAAAGTTAAATCTCATATAAAGAAATAAAGATTCTTTAAACCTAACCTATGCAAGAGACAAAGTTGGGCGTCTCATCAAAATAAAGCTACTTACAAAAAAATAGCTTGTTAGTAATAAATGGTAAAAATGGTTCCTGGGATCCTGGACTATTATTAATCAATTTATTTCAGATAAAATCAATCCATACAGTTACAAATTATAAATACAGAGAAATAAATTATTACAATTATACATAGATAAGGTGCATTCGGGTAATATCGAATGGTTTTCAGACAAATTGATGGAATGTATTTTGATGAACCAGGCAAAAGCAGTGGATTATATGTCTTCTAAAGAAGTAATTTCGTCTTCTTGAATGTATAGCCTAGAGCTCTATTCGGAGATCTTTCATAAATATCGTAGTAGTTTAAAAAAAAAAAAAGTTTAAAAACTTACTTTTTTTTTCTTTGCACTAGTGTAATTTCGAATTATGTACGGGCAATTCCGAATGACGGTTAAAAGTGGACATTATTCACTTTTGACAAAAGGTACATATTTCTTTTTATATAGTAATTATCCTCCAAAAATAATATTCACGATATTTGTCATGGAATAACCTAAACACGTTTGTGTGACACTTGTATTTCGGAATTACCCGTCGCATGGGTAAACGGTTCTCAATCTTTTAGCAGGTACAGAGCGGATATGATTCTTTTACTCACGCGATTATTCTCATAGTTTAAAATATATTATTATATCGTAATCAAAATGATCGCATATCCTACTAAAACTAACATTCAGATCTTTGTATGGATTTGTATGCTACCCCTTCCGATGTAGGTATGCGGTCGTGTAGCCCGACCCGGCAGCGCGGGGACGGGCAGCTTACATCGAAGAGCTTTGCATAAAAATCCATACAAAGAGGTGGGCAGTTTCGGCAGTTGCGACTCGGCAGCGCTGCCGGGTCGCGACTGCTGAGATCCGATCAAAATGTTTAAGATTTTCTGTAATAAGAATGGAAATAATCATGGGTCTTGGGTTTGAAAATAAGACTTAATATAATAAAAAATAAAGATTTATTTGAAAATTAAGTAAGTAATTAAACTACTACTTATGTAGCAAAATCACAAATAAATAGTCAAATTGAATTATAAAATTAACCCACTTCTACTTGTAAGTGGGTTAATTTTATAATTCAATTTTTTGACATATAAATTTGACATATAAATTAAACAAAAATGTTAACTTGATATCTCAGTTATGCACACTAAAATAGTTGAGCCTCTCTCTGACACCTGAATAACATAAACAAATTATAAAGCTTTATTCGAGGTTTTAGATAAAAAAAAAACTAAACAAAGAAGTTCTCAAAACTTATAAAATAAATTTTGACAAGCTATAACAATCAGTGTTTATAATTATTTTTGTGTATGCTTTCTTGGTTGTCCTTAAATAAATAAATTACGAAAACTATCAATAATAATTTGCAATGACGTACCTATATTTTACTGTCAAGTTTGAGTAGCACAATAAGAACTCCGTATCTTGATTGTCAAAAGAACAAAAATAACTCCGTCTGTATAGCGATTGTATTAAAAAACACATGTAGATTAGTGCTTATATCACAGTATTAGTAATAGAACTAGCGTACAAAAGGATCACTCCTGAACAAAATACAAGTTTAGGTATAACAAATCACTGTCGATACGATATTCAAATACGCGCGAGACATGTCGAGCATGCTAGCCGAGTGGCAACCGACTGCCATTTGCTTACCAATAGGCGGGCCGGCCGATCAGACCTAAACTGTGAAATGACACCCCCCTGCTTAGGTATATCACGTTTAGACAGAACTAACCTACCATCGAAATTACCCAAATAAATTATAGATTGAGAATATTGAGAACCACTGACAATCTCCATAGAAAAGCAACATCGGCTAAATCCGAATCATTTTTGATTCGGATTTACCCATCTTCGGGTAATTTCAATAAAAACAGAAAAAGATACCTAGGATGCGCGAACCCATTAAAAACTATATTAAAAACGAAAATCTATTAAACAAAAAAACAATCAGTTAAATAACTTACCAAATTTCTGAGATAACAATGTTCGTGTAATTTCCGATAACTAGAAAACGCGCGAAAAATGACACACTGCGAGAAATGCGGCGTTGTGACTCGTACATTTACAAGTAGCGACTTGTGTCAACAGAAGGGGAGTATTAAACTGGCGTCTAGGTAAATGTTGCCACATTATAAGATATCGTCGCGTTTGGTAGGAAATTGAAATTTTCGGAATATGCCGATTTTCGACATTACCCGAATGCACCTTACCTATTTTGTTAGTAAAATCGTATGCACTATGTTAGTCACACGGAACAGATCTGCGGTGCTATCCTGTAAAAATCTCACCGTGAATACTTAGGTGAAGTGAGCGTGGAGTGAGCTGTCAATAGTGTCAATTCCTAGCAAAAACAAACTCACTTCACCTAAGTTTTCACGGTGAGATTTTAACAGAATCGACCGGCTGTTCCGTGGTTAGTCAAGAGACCCATCACAATATGCATCCATTTGTTCTGGATAAGGCAATCCGCACGAGATACAACCATCTGCAGGATACTGTTGCTACTGCCTCGTACGCGCTGCAACAATGGGGCTACTTTCTTCCGTATAGCCGCATGAAAGCCGTCCGTTCGCGCCTCCGCGAACATTCCGGACGCACTACAATAGCGAGGCAGCCGCATCAGCATCCTGAAGACGTTGTTGTATTGGTCACGCAGAGCACTAGCAGTCCGGCGAGTAAAGGCTACCCACAGACTGCTCGAGTATAACGATTGGCAGTACGCCTTGAAAAGAGTAATTTTCACTGCCCTCGAGCAGCGAGCAAACCTGCGTGCAAACATATTCCCCCTGACTGCCAATGCTCTGCGCTATCTCTATGTCTGCGTCATCTTGCAACTCTTCTGTCACAATGTGCCCCAGATACTTGAAGCTGCTCACCACTTGCAGAGCCGCACCATTAAGCACCTAGCACTATACCTTATTTAGAACATTTTGTTTTCGTTGCATGCTACTTGAGTCTATGGTTGCATGATACGGAACAACTGTTTGCATGTGCGTACGCACTAACGTATATATATTCAACAGTGTGTCCGTCCAAACACTCTGATCGTTCGTGCGTACCTATACCTGTCTTTAGGTCTACACAAGAAATCCCACGTGAACTGTTAATAAAATTGCATTATCAGTTTATAAAGTCTCATTTATTAGCGTATTATGCTTATTCAATTAATTTACAAAGATTCAAGAAGTTACTAACTCCATTTTTCTATATTTTTTTCTGAGTGTTGATACAGGGTCTTTGAATAATATTGGATCTAATCTTAACACGGATCGCATAAGCGGCATATAGCCCCAAGCAGTAGCGAATGTGTTGAGGCAGGATTGTCTTTGAACAAAGTGCTCAGGATCGCTCCAAGATGATCTGTAATATAAATAGTATTTTTTATATTATATTTAAAACCCATTTTATTTATAGGTATTAATCGGCTGCCCCATTTGAAAATCCGAAAGATCACAAAAGCATAAATAATTGACGTAACCCACGTTAACAATACAATTACTTAAGTAATCTATCTAATTAGTTACTAGCCTGTATTGACCCACAGGGCAAAGGCCTCCCTCTCCCTCTTCCACACAATTCTGTCTTTTGCGAGTGCCGCCGCCAGTCCTTACGGTAGGAATCAAGCTCATACCGCCATCTTTGTCTCGGCCTGCCGCGATGGCGTCGTGCGTTTAGTGGGACCCAAATGGTGGTTCTCTTAGCCCAATTGTCATCTGACATGCGGCATACATGTCTGGCCCAGTCCCACTTTAGTTTAGCGACTTTCTTGGTAAAACCTGGTTCATTAAAGAAAGGAATCTTAAATGGCGGCGCTTATCATGTTCTCTCGCTCGCACACTAGTGCCGTCTATACTCACTCTCGCGCGTACCGTAGCAGAAAAAAAATTAGTCTTGATTTGCTTCCACGCTGCACTGTCTTGATGCGCTCAGTGATCCTTATTACGAATAATTCCTTGTTATAGTTTTCTGTTATTTTGTTACCTGTGTGTTATTGTTGTTGAATTTTGTTTTATTGTTAAGTTTTGTTGTTTGTACGTGTGTGTTATTGTTGTTGAGTTTTGTTTTATTGATAAGTTTCGTTGTTTGGACGTGTGGACTGTGCGGAGACAGTAATCATGTCTCCTCGAAAGCGAGGAAAGATGAAACAAGCTAAATAGTGTATAATGTCTTGTATAATATCTTTCACGCGGGCGAAGCCGCTGGCAGAAGCTAGTTTGATATTAATACGACCCGGTCTTGTTTTTATTACTTATAATTTGAAAAAAAAAACTGACTTGAAATTTTTTATGCTAACTATACTATCTGTCAACGCAAGTACAAGCCGCCATTTAAGATTCCTTTCTTTAATGCATCGGCTTATAACGTCCGTTATCTGGGTTTTGGCGCGCGGTATTGTGTTCTAGTCCAGGAGCCGGCAACACTGAAAGTCCCGTCATAGCGGAATCAAAAAAATTTTATTTAAATAAATAGAACATAAGTATAGGAATAAATTAAGCTCGGTATACGTGGATTCCTACTGCCGAAACAATGTGAAAAAAAAATATTAAAAAAAACTGGAAAAATGTTTTACCGTCATCGCGGATATTAGTTTTTTTTTTATGTATTCGACAGAAAATTTTATTGGCTTTTAGAAAAAAATCACGCAAACCACTTTTTCTTGCCGGAAGGGTCTCCTATTTGAAGTGTGTGATGACGATGAGGGCTAAAATTTCTCCATCATGCCGGAAACTTTTTTTTATTTTATTCATTTTTAAAAATAGCTTGGTATGCGCGCTCAAAAACTTCCGGAAAAATCCCGCATACCATCTTGAAGTGCATAAACTATATTAGCATCTACTCCAAAATGTACGATGTTTAATACATTTATTTTGGAGTAAATGCTTTTTGTCGAATTACCGTTGTTACATAATTATTATGATCTCGTATATTACAACAATAATAATTATGTTTCTTGTACAATTATTCTTGTTGATGAATGTTTTTTTTACATACATAATATAGTTTAGTACAGGAGAATAGACTATATAGTCTCCATGGTTTCTATGTACAGCTTGGCAAAAAAGAGTGTGGAATAAACGAGGTCGCCAGTATCGCACCTGTGGCAACCCGAAATAGTACGACTTAACAGTTTTTGATACTTGTTATTTTTGGGGATATGATCCCAATTCCAAGTGGGTGGTTCAGTCCCTCGGACGCTACGCAATCACCACGGAAGGCTTCAATGTTCAATATTAACAATGTTAATAGTGGGCGCTGAAGCCTTGCACGAAAGCGGCGCAGTAGGTACCCACAAACAGATAATAAGGCCCCCGAGGGCAGTCTAACTGTGGGATTGTTAGACATTGATGATAATAGTTTGGGTACAGGGATAATGAAAGAACACGTTTTTTTTTTAAGTTTTTTTTTTTCCACCAACCATATCTTTATCTCAGCAACTTTTGAAGCGCTAGTTAGTGCCTTGTTCAAGACCACCGAATGGTAAGGAGCATTATCCATTACAATTGTAGTAGGTTCTCTTAGGTTGGGGATTAATTTTTCAGTGACCCATTTTATAAATTTCAATTCTAGCAATATTCCTCCATGCTGGAAAACTCTGTCACAAGAAGTTTTACGCACCGTATTTATAAATGCAATGTGGCAAAATGCCACTGAGCCAATTTGTATTTCATTTGAACCAACAGAATGTGGATGGCAACTGAATCAAGAAAATAAGTTGGAACCATAAAGGCCCCGCAGCATCTTCAAAAGTTGAAGAAATTCTTAGTGGCCAATTAAATAAAGACGAAAGTGAAGAATTAGAAAATGAAAACCGTTATGATATAGATGAAATTGATATAGATGATTATCAATAAATATACTAAGTTTGAGAATAAATTCCTGTCAATTATTTCAATATTATTTTATTGTTTCAATTATCTAAAATAAAAATTCTCCTATTATTCCTTAAATCATATTAATTCTCATATTCTTTTAAATCTAAGCAGAGAAAAAGACATCTTATTCGACAAAAAGCATTTACTCCAAAATAAATGTATTGAACATCGTACATTTTGGAGTAGATGCCAATATAGTTTATGCACTTCAAGATGGTATGCGGGATTTTTCCGGCAGTTTTTGAGCGCGCATAGCAAGCTATTTTTAAAAAGGACATAAAAATGAATAAAATAAAAAAAGTTTCCGGCATGATGGAGAAATTTTAGCCCTCATCACACACTTCAAATAGGAGACCCTTCCGGCAAGAAAAAGTGGTTTGCGTGATATTTTCTAAAAGCCAATAAAATTTACTGTCGAATACATAAAAAAAATAATATCCGCGATGACGGTAAAACATTTTTCCATTTTTTTAATATATTTTTTTTCACATTGTTTCGGCAATAGGAATCCACGCATTCCGAGCTTAATTTATTCCCATACTTATGTTCTATTTATTTATTTTTTTTTGATTCCGCTATGACGGGACTTTCAGTGTTACCGGCTCCCCGCCTATTCCTTATACGGTCAGAAATTCGAACCCCCAGGATACTGCGCTCCATGGGTCGCTGGCAAACCTTGAGCTTGGATCTCTGCTGAATTGTCAAAGACCAGGTTTGAGCACCATAATTGTGAGAATGGGGAGAATACAAATGTCCATAATTCTCCGTTTGAGACACAGTGGTAGATCTCCTTTTAGAAGATCTTTCATTGATCAATACCTTCTCCAGGCGCTCTCGGTGCATCGAGCAACTTCTTTGTCTTGTCGCGCCTGGAAGGAGACTATTTGGCCCAGATAGATATAGTCTTTGAAATATGTAATCTCCTCACCCCCAATATCTAGTCTCCTTTTGATGCTGTTAGTCATGAGTTTGGTCTTTGACATGTTCATCTTAAGCCCAATCTCGAGGCTTGCCTTGTTTAAGTCTGCGAGCATGTTACCCAACTCAGGCGTTAATGAGGAAAAAAGTACGATGTCATCAGCGAAGCGGAGGTTTGATAATCTCTTTTGAACGATGACTATACCCTTGTCAGCCCAGTTTTGTGCCAAAGTTAAAAAGGCTTCCTCAAGCAAACCTAGATGAAACGGATAAGACAGAGATTAAAACAGAAGAATAACTAGTGTTCAGGTGATCAGACCGGAATAAATCCTGTAAAAAGCTTAGGGGACAGCGGGCCTCCTTGCTTGACTCCTCTATTAATCGGAAAGTACGGCCCAGTGGTGTTAATTTTAATTGATGCTGTGCTATTAACGTATATTGTCCTAAGTAAATTGATGTGGGTGGGTTCTATATTTTGGTTAGTTAGAGCGTTGAAAAGTGAATCGCGGTTGATGCTGTCGAAGGCCTTTGCGTAATCGACGAATGCCAGATAGAACGGTGTTTTAAATTCTGTGCACTTTTCAATAATTTGGTTTCGAGCATGCAGGTGGTCGGTTGTGGAGAAGCCTCGTCTGAATCCAGTCTGTTTAGGTGGTTGACAGGAGTCTAGTTGTTGTGAGATGCGGTTTTCAATAACATAACGACACAATTAACCATTTTAAATCCTAGTAAGTTCCGATAGTCCACTTAACAAAGGAGTTGTAGAGTGCGTGAGTTGGGCCCTAAGCGATTTCTTCAGAAAGTTGTTCGGGTGCTTAGGGTACACATACTAAAAGTCCCCGCGTCTTGGAGGTGACCCGGAGTGGGGGGAGGGGGAGAAAAGTTCCCACTTTTGAGTTTTTCGCTAATATCTTTAAAACGGTGCATCGTAGAGAAAAAATATCTTCTACGGAATGAAAGCTAATAAAATTTTCTATGAGTTTTGCTTATACACTTTTTTCGAATTCCTACCCATTTTCAAACTACACGTTCTGGAAAAGTGAGAATTTTCGAAAAAACGACTTTTATCAAACGCTAGCTGTTGTCTGCTACTTCGTTCGCGTTATTTCGGGATAAAAAGTAGCCTTTATGTCAATCCAGGTCCTAATCTATTTACCTACAAAATTTCATCCAAATCCGTTTAGCCGTTGAGTTATGGAAACTTTTATCTATGCACTAGCAGCACCCCGCGGTTTCACATAAGAAAATTGTCACTTTTCCGAAACGTGTAGTTCGAAAATGGGTAGGAATTCGAAAGTGTATAAGATAAAACTTGTAGAAAATTTTGTAAGCTTTCATTACGTAGAAGATATTTTTTCTCTACGACGCACCGTTTTAGAGATATTAGCGAAAAACTTAGTGTGAACTTTTATCCCAACTCCGGCTCACCTCCTAGACGCGGGGATTTTTAGTATGTTTACTCCCTAAGCACCCTGAACAACTTCACGCACTCTACACCTCCTTGTGGGTTATTCGTTGAGTGGACTACGAACAGTTACTAGGTTTTGTAATGGTCAAAGTGCCTAAACCTACTAGCTTTTTTTAATAGTTTTGAGGACGCACAACGGACCGAATGGGAGTCTAACAATAAGTGCGGAAAAGGGAGTCCCATCATCATCATCATTATCAATAGTTTTGAGAGTTGTGGAGAACTTACCATTTTTAGCGGTATTAATACCAATTCTCCGTTATTTACTAAGATTTTAACATAGTGCACAGGGTTAGGGTTCTGTACCAAAATGGTAAAACGGAACCCTTATGGTGAGACTCAGTCTGTCTGTCTGTCACAGCTGGATATTTCAAGAACTACTGATGCCATCAAATTGAAATTTGGAAAAGTTTTAGATGACGTTTGTCCAACTATTTTGCAAATAAGAAAGAAATAAAAATATATGCACATTTTTGCAACAGGGACTAAAAGGGGGTCTGAAAAATTCGAAGTGGGGCGGGCTACTAGGGCATATGGGGTATCATATAAAAGGGTGCAGTTTGCACATTCTCAAACATCTTTTCTTTTCTTTTAGAACGCATAGTTTTTGACTTTTGATGAAAAATGTAAAAAAAATACCGTTCCCCCCTTATCTCCAATGTTTGCAAAGAGAAAAATCTTAAACTATTCTGTGATAGAAATTTATGTAAAGATTTCAGGAAAAATAAAACGAAGTCTCTAAATACGAGGGTGGATTGAAAAGTACTCGGCCTGATACTGAATTATTCAATTCTTCAAATCAAAACTACCCACATTATTTACTTCAGTTCAGTCTAGTTAACTGTGCGAAGTTCGAAACGTGTGCGATAATTGGTTGTGATTTTATGAATTTATTAATCAAGCAATCCTTAAATGGAGCAAATTGAGCAGCGTGCTGTGATTAAGTACATCCATAAGAAGGGGTTACCACCAAAGGCCATCCATGATGATTTATGGTCAGTACATTAGGGAATTCTGCTCTGTCATATTCAACCGTCAAACAATGGGTAGCAGAATTCAAGCGAGGTAGTGAGAGCGTGAAAGACGAACCCCGCAATGGCAGGCCTTCAACGTCGACTTCTGACGAAAATAGAGAAAAGGTACTTGATTTAGTTATGCAAGACCGCAGATTAAAAATAAGAGAGATAGCCGAGATTATAGGCAACTCTTATGAACGAACACAAAACCTGATAGTCAACGAATTGAGCTTCCACAAGGTATCAGCGAGGTGGGTCCTCTGCTTTCAGTCGAACAAAAAGAACGCGATTGAAATTTCACGTGACTGTTTGGAGTTTTTTGAAGTCGATCCAGATGATTTTTTTAAGTCGATTTGTTACTATGAACGAAACCTGGGTTCATAACAGTACACCGGAAACAAAACAACAATCAAAACAGTGGGAAGACCTGGTTCACCACCCCTTAAAAAGGCTAAGTCGATTTTGTCGGCAAATAAAGTGATGGCTTCAGTATTCTGGGACTCGAAGGGCGTGATTATGGTTGATTTTCTTGAAATGGTCAGAATATAAACTCTAATTACTACTGCACCTTACGGCGTTTGCGTGAGGAAATAAAAGAAAAACGAAATCAGGAATGATCAGAAAAAAAGTCTTTTCATCAGGACAATGCCCCTGTTCACACATCTGTGTAATCAATGGCTGAAATTCATAACTGTGGCTTTGAACTGTTACCGCATCCGCCTTACAAGTTACACACCTGACCTGGCACCATCAGACTTCTTTCTATTCCCTAACCTAAAAAAACACTTAGGAGGTCAAACATTTTGGACAAACAATGAGGTCAAAGCAGCAGTAGATGCGTATTTTGACTTTCAGGACGAATTTTTTTTTGTGATTACGTAGAAAAATAAAAATATTATTGATTTTGTGCGTGTCTATTTTCTTAGTTAGGCCGAATACTTTTCAATCCTCCCTCGTAGCACACTTTTTCAGAAATCATCAACTAAAGTTACATTAGTTCCACTATCGGTCAAGAGATGGCGCTGACATAAAACTGCAATATTCTACACCGCAGTGCACAGTGTTAAAATTCTCTGACGAATATAGGCCCCGCCGATGAAACATTAAAAAAATGATGGTACGGAACCCTCAGTGGGCGATTCCGACTCGCTCTTGACCGGTTTTTATTTTATTAAATGTCCCTTACTGGATTTTGGTCATGAGGCAGCCGTATTTTAGACAGATAAAGATTTACTTGTATCGGTGGTGCGTAGCTTTGTAGCGTCGACGCTGTGCTAGTTTAAGTGGTGGGCGTCGGGTGAGATGTGAAGCGAGACAATTGAGTAAAATATCCTCGCAATTGCGCGTGCGCCGCACGGCCTGGCGCAGCGCCGGCGCCGCGGCCGCGTACTGCGCCAGAACCGCGCGGTGTACCAGTGCCGCGCCCGGCAGCACCATGGAGTACGAGTCGCCCCACTTACTGCTGTAACCCCATGCCCCCTGTGTCGGAAAAATAACAATTTAATAACGGCTATCAAGGAAAATAAATTCTAATAAATAACTAAAAATAAAGTTAATGCCAACCTTTGCCTCGTCCCAGAAGTGAGTTCGAGCCGGATAGCCAACTATCCGCTCGGGAAAATGTTGCCACACGCGAAAGGCAAAGTCAAGCTCTTCGGCCAGTAGAGGAGCATCGCCGTCTAGAGAAAACACGCCAGCCGTTGGAACTGCCCACAGTGGTTGCCACCTAGCCGAAACTCCTTCCCTAAAATTAAATTCTAAGTTAAGTACCTTAAAAAAAATCGGAAGGAATTCGGAAGGATTTTCAAATTACCCAGGGTAGTGAGTGGTGGCGTCAACGACGAGCACGGGTAACGGGTCGCGCGTGTCACCAGCTAAGCGCGATAATGACTTTAGCGAAGGCGCCGCGCGCTCGCTATCCCACACTAAAACAACCTACAACATTTAAAAATGTGTCAGACCAAACTTTAATATTACAAATAACATAATACATTCAATTATTTTTCTCCATGGGAACCTACTACGCTTTGGATTGGGCAAATAACTTGATCTATCTGACTGACCGATTGCATGAGAATTCAAAAGTGCCTGTAAATGGTTTTTTTTTTTTTTTTTTTTTTTTTAAATAAAACGTTGCCCCACACTAGGAATTACTCCTGTATCGTGGGTGCGTTTACAAACATTTAAATTCACATACACAAACAGCCTGACCCGGAACAACTACCTGTAGGCAATACAAATATTTGTTCCGTGCGGGAATCGAACCCGCGACACGCAGCGCAGCAGTCGATCGCTCAGCCACTGCGCCAACCGTGTCGTCGTCGGTTTGATTGAAATAAATGTTTTGAGTTGAGTGTGATAATGTCAGGCTTGTTACCGAAGGGTTAGGCAGAGGGTACCTATAGTAGGAACACCCACATTTCATTACTTTAATATTATACAAATAAGGTTATTGGGTACTAATTTCCACAATTATTACCTTCTCACAATATTCACTGCTCGCTATGTTAGCGAGTAGCTTATGTAATGCTGCTGATGTAGCTTGGACGTATAATAAGGCTGTATACATATTTCCCGGAGTAGGCGGCGGCGCTGCCAGAGGTACCGACGGCGCAGGAAGAGGTGACAGCGGGGCGGATGGACAGACCGGGGCTTGGAGAATGGGGGCCGCAATAGGGAAATGAACTCTGGAATCACCATATGTTGCTAAAGTTCCCAGGGCGCCAGGAGATGCATTCCAAATTAAAGCTTCTCGTTGATTCGACAATCTGTGTTCTAACACACGCTCCAATAAAATCTGTAAATAAAATAAACGTAGTTCTAGCCAGTTCTAAAAATACCTGCAAATTATGGGATTATCAATTGCACGAAAGGCATTTGTGGAAAACGGCTATAAATGTGAATTTTCATTTGCGTGAAAGAAGCACGAGCTGAACAGTAGACACCTAAAAGTAAAGCTAGATGAAGTACCTAAAAACAGGCCGCATTGTTTATGACAAATGTAAAAAAAATACCGTTCCCCCCTTATCTCCGAAGTTTGCATAGAGAAAAATCTGAAATTATTCTATGTAATAGAAGTTTATGTAAAGTTTACCGGAAAAATAACACGTTGTCTCTAAATAGCACACTTTTTCAGAATACAACAAAAATTACATTAACTCCACTATCGTTCAAGAGATGGCGCTGACCTAAAACTATAATATTCTATACCGTAAGGATAAAATTCTCTGACGAATATAGGCTTCGCCGATGAAAATTTAAAAACATTTCACGTTTCACAATACGGAACAGTTGGTGCGCGAGCCCGAGTCGCTCTTGACCGTTTTTTTTTATTTTGTTCTCCCAAGTTGGCAACCCTTTTCGTTTATGTTATAATTGTGACTTTTAGGTAAAAATGGTCACTTGTTACGTAACGTTTAGGGAGGGGGAGGAGGGGTAAAGAAAAACGATACGGCGCGTTACATGGAAGGAGCGAGGGTCAAAAATTGCGTTACGTAATACTTGAACGCCCCCAAAAGTTGTTATTGGAGGTACCTCTAGTACCTCATCTTGCAAGTAAATTAGTGCATAACTTTTTTTTGTTTAAGAATTGAGTTAATTACTTAACCGACTTCAAAAAAAGAAGGAAGTTCTCAATTTGGTTTAAGTATATTTTTTTTATGTATGTTCGTTCGGGCATAACTCCGTTAAGTATATGTGACGGATTTGCAAAATTTTTTAACCGGCTTCAAAAAAGGAGGTTCTGTATTCGACCCGCATGTATGTATGTTTGTATGTCCGCAATTTTCTCAAAAACTAATGAAGCATTTTGATAATTCTTTCATTAATGTGATCTACATCTATTTCAGGAAGGTTTTAGTACTATAATACATTAGGTAATTATTCTTATGTACGAAGTTATATGCATAAATGTACTGCATCTCCGGCATTTCTATGCGAATTTTGATAATTCTTCTAGTCTGAAGTTAATTGGATTTGTGTGGGTAGGTACAACCAAAAAGTGAAAAATAACAACGAATTTACAGTCGGTGCCAAAAAATGAAGATGCGGAAACAACGACACCGACTTCTGAAATTAAAGTTATTTTTTTCACTTTTTAGTGTTTTTTTTTTTTGGAAGTCAGTTATTATTTTTTTTTTTGTAAAGTGTTTACCAAATAGGACAACTTAAGGGGGAAGCGCTAAGGTTGTCCGCGAAATTCAAATTTTCTTACGTTTTTTGCAATTTGCTGGTCAGTATTAAGTTTTACGTCGATCAAAATATGATTCGCGGCCGTAACAAATATGTATTTACAGAATCATAATACATAGTTACAAAATTTTACTTATTAAAATTTTCCGTAAGTTTTTTCCCTTTTCCTTCATTTTTTGATACAGTTTTAAATCTACCAGCCGTTTCCATCCATCAGCTTTTATTTTTTGTACACAGCTTTTTGGTAAATTATGTGAGGATAGGCGCACATTTACGAACTTAACAGTGTTGATATCAGTTAAGATAAAATTTTAGCGATGTCTACATCAAGGAGACGTTGTTTTAACGATCCGGAGTGTTTTTGCTTTATTTGGGGTGAATATGTTTTCAAAAATTATAGAAAATCGGTGACAGATTCCGTAAAAATCGCGTATACGGACTATTTTAAAGTACAAGTGTAAGCAAGCCGTGGGTGCCAAAAACTATTTGCCAAAATTTTGTTGTTAGCGAGGGAGGGAAGAGGCTAGTGAAGAGGACAACGAGGAGTGGACTAGTGTTGCCCAAAATCGGTCTTGGTCTTGTTCTTGCATTTTTGCAAGACCAAGACCAAGACCGACTTATTGTAACAAGACCAAGACCAAGACTGAACCCTGCAAGACTTGAGCAAGAACAAGACTAAGCCTGCAAGACTCTTGCGTCTCGCAGTTAAGTCAAACTGAGATTTGGGCGTTATAGTAGGTATTTTGTTTCAATCCCGAATTTGATAGACGTTCCCCAGTATCAAAACCGTATCGTCATAACACTAAAAAGTATTGTATTGATTATTATTATATGTTTCGACTATTTATTAAGTAGGTAGGTAGCGTGTTACTTACAAATTTGTTCCCATATGTGATAAAAATGTACCGATCATAACTTTCTAGCAAAGTTCATTTCATACCTTGCAGGTATATCTACTTAGAGTATTATATTATACTTGTATAAGTCTAATGTGCAGATCTAACGTTAGTAGGTTGGTAAAAATTATGTAGGTATTTATGTTTCAAAGTTTATATTATTCTTCTATTCAGCAAAATTTAAAACTAACAGCGAGTCGAGTAGGTCGAATGCACTTTATTGTAATAATTTTAACGTTTATTTTCAAGTGCGTTAATAATACGAGCAGACCGCTTGGCGCTGCGGTCCCTTTGTCGCGGCATTTGAAAGCGAATAGCGTAGGTACGAAGACAGTGTTGACCTCGCAAATAAACTTTAGTAAAACAGCTGATCAGGTAGCCCTTTCGAGTTTTATTTACATTGTTGTTTTAAGTGAAGCAAGTGAATTTACTATTTTTTTTATTAAAAATCTCATTGGGTCAGATAGAAATAATGATTTTATACAGTTTACAGAAAAAAAATTGCAGAAAAAAACGTAAAAATTAAGAAAAAGTCAACGAAAAATTTTAACGCAGGGGGGTCCAGAATCATGTACTGAATCCATGGTAAGCGGTTGCGCGTCGATGTCCCTGCCACTCTGAGCAATAGGCTAATAGGTATTTGAATGTAGTCTAGTCTAAGTAGTAGAGTCTCGCAAGACTTGCGAGACTCTTGCTGCAAGACCAAGACCAAGACTGAGAGCGCAATACCAAGACCAAGACCAGGTGTATTGACGCAAGACCAAGACCAAGACTGGCTAAGGTCTTGTCTTGGTCTTGCATTTGGGCAACACTAGAGTGGACGGAGGTGAACTATAGGAGGACCAAGAGATTATCTACGGAGGACATACAAATAAGTGTTGTGTGCAAAGAAAGGTTTCCGAAACAATTCGCCTTAGCAAAGTTATTAAAATCATTTAATATTCAAGGGGTAATGAAGGTTAAATATGCGAATCCTTACAAATTATTGGTTCATTTTAGAACAGAGACATATGCTGAGAAATTTATTTCGTGTGAAGGGCTCAAAGAGATCGGCTGGAATAGTCAAAAAACGTGGGAAGGGAAGTGGGAATATCATACGAAATTGTTAAGGACATTGACATCGATTTGCCGGAAGAGGAGATGCTAAAATATATAAATAGCTCCGTTCCTATATTATCACTAAAACGGCTCAACCGAAGAAGCACAAATAACGACGACGGCTGGGTGCCGAGCGAGTCTGTCAGAATAGGTTTCATTGGGTCTCACTTACCAGCATTTATTTATTTGTGTGATTTAAGAATTAAAGTAGATCCATACACGTTTCCGGTTACCCAATGTGCTAAGTGTTGAAGATTCGGCCACTTGAAAAAACTGTGTCCAGCTAATAAATTTATATGCCCTAAATGCGGAGCTTCACACGAAAACTGCGAAACCACATCTTTTAAATGTGTAAATTGTGGCGACAATCACATGGCGCTTAGTAAGTCTTGTCCGAACTATCTAAAAGAAAAAAGAATTCGAGAACTAATGTCCGAATTTAATGTTACGTATCGCAAAGCTACTTCAATGTACGTCCCCACCAGGGGGGAGACAGTTAGAACAAGCACTACTTTCGTAAAGAAAGAGGCGCCATCTACTTTAATTAACTGAGAAACTATTAGTTTCATAATTGGGTGAGGCTCACAAAAAATGTACTTTAGCCATATTTTTCATGAGCCAAATTTTGAGTAAAGATAAAATATTTCGGAAGTTCTGAATAAATAAATTGATTTGTTTCCTGTGTTGGATATTATTCACTTGTTCATATCGGGTCATTTAAATTGTTAATTTATTTGAATTTAACCAAAAATAAACCGGTACAACAAACTGCTTACATCTTGTTTCATAGAAAATTAAAACGTGCCCACGCCTAATAGAATATTATTATTTTTTATTTCATCGTGTATATACTGTATACAGTAACATCTTATTAATATATGAAATATATGGGAATAAAACTACTATCCCAATAGTAGATTTAATTGATTATGCAAAAAATTATAAAAATATGACTTCAAAAACAAATGTGCCTATAATATTTCACGTGTGTTACAAACAATGTGTTACGTAGTAGTTTTTTTGTAATAGGCAGTAGCAACACTTGTGACGTTTTTCTTGTGATGGCAACATTACTCCTATCAATATGAAATGTCAGTGTCCTGTCAAACATCTTGGTTTTTATGGAAAAGGCAGTACTCGCGTGTGTGTTATTTTCGTACTTAGATTTTAGCGACTTTTCGGAAGCAATTTTGCATGGTAAGTAATAAAATAGCATTTTTTAAGGGCAAGGACAATTAAGAGGGATATTTATATTATTGAATAATGTAGTTTTTCACTACTTTACATTGCATTTAGATATGCTACATGAATTTTAGGTTATATTACTCACGTGTGTTTGTTCACGTGTGTTGCGTGTGTTACGAATTTGTGTTATGTAACACACGTGATAAGTGTAAAGCTTAGTGCACATTGTAATATTTTCATCAACAGCGTGAGATACTGTACACTACTGGACAAAGGCCTCCCAAGTTTTTTTCCCATAACACGCAGTCCTGAGCCAGCTGCATGCAACGCCTACCCGCAACTTCCATATCGCACTGATAGTACAATACTGCTGTAATTAACTCAGAATATGTTGAGATAACAATATTTTACCTGTAATTTTTAGAATAATTGGTAAATGACAATTGCGTTAATTATATTAACAAACCTAAACCCTAACCTAATAAAATATTTTTTATAATGTTTATCAAGTGAATAATACATTTTTCATCGATTTCGAAAAAGGCGCATTTTGAGTAACAACAGTATTGTATTATCAGAGCGTTATCCAATATGGTGGTCGGTTCACGTAGCGGAATGCCAACCCACATTACGCTTAAATAGCATGTTTTCTTCCAGCAATAACTTTTTTTGCAGATGCCGCTAACACCTGCTGAAAGACAGAAGCTCTATCGAGAAAGGCTGAAAGAAAAAAATCCTGAAAAGTTCATAACACAGAAAAGAAAAAATGCTGAGAGGACAAAACGAAATAGAAAGAAAATAGCAGAATATTCTTCTTCTATGCAGGAAAATATTAGAAAGCAGTGAAGAGAGAGAAAGAAGAAAAGCAAAGAAGTGCCTTACACAAAACATTAAACAGCCAAAAGAATACATTTTAGCTGCTACTAGCGACGAGGTTTATTTTGAGTAGGATATTTATGTGCAAGTATAGGTATAACAAACAAAAAAAATTGTTTGATTGTATAAAATTAGTTTTTTTCTAAGCATTTTTAAGTACAAATCTTGATCTCAATATTTGAATGATTAGTCTTTAAGAAATAATAAGTAATGCTATGCAACTTTGTTAGCGAAGCTTTTGAGTTTAATATTAATACATTTGTCTATATAGTGTTTTATTTTAAATTCCATTATAATAAATAATCTTGTCTCGTGTGAACTACTCTTAACAATAATTCCAGTGTGCTACCTATTTCCAGTGTGTTATCGTGCGTTACACGTTCACGTGTGTGATGGTACATTTTCTGTGAGCCTCACCCAATTATCGATAGATGTCGTGTAATCCCAACTTAACGAAAATAAGAAAATCAAATAACTAAGTTCTCTAATTTAGTTTATAGTATTTTTCTAGAGAATAATTGTAATATATTTCATTAAAATTATCACATTATTATATTTCATACATCTCCAGCTTATCAATTATGGCAACCTTGTCACGTAAATCCATTTTGTGTGACATATTCTGGTCTGGCAACATCACACATTATGGCCGCCGCAACTTGCGTCTGCGCTTGTTTGTGTTTCGTGTCTCCATTTTGTGTTTAAATGCCAATTCTATTCAAGTAAATGTAGCGGGCGAAATTCAAATTTTCTTATGTTTTTGCAACTAGAAGCTGTGTCCACATCGATCAAAATGCGATTCGCTAATGATGACTCGTTTACTTGTAACTGAATCACGATCATTAAAATATCAATAATAGTTCCTTCAGACAGTAAATTTTAATTATTGTAATTTAGTAAATGTATCGTCATTATATTCACAAATCGCATTTTAATCGACATACGACGTAAACACAGCTGATATTTGCAAAAAACAAGAAAGATCACCAATACATACAAGCAAAGAGTATAGTAACCTATATACGTATGTACCTAGATAGGTATACATATATACATTCCTGTCATAGAGCCTTAGTTCCCGTTAAGATATGTAGATGGCGTTTCGAATCTGGCTGCTTCGAAATGACGCGAGAGGGCTCTCTTCTCCCGTATTATTATTATACTCTTTAGCGCCACACGCCCCTCATTAGGGACAGTTGCGACGCAATAGAGATCAAATTCAAATTCATTTATTGTTTGTCACAGGTGAAATATTTGTTCTTATTATATTATAAAAGATCGCTGTAACATACCTATAGGGTGTACAATATTTTTTGTTTTGGTAACTTAAATTTAACATTATAATCAGTCAACATCTATAGTCAGTTGTTAATTCACAAGTTAGTTTTTTAAAAAAGTCAGTAAATAGGAACTTTGATATTTTCATACTAATTAAATTGAATTGTTTACATTAAAATTAAATAACTCATTGATTTCATAAAATAAAATTATTCATAGATTTCATTAAAATTAAATTACTTATTGGTTTCTTACAAATTAAATTATTCAGCGGTTTCGTTACGATTTATTAAATTAGTCATTGATTTCATACAAATGAAATGACTCATGACTCGAAACATTACAGATAGCATTAACTTTAACATTAGCATAGCTTCTATCTCTGTGTGTAGTTACCAGTGTTTTTTTCACTAAAAAAGTCATTGATCGAATAGTAGGCTTTACCAATCAAGAATTCCTTCCGTGTCTTTTTAAAACTATGTAAGGTTACACTGCTTTTTACGTCATTTGGTAGTTTGTTATAAATTTTTACTCCTATCCCAAACACACTCTTTTTAAATTTAACTGTCCTACACTTAATTCCGCTTAATACATTTCTATACCGTGCACTTCTCAATGTGTCATAGTTACTTAAATCACGTTTTATCATTACTGCTGCTTCATAAATATACAGTGAAGGTAATGTCAAAATGTGTAATCTTGTGAACTCTGTTCTACATGAATCGGTCTGTTTAAGCCCACACATACTTCTAACGCACTTTTTTTGTGCTTTAAAAGCATACTCTTTGTTAGTTGAGTTACCCCAGAAAAGAATACCATATTTTACTGTTGAACCTACGTACGCATGGTAAGCGGTCAGTAGTGTTCTTTCGTTAACAATTTTCCTCAGCATGTAGAGGGCATATGAAAACTGGTTTAATTTTTTACAGACCTGATCAACCTGCATTTTAAAGTTAAGTTCAGAGTCAATATGAATACCAAGAAACTTAGTGTTGTTCACTTCTTTTATTTGTTCTCCTTTATAATGTATATGTAGCTCTTTTTTTGAAGTAGTATTTTTATTTGTGAAAGTCATATAATTTGTTTTATCAATATTTATCTTTAGATTGTTTACATTTAACCAATTTATAATATCTTCAAGTACTTTGTTAATGTTGGTTTCATAATTATCTCTGTCACGGTTCGTAAAAATAGCAGTACTATCATCTGCAAATAGTACCATTTCCTGTTTTATAATTTTCGGTAGATCGTTTATGTAGATGATAAACAAAAGAGGTCCAAGAATACTTCCTTGGGGCACTCCATACATAGTAGTTCTAGGCTCTGACGAATATGTCTGTTCCAACTTATTATTATATGCTATTTTAGTTATTTGTGTTACTTGAAATCTATTTGATAAATACGATTTTATAAGTTTTAGTGCATTTCCCCTTACCCCATATTTTTCTAATTTACTCAAGAGTATCTGATGATCCACGTGATCAAAGGCCTTTGACATGTCCATAAAAATGGCTGTTATATGTTGCTTGTTATCCAGTCCTGTCATTACATTCCTTAAAAAGTTAAAAAGAGCGCCGCTAGTGGATCTGTCTTTGCGAAACCCGAATTGTTCATCTGCAAATATGTCTGCAGCTTCAAAGTAGTTGTATAAGTTATTGTAAATTACTCTTTCAAATATTTTTGCGAAGACTGGTATTAGCGCAATTGGTCTGTAAAATTTCATCTCTTCTTTGTCGTCTTTTTTAAATATGGGATTTATAACCGTTAATTTCAGTTTAGAGGGAAAGAATCCGTGTTCAAGGCACAGATTTATAATGTGGCTAAGTACTGGCGCTATGAGATGCGATACCCTTTTAACTATTTTCGTGTTAATGTTATCGTACCCTGTACTATTAGTATTTTTAAGCATTTTTATTATTTGGTCTACATTAGGCGGGTCTGTTGGTTTCATAATAATTGAATTGGATTTATTGTGTGTTAGTGTTTTTAAATCTATATTATTGTCCTTAGGTGTCGGTTTTATATCGTCAATAAAAAAATTGTTAAATGACTGAGCTATTTCTGTCGGGTTTGTAACCATTCTATCATTTACTTTGATTTGGTTTATTTCCTCTTTAGGTGTTACTGTCTTGTTATTGTTAATAATTTTCCACATTGCTGTACTTTTGTTGGTCGCTGAATTAATGTAGTAATTGTTTTGCGATTTTTGGGTTTCTTTTATTATAGTTCGTAGTCTTTTTGTATATTCTTTAAAGAGTATTTTGTCTTTCGAATTTGACGTTCCTACCGCCTGACGCAGGTCCTCACCGGACACGGAAGTTTCGGGAGGTTCCTGCACATAATCAGGCGGGAGGAAACGCCCGGGTGTCACCATTGCCAGGATCGCCCAGAGGACACGGTGGAGCACACGGTGGAGGTCTGCCCCGCTTGGGCGGAGCACCGCCGTGTCCTCGTAGAGGCGATCGGCAGCGGCGGCGACCTCTCGCGTCCGGGCCTGGTTCAAGCCATGGTCCGGGGCGAGAGGGAGTGGGGGGCAGTCGCCTCCTTCTGCGAAGCAGTCATGCTAGCGAAGGAGGCGGCGGGACGGCTGAGGGAGAGAGCCTCCCGTCCCAGCCGCCGCGGGAGACGCTCCGGGCGTCGGGAGCCGCGCGACGACTCCCGGCCACCGTAGGCGCGGGCCTGCGGGCGGAGAGTAATGGGTAGCTCACCGTCCGATCAGGACCAGGCCCGTGCCGGACGGCGCGTACGTGTTCCACGCGCGCCTCAAAGAGATGTCAGCAACAATGGAAGGGACCCGTCAGGGCTGAAGCCTGCCGGGTCAGCGGGATTGTCCGAAAGGGTTACCGCTGGCCCGGAACATAAAGGGCGAAGGAAGGAACACGGGTGGGTTTTAGTCAGTAAGAGTCTGACACTCCCTTCCGCTCCACCCAGAGCGGGAGGAGTCATTTGATGATTTCCCATCCTGAGAAAAAAAAAAAAAAAAAAGCCTATATTTCCATAGCAATTGACGCTTTCTTTTTGAGCATAACTTTATTCCCTTGCTTAGCCATTTTGGCTTCTTAGAAATTGATATTTTAACACGTATTATCGGGAAACACAGATCGTAAAATAATTTAAATAAATCGTAAAAAATGTTGTAAGCCATTTCAGGGTCATTACTTGAGTAACAGTCTTTAAAACTAAGACTCTTAATGCATTTGCATCAATGCAAATGCAGAACCGGTTTCTCAAGCATTATCGTGCAGTACATCGCGCTTTACTTCATATGCTGAGGTTGTATCAAACAATTAAAAAAAAAACAACGTTCTCGTAAGCAGAGAAACGAACGCACCTGTGAACGGGATTTATTCGAGAACGGCTGCGTCGAGAATAGTTCGTCCGACGATGAGCCTAATGTTCAAGAGGTTAACCACTCAAACGTCCGGGCGACTATAGTCGCCCAAAATTTTTTGGCGTTGAGCGTTAGGGCGACTATGGCAGCCTCACTGACTTGTACACTTTAAACGAGTTTTTATCTGTGAAACGTTTCAAAGAGCTTCATGAGTGTGCCACTAGATGACTCTATATTAAATAACGAGTCTAAGGGTCGATAAAGCAGAAAGTTGGGTCACAGCAAGCATCGAAAAAAAAATTGTTTACGAACTTTATGTCAAGTGCATTGAATTGTTTTAAAGTGTCTGTGAGTGCCGACTTTAAAATGTAAGTAAAAATGAGTTTATTATTCAATTGTATTAGGTGTTATATATTGAAATACTCCTGAAGATTCATTCTTTCGGAATATCTACAAATTCTAAGCATCCACAGTCTGATAGGATGTTTTTAAATGAGTTAAAATCGACAAGCAAAACCTTTGCTGTTGTGTGCCGGTTTTTTGTTAAGTTTTTGTATGATATGTTATATATTGTAGTAAAATACTTCTTGTAATTGGAAAAATAGGTAATTATTAATATCTGTGTAGACTTAAATGAAAGGAATATGGCAAAAAATGTTAGGATTACACGTTTTTATTCAATATCGATGCGATAGGCGATATCAAATTCATACAGGAATGGGCAGTTTGTTTTGATTTATTGTGCTACACTGTTTGTTATAAGTAATAATATATTGGTATCAAAATAAAGCTTATTTAATCTAGTTTATTAATAAATAAATAGCGTAGAAGTATATTACAAAATATTTCGTAAAAACTTGTAATTAATAAATATTTTACTCAAATTTCACCACTATTGTAAAGTTCAACTTTTTTTTGTACTGTTTAAGATAAGAGTTATAATTTAGTTTTCACATATTTTGATTCCTTATAATGTCAGCTCTATACAGGTATTTTTTAATTTGCCATAATAGTTGTAGTTTGTTAGAAAATAGGCTTTAAATCGGTGACGGCATTGGGCGCTCGACCGCTTCGTAAGTCCGCGCGCGCGCGGACGTACTAAGCGTTGGCAGCTGTCAGACTCGGACGTTTGAGTGGTTAATTGTAATTCGGAAAAATTGGCTTCATTTGAGATTATGATACAAAAACTAAAGGATATATTATTTTTGAGAGGGAAATCTGGTTGATAAAATTAAAAACATTGGTAAAACATTTATAAGCTGGATTGTTAGTTATACAGTGTGGGGATGACAATATGACTTTAAATGAAAACACGGGCAATACTGGTGTATAGAAACATTTGTAAACTATCAAATATATCCGAACATCGAAATTAAAAAAACAATTTTTTCTAACAAAGTAAATAGTAGGGATGCATCCGATACCGATATATCGGCGATACTTCAGGTTTGCCGATATATCGGTATCGGCGATATTTTTATGGCCGATTCAACGATACTTTTCAAATTTCGCGCTTTAAAAATGTAATGTAAACGCGCGTGTTGTCCCGTCTATTTCGTTGCAAACGAGGCACGAACTAAGTTTGCTCAGGGAAACCCCGCGCTTTATTCAGTGTTTTGTTTCGCCCGCACGCTTTGGCTTCGCACTCGCACATCTATCCCATTTCGTTAGGTTGAATGTTGTTGGGCGTAGTATTTTTCCATGCAAATAAGATTAAGAATTACATATCGTAATTGTTTGTCATTTATAACTAGTCGTTTGAGTCAAATAAAATAAATAGTAGTCATATCAACTTCAAAACACAAAAGTGTATGGAAAGGTATATGGAATCATTTTGAAATTTCGACAATTGATAATTCCATAAAAATCTTATAAATGTTAATTATGATTACTAAAACTATTGATTAATTGTGTTTTATTTAATCTACCTTCCTTTTTGAATTCAGTAAGCGTATCGGTATCGGTATCGCCGATATTTTTATAAGAGTATCGGTATCGGTATCGTATCGGCAAAAAGGCGTATCGCGGCATCCCTACTAAATAGCATAAAACTGCAAACAAAATAAAACACCATTTAGAAAATTGGTTCACTGACCTGTCGCGCGCGCCGACTACCGCGCGCCGACCACCGAAGCAGCGAACGTAATATTTTGGCGCCATTATTAATAATTCTCAATTACACAAATCAAATCACAGATTATTAACCAAATAGTCGGGCATCAACCACCCGCGTGTTATTCACTAATCAATTTATTATTCACAATCACTTATTTATGCCGCCACTCATTAATTTTTTTTATTTTCAATATGTCCGCCGTGTTCTTGAATACACAAACTACACCGACGTATAATGTTATTTCACATTGTAGGTACAGGAAGTCAGGATTCTCGAGATGTTTGGTTTTCAACCAGCGACAGAAAGTTTCACAATGCTTGTACTTTCTTGTACTTATAAAGTCTGTGTTTCAAAACTTATTGAATAGTTTTATGATTTACTCGAAAATGTCTACCTGCATTACGTAGACTGGAGGTCGGATAACGATCATAATAATTAGTGACCGACCGAAAGTTCGGTTTCGGTTTCGGTTTCGGCCAGTTTCGGCCAAATAATCTAGTTTCGGCCTTAGTTTCGGTTTCGGCCAGGAAATGGCCGAAACTTTCGGCCGCGCCGAAACTCGAGTGTTCATGAATTATCGTCCATCGTTCGGCGAACTTCGCGGCTAGCTCGTGCTCGCTCGCCGCGTCGCCGGCCCAGTTCGCCGCCGTCCATCGTTAATCGCATGGAGTTGAGGTTGTGTTTTGCACATACGAGGGCGGTCCCATAATGAATTGGCCTAACTATGAACTAATGAAGGAAATGAAACGAAACCAATTTTATTTTTCAATATAATCACCATGAATACTACTAACACACTTCTGACATCTGTGAATCAACATCTCTAAACCTTTATAAAAATAATCACAATTTTTAGCCTCAAAATGACCGAAGACGGCCGCCTGCAACTCTCCATCTCTTGAAAATTTTCTTCCTCTTATGTCTCGCTTTAAATTTGGAAATAAATAATAGTCGGACGGGGCCATGTCTGGACTGTGAGGTGGATGTTCAACTTCTGTGAACCCGCATTGACGAACTGCATCCTTCGAAACACCAGCGGTATGAACAGGGGCGTTGTCATGGAGCAACAGGACACCTTTAGACAGCTTGCCTCTTCGTTTTTCCTTTATTTTGTCTCGTAATTTATATATTAAAGAAGCATAATATTAGCCGTTCACGACTGTATTACGTTCTTTAAAATCCACCATCAAAATGCCTTGAAAATTCCAAAAGATTGTGCACATCAGTTTTTTAGCCGATTGTTGCACCTTTGCCTTTCTAGGGGGCTTTTCACCCTTATAACGCCATCCCATTGATTCGCGCTTGCTTTGTGGGTCATAATACAAGATCATAGTTTCATCAACAGTCACTAGCCGCTCGATCACAGTCTTTGAATTTTCGCCACAAAGATCCAAAAACTCCGAAGCGCAGCGCACTCTTTCCTGTCTCTGTACCGCTGAAAGAAGTTTCGGTACCCATCTTGCACTCACTTTTTTCATGTGAAGATGTTCATAGATCGCACGATGACGTACTTTTAGAGAGCCCAAGCCTAGCTGCAATTTCTCTAATCTTCAAACGGCGGTCACTCAGAACCTCCTCTTCGATAAGAGCAATCGTTTCGGGAGTGAGCACTTCCACAGGTCGACCGTCGTGGCAAATGTCTTCGACGGTTTCTCTCCCGAGGCGAAACTCTTTCACCCAATTTTTCATTGTGCTATAGGAGGGGGCAGACTCCTTATACACGTCATCCAATCGTTCTTTTATTTGGGCAGGGTATAAAACTATAAACCTTCTTTAAACAAAAACTTTATGTCACTTCGATACTCAGTTTCGACATGTTGAAAAAATACGCGACTCTTGTTATGCTAATGCCTGCTAAACTAAGACTAAGCATTTCATGTCGATGTGTGTTTCTTATATTAAGTGCACGATAAACGTACTATTTAATGCAATACAACATGTAGCGACATGTCGCGTAGAACTATATCAGGCCAGTTTATTATGGGACCGACCTCGTAAATGATTAGGTAAGTATTCAACTGTCTGTATGTATAATATACATTGTATATTCAAATAAATGTGTAAGAAACACACCAGATTTCTGTACCTATACGATAGAAATTTTAAATATGTTTAAGTAAGTTTCGGTTTCGGTTTCGGCCGAAATTAAGAGCAAGGCCGAAAGTTCGGTTTCGGTTTCGGTTTCGGCTGAAAAACCTGTTTCGGTCGGACACTAATAATAATCAATAACTCTTTCGTCTGGAATCACATTTGCACGTGGAGGAGCACCATCTACGTGCGGGATCAAGGATTGATTTTCCCGTATCCTCTGGACAGCTTGTACAATAGTCCGCCCGTGGGTCGGACACATACGAGTGTTCCCATACCTCGCACAGTAAGTCCGCACAGCTAAAGCGGCATTTCCGTGACACTCCCCATAAATTAAAATCATATCGGTGTACTCCGAAGCTGTGTAATTGTAACGAGGCATGATTATTTAATAATAAAACCTTTAAACACCCAAGTATTAAGCGTCTAATTTCGCAAAGTTTACTTAGCTAATTAACTAAGTACCTATGATACGATACGTTATGTGTCCTGTCACTATTAAAACAAAGCGTCAATTTCGCACAACACAATAAGAAAGATCGATAACACTCGCGCGGCGACATCAAACGGGCGCGCGCGGGTGCATCCGAAATTTCAGAGCGAATAAAACGCGTCACAGGCACGAAGTCCGGTGACACACTGAGTCACTGACCGCGTAACCTAGACACGAGTAATTGCAGGATTCGACAAGTAAGCAAAGTAGAAACAAGCAAACTTACCTATCTCTTTCGAACATACATATTTTGCGATTGACATGAGTGCGTATCAGAAAGAATTCGCCGCTTCGCTTCTTCCGTATTTTTCGAATCTAGTTGTGATGACACGCTTTATGACTCTTAACGCTCAGGCATAAAGTATAATTTGCATTGAGAAAATAAATTTTAAAGTAAAGGCGTAGATTTTTGAAATTGCGACTGTGTCATTGAACCTGTCGCGTGCTCTTCTGTTTACAAATACAGCATGTAGAAAATACTTAAAATCAAAAATTATGTCCTGTGGCTAAACTACTGGATATATTCATTTGATTTTTTGTGTGCAGGTTGGTCATATCATGACTTATACGGAGTTTAATTTATGATCATATTGTCCTCCCCACTCTGTATATACTCACTATTGTCAGACGTATCAATCCTTAAGAATATTGTTGAACTTTTCAATGGATAGGTATAATAATAATGTACTTAATGTTAATATTATGCAGTGGAATTCACGTAGCCTTTTGAACAAATTGACTTCTTTTAGGCAGTTGCTGGTCCAGGAGAAAATACATATAGCGGCAATTACTGAAACCTGGTTTGATCCTGAATTTAATTTAAATATTTCCCAATTATTCTGCATTTAGACAGGACAGGGATAGTTCGTTTGAGGGAGGGGGGCCATGTTATTAGTTCATAAATCTATTAAAACAGAACGTATCCAAATTAATATCAACCCTCTCATAGAAATTGTTTGTATTAGAGTTTGGAACTGTGGTAAAATTAAAAATGTTTTATGTATTTATTGCCCCAGTGATGTTCGCACTCAACAAAGCGATTGGGATAATATTTTTTCATTTTCGGTGAGAAACACATTGATTTTGGGGGACTTCAACGGTCACCACACAAACTGGTCCTATAAAATTGATACAAAGGGCAATCAGTTATATCAGTCTAGCTTAGATTACGGATTTATCTCCTTGAATGACGGATCGACTAGGTACGCGTTTTCAATTAGTACAGGGTATCTTAAGGGAGACGTCACCCGACATATCGTTTGTGTCTACCGATCTGGCGCTTGTTTTCCAGTGGCATACAATGAACGAGTCATTAGGAAGCGATCACGTCATGATAAAAATTTTTGCTAAATCACAAATAGATATTATTAAAATTAAAAAACGAAACTTCAAAGCAGCCAACTGGAAACTATACTCTGAAAAGCTTGAAAATAAATTTAGTGACATATTGTTACCTAATGACTGTAATTATCCACAAGTCGCGTATGATTCTTTTATAAATATACTCAATGATGCAGCTGATTCCAGTATTCCATATATTAAGTTCTGTCAAGTGCCGGAAAGTAAATTCACTTCTAAACCGTATTGGAGTGCTACTTTGTCAAGATCTGTTGCGATTCGTAGACTAAGACTATCGCAGTTTAGACGCAACCCCACCCCAGATAATTTGGATTTACTTTCTGACTCCATCAAAGAATCACAGAGACTCATACGCGGGGCTGAACGTGAGGGTTGGCATAAGGTGTGCGACTCCGTTGACGAAAACACTTCCTCTTCTGAGATGTGGCAGAAATTGAAGTGGATTAAAGGTAAAAATAGAACTCAGAATGTCCATATTAGTGTAGAAAAAGGAAATTGTCTTTTAAAAAGTTTATATCCCGATTTCGTAACACCAACCTCAGTTTCAGCGATGCGAATCAGTCTTGGAGATGGAAATATCCCTACATGAGATGGAAACCTGTAATAAAAATAAAGACACGGCTACAGGTGCGGATGAAATTTCTTACTCCATGATCAAAAAAACTACCCCATAGAGGTAAATTATTTTTATTAGCCTTATTTAATATTTTTTTAAAAACGAACTTTGTCCCCACACAATGGCGTAACATTAGTGTTGTGCCCATACCAAAGCCAGGTCGTGATCCAAATTTACCCTTCGTCCTTAAGACCTATTTCATTATTATCCTGTATTTGCAAAATTTTCCATAATATTTTATGTAAGAGACTGGAGTGGTTTTTTGAAAAACAACAGTTATTTTCGGACAAAACTTTTGGTTTTAGGAAAGCTAAATCGTGTATAGATAATTTAGGATTTTTAGTTAGTCAAATTCAATCTAGTTTTACTAAAAATGATATTATAGTCGGTTGTTTCCTGGATATAGATAATGCCTATAATAACGTGGATTTATCATCGCTATTATCTACATTGGAATATTATAAAATAGGCCAGAAACTTTGTTCATATATTTGGAATTTCTTAAGCGAACGATAATATGTTAGCATACGTTTACAAAACCAAATTATTACTCGATCTTGTGGGCGGGGCTTAGCACAGGGTGACCCCTTATCCCCTCTTTTATTCAATATAGCATCCATAAATATCTGCAAGTTAATTAAAAATGTGCACATAATGCAGTATGCTGACGACTTCGTTCTATTTACATCCAGGCCCCTCTTTCCCATTGGGCACTCTGGGCAAGTGCCCAGGGCCCCGCGATCTTCGGGGGCCCCGGCCTGCTCTCATAAAAAAAACATTATTTGCAGCCAGCGTTCCATTCTACGCGTTATTAGTACCCGATGCAATAACAAAATAAGTGAATTGCAGTGCGATTTCCAGTAAGTTTCTAGCCCCCCAGTTATGAAATATTAGTATGTTTCTCTTATTCTCTCTTACCTACACAGGGGGCCCCGTGATCCTTATATGCCCAGGGCCTCCAATAGGTTAAAGACGGTCCTGTTTACATCAAACAAAAACATTAACGATTCGGTTTATCAGTTACAAACGGCCCTTAATACGATGTGTTCTCTGTTATTAAAACTCGGTCTTGATCTTTCCCCGTCTAAAAGCAAAGTTTGCATATTTAAAAAAAGGCCATCCCGTGAAGAAATTTGTTTGAAGGTGAATGGAGTTAATTTGCAGAAAGTCGAATGTGTGAAATACTTAGGGTTGTGGTTGGATCGCGCACTAAGGTGGAGGAAACATTTAAACGAAATACGTGAAAAATGTTCAAAATATTTAAAGATTTTACAAGTGCTGGCAGGCTCGGGGTGGGGTGTGCATCCTAAACATTTGAGGAAAATTTATATAGCGATTATTCGTAGTCTTATCAAGTTAGACCGGATTCAGAACCGAGCGATGCGCATCATTGGGGGATTCATCAGAACAACCCCTATCAACGTGATGGAAAGTGAGTTATCACTAATGCCACTTAAGAATAGGAGACAGTATCTGTGTGGAAAATCGTGGCTTAAAATCAAATCATTAAAAGATGATAAGACTATAGGTTTGATTCCGGAGCTCTCGCGACGTCTCTCTAATCGCCGATGGGAGGCTATGGTCTCCTATTTCACGCTGTACGCTGCGTCCCGTTAGGTCGTACGCTGCGTCACAATGTTTACTATAGAAATGTACTATTGTGGTCTCTTTCACACGTCGACGTTGGCGTCTTGACGCCGTACGTGGCATCTAAACGCTGTGCGTCGCGTCTCTAGTCATTTCGAACCATTGGGCTATGGTCTCCTATTTTATGCCTAACGTGGCGTCTGATGTTAGCGTCAACGTTTAATTCCGTTCCGATCGACGTCTGAATGCAACGCACAGCGTCGGCGGTCAATACATCCGCAGCAGAGAATGGCGTTTTAGTCGCTGCTCGCAAGCGGTCGATCCGACTGCATCACTAATTTTTTCCCAACATTGATACTTGGGTGAGGCTCACAAAAAATGTACTTTAGCCATATTTTTCATGAGCCAAATTTTGAGTAAAGATAAAATATTTCGGAAGTTCTGAATAAATAAATTGATTTGTTTCCTGTGTTGGATATTATTCACTTGTTCATATCGGGTCATTTAAATTGTTAATTTATTTGAATTTAACCAAAAATAAACCGGTACAACAAACTGCTTACATCTTGTTTCATAGAAAATTAAAACGTGCCCACGCCTAATAGAATATTATTATTTTTTATTTCATCGTGTATATACTGTATACAGTAACATCTTATTAATATATGAAATATATGGGAATAAAACTACTATCCCAATAGTAGATTTAATTGATTATGCAAAAAATTATAAAAATATGACTTCAAAAACAAATGTGCCTATAATATTTCACGTGTGTTACAAACAATGTGTTACGTAGTAGTTTTTTTGTAATAGGCAGTAGCAACACTTGTGACGTTTTTCTTGTGATGGCAACATTACTCCTATCAATATGAAATGTCAGTGTCCTGTCAAACATCTTGGTTTTTATGGAAAAGGCAGTACTCGCGTGTGTGTTATTTTCGTACTTAGATTTTAGCGACTTTTCGGAAGCAATTTTGCATGGTAAGTAATAAAATAGCATTTTTTAAGGGCAAGGACAATTAAGAGGGATATTTATATTATTGAATAATGTAGTTTTTCACTACTTTACATTGCATTTAGATATGCTACATGAATTTTAGGTTATATTACTCACGTGTGTTTGTTCACGTGTGTTGCGTGTGTTACGAATTTGTGTTATGTAACACACGTGATAAGTGTAAAGCTTAGTGCACATTGTAATATTTTCATCAACAGCGTGAGATACTGTACACTACTGGACAAAGGCCTCCCAAGTTTTTTTCCCATAACACGCAGTCCTGAGCCAGCTGCATGCAACGCCTACCCGCAACTTCCATATCGCACTGATAGTACCTACAATACTGCTGTAATTAACTCAGAATATGTTGAGATAACAATATTTTACCTGTAATTTTTAGAATAATTGGTAAATGACAATTGCGTTAATTATATTAACAAACCTAAACCCTAACCTAATAAAATATTTTTTATAATGTTTATCAAGTGAATAATACATTTTTCATCGATTTCGAAAAAGGCGCATTTTGAGTAACAACAGTATTGTATTATCAGAGCGTTATCCAATATGGTGGTCGGTTCACGTAGCGGAATGCCAACCCACATTACGCTTAAATAGCATGTTTTCTTCCAGCAATAACTTTTTTTGCAGATGCCGCTAACACCTGCTGAAAGACAGAAGCTCTATCGAGAAAGGCTGAAAGAAAAAAATCCTGAAAAGTTCATAACACAGAAAAGAAAAAATGCTGAGAGGACAAAACGAAATAGAAAGAAAATAGCAGAATATTCTTCTTCTATGCAGGAAAATATTAGAAAGCAGTGAAGAGAGAGAAAGAAGAAAAGCAAAGAAGTGCCTTACACAAAACATTAAACAGCCAAAAGAATACATTTTAGCTGCTACTAGCGACGAGGTTTATTTTGAGTAGGATATTTATGTGCAAGTATAGGTATAACAAACAAAAAAAATTGTTTGATTGTATAAAATTAGTTTTTTTCTAAGCATTTTTAAGTACAAATCTTGATCTCAATATTTGAATGATTAGTCTTTAAGAAATAATAAGTAATGCTATGCAACTTTGTTAGCGAAGCTTTTGAGTTTAATATTAATACATTTGTCTATATAGTGTTTTATTTTAAATTCCATTATAATAAATAATCTTGTCTCGTGTGAACTACTCTTAACAATAATTCCAGTGTGCTACCTATTTCCAGTGTGTTATCGTGCGTTACACGTTCACGTGTGTGATGGTACATTTTCTGTGAGCCTCACCCACTTATAAATATTGTTTTTATGATTTTTGTCACTTTTATCATACACTGCATTAAAAGATTTAACTGCTTCTATCAACAATTAGTCTTTTTCTTTATTAAACCTCATCATTTTGTATGACGCGAGAGACGACCTTCACGCTGCAATGGTTCGAAATGACTAGAGACGCGACGCACAGCGTTTAGATGCCGCGTACGGCGTCAAGACGCCAACGTTGACGTGTGAAAGAGACCACAATAGTACATTTCTATAGTAAACATTGTGACGCAGCGTACGACCTAACGGGACGCAGCGTACAGCGTGAAATAGGAGACCATAGCCTTGCAGCGTGAAGGTCGTCTCTCGCGTCATACAAAATGATGAGGTTTAATAAAGAAAAAGACTAAATTGTTGATAGAAGCAGTTAAATCTTTTAATGCAGTGTATGATAAAAGTGACAAAAATCATAAAAACAATATTTATAAGTATCAATGTTGGGAAAAAATTAGTGATGCAGTCGGATCGACCGCTTGCGAGCAGCGACTAAAACGCCATTCTCTGCTGCGGATGTATTGACCGCCGACGCTGTGCGTTGCATTCAGACGTCGATCGGAACGGAATTAAACGTTGACGCTAACATCAGACGCCACGTTAGGCATAAAATAGGAGACCATAGCCTAAGGAAAAAGTGTCCTTTATTGATTGAAACGCATAATAGTTTAAAGAATACTCGAATGATAATTAGTTCAAAATTAGAAATGTTCTCGTTAGATAGGTAGGTACATGGGTTAGTAACATAAATTTGCCCCAATATACATATATTTGTTAATATGGACCTAATTGGGCATTTTCATTTCTAAGTGCCACCCGTTCTTAATATTGAGTGTAACAATAAATTGTGATTTTCTTATTATTTTATTTTTTATAATAATAAAACAACTATCAAGTTATCTAAAAAGATGTTATATTATATTAAAATCCTGCAATTTCAGACTAAAAGCATATGAAACGTTAACTTGAGTCATAAAATAATATCCATTTCGTTACCAAATTGAAATGTGAAAAAGGAAATTAAAAGACATTTGTTTGTTGTCTTACTTATTTTTATCCGATTAAACAAATAACATTCTTCTAAAAATCAATTTAATTTGGCATGTTAGGCTTAAAATAATATTACAAAAAAGATTTGCAACCAATTTCGTTACCATTGTGTGTGAAACCAACATTCATTTTCTTATTTTTTATTAAAATAATTCAAATAGCAAAAATCTAAAATATGCATACAAAAGAAAATCTTGCGTACTTTCGCATACCAAATTATAAATTACAGAACGTTTGGGAAATTATTTTAAAATTAAAATTATTATATGTGTGGTTTCGAGGACAGTAACGAAACCGAAACATAAGGCAGTGTCTACAAAGTCCTTAAAGATTATCAAAAATTGAATTTGTTCTTAAATTACAATAAATTTTAAACATTACCTTATTATTTTAATGAGATAATCGATAATTTTTTTATTAATTATTAAAGAATTATATTAATTAATAAATGAATTATTAAAATTAAGAACACACACGAACATTCGCGCAAGCTCCCTGCGCCGGCGCCGCCTCAACGAAACAGCAGGCGCAGGCATACATTTTCACCGCGCCGTAGAAAGAGAGGTGTGGATACTTCCTTTCCTACGCCGCGCCGCGCCGGCTGTCTACTCTCCATCTGTCTTACGAATTTTCGATCAGGATCACGTGTCCTGACGCGAGTTTAACATTTTCTACCCATTACAAAAAAAGTGTACAACGTCGCTAAAGAAGTTTTCACTTCAAAAAATATTTAGTTATAACCACAGCTTTATGATTCGGTTTCGTTACTTTTGATGTTCGGCTTGTACGTTACTATAAGCAAAGTAACGAAACCGAAATGATGGACAACTACTTTCATAAATAAAATTATTTCTTGTAATTTAACTAATTCTTAGATAGTATGTATTTCTTTGCAAATCACTTCATAATCTAATTAAGAAAATATTAAAACGATCTGTTAGCTACAAGTTTAGATTTATAAAGGTAAAATTGTAGTAACTAACCCGGACATGTTTTAGCACACACTCTTGTCACACGGCTGATGCAACCTCACTGACGCTGTCTGGACGAAATGGCCGACACTCTAACACAGATTCGACATTATACGAACAATGTTGCATTTAAAAAATATTTCGATACCACTCGGAAAATTTGGAAAGGCAAAAACACGGTAACTAAACGGACACTGTCGGAATGCCGATAAAATGGGTGTTTCAATTTATTTTAAAAAAAGTATAAATTACTTAAAAAGCAGATTTTTTATTTGCATAATTGTTAGTTTATATTGTATGCTTCTAATTAAGTGAAAAAACATTACCCCAAGTGGAATAAAAATGTTGAAAAAAAATACAAGTTTAGTCAATAGTTGGTCGTGGACAGTGAAATATAGGGGGTAATTTCGAAAAGTAATCTATTTTATTATTATTTTCTTGACTAAGTGTTAAAATATTATGTTACTATCTTAAGCTAAGGATGTAGCGGTATCCTCAGGATTAAAATCATTTTGATAATTATCCTACCGAAATCATATAATAATTAATTTAATACGAGGGACAGTCAAAATGCGGGGGTGGTCTTTAAAAATGAAAATGCCCAATTAATAAAGTAAAAAAAAAACTATAAATCCAATGAATTATTACAGAATTTTAAAAATATGTGTAATGAAAAATTTCATCATTTCTATATAATTTTCACGGATGGTTCCAAAGATACTAATGGATCGGGAGCTGCCTTTTACGACCCACAGTTAAATCAAGATTATAGGATTAAGATTGTCTTTGGTCTCTCTATCATGCATGTTGAATTAATCGCTATTAAAGCGGCTTTAACACATTTACTTACTATCAATTTCGATAGGTTTGTAGTTTTTACTGACTCAAAAAGCGCTTTGCAACATTTGGCTCGCTGTACCTCGAGTTGTCGAGGATTCCCGATTGCCTACACGATTATTCAACTCATGATGGAACTCCAGGCGCAATCAAAATCGGTCTACTTGCAGTGGATACCTTCACACTGTGGAATTGAAGGTAATGAAAGAACAGACGCCCAAGCTAAAGAAGCTGCGATAGACGGTGTCGTAGCCCCATCTCTCCCTTTCTTCACAGTGTGTACCGTTGGTCAAAAATAGATGCTACTCAGTCTGGAAAGAATACTTCGATGAAAGATCGAGAGAAGTGGGTATATGGTATAAGACCATACAACTACAGCCTTTGTATTATCCCTGGATTGGCAACAGTTTGAATAGGTTCAGTTTGGTCATAGCGTTGAGACTAGGTACGCTCCGGACACATTCCACTTAATAAATTTGCTCATTTAATGGGTAAAATTCAGTCACCAAATTGCACAGAATGCAATACAGCTGAAGATCTATATCATATCTTGATGGAATGTGTCCGGAACGAGTCGCTTAGAATAGAAATCTTACAGAAATATCCCAAAATTCGTACGGTGGGTGGATGTAACAGCGCCTTAGCTGTTCCGTTGTCGAGGGCAGCTGTGGCGCTGTACAAGCTGGTCAATTTGGGCTTGAGATTGAGACGTTGATTTTTCGTTGCAATCTCAAGCTCATGTGATTGTTATCCCTTTATTTTTTGTTTGATATTTTTTTTTTCTTTTGATTGTTTTTGTTTATGTATATGAGAACGTATAGAGCGACATTGTCGATCTACGACAAAGCTCTTTAAATAAAGATTAAAAAAAAATGAAAAACTTTCTTGATAATTAATACTAAAGCACCAAACTACCAAGACTTGGTCAAACATATGTTACATAGTAACATATGTTTGACCAAGTCTTGGTAGTTTGTCTGAAGGATCTTGGTTGCAATATTAGCGTAAAACTCCATTATTTACACTCCCATCTGGACCACTTTCCTGAAAATCTTGGCCACTTTAGTGATGAACAAGGTGAAAGATTCCATCAAGAAATTCGCACCATGGAGGAACGATATAAGGGCAGATGAGATGTGCATATGATGGCAGATTATTGTTGGAGTTTGAAACGAGACCTACCAAAAGTATCACATGCAAGAAAATCATTAAAAAAATCATTTAGGGCGGCTTCCAAAAAATAAATATCTTTTATGGTATTCATTTTTTGTTTTTTTCTAAAAAATCACACATATGCCATATCTCAAAAACTAAAGCTGATAGATGAAAACGATTTTTATTTTCAGAGTCAGGATGCCATAAAAGCTAATTAACCGTCTGGAAAAAAATCTTTGTAACTATGTGTAATCATTAGAATCAGTAATACAACTTGTTAGGTTAGTATAATCCCAATATGTCGAGATTTCATAAAATAGTCATTCTGTAGGATTACTTGATCTTGAGAGTTGTGTTGATGACTTCAATGATTATAATTGTGTAAATACGTATTTGTTACGGCCGCGAATCATATTTCAATCAACGCACAGCTTAATACTGACCAGCAAATTGCAAAAAACGTAAAAAATTGAATTTCGCGGGGTACCCTGGCGCTTACGCCTTAAGAAAAATACACTTTAGTTACGTATACATTTACCTCTATTGTTGTGAACACAATTTTTTCGATTGAAGAGAAATACTGCTCCCAGAGAAATTGAGTTTGTTGCCGCAGAGCGAGAATACGCTCAGGAGGAACAGAGCGCACCAGCTCCGGCACCTAGATTATAAAAATTTTAAAAGTTAGGAGTGGCCTACTACACCAAAACAAAATGTTTTATATTTAATTTTTTAATACAGTTGCTCAAAAAGTGGCGTATTGCAGTTACGTATAGCGTTCGGGAAGTGGGCTATTACATAGACATACTCGTGCTTTTTTTTACCTTTCCCGAACTCGTGCGTAATCTTTCCCAACTGTCAAAATAATGTCTATTAAAAAGAAAATCCAACCATGAAGTTTTTACTAAAAAAATTCATAGAAGTTTTTATGATTCATGCAAATACGTATATTTCTAAAAAGAAGCTACTAATTTGTTTCAATATCAGATTTAATGATTTGATTGAATGAGTTAGCTTAGGTTTCATTTCATTTCATATCAATAAAAAAATTCTACTGAAGACTTGGCTGTATGGGCATAGTTCCCTTTGCCTACCAGAATGGGTGAAGAAAAAAAAAATCGCTGCTTATATTCTACGGTTGGCGCCCTACTCAAGAAAAATGGATAGTGAAAGTGAAAGTGTTGTGTTCTCAAATAATACCTCCCGCCGCTTGATTGATTTATTAAAAAATAAGACTTCATATCAATCAATATTCAAATATATCAGAAACACTTTTGAACAAATATAAATAAAATGAAACAAAGACGTGGCTAAAAGGTCTTAGCAACCAGGCCATAAAACTAATATAAAAAAAAAAAAAAATCAAGAAAAATGGTAACTGATGACTAGGCAGCATGGTCTCAGACCTTAGCCTGTTCCGTCAGGAACTAAAAAAAAAAAATCTACGGTTGGCGCCATTTTTCAGAAAGTTTCTTTATTAAATTGCTTCATTTTTTCGCAACTGTATTAAAAATAGTCGTTCAGTACACGTGCGAAACCGTCATTGCAACTTGTTCCGACTGTCAACCCTCGCCTTCGGCTGCGCCTCGGCTCGGGTAGACATTTGTCGGAACTCTTTGCAATGACAACCTTTCCGCACTTGTAATGAAATATACTATTCTCAGTACTGTTAGTTATTGTGTCAGTACTAGGGCTTTCAATACCGGTATTCCGGGATCCCGTAATACCGTGATCACGGATTTTATTTTGGCCTTTTACAATACCGGTATTGACGCCCCAATACCGTGATTACGGTATTACAAACATTAGATCTGAAAATTATGTGATCTTATTCTCCCACTTATTTTCTTCAGCGCAAGCGTCGCGCTGTTATCTTAAGCTCACCCTCCCGCACCCCGCCTGAGACAATGCCCGAAATCAAGCTGTATTTATGTGTCGTTTTTGTTATTGTCACTATTGTCAGTCAGTTTCGCAAAGGCGACGGGATAATGCGTCTATAATTACTTTTACATTTTTTTACTGTTTTTCAGAAATTGTTATTAACGCTTGATTTATTTTGTTACTTGTTTAGTTTTAGATTTTGGTTGTTTTTTTATTACATAATTATTAATAATGTTACTAAAATGATTGCTAGCTACTTAGCTAGTTAAGCTGTACTTAACTTACTTGCATTTCTACAAATAATGATACCTATGTTGATTCTTGATTTTTTTTCTTGTTTAGTTTTAGATTTTTTGATTGTTTTTTTATAACTGAATTATTAAGAATGTTACTAAAATTATTACCAAATGATTGCTACGAGCTAGTTAAGGTATGCTTTACTTACTTACATTTCTACAAATAATGATATCTATATTGATTTTTATATGAGACATGATGACATTTAGGTAATAATAAGAAATATATATATTTTTTTATATTGTGCAAACAAAGTCTATGTGAAATGCCTTTCTGCAAAAAGAGTAGATTCAGTTTAAGTTTTCATTATGTTCCTAATTCCTAGTCCTACCTAAATAATCAACCAATACCTACCAAATTATTATAAAAGAATTAAGAAAGCTATGTATAACGTATTTATTTTAGTATTTTCAATAAAATAATAAAAACAATACTGATTTGAAAATACAAAAAGGCGTATTTTATAGGTTTTATTAATGTCCTAATTGAACTTGCGTTCAATACCGGACAACCGGTATTGATACCGGGATCACGGTATTGACTTTTTCAATACCGGTATTGATACCGGTATTGTAAAAATCCGGTATTTGAAAGCCCTAGTCAGTACTAAGATATGTAGTAAGTATATTTTCAACACACTTGCTCGTAAAGTGGCTCTTATTGAACCGCTTTTAGGTCCATAATGCAGTGTATTAAATAATAATAAATTTATTTATTTCAGGTAAATATGTAACACCCATTAGCACACGTATAAAATCTGATAAAATTCAAATTAAATAAAATAAAAACGCGTGCTTTTTACTTTATGTTATTCCACTAGCGCGATAACTATTTACAGTGCGTGCCACGTAAGAAGAGACTTGAGAAACCACGTGGTTTGATATGCGCAGTAGACGATTTATAGGTCTCTTTAGCGGTATGAGGTCTGAGGCGGGAAGGGACCGGGCGTCATCGGGGCGGCGGTAAGAGCGCGGGAGGCACGGCACGGACCGCGCATGCGCGTTAGTCGCCTGCCGCTCTCTTCACCCCGCGCAGGTACCGCTTGACTCCGCAAGTACAGACGAGTGCAACCTGTATTTATTTTCTACTTTGTTTATAGTTGTGTAGTTTTAAACGAGTGCAAGTGAAATATTATTTAAGCCTCGAGGTAAAATCTTAAGAAGGCATAGTAGAAAGATGGTTTACGACGTGTACACCTATAATATGTCAAAAGAAGCAAAGGAAGGTGTACAAAATAGAGAATAGAATGGCAATCTGCTGCGTGACAGGGACAAAATAGCATGCTATGCATACAAACTAGCTATCTCCTTCTATCTTATACGTTCCGTATTATCTATCGCTGTCGTACCTTTAAGTTAGTACTTATAATAACAACGCAACTATATCTGAACGCCATTCAGTATTCATGAACGAAAATGGCGTATCTTTCTTTATAATATCATTGAATATTATAAAATGATTCTGTAGAATTTTAATCTAAATGTCATCGAAAAATCCCTGTATAGGTAGCCACACAAATTATGAATAACTATTTCGTACATGACTGTACCTGCGCAAGCTCCCCACTATTGACACTCGTCAAGTCTCTTCTTACGTGGCACGCACTGTACTAGTCAGAGATGCGCGCTTTTTTAATCTCATGAAAGAGACTTCATGCGAAAAGAAATCCGCGGGCAATATTTCACTTTTTTTTTAAATAGTCTGTATTGTCCTTGGTCCCAAAATGAACAAAAATGTATTTACCTTAAGGTGAATGGGTAGTGGTAGACCGCGAAATTCAAATTTTCTTACGTTTTTTGCAATTTGCAGGTCAGTGTCAGATTGTATCTTGATCAAAATATGATTCGCGACAATAACAGGTACATATTTAAGGAATTATAATCATTAGAATCATTAATATATCTTTCTAAGTTAGATTTCTACCACCAACCACCAATCTCTTATGGAAAAGTGTTAGTGGTAGAAATCTAACTTAGAAAGATGGATTATTGATTCTAATGATTATACTTCTCTAAATATGTACCTGCTATTGTCGCGAATCATATTTTGATCAAGATACAACCTGACACTGACCTGCAAATTGCAAAAAACGTAAGAAAATTTGAATTTCGCGGTCTCAACTACCCATTCACCTTAAGGCGAAAGCGCCAGGGTAGCCCGCGAAATTCAATTTTTTTTAGGTTTTTTGGAATTTGCTGGTCAGTATTAAGTTGTACGTTGATTAATATATGATTCGCGGCCGTAAGAAATATGTATTTACTGAATTATAATCATTAAAGTCATCAACACAACTCTCTAAGACCACGTAACTCCAAAGAGTGCTGATTTAATGAAACAGTTATTCTTTGGAGTTACGTGGTCTTAGAGAGTTGTGTTGATGACTTTAATGATTATAATTCTGTAAATACTTATTTGTTATCCCGCTTTGTTAGGCCGCGAATCATATTTTGATCGACGTAGGTACAACTTAATACTGACCAGCAAATTGCAAAAAACGTAAGAAAATTTGAATTTCGCGGGCTACCTTAGCGCTTCTCACTTAAGGTGAATGCGCAGGGACGATGGACAATTTCAGATGACTGCGCAGTGGTAGACCGCGAAATACAATTTTTCTTTGGTTTTTTGCAATTTTCAGGTCAGTGTCAGGTTGTATCTTGATCAAAATATGATTTGCGACTATAACAGGTACGTCTTTACAGAATTATATTCATTAGAATAATTAATACATCGTTAAGTTAGATTTGTTCCATAAGAACAAAATTTTTTATGGAAAAATTCTTAGGGAACAAATCTAACTTAAGGGGGAAGCGCTAAGGTAGCCCGCGAAATTAAAATTTTCTAAGTTTTTTGCAATTTGCTGGTCAGTATTAAGTTGTACGTCGATTAAATTATGATTCGCGGCCGTAACAAATATGTGTTTACAGAATTATAATCATTAAAGTCATCAACACAACTCTCTAAGACCACGTAAGTCCAAAGAATGATAATTTCATGAATCAGTTATTCTTTGGACTTACGTGGTCTTAGAGAGTTGTGTTGATGACTTTAATGATTATAATTCTGTAAATACATGTTTGTTACAGCCGCGATTCATATATTAATCAACGTACAACTTAATAATGACCAGCAAATTGCATAAAACCTAAAAAAAAACGAATTTCGCGGGCTACCCTGGCGCTTTCGCCTTAAAGATTATATGCTAATGAGTGACTATAATTCTGTAAATATTATACATAAATATTATAGTCGCGAATCATATTTTGATCAAGATACAACCTGATACCGACCTGCAAATTACAAAAAACGTAAGAAAAATTTAATTTCGCGGTCTACCACTGCGCATTCACCTTAAATTGTCCGTGGTCCCTTCGGAAACCAAACGGAAAAGACCCTGACTGGCGTTCTATTATTGCGGATTCTAACTGAACTAATGTACATATTACTTTATGCCAATAGTACTTTCTAATTCCATACTAACTAAACTACAATTTGACACACTAGAACACTACGATTAATCTTTAACATTATTTTCTTTTTATTATATTTTTTCTATAGGCTGTTTAACGGTTTTGTCAATCCTTTTATTTACACTTGCGCGCGCATCGCTACTGCTGGCTAGCGCGGAGCGCGGAAAAACAGAACCAGCTCGCCATTTTCCATACAAGTTAATATTTAACAATACAAAAAAGGTTACATGCTCTGTGACAATACAAGTAGTTTTTTTCCTCGCAAGTGTGTTGAAAATCGTCGTATGAAACGCGTGTGCATTGATCATAATACTCGAGGCTTCCTTTCAACATAGCACACATCATGTATCATAATGTACCTACTATTATTATTTGTGAGTGAAGGAGCTCGGTCAGAACTAGTCCACAAGTCGTTGGGGGGACTTCTCCGGGCGGAAATATTATGTGTTGTGATTTGAATCACGGTTTGATTAGTATATGTATGAACCGTGTGATATATGCGCTGGTTGGAATAAGCAAAATTTGACATTTCACCGCTCAACCAGAAGATTAAAATCTAAAGTAAAAAATGACGAAGTCGCATCCCCGTCAAAAAACGATCTTAGTTCAGAAATATAGGCTAACTATATTTTATAATACAAAAAAAAACTTGCCCCAATCTCGGAATGAATATAACAGCCATAAACAGCCAGCAGGCCCCAACGAGATTTATCAACTGGTGACAGCTTTTCATAAAGACATTGTTTTACCTAATCAAAATAAATAAGATATATTTTGTACCCCGACAGTTTTTGATTGAATTACGTTTTTATGAAGTGTCTAGCTAGCGGGCCCCTTATGATTATTTTTGTTAATATCATACTTTCAGATCGCCCAATAGTGCTCGGAGTTAGAAACTATTAAGTATACCTTACAAATCCAAAATGTCGACTTTCTGTGAGCTATAATAGGTACTTCAGAAGATATTGGTTATTTAAGCAAACTGTCAGCCAGCGGGCGCTTTTTTAAATACTACTCTTTTATATCATACAATAGTGTTAGGAGCTTCTCGGGCTTGATACTATTATGTACAGACGCCAGCACATCAAGCTACCCGAAACTGTCAAATTTTCCTTATGCTTTAGCGATAAAGTTGAAAATCTATTAAAGAAATCTGACAGATTGTGGTAGGTTGATGTGCTGGCGTCCGTACCTTAAAAATCCAAAATTTCGACTTTGTGTGAGCTATAGCTATACTTCAGAAGATATTGGTTATTTAAACAAACATCCAGCCAGCGGGCCCTTTTTAAAATATTACTCTTTTATATCATACAATAGATAGTGTTAGGAGTTTGAAACTATTATGTACCTTACAAATCCAAAATGCCGACTTTCTGTGAAATGTGAGCTATACTTCAGAAGAAATTACGATAACTGACGAGCTGAAGCAAAGAAAAATTCACAAGTTAGTACTCTCGTAATTTTTTTACAAGTTGCCTACAAAATTAACACAAACTAGACACATCTATGTTACTATATGTATTTACTATTAAGTATTTATTATTCTAAGTATATAAATATTTCACAGCAAATAAAAACTTATTTGTCCTTTTCCTGTAAAACAATCTGCAAAGATAAAAATTATTTAGTAATGCAAATGTGCATAACGAGCGAAGACGTAATTGTATTGTGCAAACGCAAATTTTTAACTAGGCTCGTTGGTTGAATACTTATGTTACAAGCTTGGGGTTCGTGACAATAAAAACTGCCGATTTAATAACCAAAAAATGACACTTTAATTAAACAACACTAAGAACAACTCAAACACACTAATTATAAAACACAACACTAATTATAAAACACAATTGCACTACTGATCGCTCTAAGGGCCTGTGCACACCACGTTTTTTAAACGCCCCGTTGACGCGCGTTTGTTGCGAACTTGCGATACAGCGATACGCACGCGAGTCAGACGCAGCCTGTAGACCTTCTGTAGGATAAAAGCTCGCCGTCGATGCACGTTTCTAAAACGCGCGTCAACGGCGCGTTTAAAAACGTGGCGCGTTTAAAAAAGCGATCTTCAAGTGCGACTTAGGGCCTGTGCACACACAGGCCCTAAGTCGCACTTGAAGATCGCTTCGGATGTATTCGCTTGTATCGCTTATCTGTCACTGACCCGGCTCTCGGCCCATACCGGCCTTATACATTTGTGTAGTGCCTCAGATAGTTCTAGAACCTTCTACTGTAGAAACATCTAGAATGTTCGAGTACATACCGGTCCCGACTGACCCGATGTCGATAATTCTAGAAAGTTCTAGCATCGAAATTTCTAGAAGGATTTTGACTCTACTAGTTCTGCTACTCGATACTAGATGGCGCTAGTGGTAACTAATGTCACCATGTACCAGGCATTAATTGTGGCGCGCAACACTTATTTAATTAACGAATATCTTCTGAAGTATAGCTCACAGAAAGTCGAAATTTTTGATTTGTAAGGTACATAATAGTTTCAAACTCCTAACACTATCTATTGTATGATATTTAAAAAGAGTAATATTTTAAAAAGGGCCCGCTGGCTGGATGTTTGTTTAAATAACCAATATCTTCTGAAGTATAGCTCACACAAAGCCGAAATTTTGGATTTGTAAGGTACGGACGCCAGCACATCAACCTACCCGAAACTGTCAAAGACGATCGCCCACTTTTGGGCCCAGCTCGTTAAAGAAAAAAAAATATGTGGAAAAAATACTTTATCTTATGATAAACCAAAATCTAAAAAAATAATTTTAATTTACAGTTGCAAAATATAGAAAAACATTTTTTGTAATGTTTGTGTTTTTTGTCGAGATCATGCATTTCGTCGTGGAATGGCTAAAAAGGCAATGAGTCAAGTCTTTAAACAAATGTCAGTGTCAAAATAAAAATGACAGTATTTGCAAAACACGGTCTCTCATTCGCTCTGTGTTTACGCGCAAGTGAATGTGTTGTTTCATGTCCGTGACTACCGCAGGACTAGTGTTGCCCAAATGCAAGACCAAGACAAGACCTTAGCCAGTCTTGGTCTTGGTCTTGCGTCAATACACCTGGTCTTGGTCTTGGTCTTGGTATTGCGCTCTCAGTCTTGGTCTTGGTCTTGGTCTTGCAGCAAGAGTCTCGCAAGTCTTGCGAGACTCTACTACTTAGACTAGACTACATTCAAATACCTATTAGCCTATTGCTCAGGGTGGCAGGGACATCGACGCGCAACCGCTTACCATGGATTCAGTAGGTACAGACGCCAGCACATCAACCTACTACAATCTGTCAAATTTCTTTAATAGATTTTCAACTTTATCGCTAAAGCATAAGGTTCAAAATTGATTGGGAAAATTTGACAGTTTCGGGTAGCTTGATGTGCTGGCGTCTGTACATGATTCTGGACCCCCCCTGCGTTGAAATTTTTCGTCGGCTTTTTCTTAATTTTTACGTTTTTTTCTGCAATTTTTTTACTCTAAACTGTATAAAATCATTATTTCTATCTGACCCAATGAGATTTTTAATTAAAAAATTGTAAATTCACTTGTTTCACTTAAAACAGCAATGTAAATAAAACTCGAAAGGGCTACCTGATCAGCTCTATCGCTAAAGTTCATTTGCGAGGTCAACACTGTCTTCGTACCTACGCTATTCACTTTCAAATGCCGCCACAAAGGGACCGCAGCGCCAAGCGGTCTCCTCGTATTATTAACGCACTTGAAAATAAACTTTAAAATTATTACAATAAAGTGCATAAATGCTTGAACCTGACAAAAAATGCGGAAGATTGCGGGAATCCCCGCGCGGTGTCGAGTCGGCCATGAATCCCAATGAATCTAACAGACGCGTCACATGAGGCATTTTAATCATCTACATAATTGAATGACCCATTTACTACTTTTATTTTAGATAACGAATCTAAAATAAAAGTAGTAAATGGGTCATTCAATTCATCAAAAATAATTATCCCCTCATAATGATGAGGGGATAATTATTTTTCTAAAACTTCATCGATTTAAGGGGGAAGCGCTAAGGTAGCCCGCGAAATTAAAATTTTCTTACGTTTTTTGCAATTTGCTGGTCAGTGAATTTCGCGGGCTACCTAATACCGCTTTCGCCTTAAGTAAAGAAGATTAAAAAAACGTGCAGAAGTGTATTGATAGTCACGTAATTTTTCGATATTTTTTTATTATCAACAATAATTTTAGTTTTGAATGCAATTCAACAATGTAATTTACTGTTTCATAAAAAAAAGTACATCCATTTTCGCATAATCGGGATTGAAACCAAATACCTACTATAACGCCCAAATCTCAGTTTGACTTAACTGCGAGACGCAAGAGTCTTGCAGGCTTAGTCTTGTTCTTGCTCAAGTCTTGCAGGGTTCAGTCTTGGTCTTGGTCTTGCTAAAATAAGTCGGTCTTGGTCTTGGTCTTGCAAAAATGCAAGAACAAGACCAAGACTGCAAGACCAAGACCGATTTTGGGCAACACTACGCAGGACCATCAACGCCAATCGCTTCCATATTTGGTAAATAATTAGTGCTCAATTGGTACTAATTAGTACTCGAACAACAAAATTGGTACCTTAGTAGTTTTCGAGAAAATCGATTTTGAAGGTGGTCCTGCGGTGGTCACGCTCCCTTCAGCAGGACCACCATGAGCGCCGAAAAAGGGCCCATGCTACAGCTATTCTGAGTATACAAATAGTTAGTACCCATAAATGTGATTTATTTCGTAAAAAAAACAGAACTGTAATATTTGTATTTACCGAGAAATCAACGATGATAACTTTCTCGTAATTGTTCAGCAGGACCACGATTTTGAGTGTTGATTCCAAGCTAGAGAAGCTTGTCGCTTTCCTCAAACCTACATAGAAAATTAGTACCCTGCAAGATAATATTAGTACCCAAAATTCAAAGTTAATACTCCAGTAGTTTACGAGATATACCATGCCATTGGTGGGGTGGCGGTAGTCACGGTGCCAAATTTTCATTTCAAGATTTCTCTATTAAAAACTCTGTGATTTCTTCCCAAATTTATACAAAAATTAGTACTCCTAAAGAAGTTAAAGCGACTAAAAATCCAGATTCCTAAGTGTTGTATTTTAAGAGAAATTAGCTTTCATTACTTTTCCATACTAAATCTCAGCGTATATCCGACCAAATTAAGTTGTCAACGGTGCCAATTCCCTTGTTCACAAACCAAACTAAATTTGAGTTCAGTGCATCTTATCTTTCTGTTTCATTATGAAAAGGACAGACAATAAATACATTTTAGTTTAGTCCTGTCAAAGTAATCAGCGCCTGACACTACTCAATACAAGTTTAGACGTGATTAAAAACATGCCTACTAATGTTACGTCAATTTACATCAGACGCTGATTAATTTGATAGGACTAAACTAAAACTTATCTTTTGTCCTTTTCTTAATGAAATAGAAAGAAAAAGATGCACTGAACTCAAATTTAGTTTAGTTTGTAAACAAGGGAATAGCCCAAGTAACATTTCATTCGGGCCTAGGTTGTAGAAAATGCCTTTAGGTTTTCTAAGGGTCGTAAAAAGGTTAATGCTTTGCTATCTAGTCATATTAAGTACTTGAGAATGATTAATAAGTCCTAAAACTAATTGTTTATTATTACAACCTTGGAGCCGCTGACAAGAGTTTAAATTAACGTTATTTTGACTTGTGTTTCAAGAGCATATAGTCCTAGGAACTTATAGTTGTCGTAGACTCTTGATTAAGTTCTGGAAAGGCTAGCATTATGCTAAAGTGAGATCTAAAGGTTTAATTTTTAACTTTGATATAACCATAAAGTTATGGAATGTTGAAATTGCTTATAAGTAATTTCTAAAACCTACTTAAAACTTATAGGCAGTGTTATAGTTGTCTAAGTAAACAAATTAGGACTGCGTGGTGAAAACCTAAACCAATAAGCTATTTTTATGAGCTGAAGGCATGCTTAAAGTCCTACAAGAATATTTTAAAGCTTTAGAGGCATCCTCAAATAATGTTAGTTGTGTCCGCGACTTCAAAGCATTCCGTTGTATTGCAAGATGAACCGACACAGGGTGTTATCAAAAAAATGGAGTGGAAGTTTTAAATGTAAAGTGCGTAAAAATTTCTTACGAATAATTAATACATCGGTAAGTTTTTATGATAAATAATAGGTATTAACTGTTGAATAAATATAAATTTATAAGATAGATCATGGATCTCTTTGTAAACATTTTGTGAAAGAGGTCTTCATTAACATATGAGTTTTGTTTCCGTTTTCTGATACGGGTGGCGCTGTTTTGTTTTTTCTCTTTGATGTAGAAATGTCATGTCGTTTTTGTTCAATAATAAATATCGTTTCTATAGAAATCTAACGTGAGTATTATTGAAATATTGCTGAAATCCCAATAGGTTATGGGCCCAGGCACACGATAAATAAATATTTCAATAAAAAGTCAAGTTAAGAGCAAGATTGTTACCGGTGTAAAACTAACCTACGTAATGGAGGTAACGAACGCGATGAAAATTGAGAAGTTTGATGGCAGAAATTTCAAGCAATGGAAATTTCAAGTAAAATGTGCATTAAGAGCAAAGGGATTGAACATAGAAAAAGCAAGACCCGTGGAAACCAGTTCGCAAGTGCAGTGGGATAAAGATGATGGTATGGCCATGTTTATTTTAACGTCGTCCATGGATTTGAACCAAATATATCTTATAGAAAACTGCGAGACTGCTAAACAAGTCATGACAAAATTAGAAGCAATTTATGAACAGAAATCAGAATTTAACAAAATGTTAATTCATGAGAAGTTCTACCAATATTCATATACTGCCAGTGATACGATGGCACAGCATGTGTCCAAGGTGGAAGGCTTAGCAAAGCAGCTACGGGAGACTGGTGAGAAGATCAGTGACACAGCAGTAATGACAAAGATTCTAAGCACATTACCGTCAGCATACCGTTCGCTTAGACAAGCATGGTTGTCACTCGATGAAGATAGCCAAACAATTCAAAACCTTACTTCTCGCTTAGTAGATGAAGAAGCTAGCCTTGCCAACGATACAAGTAGTAGTGAGACTGCGTTAGTGACGTCAAAAGGAAATCCCAAATCAAGTAATGGAAATAACCAGAATACTTCAAATGATCAAAGAAGTTCAAGTCATAGATTTGTATGCTACAATTGCAATAAAAGAGGCCACTTCGCTAGAGATTGCAGGATGCCAAAGAAAAAGTACACTGATAAGAAACCTAACAATATGTTGGCATTCAGCGCCGAAGGTTACTCATCTGAACATGATGAAGAGGCATGGATACTAGATAGTGGAGCCTCAAGACACATGACCTTCAAGCGTGACTATTTCTGTGAGTTGAACGAGTCTCAATACAACAATTTTGTTAAATTGGGTAACAAACAGAGTATCAAAGTATGTGGTGAAGGAACTATACTGATAGATAAACAAGTTAATGGTACATGGGAGAGATGTATACTTGAGCATGTGTTATATGTACCTGGTTTACAAAGAAATCTGTTTTCTGAAGGTGCTGCCACTAGAAGAGGATATATAATAGTAAAGAATAATGAAAAAGCAATGATAATGAAGAATAATGTTGTTGTTATGAGTGCACAATTAAAAGAGAACAATTTATATGAATTGGATGTCAAAACAATCAAACAAGAAAATTGTAATATTGTGCAAACAGATATAAAAGTTTGGCATGAAAGATTAGGACATTTGAATGTCAAGGAACTTCAAAATATGTCTAAGAATGGTATGATTCCAGTTACATTGAGTGGAAATCAGAATTTTGTTTGTGAAGCGTGCCAATATGGGAAGCAAGCAAGACGCCCCTTCTTGAAATCTACTCGAGGTCCAACACAGCCTGGTGAAATTGTGTACAGCGATGTGTGTGGTCCTATAGAAGAACCTTCTGTGTCGGGCATGAAGTACTTTGTTTTGTTCAAAGATGGAGCTACAAGCTATAGACATGTTTACTTCATGAAACATAAGAGTGAAGTATTTCAATGTTTTCTGAAGTACAATGCAATTGTGAAGAACAGATTTCAACGTAATTTAAACATATTACATACAGATAATGGTTGTGAATATGTGAATCAAGAATTTACATCATTTCTGGAGAATAAGGGAATAACGCATGAACGTACTGCCCCATATACCCCACAACAGAACGGGAGAGCAGAAAGAGAAATGCGTTCCATCATGGAAACTGCAAGAACAATGTTATATGCAAAGGACATTCCCTTAAACATGTGGGCAGAAGCTGTAAACTGTGCAATATATTTGTTGAATAGAAATACATCAAGCCAGATGGGAGATGTTACACCATTTGAACTCTGGCATGGAGTAAAACCTAACTTACAACATATCAGAATATTTGGATCCATTGGTTATGTACATATACCAAAAGAAAAGCGAAGGAAGCTGGCCAAGAAAATTGTAAAGATGTTGTTAGTTGGATACGACCATGATAATTACAGAATGTATGATCAAAATACCAGGAAAATTACAGTATCGCGGGACGTGAAGTTTGATGAATGTAGTATACCAGAAGAAAAACAAAATTTTGTAGAAATGAGAGTTGAACAAGAAGAAAAAGAACATTCTACAATGTCTACCCCACGGAGTGAGTTTCAACATCAACGCAATGTACCTGAAGAAATCTCTTCAGATGATAGTATGAAGAGTTTAGAAGATATAGATGAAAGTTATATCCCTCCAAAAGGTATACATTTAGAACAGGAAGAACAGAGAAACATCACGTTACGTCCTCGTCGAAATAATAAATTAGAAGCTAATTTCACAGAGTTGGAAGTACCTAACACTTATGAAGAAGCGTTGAATAGTCCAAATTCTCATCTATGGAAGAAAGCTGTGGCTGAAGAGCTTCAGTCACATGAAGAAAATCAAACTTGGATACTGACTGATCGAACTGAGAAGAAGCCTGTTTCTTGTAAATGGGTATTCACATTAAAGAAAAATAAAGATGGAGAAATAGTACGATTCAAAGCACGACTGTGTGCACGAGGATTCACACAAGTCAAGGGCTTGGACTATGATGAGACTTTTTCCCCCACTAGCAGGTACGATTCCATCAGGGTGCTGCTTAGCATCGCTGCAAGAGACGAACTACAAATCGAGCAATTCGATGTGAAGACGGCCTTTTTGTATGGTGAGCTATCCGAGGACATATACATGGAGGTGCCGGAAGGATTAGAAAGTCAGTCTTCAAAAGTATGTAAGTTAATTAAGTCTATATACGGTCTTAAACAATCTTCAAGATGTTGGAATGAGAAATTTAGTTCTTTTTTAACCACCTATGGTTTCAAACCGTGTCCATCTGATAATTGTGTATTTGTAGGATATTTTAAAGATGTTAAAGTAATATTGATTCTTTATGTTGATGATGGATTACTATTGGCCAAAAGTAAAGCGGTTTTGTCTGATGTGTTAAATAATCTTAAACAAAAGTTTAATATTAAGATTGTAAACTGCAATTTATTTATTGGTATGGAAATAAATAAAGAAAAGGATTGTATAAGTATAAGTCAAAAACAGTATATTAAAACAATAATAAATAAATTTAATTTGTCAGATGCTAAAAGTAGTAGTACTCCTGCTGATGTAAACGTACATTTATCTAAGAATACAAGTAATGAGCCTATTAATTTCCCATATAGAGAAGCAGTGGGAGCATTGCTATTCTTGTCATCTGTATCTAGACCTGACATAGCATACGCTGTGAATGTTGTTAGCAGGTATGTCAATGACCCAGGTCCTTCACATGTTACAGCTGTGAAAAGAATCTTACGTTATTTGATTAATTCTAAAGATGTGTCTATTGTTTATAAAGGTAATGTTGAATTAGTTGGCTACTCAGACTCTGACTTTGCAGGTGATTTGGACACTAGAAAATCTAATACAGGTTATATATTTTTAATGAATGGAGGTCCTGTCACTTGGTGTAGCCGAAAACAAAATACTGTGGCATTATCCACAACTGAGTCTGAGTACATGGCTGCTAGTGAAGCCGCTAAAGAAATTTTATGGCTTAGGCAATTTCTATGTGACATTGGGGAGCCACAAGGCTCAATTACTTTAAATGTTGATAATCAGAGTACAATTAAACTGATTAACAACCCTGTGTTTCATAGAAGAAGTAAGCACATAGATATAAGATACAATTTTATCAGAGAGAATGTTGCAAAGAAAATTGTTGAAATTAAATATGTTGAGAGTTCAAGTCAGTTGGCTGATTTCCTGACTAAAGCTTTGCCTATAAATAAATTTAATTCAATTAGAGATGAGATGATGAGAAATGATTAATGTGGTTAATGTTTATGGATTAAATCCATGTTTAATTTCTGAAATTGGTGGAACAAAGGATTTAAGTTAAAAGTAAAAGAAATATGTAGTAAATTGTTGTCTACCTTATAAATTTAAGTGGGAGTGTTGAATAAATATAAATTTATAAGATAGATCATGGATCTCTTTGTAAACATTTTGTGAAAGAGGTCTTCATTAACATATGAGTTTTGTTTCCGTTTTCTGATACGGGTGGCGCTGTTTTGTTTTTTCTCTTTGATGTAGAAATGTCATGTCGTTTTTGTTCAATAATAAATATCGTTTCTATAGAAATCTAACGTGAGTATTATTGAAATATTGCTGAAATCCCAATATTAACGTTAGCAGTTTCATTTTGGTATTTAATTATAATTGTATGTTTTGATCTCACTTATCATTAAATTTATTAATGAAACGTTGTGTTATGTAGTTAAAATAAGTGCAGTTATGTTTGTGATAAGGTTTTCAACTTGATAAATCTCTATTATAGTTGAATTAAACAAAGAAACATTTATCTAAAGATTTCCAGTTATATTTTGTTGTCTTTTTTTAAGTTCTGTTATGGAATTGCCAATATTTTTGGGTGCTAATTAAACAGGCTTCTTTTTAATAGCATTATTCGCCTCTAAAAATTTATGTTGCCTTCTAAATTACTAAGTCAGCCACAATTAACGAGCATCTAAATAATACTATCTTAGCCACTAGTTATCTTCTATGTAAGCCAATCTAAATTCAACTCAGTATGATGGTTATTTTTTAGCTTCTAAATTTGTAACATGCATTCTAACAGTAAACTTCTAAAATAGTAATATATGACATCACAAAATATGTTTATTTAGCTTCTGATTTTTTAACTCGGTACGTTTAAAATGTAACTCATCCCACATTCATTGATCGTCCAAATTTTGCTAAAAAAGTCATCAATAATAGTATATTGGCCATTAATATTGGGTAAGTAATAAATGATATAACAATAAAATCTCTAATATTAACAACATATAATAAGGGAACCTATAATTTTATTTAATATAGCGATTAGTTAATATAATGAACGATTGATATAATTTTAAAATAACTATTTTTTACAAGCATAACATACATTACATATAACATCGTTTGACATAACATACATTAAATACAAAATCGTTTGACATACCACTCAAAAGATATAAAACTTATGTAATAGGTATATGATGAAAACGCCTACTTTAAAACTTAAAAAAACTTTGTTTTATTCTTTGTAAGTTCTATCATAGTTGTAGGTAATAGTAACCTAAGTAGATATTAAACATTACTAGTAACTGATTACCACCTGCGCTAAGATAGGTCGACGGAGCCCCGCTTCGCGGGGCTCCTACTTCTGGGTGGTTTAAAAAAAAATAACCACGAAGGCTAAGGCGGGAGCTCCGCTACGCTTCGCTCCCGCCTTAGCCTTCTAACCTAACCTATCCGAGTCGGGGTACTCTGAGTCGGGGTGTTAACCATAATGACGTTTTTTATATATATTAAACGTTAGACCTAATGATTTTCGATACGAACGCACGAACGACAATAACAATTACACGTGATCAACTCAACTCGTCGTTACATGAATCAAATGGCGCTCTCTGATTGGTGCAAATGGCCGGTTGCGTACTCGCGCCAAATCATGAAGTGGCTATTTTCACGATAAAAGAATATGATGTATTATTTTACATGATAAGTTATAATAAATGATGCTGTCTGTAGAAACTTGAATTATATATTTTTGAGGACATTGTGTTGAAGCTGTACAACGTAAAATGGTAACGAGATGTAAAATCCGTGGCCAAATTAGTAAATAAGGTGGCAATGTATAAATAAGAAGGACAAGTCACAATAATTGATGATCGTTACTTGACGCTTTCTATAGAATATTTAGTTGGCCTTGTAAAAAAGACGAATTAGTTTATTAGAAGCCATGTCATTTTCCCGTTGCTTAGTTATAAAATTAGATGTTTAATCACGTGGCCAATAAATAATGTTGTGGCTTGACTTATAATATCCCAATATTTTTTAGTTATAAAAAAGTGTTTATCTTGAGTATCCTTTCCAGTACGATTTTTTGTATCCTTAAGTATGTAGGTAGTAAGATTTATAAGCTAATAGATCTCAATTTTTGTAAACCAATACAAAATTTGAATCTAGTTGTAGCTAGTAATGATTTTTCGTTGTTTTTTTAAGTTTATAGGATTGCATAACAACTAAATAAATGAACCTAACTATAGAAATTATTTATTGTTTTATTTAACCAGAGAAACCATACATTATCCTTATACTTTATTAATATTATCTAAGTGGCACAATTTGCCCCATACATGGAACAACTCGCCCCAAAGTGGGGTTGAATGTTCCCTTCCGAAATTTTGCAAATTTAAATATGCCTGTACAAAAAAAAAATATAGAGAAACTAGCAGAAATGACTGTACTATTACAGAGACCGATTAAGACTTTTTAATAAAATCTCATATCAATATTGAAATCTTGTCATTTTCATCATAAATTTTCATGTTATTTGAAAATCGGAACTTTCAGCCCCGGCCTCCCCTAATAAATAAATTAGGTAAGTAAGTACCTACCTAAAACATAATTGAAAAAAAATAGAAATTTACTTTAAGAGCAGCCTGTAGCTGTTTGTTCAGCACTCTTGTCAAACCGTCGAACGCACGTCCTCCTACAACCAAAACTTAAAAGCAACTAATTATGCGTAGAGTTTGTTTTCGCGACTCGCAAGTCTTGAACTACTCCTGGCGATAACCTTAAAGCTGCGAAAACAGCCTTGTAGTTTTAAGTAGCTCCGCGAGATGATCTGTAGCTCTTATTTTGGCAAACATTAAGAGCTTTTAGCTGTTACAGTTCTGAAAAGGTTAATTTTAATACTTTCTAGTAATTTCCTAACGCCAGCCATATTTTTTTACTGAAATGAAAAAAAATCTAAACAAAAAGCAATATTTTAAGTCATCATGGCAAAATTAAGTAACGTGTGCTATGTGATTAAAATATAAGATTTTTATATGAATAGAAGTTTTATTTCCAATGCAACTTACTACCAACCGCCTAATTTTATAATTTTTATTTCATTAAAATATCTTCTAAATTTTTTACTTACGAAAGGCCCGTCTCGTATACAGCACTATTATCCTAAAGTTTCACGATAAAGTGCCAGTCGCACTATTTTTTTGATTTTTCCTGACTTCAGCATCTTATTATTTTTTATGAATAAAATAACACATCTAGCCATTTTGAAACTTGGTATAATGACAGGGAATGGCGCCATTATAAATAAGTATTTAAATCCACGATTGGTGTTTCTGTGTAAAATAAATCTTACACAGAAACATTTTAAAACCTGAGAGTCCTGGAAAGGCATTAATTCATGTCCATCAAAAAGGTTTTAAGTTGTCATTGAGTTACATCCATGACTAATTTAGAACTTAAAAGCTGCCTTGTTAGGTCATATTAACGTTAAATTAAGGTTGTGAAGGTTATATTTGGGTTCTGTGTAAGTAGTTTGAAAGGTTTTGAATTTGAGCTATAGGTTTTGCTGTAGCTCTCAGAAAGGTTCTAAAACTTGGGCTCTTTTTGCACTCAGGAGGTTAATATAAGCTTAATATAACGTTATTAAGTCTATTAAGACTTACGAACAGATTTCCATACAAAGGTTCTAGAACCTTTTCAAAACCTTTCTAAAACCTAAAATGTTACTTGGGAGGCACCAATGGTGGTATTGAGCTGTTTAAGAGACGTACACTCGTGCACATAAATTTATGGATGTCTGAATAGTATTAACAACAGTTCAATATCTAAATTTTTATACAAACTGTGTATCTAGGTACATATTAAGAAAAAATAACCTATCGCTACCCATGACTTGTGATACCTTTGTTATTGACGTGGGTAAGTACTCGAATAATTATTTTTCTGTAGGTATTGTAAGTAGGTACCTACCTTCTGTATTTTTATAAATGAATATCATTAACGATAGGCATGTCTTACCTACTTATTACTTTCCTACTAATTTACCGTTCCTGCAAGCAGTAAGTACCTACCTAAGTATTAAAAACCTAATTTACCATGTTGCTAATAAGGTAAGTATAAAAGGATTACAAACCTAAAAGTAAGTAATAGGTACAGACGCCAGCACATCAAGCTACTACAATCTGTCAAATTTCTTTAATAGATTTTCAACTTTATCGCTAAAGCATAAGGTTCAAAGTTGATTGGGAAAATTTGACAGTTTCGGGTAGCTTGATGTGCTGGCGTCTGTACCTATATGTACTAACAAAGGCATCACAGGCGATGGGTAGCGATAAGTTTTTTTTTTTTGTTAATAAGTATAAAAGTTCAGTTTGTATAAAAATTTTGATATTGAATGTTAATACTATTTCGACATCCATAAATTTATGTGCACGGGTGTACATCTCTTAAACAGCTCAATACCATTGACAACTTAATTTGGTCGGATTATACGCGGAGATTTAGTATGGAAAAGTAATGAAAGCTACTTTCTCTTAAAATACAACACTTAGGAATCTGGATTTTTAGTCGCTTTAACTTCTTTAGGAATACTAATTTTTGTATTTTGGGAAGAAATCACAGAGATTTTAATAGAGAAATCTTGAAATGAAAATTTGGCAGCGTGACTACCGCCACCCCACCAATGGCATGGTATATCTCGTAAACTACTGGAGTATTAACTTTGAATTTTGGGTACTAATTTTATCTTGCAGGGTACTAATTTTCTATGTAGGTTTGAGGAAAGCGACAAGCTTCTCTAGCTTGGAATCAACACTCAAAATCGTGGTCCTGCTGAACAATTACGAGAAAGTTATCATCGTTGATTTCTCGGTAAATACAAATATTACAGTTCTGTTTTTTTTACGAAATAAATCACATTTATGGGTACTAATTATTTGTATACTCAGAATAGCTGTAGCATGGGCCCTTTTTCGGCGCTCATGGTGGTCCTGCTGAAGGGAGCGTGACCACCGCAGGACCACCTTCAAAATCGATTTTCTCGAAAACTACTAAGGTACCAATTTTGTTGTTCTAGTACTAATTAGTACCAATTGAGCACTAATTATTTACCAAATATGGAAGCGATTGGCGTTGGTGGTCCTGCGGTAGTCACGGACATTTGTGTTTCGTATTCGTGTTTTCGGTGATTTATCCAACGACTTTGGCTGCTTCACGGAATCTGACGAATCTTGCTTTCACGAACTACCTCAGCGCGAAAACGGACTTTTTATCTGCTACTTTGATTGACTACGGCTTGTTTTTTTGGACTTCGATACCACCTATCGTGATGGAAAACTGTATTAATTGCGGTATTGCAACTTCTCGCTGTAATATAACGGGAAGACGAGCTTTAAATGAAGAATCCGTCTTAGCTATTGTACGTGGATGGGTTGCTCCCCGAACAGTAACTACACGAACACGAACAATACCTACATAAAAATATTTGATAGTGTGTTCTCTCTAAGTGGAAGGCAAGCAATATTGCAATATTATTGTAATTGTATAGTAGGAAGGCGTACTGGCGCATGTTATGTCAATTATTTGGTACTTAAGTTGGGCTAGGTACCAAGAAAATATTTCACCCCCTGCACACTTCCTAGATTCTATTCTAATTGTCTATGAAGACGAATGATTTAAGTAATAAAGGAGAATGACTACCTACAAAATGTTTTTTTCTTTATTTAAAACTAATCTAATTCCACATTATAGTTTACCTGGGAATCATAAACCTATCTACCCACTAAAAAGGTATCGTATCTAGGTGACTAGGTATCTGAAATGGACATGCATGTCAGATAATTAAGATGAATAAATAAATAGAAGTACTTAATATTCATTTAGTATAATTCTTACAATAACACATCTATTTTTTTCTATAAGTAGGTACCTACTAATGCATCATCCACTGTATAGGCACAGGTATAGGTATCATTCACATGTTTATTTTATGCAATGAAAACCTATCTCAAGACTTTACTATTAGTCATCTGAACATTACCAGATTGATGATTGCAAAATCCCTAACATAACCTCACCTCAGATTCGATCCCATATAACTTGATAATGCAATTGTCAATGAAACTAAAACTAATGTAGCTTAAAGTTGATGTTTTAATCTAACAAATAACACTCATTTGGAACTTGTAACGGTTCATCAAATTATGGGCCCAACGATGTATGGGAGATGGGCAATGTCCTTTTCGCAATCAAACTTTGAACCTTATGCTTTTGTGATAAAGTTGAAAGTCTATTAAATAATCTGACAGATTGTAGTAACTTGATGTGCTGGCGTCTGTACCTACTAATGTCTAATGTACTGATGTCTGTGTGTGTCTTCTGTGTCCTAATGTTATGTTACTAACAATTGGGCCTAGTTGCCATAAATAAACAAATATTTAATTTTAATTTTTAATAATAGTTTCTAACTCCGAGCACTATTGGGAGATCTGAAAGTATAATAAGAATAAAAATAATCATAAAAGGCTCGCTAGCTAGACACTTTATTAAACCGTCATTCAATCAAAAACTGTCGAGGTAGGTACAGACGCCAGCACATCAAGCTACCCGAAACTGTCAAATTTTCTCAATTAACTTTGAACCTTATGCTTTAGCGATAAAGTTGAAAATCTATTAATGAAATTTGACAGATTGTAGTAGCTTGTTGGGCTGGCGTCTGTACAAAATATTATTTATTTCCTTCTTCCTTATTTACTTATTTATTTTCTTTAGGTAAAAAATAATGTCTTTATGAAAAGCTATCACCTGTTGATAAATCTCGTTGGGGCCTGCCAGATAGACTTACACAAAGCAACTAGCTGTAGGCTACGAATATTGTTGGTCGTTTTTAGGTTATAGAAATAAATATTTGTTCCGTGCAGATATCGAACCCGCAACACGCTACGCAGCCAATCGTTTCAGCACTGTACCAACCGTGGCGTCATATTGCATTTACCTGCAATAGGAGACGTTCATCTGCCCAAATGACAGCACGGCGCCAATCGATGCGTTCGTCAAAAGGTAACCGCCAACCATTGCTTAATAGCACAGGTATGCATCCTGCTGCTAATGCCTCAAGAAAGCGATATGAGCCCAAACGCCGTCCTCGTGCCACAAGGCAAAATGTAGAGTTGGCTAATAACTGCTCATAATCAAATCTGCGAAAATAATTATTATGTAATTAGCTGTTGGCCGCGGGTTCGTGTGCGTGTATTTTGTATTTCATCATTATTATCAATCAAATCGCGGGCAGAAGCTAGTTTTAACATAAATTGATAACAGTCATTAAGCCACTTAAGTATATGTATTAATCCGCTGCCGTTCAGCTGTTTTTGCTTGATTGAGTAACAATGTAACAAACAACCAAACTTTCACATTTATAATATTAGTAAGATATAAGACGTCTACAAAAATTAGTAAGACGATGCGCGGTCTCGCTGAGACCACAAGTGCGTATCCTCTATTTATGTTACTATCTGGTGCAGAGCTGATGTACACGACTACCTTTAGGGGACAACAAAAGAGCCTTTGGTTCCTATGTTCTATGTTATTGGTTTGGTTTACGCACATAGTCCTTCAAGTGGACCATTGACCCCCCCACCCACCCCCACGCACCCCATTTGGGGTGGTATGGGATCTACCTCCTAGTCCACCCTGGTCAACGGCACTACAGGCTTGCCTGTGGTACGGCTGAACGATCCTACTTAGCGGTGGTAGGCTCCGCTTGGAGCCGCCTGGCTCGCGACCACCATCCCACCGGAGTCCGGCGCCAAGCAGCTTGCTGTGTTTCATCGGTGTGTGGGAGTGCCAGTGCCTTTGGGGGAGAAGGAGTTTGTCAGTTGCTCTGCTCAGAACCGGTTTTGGTCCCTGGGCATAACTTGTCGGGTAACTCATTCTGGAGGGTAGCGGGATCCGAAGCACGGTGCCAGCCGTTGGCCGACCGCAGTCAGTAGGGGGCCCAAGTAGCACGCCAGCCACGTGCCAAAGGCTGCCCCGCCAACTCGCGAAAAATCCCGGTATGCACCACCGTGCCAGTCGGCGACTGGATGGGAGGACCCGGTGGACATATCCGGGGGGGTTCGGGCGTCCCCGCAGTCTCCAAATGAGTTCCCCATAGATTAGGTTAGCTCTAGTGTTCCACTTGGTTCACTGAGCAGCGCCTCGACAAGTCGCCTTTTTTTCCCCTCAACTCTACTCAAAATGATCAAAGCAAAGAAAATGAATAAGGTTAAACAACGGCTGCACTTCCTCCCACTAAAATTGCACCTCACTAATATCAGGGGGTTGCACTCCAATCTCGATCCGGTCCATCACCACCTTGAGACACCTCCAATGATGAAACCTGATGGGTCGCTTGCTCACTCTGCAAGAGAGAAAGCGAATTTATTTGCATCTCTCTTTGCAAGCAATTCACGTCTGGACGCTGGCTCCAAGCAACCACCCACTGTACCTCATTGTGACTCCTCGATGCCGGAGATCGCAGTTCACAATAAAGAGGTCCGAAGAGTTTTATGCAGTCTAGACGTGAACAAGGCAAGCGGGCCTGACGGTATTCCAGCGAGTGTTGAGGCAGTGTGCGCCTGAACTGTCTCCTGTGTTGACACGCTTGTTTCGCCTCTCTCTTGAAAAAAGAACGGTGCCAAAATCCTGGAAGCTTGCAAATGTACAACCAGTGCCCAAAAAGGGCGACCGTGCAGACCCTGCACATTACCGTCCGATCGCCATTACCTCCATTCTATGCAAAGTTATGGAAAGGGTACTGAACAGTAAGTTGCTGACCTACCTTGATGACAATGATCTCCTCAGTGACCGTCAATATGGCTTTCGCCGGGGACGGTCAACTGGCGATCTTCTTGTGTATGTCACGCACTGTTGGGGTGAAGCCATCGAGAAACACGGCGAAGCACTTGCTGTATCGCTTGATATCTCGAAGGCCTTTGACAGGGTCTGGCACGCGGGTCTACTCAGCAAGCTTCCTGCTTTTGGCATCCCAGCTGATTTTTGTAACTGGATATCAGACTTCCTTAATGAGCGGTCGATCAGAGTAGTCGTTGACGGCTGCTCCTCTGACCTTATGGCTATTGATGCCGGAGTTCCTCAGGGGTCTGTTCTCTCTGCAACTCTTTTCCTGCTGCACATCAATGACCTATTTCAGCCTGGTATTGTTGGGTACGCAGATGACAGTACTGTTTCAGAGAGATCTTGTCCAGCGCAAGGGCCAGCGGGGCCGAAGTTCGTTTCTTGAGAGAGGCCATGGTGGAGCGGACAGATTTGACCTTAAGCCTTGTCTCCCAGTGGGGTGATGTCAATTTGGTTTCTTTTAACGCCACCTAAACACAGGCATGTGTTTTTACCGCCAAAAGGAGTCATTTCGACCAGACTCCTACTTTTCGGGGAACATCTGTTCCTGTAACAGATCGGCTCGAGCTCCTGGGCATGGAGTTGACATCTAGTCTCAACTTCGGCGCCACCATCGAGTACAAAGCTCAAACTGCGGCCAAGAAGCTGGGCATCCTTAATAGGGTGAAGCGATACTTTACGCCCGGACAGCTTTTAACCCTTTATAAAGCACAAGTCCGATCCTGCATGGAGTATTGCAGTCACCTTTGGGATGGCTCAGCGAAATACCAACTTGCCGCGCTTGACTCGGTGGAACGCAGAGCTAAGAGGCTCATTGGCGACGTAAAACTGGTGGATGCCAAGCTTCACAGCTTGGCTCATCGCCGCAAGGTTGTCTGCTTGTCGGTCTTCTACAGATTGTACTTCGGTGAGTGTGCCCAAGAACTCCACGACCTCATTCCACCCCCCCCCTACCCCCCCTCCCCCTTCTACCTTCGGACATCCAGACGCACTGCAAGTTACCATCCCTACCTAGTTGCTATTCCACCAATTCGCACTAAGCGTTTTCAAATGTCCTTTATAATGCGCACAGCAAAAGAGTGGAACTCTCTACCTGCGCTTGTGTTTCCGAGTGCATACAACCCGAACCTCTTCAAAGTAAGAGTGAACAGGCTTCTTCTGGGTGAGCTCACTCCATCGTAGACTTTGTCTCTGTCATCTCTGACCTAGACTAGAGTCAAGAGCAATCCCATTTCATTAAAAAAAAAAACCATTGTGCATAGAGCCTTTGATTCAACTGTACTTTTTTAATTTTGCCGAATAATTAGCCGCTTGTAACAGAATTTAAAAAAATATGTTCAGAATATTGTTTCATAATATGTATGTAGGTATACATATAGTAACATTTAATAACACTTGCTAAACAACAGTTTTATAAACAACTATTTTAATTTTGCATAGAGAAAGACTGTCATTATTCCAAAAAAATATTTTTCTTTTGATATCATAAAAGAACTTTATGATAGGAGTGCAGATAAAAGAATATTTTGATGTTGGTGGTTTTTGGCCAATAAGTTTTTCTTGACAAAGCAGGTCAGAACAAACATTAAGATTATAAATTAGGAAAGATATACATACTTATCATATTCTCTGTTGTCTTCATCACACCTCTCATCACGTAAATCCTTCCAAGATTTTCCATGACGGCATGTGGTAACCAGAATTAAATGATTACCATCATGTAAATGCCACAAAGAATTCCTTGTTTCACTACCAATTCCATGAACATATCTCTTGCCTTTAAATGCCAACAAGTGTCGCCTTGGGGCTGGGAAGGGATTGCTAGTGGCAGCAGGTGGGACTCCACCACGCTCTGGATGTTCCTTGTGAAACAATGGCAATGAAATATCAAATTCATCCCTAAAGAATGCTTCGGAGGCACTAGCTCTAGCTAAAATTGCCTCTCCTGGGCTAAATCCTAGTGCACTTTCAGCATAATCAGGCCATGTCCCAGCATACAAATTAAATATGAGATGATTTCGACCATTGTTCCAATAAGGTAAACGAGATAGGCGTGATGCCACATCTGGGGCGTGCTCAGGAGACAGTGGATCGGCATCTAACGTATCTATAGCAGGCACAAAGAGGCAAGCTTCATTTGGATCTCTAGTGGCATACCGCGACTCTCTTATGACTGATAGTACTTTACGATATGACGCACTGACTGGGCCATCACTAGGGTAAACGTAAATTTTTGAATCCTTACCACATTTGGAGAAGTCGAAACATGTCTCCATTCTACAAGGAATCGTTCCTGTTGTCAACTTTCTATGCCGTTGAGAAGGCAATTCGGACAGCTCTTCTAAAGAGGCAAAAGTGGGCAATTGACTCAGTCGGCTGTTTTGAGTCCGTTCTGACTTCAAATGATATGTACCGAAGTAACAATATACCAAAACTCCACAGGTAAAAGAGAGAAGAACAAAACGTTTTTTAGCTTGCATATTTAACACTTGCTATTAAAAATATTAATAGAATTGAGAACCTCCTCCTTTCTAAAGAAGTCGGTTAAAAATTGGTTTCCTCAGATCATAGCTGTTAGTTAAACTGAAAACTTATTCGTTGCGATACAACGCCCGTTTGTTCTGTATTTCTATCACTCGTAAGTCGTAAACCAACACTGAACACTGTGAGTTGACTGACTGTGACACCAACCATTGACATAATAATATAATACCTATACCATAGATATAAGACTATACTAGTAAAACGTAGACAGAGAATAAAGGTAGACATGCTATAATTGCGAAAGCGAGATGACACATGTTTCAAAATGTATATGTGTGAGCAGGACATAGCATAATTTTTCTATCTCTATTTGCGTATCGGTTTTTGTTGTTTGCCATCACTAGTCATTGATGGCAAACAAATTGTGGTGTCAAAATATTTTTGTTGATATAAACTGTGAAACGCATACTTTGTGTAATTTGTGACTATAGTGATATTCCAAAAGGTATTATTTAGTGTCTAGCGATGGTGAATTGCAGTATATATGGCTGTAAAAGTCGTAGTGAACGAAATCAACCAAACATAACCTTTCATCGGTAAGTAGCATTTTTTAACTATTACAGCAAGTAAATCAAAGAATTATTGTACACAAGACTATTTTGTGTCAATATTAAGCAAAATTTATTGATAATTTTATCTAAAAAGACGATAAAATCCTAACTTGTTTTTTGTACTAACCGACCAAAGTGTGAGGCATTTAATGTTAGGTTGTTATCTATTTTACTTCGTGTCATTTGTCAATAGTCGGATAATAACTTGACGGGGATACCAGCACTTAATTATTTTTACCACTGAACGTATTTAATTTCTTTACTTTTTTTTTTTAGTTTTCCGAATGAACCATTTTTAAGAAAAAGTGGACGGAATGTACGGGCCGAATTAACTGGCATCCAAGTCGTCACTCCCGAATCTGCTCACGACATTTTCAAGCTACTAACTCATTCTAAAAATTATTATTCCTTGATTATTTTAGCAGTTAATCGCAAGTTCGTGTCCGTTTTGTTTCAAATTTCAGGTCCCACCGGCTTCAGATCAACCGAGTTCCTCTAAATGTGATACTTTGGGGGTTGATATGGAAGCAAAGGATTATTTGGTACTTTCTTAATTAAAATTTTATTGTCATTATTCACTCTTAATTAAGGCTATAAGTTTGAAATATCTCAAAGTTCGTATTCATTATGCAACTAAAAAGCTTTCTGAAAAATCTGATAAGGTCAGAATTTTTTATAATAAATTAGTTTTATTTAAAGGTCAGTAGTACCCAATTAACCTGTTTGGTAATCAGATCTCGTTCGTTTTTCAGGACACAGATCAAAAGGAATGATTAGTTTTCCCTTTAGTCCTAAGTACCATTTTATTATGTATACTTTTGTCATTCAAGGTTTTAATTAAACTATACTTGATCTACACAGTTTTTTTATTGCATCTAAAATTATAGCGCGCGCGAACTGAATTATTTCAGGGCCTGTGATAAAGCGCGTAAATAAGTTGTGCTATTTATGATTTATCCAACTAGTGCTATTTACATCTTGAGGTGAAAATAAATTTATATTATCGTAGTTTAAATTGTATTAAAATAACAATTACAACTCACTTGTTTTCGCGCTTCACCTTCACTTCTCTCGCATCCGGTCGCATTCAGTTCGCGCGCGACCTGTTGTTATTTGTCACACTACTGTTAACTAATAATCTTACAGCACTTGATTATAAAGTTTTGCTATGAGACTAACCCTGAAATATCAAAATAAAAATCTGCTGTTGCATACAAAAATGCATGAAACTGAGTTTTTTTTTTGCTATTATGTATTTTTCAAACATACATACGCTCGAAGTTATAAATATGTCACCCCCTGAAAGTCTAATGACAATTAATTGAATGACTTAGTAGACAGTACAATCAAAATTCTCATATACTATACTGTACTCTGATCAAAATACTAAGTACCAGATTACCCACACGATGGGGGAAAACGTCTAGGTATGGCAATATTAATTGCACGTAGGCGGAGTAATGTACTTATGTCGAACTATCGCTATCTCATACTGCATACGCTGAGGACTTGTCTACCTATATTCTCAGTCTACGTAGTAAAATAAACATTTCATAACACTTGACAGTGCTTGACAGTGACACACTGACACCTGACCTGACACAGCACGACATTGTTGCCCCATCCGATTTTTTAAATTCCGTAGGTTTACGCTGATAATATTATTGGGTACATGGGCGTAGCCACACTGGGGCAAGCTGGGGCGCTTGCCCCACCCTGGCTCTGACAAGAAAAAAATACGGAAATTAATGCATTGAAGGAAATGGAAGTGGCGGATCTGATCAAAATTTCGGAAATGCAATTTTATCCCAGTGTAAAAACTGCGCTCTCTATTTTTCTTGCCCAGCCATGTACGACCTGTACAATAGAGCGAGCTTCGCTCAACCAAGCTAAGTGTGCACAGAACGAGGATCGCCGAATCAAAAAATACATTTGTAGAAGTGCTAAATAGGTTCTGCCAGAACCCACGCCGGCTTCTCTTGAAGTAATATTACTTATAAACTTAAATTTATAAACACCAACTATTCATAAATAAAACTATAATAATAATATCTGTCCTGTGTGTAATTGTTTATTTTCTTTACCTGAAAATATAAACCTCTAAATTTACAGATTAACAAATTGGCATAGGCGCAGAGCCAAAACGGCTCAAGTTACAAAAAAATTACCGGGGGAGGGGGGGGACAGGTTGACTGCTGCCCCACCCTCAGCCCCGGATCTACGATTTTTTCGAACCGGGGCAAAACCTTGATAGTGGCGCCCCCTCCCTTCAGTGTTTGAGAAAAACTTGCAAATTGTTGATTTCCACTACTATAATACATGATTTCACTAATAAATTACTTATTAACGCTGATTACTCGCAAACGCAATCAACCACATAAACAAATAGTTTTGTCACTTGACGTTCAACTGTTTGAATTTGTTCGGCTCGGCTCGTATATATATGTAGCTCGTAGATACATATATGTGACGGGGATTCCTCTTGGCAGAAAGATTACGGACACTACGCACGCGTTCAAAAATTTAATTCATACTCGTAAATCACTTAGTATGTGTTCAAAAACTAACTGGGCGTATGGAAATAGAAAAGTTTGTTTTTCAAACATATTATATTAAGATTCGATTACTTGTTGAAAACCTATGAGATTGTAGGAAAAGAGGCTTCATTTGTTCGATATTTCGAATTCTTGTCTCAAGGATTTGGCGCCCCCCTGAAACTGCCGCCCGGGGCAAGTGCCCCGGTTTGCCCCCCCTTAGATCCGGGGCTGCCCACCCTGAGCCCAAGGCTGGCTACGCCCATGATTGGGTATGTAGACATCTTTAGATAGATAAGATTTTTTGTACTGTGATATGATATGGCTACAAAGGCCCGACTGCTGCTGTCGTCTACACGAGCCCTGACGTTTTCTCCTTCATAGTAATTACTGTTAATAGAAAAAGTATGATTTACTTTAGGACAACAGTAAATTCAACGTAAATTCTGTAGATACCTGTACAAACGTCAATACGGATACTACCCCTTTCTATATCCTTCTCTGTTCGTGTCAGGAATGGTGGGTTTAGACACACTCAAATTCAGGCGAGAATCCACACATATAATTAATTATTATTTAATATTAGTAGATAAGATAGATAGTCCCGTTCTACGAGAGTCAATAAATTTTTATGTTCCTGACCAGTATATGCGTGGCGTTGTAAGACGACAACATAGACTTCTCTGCTACCCGCCTACATGGCGAGCTCCCCGAACCAGCAACACTCCCACTGCTAGAGCATGATTTTCTAAAATATATACCTGAGGCAGATTTATTTTTTGACTCTCAACGGACAATCGTTAAGCATGTGCATCGTTATTTAAATATGAAGAAATAATTGTTTGTTTTTATTTTGTTTTGTTTTCAAATTTTATGTTACTCCGTTTTTTTTTTGTATTTTAGTTTTAATTAAAATTTTAATGTAATTTTGTAGAATTAGGATAGATATAAGCGATTTGGTGTAAACTGTTAGCTTATATTTGATAAATAAATGAATATGAATGAATGAACAGTATTTAGTATATTTATTTTCAAAATATAATTAAAAATTAAAGTAAACAAAAATTTTTATACACTTAACATGAAGTTGGTTTTGATTGCTTTTTTACCCATCACTAGGGGTAGAAAATTTCGCCACGCAATCTTAAGGTGAATGCGCCAGGGTAGCCCGCGAAATTCAATTTTTTTTAGATTTTTTGGAATTTGCTGGTCAGTATTAAGTTGTACGTTGATTAATATATGAATCGCGGCCGTAAGAAATATGTGTTTACAGAATTATAATCATTAAAGTCATCAACACAACTCTCTAAGACCAGACCTTAGCGCTTCCCCCTTAAGGCGAAAGCGCCAGGGTAGCCCGCGAAATTCAATTTTTTTTAGGTTTTTTGCAAATTTGCTGGTCAGTATTAATTTGTACGTTGATTAATATATGATTCGCGGCCGTAACAAATATGTATTTACAGAATTATAATCATTAAAGACATCAACACAACTCTCTAAGACCACGTAACTCCAAAGAATAACTGTTTCATGAAATCATCATTCTTTGGACTTACGTGGTTCTCTAAGACCACGTAACTCCAAAGAATAAGTGTTTCATAAAATTCTTTGGAGTTACGTGGTCTTAGAGAGTCGTGTTAATGACTTTAATGATTATAATTCTGGTCTCACTGGTCCAGTATTTGCCCGCGCGCTGCCCGTGCCAAGCAGCCCACGCCGCTCACCGCACCCGCGTGCCCCCTATGGACACTTCAATGGAAGTCCATATGTTTGAGTTCGCCGCGCCGCGTCCGACCCGCGGCCCAGGGCCCGTGTGGCTAAGCGCGCAGACTTTTGTGCCAGCTACTGCCTGTCGATTCTGTAAAAATCTTACCGTGAAAACTTAGGTGAAGTGAGTTTGTTTATCCTAGGAATTGTCACTATTGACAGCTCACTCCACGCTCACTTCACCTAAGTTTTCACGGTGAGATTTTTACAGAATTGCACCGAAGGCATGTGTATAATTAGCTTTAGCTTAAGGTGAAAGCGCTAAGGTAGCCCGCGATATTCAATTTTTTTACGTTTTTAGCAATTTGCTGGTCAGTATTTACAGAATCATAATCATTAGAATCAGTAATACAACATAAATGTAAATACATATGTTACGGCCGCGAATCATAATTATATTAATGAACGTATAACTTAATGCTGACCAATAAATTACAAAAAAACGTAATTAAAAAAAAATAATTTCGCGTGCTACGCTGGCGTTTTTGACTTTATTTTGCTCACTAGGAGACAAAAACCTTACAAAAATTACCAAGCTTACCAAACCGACAAAAAATTTTCTAATGGTTTTTCTTTTAAAAAAATCCTATTTTTGCGGCTGTACATTTTTCTTCTTTATACAGATGTTCTAAATAGTGACGTCAATAAAAAAATTTATATTCCTCATACCTAGGGATATCCGAAAATACTTCATGTGTGTTCCGCGATTTTTGATAGTGAGATATGAATATTTATTTTTATTTTTGGGGAATGTCTACGGGGACATTTAAAAAAAATTATAGTTTTTTTACGACAAGCTTATTTTGTTTTTTTTTTGCGATGGGACCATCATGAAATACCCTTTCATGTAAGTATAAAAAAATGTCTTCCTAACATTAGTCAAAGATACAATTTTTTTTTATCGAAAGTGAGAAATTACTTAAGAAACTAACACCCCAAAACCACCTTATTTTGGAGTGTTAAAGTTTGTGTATAAGAATTTAAACGCGCGGTCCGACTTGCGAAAATTAACACTTTTGACAGAAAATAATCAATAACAGCTCAATCGGATACCAACAAATGGTCGAAAAATGGTCTGCAAATTTTGAACGGGCAACTTACATACCTACGATACAAACAGGCCGAACAGCGCCAGTTAAGGCGAAAGCGCCAGGGTAGCCCGCGAAATTTAATTTTATTTAGATTTTTTGGAATTTGCTGGTCAGTATTAAGTTGTACGTTGATTAATATATGAATCGCGGCCGTAAGAAATATATGTTTACAGAATTATGATCATTAAAGTCATCAACACAACTCTCTAAGACCACGTAACCCCAAAGAATAACTGTTTCATGAAATCTCATTCTTTGGGGTTACGTGGTCTTAGAGAGTTGTGTTGATGACTTTAATGATTATAATTCTGTAAATACATATTTGTTACGGCCTGTTACGGCTTGTCTCAGAATCATATTTTGATCGACGTACAGGTACAACTTAATACTGACCAGCAAATAGCAATAACCTAAAAAAAAATTGAATTTCGCGGGCTACCCTGGCACTTTCGCTTTAAGGTGAATGGGTAGTAGTAGACCGCGAAATTCAAATTTTCTTACGTTTTTTGCAATTTTTAGGTCAGTGTCAGATTGTATCTTGATCAAAATATGATTCGCGACAATAACAGGTACATATTTAAGGAATTATAATCATTAGAATCATTAATATATCTTTCTAAGTTAGATTTCTACCACCAACCACCAATCTCTTATGGAAAAGTGTTAGTGGTAGAAATCTAACTTACAAAGATGTATTATTGATTCTAATGATTATACTTCTCTAAATATGTACCTGCTATTGTCGCGAATCATATTTTGATCAAGATACAACCTGACACTGACCTGCAAATTGCAAAAAACATAAGAAAATTTGAATTTCGCGGTCTCAACTACCCATTCACCTTAAATGACTAGTTTGTTACACGTTTTGCTTTAACAATATTAATTTGACTCTGTTACCTGTTTACTTCGCGAATTACACGTCGCGACAATATTATATCGGATCGACAACGCTCTTCGCTCCCTTTCAATCATCATTCAAGTCCTCGTTTACTATGTGGCCAAGGTAGTGTACAGACGCCAGCACATCAAGCTACACCTAACTGTCAGATTTTCCCAATCAACTTTGAACCTTAAGCTTTAGCGATAAAGTTGAAAATCTATTAAAGAAATCTGACAGATTGTGGTAGGTTGATGTGCTGGCGTCCGTACCTAAAATGCGACACTATCTATTTAGTCGTTCACCAAACAGAAATACCGGAGGAACTATCTTAGGCTTCTTAGTACCTATCATAAACACCACAAGCTCACTCTTCCGTACATTCAACAAACCATGAGGCGTGGCGTATCTCTCACATATCTCCAGCATCCGTCTGAGTCCAACAATCGAGGGACTCAGCAGCACCATATCATCTGCATAACTGGAACTATTAATAATCTCACTATCAATAAAGCATCCGATACTAGTGCTGCTGAACTCCTTGATCAATTAAGGAAAAGTGCTACATTTGTTTCAGACCAACAAAAATTTTTTATTGTGTTGACATTCTTCTCCGCTAGGAGTAAATTATGTATTCTGTGGTTTACATTCTCTTTGCTACCCTGTGGTAGGCATGGAGAAAAGTGGCAAAATAAAACTAGTAGCCTCTATTCTCTTAAGGCGAAAGCGCCAGAGTAGCCCGCGAAATTCAAATTTTTTTACGTTTTTTGGAATTTGCTGGTCAGTATTAAGTTGTACGGTGATTAATATATGAATCGCGGCCGTAAGAAATATGTGTTTACAGAATTATATTCATTAAAGTCATCAACACAACTCTCTAAGACCACGTAAGTCCCAAGAATAACTGTTTCATGAAATCATCATTCTTTGGACTTACGTGGTCTTAGAATGTTGTGTTGATGACTTTAATGATTATAATTCTGTAAACACATATTTCTTACGGCCGCGATTCATATATTAATCAACGTACTACTTAATGCTGACCAGCAAATTGCAAAAAACGTAAGAAAATTTGAATTTCGCGGGCTACCTTAGAGTTTCCCCCTTAAGGCGAAAGCGCCAGGGTAGCCCGCGAAATTCAATTATTTTTAGGTTTTTTGGAATTTGCTGGTCAGTATTAAGTTGTACGTTGATTAATATATGAATCGCGGCCGTAAGAAATATGTGTTTACAGAATTATAATCATTAAAGTCATCAAAACAACTCTCTAAGACCACGTAAGTCCCAAGAATAACTGTTTCATGAAATCATCATTCTTTGGACTTACGTGGTCTTAGAGAGTTGTGTTGATGACTTTAATGATTATAATTCTGTAAACACATATTTCTTACGGCCGCGATTCATATAATAATCAACGTACAACTTAATGCTGACCAGCAAATTGCAAAAAACGTAAGAAAATTTGAATTTCGCGGGCTACCTTAGCGCTTCCCCCTTAACGTCGGTCGGGTAGTAGGCATTAGCATTACATTATATTGTAGACTATAGTCTGTGGTGGTGGTCATGGCTGTATGGGCTCAGTTCCCTTTGCCAAAAAAAAAAGTCTGTGGTGGTACATCCGGAACAGTGTTGCCAACTGCACTGTAATTACGGTAATAACACCGTAATCAGCATAGATCTACCACCTACCGTAGGATTATAATTACGGTAGCAAATTACACCGTAATACCCAATGAAGATCTTTTTTTTTTAATCTTGTAGATTTTTGTTTATTATATGATTATATAGATACAAACTAAATATTCAACCTTGCTAAAATTATTTTAGTTTATAGAAACTAAAATAATTTTAGCAAGTTTGAATGTTTATTTTCTATATGTTAGGGCATTTACCTTTTATTCTACGGACAACACTGTTTTATGCGTCGGGAAATCCCCCAATAGCATGGCTTGGAGATATTATGCAAAACAATTCGGTGGTGCTGTATGTATTTGAATTTTGATGTATTCATCACTTAGAACTTTTTAATTTACCTAGTTTATTTTTATCTTAAAGGGAATGCGCTAAGGTAGGCCGCGAAATTAAAATTTTCTTAAGTTTTTTGCAATTTGATGGTCAGTATTAAGTTCTACGTCGATCAAAATATGATTCGCGGCTGTAACAAATATGTATTTACAGAATTATAATCATTAAAGTCATCAACACAACTCTCTTAGACCACGTAACCCCAAAGAATGACGATTTCATGAAACAGTTATTCTTTGGGGTTAGGTACGTGGTTTTAGAGAGTTGTGTTGATGACTTTCATGATTATAATTCTGTAAATACATATTTGTTACGGCCGCTAATCATATTTTGATCGACGTACAACTTAATATCGACCAGCAAATTGCAAAAAACCTAAAAAAAATTGAATTTCGCGGGCTACCCTGGCGCTTTCACCTTAACATGCTAACTAAATAAACAAGGCAATTCTACCGTATCTCAAATATATATTACAATGCGTGCCACGTAAGAAGAGACTTGACAAACCGCGTGGTTTGATTTGCGCAGTAGACGATTTATAGGTCTCTTTAGCGGTATGAGCGCCTCCCTCAGACGAGGCGGGAAGGGACCGGGCGTCATCGGGGCGGCGGTAAGAGCGCGGGAGGTACGGCACGGCACCGCGCATGCGCGTTAATGGGCCTACCACACACACAAGCTTCACCACAGTTTTGCCTGCGCAAGCCGGTTTGTACACGGAACACCACAGTATATTACAAAGTACTCTGTGTGCGGAACACCGTGCGTGTGGTTGGTACAACTGTATCACGCGCCAACCCCACAGCTCGGCCTGCGCATTTTTCGACTTGCTTGAAATTTTGCCTACGCAAGCTCGGCCTGCGCGTACTTGCCTGTGTGTGTGTGAGTCAGGTTGGTCGTTCAGTGTTCAAGCCGCAGTCACAGAGTACTTTGTAGTTTGTAATATGGCCGCAGTCGAGGCTAGTTGTCGTTCGGTGAGGTCGTGGACGTCCGTCACTCAAAAATGGCAGATTTGCGAATGTACAATCGCGACTTCTTGACTGAATATAAGTTTTTATAAATCTCTGTCTGCATTATGGAAAATTAAATCTAAGGATTATTCCGACCGAAATAAAAAGAACTATGCTTACGAAAAAATGATAAATAAAATGAAAGAGGTAAGAACTCAAAACAATTTAACATCTCCTTTAATCAAATATTCCATTAAATTTCATTTTTACCCGACTTTTGCAGTCTTTTTTTTTTCACTAGCCAACACTTGAAAAATAGTAGCAGAAAAAATAATTCTTCACTCTCACAGAAATATGTGTATACAGAATTATAATCATTAAAGTCATCAACACAACTCTCTAAGACAACGTAAGTCCCAAGAATAACTGTTTCATGAAATCATCATTCTTTGAACTTACGTGGTCTTAGAGAGTTGTGTTGATGACTTTAATGATTATAATTCTGTAAACACATATTTTTTACGGCCGCGATTCATATATTAATCATAATTAAAAAGTCTTAATTGTTGAATACCTACTTCGTTATTAAATAATATCTCTTCCTATTTGGTAGTAAAATTCTATTAATCTCTTAAATAAATTACAAACTTTAGTGTTGTATAATTTAGAAGCATTTTTAAATTTTGTAAATGTAAGAACCATGTTTTCGTTTACTATGATTTTTTTCATGTTGACTTGAAAGAGCATGGCGGTTGAGAACATGTCATGCTCACTTAAATGTCTCATCGATGGTGGCGCGTGTGTTGGATCATTCGGTGTGTACGTTACCCCAGCAAGAAAGTGTCTCCTAGAGTTATAGGAGTAGGACGTATAATATGTGCCCTATCTGCTGTAAATGTGCCCCCAAATAAAAAATGTGTGCCCCCTGTCGTTTTAGAAAAAAACGGAAAAAACGATTCCTGCTGGGGTAACGTTTTTCTAGCAGGAAAATTCTAAACGAATGATCGGAGAGAGAAAAATTGTACATGGCCAGAGAGCTTATATGTGTGCCAAAATGTGCCCCCATAAAAAAAATCTGTGCCCCTTCAGGTTTTCGAGATATTGCATTTCCTGCTGGAGTAACGTTTTGATGAATCGTATATCTCTACAACCATTGCATGTGCCCCTGTAGAGTAAACATACACGAGTAGCTCTTAATGTGTGCCCCTTAGTGCCCCAATTTGTTTTAAGAAAATATTTATAGTTTTCAAGTTATAGCGGTTTTATGAAAACCCGAAAAAACATCGCAGCGCCTAAATTAGACAAGAAACAAGTTCGCTGAAAACTGTATTTGGTCCTTCTTGACGCTAATAATAACCATACAAAGTTTCAAAACTATTCATGCATGCGTTTTTGCTAAAAGTCAAAACGATGGTGTCCTAACTTTGACGGCAAAATACAAGGAACCGGCTCAATCCGAGATGTGTAGGTGTAAACCAAAATCATGTGCCTTTAGTCAAAAATATATGGTGAAAATATTCAGCTTGGAATGTTTCGCATTAAGTAAATATTAACAAAAAACCAAAATATGTAAGCAACGGCTGGTTATCCGACCAAATTTGAATGACTACTAAAAAGCGACGGATTCATACATATCGATGACCTTCTTTATGGAACGTATTATACCTAAGCTGTTGTCCGTACAGTCGCGTTCAAAAGTTTTGGGGGCTAATTAAAAAATATATTAAATGCACCTTGTGACTATAATAAATGAAACAGCTTGTTAATGTGGAAATTATTATTTTTATTCCCTTAATTTTAATTCTTAAAGTAATTATTGCATCAAATCACAGATCAAAGTTCCTACCTATAAATATTAGAAATTAGTATATAAAGTAATGAAAAAAATCGGTTGTCTGTAAAGTCGGTTTACTGACGATAGTTGAACGTGACAACGTCATAAGAAAATACTGATGGAATAGTTGCATTGCATTTGTTAATATTCGCTTGCACTTCAAGCCGCCATGGAACGCTACAGAGCGAGGCCGCGAGGTAACGCTACATGAGTCATGTTTTTTCGTGAGTGCAGCCAGCTTCATCGATTTATTAGACGTTGTCACGTCAAAAATCCAAGTACCTACTTGATAAGACAAGTATTTTTAAATAGGTAAGTCAAAACAATGCCATTAAATACTTACCACCGCAGATCGTGCCATAAAATTCAACACCCCTACAACCACATAATTGTTATAAAATGCTTAATACGCCACTTTCAACCAACTCAAAAAAAAGTAAACAAACAGTATCAGTGCAACTGCGTGACTCAACGTAACAGTGTCCTTGGCGTCATAACATAACTGCAACTGTTTACCAATACCAAGTAATAATCCAAACGCACTTCCTCAATAAACACTTCGTACCTATTATTCATAATAGAGCGACGTTACACGTAACCTGTCTCTGTCACACTAACACCGTACGCGTACTAGCTGTCTCACTTTCTCCAAGCTAGACAAAGCGACTCCTTGCGACACGACGTCAGCGGATGCCGCGGGGCCAGAGATATATGCAGCGGTGTGGGGAGGCGAAAAAAGGGAATCTTCTATTAAGTAAGGTGAATGCTCCAACCAGCCCGCAAAATTCAAATTTTTTCTGTTTTTTTTTGTTCCTACGCCTTTTTGAACTTGGAGGGTTGTATTGGTGATTTTGATGATTATAATTCTGTAACTATATACGTCTTACAACCGCGAATAATATTTTAATCAACATACAACCTAGCACTGGCCTGCAATTTGCAAAAAACGCAAGAAATTTTGAATTTCGCGGGCTAGTTGGAAAAACTTACAATGCGTGCCACGAAAGATGAGACTTGACACACCACGTGGTTTGACATGCGCAGTACACGATTTTAGGTATCTTTAGCGGTATGAGGTCTGAGTGCGGGACGGGACTGGACGTCATAGGGGCGGCGGAAAGAGCGGGGGAGGCGGGTCAAGTCTCATCTTTCGTGGCACGCATTGTACTGTTAATTTATCTAACCTATGGCTTATCAATAAATACGGGCTTTTTATTTATATACAAAAAAGAGCTACCTCTTTTTAGTAGTAGGTATTCATCACACATTTCATGAACTATATTTTTTTTAAACATCGGGACCAAGTCAAAGACCTGGCAAATATCTCGATGTATTTCTTTCGTTCACACATAAATTACTGGATGTATTTTAATGAAATTTAGAATCGAGAAGATAGCTTACCTTGGAATAGCACTTAGGCTACTATTTATAATGTACTTAATCATGTGTAACGTCATAGAAACAGCTAGTAGAATATAATTTTTTTTTTTTTTTTTTTTATTATATTTCTTACACACAACAAGTTATTTTTTACAGTTTTTTACTCGCCAAACTTTACAGTTTGATGGCGAGAAGCGCTCGTTTATGAAAACATAACTCAAAATTATAAACTTAAACTAAAATCGAATATAAAAACTTACTGCTACATTCTGTCTCGTGAATTTATTTTTCGACAACGACAGACCGACACCAACACAAAACAAAATGAATTTCAAACCGGAGTGACCACTGCTGGCCACTCCGGTCCAGAATCTACCGCTTATCAGTCCGACGACGTGTCCGCGTTCTCCAAAAATAAATTCTTTAGCTTAGCCTTTAACACACCTTCCATCCAATAACAACTTTATTTAATTACTTATTACTTTTGTAAGTCAGTGTACTCAGGCACAACACGTGTGAACCGGTTAGTGAGTAAAGTAAAGAAGGTCATCGATATGTATGAATCCGTCGCTTTTTAGTAGTCATTCAAATTTGGTAGGATAACCAGCCGTTGCTTACATATTTTGGTTTTTTGTTAATATTTACTTAATGCGAAACATTCCAAGCTGAATATTTTCACCATATATTTTTGACTAAAGGCACATTTTGGCACACATATAAGCTCTCTGGCCATGCACAATTTTTCTCTCTCCGATCATTCGTTTAGAATTTTCCTGCTAGAAAAACGTTACCCCAGCAGGAATCGTTTTTTCCGTTTTTTTCCAAAACGACAGGGGGCACACATTTTTTATTTGGGGGCACATTTACAGCAGATAGGGCACATATTATACGTTCTACTCCTATAACTCTAGGAGACACTTTCTTGCTGGGGTAACGTACACTCATTCGGTTCCCTACAAAATGGTTGAGCTAGATGGTGCTGATCCACGCTTCATGTTCGTGAACGGGCGCCGTCGGTTGAGACTGGTCATTTCTTAACTGCCAAGGCTTATTTTTAATCTTATATTTTGAAATGTTTCTTCATTTGTGTTTTTTTTTTACATTGTTCTCGCATATAGAAGCAATTATGTACCCACGATTTGTAATATCTTGATTTAAAAGAGTGTCCATGGAGTTTCTTGCCCGTTCTTCTCCATAGAGATCTACGTTTTGGAATGGGCAACTAGCTTCAACTTTCTGACTAACTGACGGACTATTTTAATTTTGACAATTCAAAAGTGCCTGTACAAGGTTTAATTGAAATAAATGCTTTGAGTTTTAGTTTGAGTTTGAGTTTGAATCAACGTACAGTCAGGTGCAGAGAAATGGTAACCCCTCAAGACTTAAAGATTATCGCCCGAGCACGCTCGGGCCCGCGTGTTTCACGTGAGCCTTGAGCAGCTCCCTCCCCCGCCACCGCACCCATCTCTGCCCGAGTGCATCTACCGATCCGCCTCAAATATTATTTGCAAGTTTTTAATAATTTTTAAATGGTATTTTATCGGCTTCCTTCTGGCCAAACCGTATATACCAAGAATAACTTACAAAAAGACGCCTTGCGTGTGATTAAGATACGAACAGTTATCAACCTCAACGAAAATTGGAATAGCATTAATCTTTTTATCGAACAAGGTTATTAACGGTCTAATCTTCTAGATATTAAGGTTTAAATTTCAACTTCCGTGTTATATTTAATACTAGCACCTTACCGTCTTGTTTTACAAAATGCAATACGCAACTACTCAATTAACTAAAAGATAAGGTTGAAATTAGCATGGATTTCTCGTTTGCTTGAATAGAATGTGTTGATTCCGATTGTTGCACTACCTTCATTTTACTTCAGAAACTTAACTGCTGTATGAACTGCGAGTTAAGGTTGAATTTAGTATACTTATTCGCCTTATTTACTAAACTGTGATTGAGGGTATTTTTACTTTTCAAATGGTTTCATTTTCGTGCCGATTCGCTTGTGTCTAATTATCTTCATCGTAATATTATCCAATTTATTATGTTTTTGACCAGTTGATTTTATTAATCGATGGTAGGGTTCGATTAACAACTTTATTGAAGGCTCAAATTGTTGTTCTGTGGGAAAAGGAACAAAACAAAGTAAATATCACGAGATAATTATGATCATAACGGTAAGATTTACGTTATTCTTACACATATACCTATTTATTGTTGCAATCATGTTGCATTATTACTTACAAGTTGGATTTTTTTTAATGTATTTCTAATATTATTATTTTCATTACAGAGAAAAACAGTTTGTAGATGGATACAAAGGTATCAAGCGACGGGTGATGTGAAATGTGATCACCAAGGCCCTCGCCCGATTGCTTACACTAATGAATCGAAGCGACAACGTAATATGTATTGTGAAAGTTCACTCAGTGGCACCCTTCAAAACTACGCGTTCAAATGCTGACTTCAAGAAGTGTTAGACAGTGACGGCCATCCTATCCGTTATGAATAGGCAACTCGGCAGATTGACTGTGTAACTTATTTGATAAAATTGCATTGGAACATTTATATGAGCAAGTGTTAATAATTCCCAATATCATTCCATAATCAGTGGGATCATTATCTCGTAGTTAATCAAAAATAAATGTGATATATTGGCAACATTCGCCCCGCCAAAACATAGACAGTTTTTGACAGCTGACACTCAGAAATGATTATTGTGTACGAACGATTAAAAAAGAGAAACAATAAAAGTAAAACCAAGATTTAAACGAATAATTGTGTTTTATTATTCAAAATATAAAACTGGCGACGAGGATTAAAATGTCGTTAATTGGCAGCATTGAACATTTCAATGCAGAAAAACAAAACTTCAATGATTACAGTGAGCGAATGGAACAATTTTTCATTGTAAACCAAGTGAAGGAAGCCATGAAGGTACCAATGCTCATTACCCTAATTGGGCCAGACACGTACAACGTACTGAAAAATCTAGTATCTCCAGACTCACCAGCGACCAAAACCTATGCGGAACTGATCGAGGCTCTGACTCGACATTATGTGGTAAAGAAATCCGCGGTAGCCAGCCGGTATGAGTTTTACAAATGTAAACAAAAAGAAGAACAAAGTGTAAACGATTTTGTGGTGGAAGTAAAAAGAAAAGCTGCCCCATGTAATTTCGGTACCTTTCTCAACGAAGCTTTAAGAGATCGTTTGGTGTGTGGGTTATCTCGAGAACAACTCATCAAGAAGCTCTTGACAGTGGGTGACAGTCTTTCATTTGAAGAAGCTGTGAAGATAGCAACAGCATATGAAAGTGCGGAAAACGAAACAAGGAACATTCAGCCCGATCTAAGTGTACAGATCCTCCAAAAGCAGGTTCCGGTACAGAAACACTCTCCTTTTCGAACCCAGACACGTAGCCAAATTAGTAATGGGGATGATGCAAAAGGTAATGTATCAAATGCCCGAAATAATGGAGAGTGCACCCGTTGTGGTGGAAAGCATATGGCAGACAAGTGTTTCAAGAAGAATTGGGCGTGCTTTCACTGTAACAGACCAGGTCACCTTGCAACAAAATGTCGTTTCCGTTTATTTGGAGGAAGAAATATGTTGAAACAAATGAATGAGCAGCATACTGAAAAACAGGATATCGAGGACGGAGAAGTCATTCTTGGCAGTATTCAGCAACTGTCTAGTGGAGAAGACATTGCTTGGATGCCATTATGACTGAAAAGTGGGCATATTTTAAAAATGCAAGTGGACACAGGAGCCTGTAAATCAGTAATACATAAAAGAGATTATGATGAATATTTTGCTAAAAGTGTTTTAAGTAAGTGTAACTATAGGTTAAAGTCAGTGTCAGGTGAGCTTCTAAACATTCTAGGATCTTTTAAAATAACATTTAGTAATTCAAAACAAGAATTGTATTTGGTGGTGATTGATTGTGAAAAGTATTTTGTTCCATTAGTGGGAAGAAATTGGTTAAGAGTCTTATTTCCTAAATGGCAAAAGTATTTTGAGATAAGACAAGTAAGATCTGTAGACAGTGACAAAGATAAATTGGTAGAAATGATTAAAACAAAATATAAAAAAGTTTTTGAGAAAGACAGATCATCTCACATATTAAAATTGAAGGCTAGTTTAAAACTTAAACAAGGAGCTGAGCCTATTTTCCACAGAGCTTATACTATTCCATATTCTAAGAAAGAGGAAGTTGAAAAGGAGTTATTAAGTCTGAAAAAGTAGGAATTATTGAAAGAGTAAAGCATAGTAGTTGGGCCAGCCCAATAGTATTGGCTCAGAGAAGTGATAAGAAGCTGCGTGTTTGTGTGGATTACAAAGTCACACTTAATAGAGTGTTGGACACAGCACTATCCTTTGCCAATACCAGAGGACATTTTTACAGCTCTAAGTGGGGGTAGTGTGTTCTGTGTTTTAGATTTAACAGGAGCCTATCAACAATTGTTATTAGAAGAGGGTTCTCGTGAATACATGACTATTAATACACATTTAGGATTGTTTAGACCAACCAGGTTGCAATTTGGTGTATCTAGTGGACCATCTGTATTTCAATGTGCTATGGATCAAATTTTACAAGGGTTAGACAATGTGAAATGTTTCATAGATGATGTTGTTATAAAGGGAAATAGTCTTTTGGACTGTTATAACCATGTAACTCAAGTTTTAGAACGTTTAAAAGCATATAATGTCAAAGTTAATTTGGAAAAATGTCAGTTTTTCTGTAATGAAATTAAGTTTTTAGGACATCAGATTGACAAAACAGGAATTAAACCCTTGCCAGATAAAGTAGAAGCCATTTTAAGAGCTCCAGCACCTATAACAGTAACTCAATTACAAGCTTATCTTGGGCTTTTGAATTACTATTGTAAATTTTTGCCAAGGTTGTCAGAAACCTTATCACCCCTGCATAAATTATTAAAAAACAACACTATTTTTAAGTGGTCGGAGAACTGTGAAAAAGCATTCCAAAATAGTAAGCAATTAATGATTGAAAATCAACTGCTGGTCCATTATGATGTAAATAAAGAATTGTATTTAACAACAGATGCTAGTGAGTATGGAGTTGGGGCAGTACTAAGTCACAAAATAGATGGAGAGCCCATAAGTTTTGCATCTGGAACTTTAAATAGTGCTCAAAGAAATTACTCACAAGTGGAAAAAGAAGCTTTAGCTATAATTTTTGCAATAAAAAAGTTTCATAAGTTTTTGTATGGCCGTAAATTCGTTTTGATCACTGATCACCAACCATTAAAATTCATTTTTGATCCTCTTAAAAGAATTCCGGTTACTGCAAATGCTAGACTTCAAAGATGGGCTCTATTTCTGTCGGGATATACTTATGAGATTAGTTATAGGAAAGGAACTTTATTGGGAAATGCAGATGCTTTATCACGTCTGCCTTTGCCAGAAGTTGCGGAAGTAGGTGATGCCATAAACTTTTTGAGTTTCTCTGAAAATCCACCAATAGATTTTAAAAATATTGCTTTTTATACTCAAACAGATCAAATTTTATGTAAAGTTTATGAATATGTCATATCTGGTTGGCCAAATAATGTAAGCGATGACAACTTAAAACCCTATTTTTTAAAGCGTGCTGAATTATGTACGGAACAAAAGTGTTTGTTATGGGGTAGTAGAGTTATTATACCGCTTAAGTTAAGATCAAAAGTACTTAGTATGTTTCATGAATCTCATCAAGGTGTTGTCCAATCAAAAATGCTAATGAGGGAATATTGCTGGTGGCCAAATTTGGGACAGGACATTGAAAAACTTGTACAGGCTTGTGAGACTTGTCAGGCAACTAGAAGTTTTACAAATGCATGCCCACTGACTCCTTGGATCAAAACTGAAAGAAATTTTGAGAGGGTACATGTTGATTTTTTTTATATAAATTCTATTACATATTTTCTGATTGTTGATTCACGATCAAAATGGTTAGATGTGCACATTATGCAAAGTACAACTGTTCCTCAAGTAGTGGAAAAATTATGTAAAACTTTTGCTATCATTGGCATACCGGCTACATTAGCAAGTGATAATGGGCCTCCATTTAATTCGGTTGAATTTGTAAATTTTTTAAAAGTAAATGGATGCATAGCAGTTAAAACCCCACCCTACCACCCACAGTCTAATGGGATGGCTGAGAGAACAGTGCAAACTATAAAAAAAAGTTTAAGTAGACTGGCAGGTGAAAATTCAAAATTAAGTCCAGAAATACTATTACAAAATTTTCTATTCACTTATAGAAACACTCCAAATGCAACGGGTATGTCGCCAAATGAGATTTTGTTCAAACAAAAACCCCGGACTAAATTTGATTTAATGAAACCACATAATGTTATTTCAAAAAAAACTTGTAAAACAAATGAAAAAAAAAGCAGGGTATTTCAAGAAGGGCATAAGGTTTGGTGTAAAGAACTCAGTAAAGGGAAAGGATGGGTCAAGGGAGTGGTTTTGAAGTGACTAAGTATAGCTAGATATTTAGTGGATGTTGAGGGAGTTCATAAACATTATCATGCATCTTCTCTTAGACCATGTGAGGGTAATGTAGATACTAAAGATGAGTTGGATGTTCTGCCTGAGCGGGTGCAGGAGACTCTAGGACATGAATCCTCACCTCAGTATATAACTGGGGAAGGGGTCGACAGAACTTTAGGACTTGATACAAATAATAATGGAACGGATTTAGGAAGTTATAGGGAAGAGGAAGAATTTCATGACAGTGGTTTGGATAGGGACAGGGATACTCCTAGGAATTCAAATCTTGAGCCCCCTTCGCCTGGGGTCCGTAGATCAGGTAGAGTAAGAAAAGCTCCTGACCGTTTGGATTTGTAGATAGAGACTTGCTTTTTAAAAAAAGGGGACGAATGTGATATATTGGCAACATTCGCCCCGCCAAAACATAGACAGTTTTTGACAGCTGACACTCAGAAATGATTATTGTGTACGAACGATTAAAAAAGAGAAACAATAAAAGTAAAACCAAGATTTAAACGAATAATTGTGTTTTATTATTCAAAATATAAAAATAAACATCCTTTATTATTATCAATCCAGTTACTCTTGTTTACAAGTAGTCTGTTAACGATTCATATCTGACCTCACATATTTTTCTAATATTGTGTTAAATAAGGCTTATCAGAAAATGTGATAAAAGAGAAAGATGTATATTGCTATACTGTTATAGTTTAGCATGTTGGTTCTGTGTACGTTACCCCAGCAAGAAAGTGTCTCCTAGAGTTATAGGAGTAGAACGTATAATATGTGCCCTATCTGCTGTAAATGTGCCCCCAAATAAAAAATGTGTGCCCCCTGTCGTTTTAGAAAAAAACGGAAAAAACGATTCCTGCTGGGGTAACGTTTTTCTAGCAGGAAAATTCTAAACGAATGATCGGAGAGAGAAAAATTGTGCATGGCCAGAGAGCTTATAGGTGTGCCTTAATGTGCCCCCAAAAAAAAAATCTGTGCCCCTTCAGGTTTTCGAGATATTGCATTTCCTGCTGGAGTAACGTTTTGATGAATCGTATATCTCTACAACCATTGCATGTGCCCCTGTAGAGTAAACATACACGAGTAGCTCTTTATGTGTGCCCCTTAGTGCCCCAATTAGTTTTAAGAAAATATTTATAGTTTTCAAGTTATAGCGGTTTTATGAAAACCCGAAAAAACATCGCAGCGCCTAAATTAGACAAGAAACAAGTTCGCTGAAAACTGTATTCGGTCCTTCTTGACGCTAATAATAACCATACAAAGTTTCAAAACTATTCATGCATGCGTTTTTGCTAAAAGTCAAAACGATGGTGTCCAGCATATAAGTTCCTTGTGGTGTCCTAACTTTGACGGCAAAATACAAGGAACCGGCTCAATCCGAGATGTGTAGGTGTAAACCAAAATCATGTGCCTTTAGTCAAAAATATATGGTGAAAATATTCAGCTTGGAATGTTTCGCATTAAGTAAATATTAACAAAAAACCAAAATATGTAAGCAACGGCTGGTTATCCGACCAAATTTGAATGACTACTAAAAAGCGACGGATTCATACATATCGATGACCTTCTTTACTTTACTCACTAACCGGTTCACACGTGTTGTGCCTGAGTACACTGACTTACAAAAGTAATATGTAATTAAATAAAGTTGTTATTGGATTATATTCTACTAGCTGTTTCTATGACGTTACACATGATTAAGTACATTATAAATAGTAGCCTAAGTGCTATTCCAAGGTAAGCTATCTTCTCGATTCTAAATTTCATTAAAATACATCCAGTAATTTATGTGTGAACGAAAGAAATACATCGAGATATTTGCCAGGTCTTTGACTTGGTCCCGATGTTTAAAAAAAAATATAGTTCATGAAATGTGTGATGAATACCTACTACTAAAAAGAGGTAGCTCTTTTTTGTATATAAATAAAAAGCCCGTATTTGTCTTTTTATATTAGGTACATATATATTTATTGATAAGCCGTAGGTTAGATAAATTAATAGTACAATGCATGCCACGAAATGAGACTTGACCCGCCTCCCCCGCTCTTTCCGCCGCCCCTATGACGTCCAGTCCCGTCCCGCACTCAGACCTCATACCGCTAAAGATACCTAAAATCGTGTACTGCGCATGTCAAACCACGTGGTGTGTCAAGTCTCATCTTTCGTGGCACGCATTGTAAGTTTTTCATCATTAAGGGGAATGCTCCAACTAGCCCGCGAAATTCAAAATTTCTTGCGTTTTTTGCAATTTGCAGGCCAGTGCTAGGTTGTATGTTGATTAAAATATTATTCGCGGTTGTAAGACGTATATAGTTACAGAATCATAATCATCAAAATCACCAATACAACCCTCTAAGTTCATAAAGGCATAGGAACAAAAAAAAAACAGAAAAATTTGAATTTTGCGGGCTGGTTGGAGCATTCACCTTACTTAATAGAAGATTCCCTTTTTTCACCTCCCCACACCGCTGCATATATCTCTGGCCCCGCGGCATCCGCTGACGTCGTGTCGCAAGGAGTCGCTTTGTCTAGCTTGGAGAAAGTGAGACAGCTAGTACGCGTACGGTGTTAGTGTGACAGAGACAGGTTACGTGTAACGTCGCTCTATTATGAATAATAGGTACGAAGTGTTTATTGAGGAAGTGCGTTTGGATTATTACTTGGTATTGGTAAACAGTTGCAGTTATGTTATGACGCCAAGGACACTGTTACGTTGAGTCACGCAGTTGCACTGATACTGTTTGTTTACTTTTTTTTGAGTTGGTTGAAAGTGGCGTATTAAGCATTTTATAACAATTATGTGGTTGTAGGGGTGTTGAATTTTATGGCACGATCTGCGGTGGTAAGTATTTAATGGCATTGTTTTGAATTACCTATTTAAAAATACTTGTCTTATCAAGTACTTGGATTTTTGACGTGACAACGTCTAATAAATCGATGAAGCTGGCTGCACTCACGAAAAAACATGACTCATGTAGCGTTACCTCGCGGCCTCGCTCTGTAGCGTTCCATGGCGGCTTGAAGTGCAAGCGAATATTAACAAATGCAATGCAACTATTCCATCAGTATTTTCTTATGACGTTGTCACGTTCAACTATCGTCAGTAAACCGACTTTACAGACAACCGATTTTTTTCATTACTTTATATACTAATTTCTAATATTTATAGGTAGGAACTTTGATCTGTGATTTGATGCAATAATTACTTTAAGAATTAAAATTAAGGGAATAAAAATAATAATTTCCACATCAACAAGCTGTTTCATTTATTATAGTCACAAGGTGCATTTAATATATTTTTTAATTAGCCCCCAAAACTTTTGAACGCGACTGTACGGACAACAGCTTAGGTATAATACGTTCAATAAAGAAGGTCATCGATATGTATGAATCCGTCGCTTTTTAGTAGTCATTCAAATTTGGTCGGATAACCAGCCGTTGCTTACATATTTTGGTTTTTTGTTAATATTTACTTAATGCGAAACATTCCAAGCTGAATATTTTCACCATATATTTTTGACTAAAGGCACATTATTTTGGTTTACACCTACACATCTCGGATTGAGCCGGTTCCTTGTATTTTGCCGTCAAAGTTAGGACACCATCGTTTTGACTTTTAGCAAAAACGCATGCATGAATAGTTTTGAAACTTTGTATGGTTATTATTAGCGTCAAGAAGGACCGAATACAGTTTTCAGCGAACTTGTTTCTTGTCTAATTTAGGCGCTGCGATGTTTTTTCGGGTTTTCATAAAACCGCTATAACTTGAAAACTATAAATATTTTCTTAAAACTAATTGGGGCACTAAGGGGCACACATTAAGAGCTACTCGTGTATGTTTACTCTATAGGGGCACATGCAATGGTTGTAGAGATATACGATTCATCAAAACGTTACTCCAGCAGGAAATGCAATATCTCGAAAACCTGAAGGGGCACAGATTTTTTTTTTGGGGGCACATTAAGGCACACCTATAAGCTCTCTGGCCATGCACAATTTTTCTCTCTCCGATCATTCGTTTAGAATTTTCCTGCTAGAAAAACGTTACCCCAGCAGGAATCGTTTTTTCCGTTTTTTTCCAAAACGACAGGGGGCACACATTTTTTATTTGGGGGCACATTTACAGCAGATAGGGCACATATTATACGTCCTACTCCTATAACTCTAGGAGACACTTTCTTGCTGGGGTAACGTACACGTTGGTTCTTCCTCTGTGATTCACAGGCACAAATGACAACATTTCATTTTTAACCAAGCTTTTTTCCGATATTATACAGAGTATAAAAAATGTATGTTTTCACAACTTTAAATAAATAAATATTACTGTAGTTATGTTTCTAGAAATATCTATAAACGAACCGTTATCTGTTAAACGTTCTAAGCCAAAATAAGGTATCTATTTTGTGTTCAGTTAATATTCTAAGTAAATAACCCCAATTTAACACAGACAGGAATCTGTATATTCAACCAGGAAGTGGATTTCATGAAGTCCTAGAAATGTAATTAGAAAAATAAATGAATATTGTTTATGCAAAATGCCTAACTTTTATTACAAACCTCCATTTGATTTCTTAATAATAATAAACAAAAATCACCTACTAAAGAAACTAAAAAAAAAAAATAAAGGTAAATAAATAAAATAAAAAAAAAAAACACTGGCACTCCGGTAGTGCCGACAGAAGTGAAAACTTGAACAATTACGAGTGTATTTTGTGAATCGTCTTATAAACAAAACACGCGTGTTAAGGTGTGTTCCTTATTTTATAGGGTTTTTTGCAAATCAGGTATGATGACCAAAGTGACTGGTTTATTCTTCTCGTGAAAGGAATTTATTCAGATTTACAAATAAGCACACAGGATAGACTTCAGTTCGTGGTGTTGGTCGCGGCAGTGGTAAGAGAAGCAAGCCGCTCGCATGGAGCTCGTCGTCAGTTATATATCCGTGGTTCAGCGCCATCTCGTCGTTGTTGGATGAACTACGTAGTTAGTACGCGAGGCCCTCGTAGTTCTTCCCGATGTGCATAGATGGCGCTGTCCTCAACAACGCGCGTCTTACGTTTTACGTCTTACGAATTTTCGATCAGGGTCACGTGACCTGACGCGAGTTTAGAAGTTTTTACCCATTCCAAAAAAAGTACACAGCGCCGCTAAAGAAGTTTTCACTTCAAAAAAACCCTTCTCATGCGCGGATTTGAACTCGAGACCATCACATTGCTAAGCCGCAATGTATACCACTAGACCAACACGCCATTTGCGTTACATTACAAAAAACTTAAATAGGATCGATGTCCTTACCAAGGGGTAACCATCACTATGAAGCGGACTGTACAACTTAATGCTGACCAGCAAATTGCAAAAAACGTAAGAAAATTTGAATTTCGCGGGCTACCTTAGCGCTTCCCCCTTAACTGTGCCGTGTGGTAATGCCGTCCGTCTACAGTTTTTTCAAGCGAGAAGCTTGCGCAGGCAGAACTGTGGTGAAGCTTGTGCGTGTGGTAGGCCCATTATTAGTCGCCTGCCGCTCTCTTCACCCCGCGCAGGTACCGCTTGACTCCGCAAGTACAGACGAGTGCAACCTGTATTATTTTCTACTTTGTTTATAGTTGTGTAGTTTTAAACGAGTGCAAGTGAAATATTAATTATGCCGCGAGGTAAAATCTTAAGAAGGCATAGTAGGAAGATGGTTTACGACGTGTACACCTATAATCAGGGGCGGTACCTTCATAGAAGCCGAAAAGCCCGGCTTGCCCTAATAAAATTATAATTCACAACAATAAACTTACTTAAACCTATCAATAAATAAATATATTAAAAAAATACCAATCAATGAACTCGAACACAAACATTAATAACTGATAATCAGCCAATCCCTCAGTTGGGCGTTTTTTTATACGTTGAAAATCTGTGGGCTTGCCCTAATTTTGACTCCTAGGCACGCCACTGCCTATAATATGTCAAAAGAAGCAAAGGAAGGTGTACAAAATAGAGAATAGAATGGCAATCTGCTGCGTGACAGGGACAAAATAGGCTATGCATACAAACTAACTATCTCTTTCTATCTTATACGTTCCGTATTATCTAACGCTGTCGTACCTTTAAGTTAGTACTTATAATAACAACGCAACGATATCTGAACGCCATTCAGTATGAACATGGCGTATCTTTCTTTATAATATCATTGAATATTATAATAATATTCTGTAGAATTTTAATCTAAATGTCATCGAAAAATCCCTGTATAGGTAGCCACACAAATTATGAATAACTATTTCGTACATGACTGTACCTGCGCAAGCTCCCCACTACTGACACTCGTCAAGTCTCTTCTTACGTGGCACGCACTGGTACAACATAACGTTGACTGAATTCAATAGTGTCACAAGACAAAATTCATCAATTTGAGAAATCGCACAATCTAACTGTCGTAGACGAATGCGTGCGCACTAATAAGCTCTTTGTTACTGCACTTTATGGAACATATAGTTGATGTTGGGTTTTTATTAATCTTAAGTTATAGCTTCAGTTACCAGCAGTAATGGTTTTGTGATAATTTCGTTATTTTGATTAATATGAGGCTCAGAAGTTAGTGACTCGGAGTTGTGCCAGTTTTGCATGTATTTCTTTTTACGTTTTAGATTAATGCCAGAAATTACATTTGATAAATTAAGAAAATACGAATACTATTTTGCAAAAAAACTAGCTAAGTAGAGGTTAAAACTAGAAGGGTATCAAAGGAATTGTTAAATACTAAATAAAAAAAAAGTAAGTAATTAAAAAAAATAAAAACCCGACTGCGTAAAAAACTTAATAAAAAAAAATAGAAAAGCTAAAAACAAGCCCATTTTAAATTAAATTAAAGTTGGAAGCAGGCGGGACCCACTTGAATTTGAAAATATAATAAAAGGGCATTTTCATTTCTAAGTGCCACCCGTTCTTAATATTGAGTGTAACAATAAATTGTGATTTTCTTATTATTTTATTTTTTATAATAATAAAACAACTATCAAGTTATCTAAAAAGATGTTATATTATATTAAAATCCTGCAATTTCAGACTAAAAGCATATGAAACGTTAACTTGAGTCATAAAATAATATCCATTTCGTTACCAAATTGAAATGTGAAAAAGGAAATTAAAAGACATTTGTTTGTTGTCTTACTTATTTTTATCCGATTAAACAAATAACATTCTTCTAAAAATCAATTTAATTTGGCATGTTAGGCTTAAAATAATATTACAAAAAAGATTTGCAACCAATTTCGTTACCATTGTGTGTGAAACCAACATTCATTTTCTTATTTTTTATTAAAATAATTCAAATAGCAAAAATCTAAAATATGCATACAAAAGAAAATCTTGCGTACTTTCGCATACCAAATTATAAATTACAGAACGTTTGGGAAATTATTTTAAAATTAAAATTATTATATGTGTGGTTTCGAGGACAGTAACGAAACCGAAACATAAGGCAGTGTCTACAAAGTCCTTAAAGATTAAGTATCAAAAATTGAATTTGTTCTTAAATTACAATAAATTTTAAACATTACCTTATTATTTTAATGAGATAATCGATAATTTTTTTATTAATTATTAAAGAATTATATTAATTAATAAATGAATTATTAAAATTAAGAACACACACGAACATTCGCGCAAGCTCCCTGCGCCGGCGCCGCCTCAACGAAACAGCAGGCGCAGGCATACATTTTCACCGCGCCGTAGAAAGAGAGGTGTGGATACTTCCTTTCCTACGCCGCGCCGCGCCGGCTGTCTACTCTCCATCTGTCTTACGAATTTTCGATCAGGATCACGTGTCCTGACGCGAGTTTAACATTTTCTACCCATTACAAAAAAAGTGTACAACGTCGCTAAAGAAGTTTTCACTTCAAAAAATATTTAGTTATAACCACAGCTTTATGATTCGGTTTCGTTACTTTTGATGTTCGGCTTGTACGTTACTATAAGCAAAGTAACGAAACCGAAATGATGGACAACTACTTTCATAAATAAAATTATTTCTTGTAATTTAACTAATTCTTAGATAGTATGTATTTCTTTGCAAATCACTTCATAATCTAATTAAGAAAATATTAAAACGATCTGTTAGCTACAAGTTTAGATTTATAAAGGTAAAATTGTAGTAACTAACCCGGACATGTTTTAGCACACACTCTTGTCACACGGCTGATGCAACCTCACTGACGCTGTCTGGACGAAATGGCCGACACTCTAACACAGATTCGACATTATACGAACAATGTTGCATTTAAAAAATATTTCGATACCACTCGGAAAATTTGGAAAGGCAAAAACACGGTAACTAAACGGACACTGTCGGAATGCCGATAAAATGGGTGTTTCAATTTATTTAAAAAAAAGTATAAATTACTTAAAAAGCAGATTTTTTTTTTGCATAATTGTTAGTTTATATTGTATGCTTCTAATTAAGTGAAAAAACATTACCCCAAGTGGAATAAAAATGTTGAAAAAAAATACAAGTTTAGTCAATAGTTGGTCGTGGACAGTGAAATATAGGGGGTAATTTCGAAAAGTAATCTATTTTATTATTATTTTCTTGACTAAGTGTTAAAATATTATGTTACTATCTTAAGCTAAGGATGTAGCGGTATCCTCAGGATTAAAATCATTTTGATAATTATCCTACCGAAATAATATAATAATTAATTTAATACGAGGGACAGTCAAAATGCGGGGGTGGTCTTTAAAAATGAAAATGCCCAAAAATGGTATGGGTCCCGCCACTTCGAATTACTTTTAACCATATAAGTTGTATATATTTTTGTAATCGCTGTTTAAAACCCTTAATTTTGATACCCCAATCGATAGGTTTGTAAAAAAAACATTTTTTTATAACAATATGGCGCAAAAAATCGGCCATTTTATATTTTTTTCAATTTTGATATATTTCCAGTGTCACTCTCACAGTAAATACGAATCTAACGACACCTCTCAAGCTAAAGTCCATCGAGCCATTCAGGCTGCAGAGCGTACCAAACAATTATACATACATACATACATACTGTCGAAAAACATAACCCTCCTTCTGGCGCAGTTGGGTAACTATTAACAAGTTTAGTAATTGAATACCTATTTATTTCTAAAAGTTCTGAATCTGTGACTTCTTATAAGCGAACAACTACAAACAATGACATCCTATATGAAAAATCTAATGAAAATTAAAATATTTGGGATTTTTTATTGTAAAGTACCTAAGCACATCCTGTAGTAAAAATAAATTGACGCAGGGATACATAATTCAGTCAAAAGAAAACGTACTGACAATCGGTTATAATCATAATTAACTAATTAAACAAATCAACAAATGAAATTTTGTTTTTATACTGTAATTTTAAAACATCAATCGTGCGATAGCCGCGAGCACAATATGCGGCCGACTGGACATTGGACATGAGCCAGTGTTGCATGAAAGAGATGCCATGTTATTGTTTATTCACTATTGACTCATATGCCTCCTACCAGCTAGCTTATGAACTAACAAGTTGGGTCTTTAATTCATAAAATAAAGCTTCTAATTTAGAATAAGAATCTAGAAATAAGTCAAATCTCCATAATTTTGACTTGTGCCACTATTGAATTCAGTCAACGATAATTTCGGAAAATCTACCGTATTTTTAGAAGAATTCTACCGTACGCTAGATTTCAGACTTGGCAACACTGATCCGGAATAGCGTGCTACTGCTAACGTGCTTCTGCTTGTGGTTGTACGAGTCATAATTCACAAAAACAATTGTGCAGCAGTGATTTAGAGATATTATCTTATTTTAATAGTATACGGTGAGTTAATAGATAAGTTTTAACAAAATACTTTTTTATTGATGAATCGGTATCAAGTCTTGGCACTTGGCGAAATCAAATCCGTGCAGAGCGACGCCATTTTCTGTAACAATTGAAGTGACTGCCCGGTGCCGGTGGTAATATTGGCGTTGCGTTGCGCAGTGTCGGTCTTATGAACGCTAAATCGAACGTTAATTATAATTGGGGGATCACGAATTAGAGAACATACAGATTTTTGAAAATAGTTGAGTAATTTTAGGTTGTAATGTTGGAAATAACCTACCTAACCGACCCGACGCGACGCCGTTGTACGTGGCCGTACCTTCTTTATTTAATGTGTTCAATTTATTTTTTACTCATGTAAAAAGGTCTAACGTGCATCTAGAAGAAAGCAATACTCAAGACCCCTCGAATACATTTCCCATTCCATGTAAATATTTTAACTTTTTCTAAGCTTACACAGGACTCATTACATCCTACTGGCTCATAGTCTTAAGTAGTTCAGAACATGCTGAAATAAACGGTCACCCGCAACTTCATACTGTTCCAACGCTCAAAGAATCGAATTCCTCTGTAGTACTCTTTCAATGTACCTAACAGTACTTGAATTTCTCATCTCTATTTACATCATTATCGGGTATCTACCGTACTGTCATTTGCATATTGTGTTTTGTACCCATCCCTTCGACATAATTTTTACGACAAACTGCTGATCGGAGACAAAAAACACCAAGATGCTTTTAGCTTTTTATTTAGGTATTTTAAATGATAGAATCGACAAAGCAAAGTTTTGCGAAAAAAAGTCCCAAACGCGTTTGTTTAAGGATTTCTGCGACATCATTTTTACGACAAACGGCTGGTTGGAGACAAAAACACCAAGACGCTTTTAGCCTTATATTTAGTTGTTATATGTATACGTTATATTCGAGAAAATAAACTATTTGCGAAAATAAAAATTTTTTGGCTAACAATTTGTCTTTTGTCCTCAGTGCACCGTTAAGTACACTACATTTTGTTTAAGACGATTGTTCGTTTCTTAGATGTCATCTCGAGGAAGAGGCTATGGAGGTAGGGGCAGCTACAGTGGTGGTGGCAGAGGAAGTGGCTATAGAGGATCATACAGAGGAAGTAGCAGTCGAGGCTCTTATGAGAGTCGAGGGGGACGTGGTGGAGGTTACTCCTCATACAACAATGACTCGCGATACACTAGTGGCAGTGCAAGTCGATACAATTCCAGTCGTGACAGGATGGAGGACTCCTATAAAAAAGCATATAGATCTGTAAGTATGCCAATAACATCAAATTCTCAATCATTTCAGCAAATAAGTGGGCAAAAAAAATAGTACTTCTTGTTTTCATTATCATGCAATCAGTCCAATGACCAGAGAGCAGATGTGTTGTGCCACTTCTGCTTCCCAGCGAAAGCACTAGCAAATGGTGAAGGGCGGGCGCTTTGGGAGACTGTCTTATGTAATTTTGATACTCAAAAGGTGCTGATCCTCAGCCTAATTTGAATAATTTTGAATGACTATACTCAATCTGGCATAAAATAGTAACACAATCTTTTATTTTATTTGTTTTAAGTTTTAATTACTCATCTTTAGTCAGACTCATTCTGCATTAACCACACATATGCATTTATGGATTTTCTGAGAACATCAGGATGACGAGTGCAATGTTCTAGCAACGTGAGGAAAATGTGTAAAATTTAAAGCAATGTGCTTTTATAAAACTACTGTTATTTAAAAAAGTTAGTGAGCCATGAATATCAGGATGACAGGTGCATTTTTAATCTGAGCAAATTACTTTACTATATAAGTATGCAAACATTAGCGTAGCAATGTTCCGGCAATGTGCTCAACCAAACCAAAAGCAGAATCAGATGCGGCAAAAGGTTTAAAAGTAGTTTTGAAATAAAAAATTTGAATGCTTATTTTATACTGGCAATCACAATAATTTGTATAGAACTATAGAGGGGCATTTATACCATAGGGGTTTCCTGCTGTACGATGCTAATGAGATAACTATATCCTCATTTTCCTTATAATATTAAAGAACATGTATAATAAGTTTATTCAGAAAAACCATTAAATGTATCATAGATCCAATATAAAAAGCATACCTACTACATAGTTTGGATGTGATTTTACAATTTCTTTTTGTGAAATGTGGGTACTTGTATAATACTTTACAACATTTGTTTCTTTTTATACTGTTCTTATAAGTACACCATGTTAAATAAATTAAAATGAAGAGAAGAGGTGGTAAACAGAGTGTAACTGTGTTTTTTTTTTTTCGATTATTTCTGATATCAGGCTGGCAGCTTACTAACTTTTTTAAATAACTGTAGTTTTATAAAAGCAATATTGCTTTAAATTTGACGCACATTTCTCACATTACTAGAACATTGCTTTCATGTGTATACATAGAATCACTGTTTTTTAACGTACACTCATTATCCTGATGTTCATGATTTTCCTAATTTAAAAATGGTAACATTAATATAATGCTCTATGTTGATGAAGACAGAAAGCATCTCTGAATTCACTAGGCAAAAATGAGGAAGTAAGATGATTTAATAAAGGGAAATATTAAATTTATCCTCTAAAAACCTAATTATTTGCTAATGATGGAATTTTTTTTTAACCAACTTCAAAAAAGGAGATTCTGTATTCGACCTGTATATGTTTGCATGTCTGCAATTTTCTCAAAAACTAGTGTAATTTAACAAAACTCTTAAAAGTTGTTTGTGCTTTTACTAGTGATGCTCTCTGGTATTATACTCATGCATTATTAAAGTTAAATCTTAATAAATTGTAGATCTTAGGTCAACCAACAAAACGGATGTACTTTAAATAGATCATATTTTTTTTTTAGGAGAGTTCTGCTAGTTATTCCAACCGTGATTACGGTGGTCGCTCTGGGTCTCCAGACCGAAAGAGGATGAGGATGGAGGTCAGTATATTGTGATTACAGGTTATTTTGGCTTATAAGTTCTACAAACACTATTTATATTACTGTATGTTTCGACAAAATCTACGAAACATGAAAATTTAAATAAAGGTAATGGCCGTCACAAAAACTGTATATACAGTAAGACTTGCTAAAACATACAGTTAATAAACGACATGCTCATAGAATTATCACAGAATTTTGAAACATAAAATATAGCTATATAATATAATACCTTCCTTAAGGAAATCAAATTTAGAGGAAAATTACAAGATGTTCACTGATACATTCCTGACAGGCTATAAAATAAGAAATATTTGGCGAAGTTAGTGATTTATATAGCTATGTATGAGTTATCTTGAATATAGAGAAAGTGAGAAAAATTATGGTATATTTACTTGTTGGATTTGATATGCAGATCTTTGAGTAAGCCATGATTTACATAACCAGATAATATAGAGATGCATACAGGCGTGAACTATTACTTCAAGAATTTGACAAGGACACCAATAATTTAGAACTATTCAAGCTGAAACAACTGAGTATGATAATGCTATATCACAAGGACTAATGAATAGTTAGAATTATTAACCTTCCAGACTTTTACCTAATTTTGATATGGACCACCCTATTCCTCTAATACAATATGAATGTGAGCATGTGTGATGTAAGACTATTTTTTTTATTCATGTGCCTGAGCGTCATTTACTGCTAGGCGATAACAATCACAAAGGAAAGAAATATTTAAAAAATTGTAAAACTGAGATAATGAATCTAGAGAAAAAAAAGATTCAATTGCATTGGACTTTGGCAGTAACTTGTAAAAGGAGTTTATTGGTGCCTAAGACTAGTGTGTTTACACTTTGACGAGGGCTAGAAAAGAAGAATAATACAATTTCCATCCTCATTAAACACTTTATTCTATTTTATATGTAAAGCGTGTCGAAAGAACCAAAGAGAGTTATGTACAGGGCTCCTCGAGCGATAGACGTAGCCATGATGGAGGCGGCCATTACGGATCATATGGCGCTCGACAAGAGAGTTACAGCAGCGAAAGGAGATCGTTCGGTGGCGAAGATCGGAGACGCTCGCCAAACCGAGAAAGCTACCGCAAGCCGAGCGGAATGGGCCCGCCGCGAGAGGTGGCCAGGCCCGCGACGCGTCCGCGCGCTGTGCGCCGATCCTTCCGCGGCCGCACCATGCGCTCGCGGGCCTCCTTCCGAGGCGCACCGCGCTCTCGCGGTACATTTACCTCTAGGCGATACACCGAAAGATCGCTCGGTTACACCCGTGCGTTCCGATCTCTCAAGGGCCGAAGGTAATTCGATACACTGAGTATGTACCCATTGCTTACATTTAGTTTTTTTTTTCACAAAACAACGAGAGTACCAGAAATGAGTGAGGCCGAAATCGACACCACGATTGAAATATTAAGATGGTAAAATCGCTGACGGTGAACCGATATTGAAATTAACACCCGTCCATGTAAAAGGAGATGCTCTAAGAAATGTAGAAATGAGAGCTACTAAGATGGTACAGCGGCTGTTGTAGTAAAAGTAGAATAATTTATTGGATATTGAATTCTATAATGAAGAATGTGTATGTATTGCGATAATTATATAACATCTTAAATTTGAGTTTAAGTTACGTTTTTTTTTTTTTTTCGTGTACACTAATATATTTTGAATTATCAACAAGCAGCTCTGTCAAGTCTAAGGAAGAGGACGCTTCCTCAACAGAAGAGGATTGGGATGCTGAAGAGAAGGAAGAAGCTACTGAAGAAAAAAAAGAGACCAAAATCAAATCTCCAAAGGTATTGGGATAATTTAATAATAAGTAGTAATCAAAATATAATAGGAATGTACCTGTAACTTTGTTTGATATAATATATACCATAAATATATATATACCAAACGGGCAAAGCCGCGGACAGAAGCCAGTTTATTATAAAGCAAAGTTTCCTCGCCGCGTTTGTCTGTCTGTTTCAACGCGATAAACTCAAATAATACCGAACGGACTGTCATACGGTTTTCACCAATGCACGCAAAAAGAAACAGATGCAACAAAACCAGTATTTCGGATATATTGAATTTTAAAATTGTGGGTTAGGGTGTCAATCAAATCTGTATGCAACATACAATACTTACTTCATGCAAACATTACTGATTATGATTCATTATTTTTGACTCTGGTATTTATTTATTTAAATCGGCAATGGGCATTGTTCATATTTTTTTAAATGTTGTAGTTGAAAAACCATTTCGAGGAATAGCGTTACTGATCATTACGGTACGGACTAATTAATTTTGAAAAATATTCATATGTTATTGATATTTTTGATAAAATACGATTGACCTTCTTTGCCCTTCAAATTACGTTGACTTTGGCCGTACAGTTTTGTATCGTTGCCTCAGAAAATAAAAAGTAAGAGGCAAGTACAATCTGTCAAATGTCAAATTATTGTAAATATGTCAAAAATATAAACATTCTTGTTTATATCTCATTATTACATTACATACATTATTTCAACACTCGACAGTATTTAATATACTGGAAGAGTTATGGAATACAGGAAGTGCTTTGTTCCAACTTGCAGCAATAATAGTAATAATGTCGCCGCGTGCGTTATTATTCTATTTTTAAGTCGCCGCGTCGATTGTTCTAGTGACGATAGAGAGTAGTATATTCCTTGGAGGATACTTACACATAAAAAAACCATTTGTAAATAAATACGCTAAGCTAGGATTCGATTATTTAAGACGTCTATTCGGCCTATTGACACTTTGACAGATGTGACATTGTTGATGTTGTGTTGACAGATTAAAATTTTTAATTATGTACTAGTAAGGCAACGGCACTTAATCTTTATGCCACGATGACGCCACCTACCTTAAAAACTTAAAATATTTAAATATTTTTTTTTTAAATAACTATTGAGCCAATCATCAAAATATTCAAATTAGTTTCTCAAAATGCTCTAAATTTATAAAAAATAAAATATAATGGTTAGAAATTTTGGACAATCCCCATTGCTATGCTGCTTAAATTTTGACGTGTCACGTGCATAGTTTACATAGTTTAAGTTTATATGGAAAAATAGTGCAATTTAAGTTAAAGTCAAATTTAAAAAATATTTACCGTTGTATTCGATCACTATTTTTGTTTATGATCTATCTATCTTCGATGAAGGATATTATGTGGGATTAAGCAAATGCTAAAATCCAATTTCTATAACACAACTCTTAAGCGTAACAACAGACGATGTTCACTACAGCCAATTAGAATCCGAAGGGCTTGAAGCAAATAATATCACGCTGACGACTGACGAAATGGTAATTTAGCATTGGCTAGCATAATTGATTTAATCGTTTGAACTAATCAACTTAAATATTTACTACTTTGTGAAATTGTGAGAGCCCTAATCCCATAGAAATTAAAAAAAAACTTAGTAACGCAATATCTCCGATTCTCCGACATCTCGCTAGATAATTAGAATTTTCTCAAGTTGAAGATATACAATGTGACAGGGGTGAGACTTCTAACCCGTTAAGGCTGAGTACTACATCTAATTTTATCGACAAAAAAAATAATATGGGGGGTTGAACCCCCTCCCCCTAAAAATTATGGCTATTTTAATATTTTTTTTAATGTACTACGGCGCGCTTGATACTTTATGTGATATCAAAGGTTGTATGCGTCGTAGAAACAAAAAAAAAACGACAAACGGTAGCTAATAACCTTGGCTAACTAATTCATAACTTTTTTCATATGTTTGATAATGTTTTGGTGAGAAAAAAAATCATTTCTGAATTATTTCGACCGAAAAAATCGCTATTTTTCAATATTTTCACGAATTATTCAAAACTATGTCCCATAAAATTATTAATAATTTGCGCTCCCTTAAAAGTATTTGAGTTATTCTTTCTAACGATACCAAAAACATCACCATAACATTACAAATTCAAGTATTAAGAACCATTAACCATATCATAACAAAAGCAGGTAACAAACCAAACAGGTAAAAAAATAATATGGGGGGTTCAACCCCCCATATTATTTTTTTTGTCGATAAAATTAGATGTAGTACTCAGCCTTAACGGGTTAGAAGTCCCACCCCTATCACATTGTATAAGTATGCCTATTATGCAAACAAACAAAAAAATGCGAGACTCATAAATAGCAAATTTTTTTTTTCTTTATTAACAAAATAGGTAATTATTTATTCTCGTTCCTATGTGACGTTATTAGGGACTTGCAATTTTAACACTGTATATTTCAAACCAACAATTAATTTGTATTTTACAAGAGACTGGCATTTTTGCTTTATTCAAGAAATACAGACGAAAAGCTTTTTCAAGGAGGTCAGTGACCTTTCACTAAAATATTTGTATCTCCAAAATGAAGTGAAATATCAAAACCCGTATTTTTTTTGAATGCTTCATTAAGGTTTAATCGATAAAGATAAAAAATAAAACTGGCATGTCCGCAACTAAGGCAAAATAATACACTGACTGGGAGTTTTAATGGTGTTCGTCGCGTAATCCAATAGAGTTATTATGAAAACAATGTATTACGGAATTTATACATCTGGATTAACGCATAGGGTACTTTTAATTCGCGTAGTACGTTGATGGGATATTTTACGACGTCAGTGATAACGCGGGCAAAAGCCAGTTTAATTAATATGTGAAACGGAAGCTATTTCATTTTATTATTTATTTTACCATTTATGTACACACATAAAAAACATGAAAAAAAAAAGACTACAAAAATAGGTACAAAGGTGATGCTTATTTCATATTAAGTTCATTTAATTCTTACGGAATCTATCTATGAATATCCAATCGGCGACAGTAAATCTGACCTAAGCCGTAAACACAAATTTGTGAGCAAACTAAACCTGTTCTTTGGGGATTTTTTTATTAAGTTTAGGTGCCAAGTAGGTGGTTTAAGTAAATAATTTTACGTTAGGTTAATTTAAAATTGAGTTGAGTAGAAATGATGCCAGAGCTGTATTAAAGTTATTTTTACTTCAAGCTGTACAATTACTAATAACTTCTGTGTACAAATTCGAAAGATTCCGGTTTTTTTTTGTTTTGCAATTTCAAGTACACTTAAAATATTTAATCCATAGGTCGAGGAACCTGAAGTGTCAGACGGCGAGCAAGTGGAGGGCGGTGAAGATACGGACAAAGAACCCGATGCCGCTTCGGACACTGCGCCGCCACGCCCACGCCCCTATGTGCATCTAGCTTGCGTGCACTGCAAGGAAAAATGTGCCACATTCGCGGTAAGTTCTCAAACGACTTCTTTAACAAGGAGGAGAAGCTGAGTATATTTAAGAAATGTGTTTTTGGATTTGTAATTCCAAGCTTGATATTGGCTAATTGAGAAGGGGCAGCCTTGATCTAAAGTGTGTCCGTGGAAAATTTTCTCTCGTATTATACATATTTTATTAATACAAATTAGACTAGTTAAAGAGATGGAACTATTTAAATAATATATGAAATCAGAAAGCAAAAGCATATTATGTCATCTGCAGTATGCCCCGTTCGGCACGAAAGCTCTTCCAACCGTAAGGAGAAAGTAGGATAACGATGTGACGTTACTGACCCAGGCGTACGTGAAGCACCTGGTGTCCAGCAAGCATCGCGCCGCCATGAGCGCCGTGGCGCGGCGCCACAAGGCGCAGCTGCTGCGCATGCGCGTGGCGCAGCGCGGGGCGCAGCGCGAGCTGGAGGCGGCGGCGGGCGCGCAGCTGGCGGCGCGCACGACGTTCTGCCCCGTGTGCCGCCTCAACCACCGCACCACGCGCCACGCGCACAACCTCACCGACACGCACCGGGCCATGAAGCGCTTCCTGATGCCTTTCTGTCAGATTTGTCGACTTACCTTCCGTTCGCCCATGATTTATGAACACCATATATGTTCTCTGGAACATCTTAAGGTTAGCTTAGATTTTCGAATGTACAAGTTGAATAACTGAATACCTGAATTGGGGTCATTGTACTTATCATTATAAACAATTTTCAGGTGCACAGTGTATATGTTCAACCACGTTAAACATATTTTTATCATTTAAATTCCTTATATTAACATTTTTATGATCCAGAGGAAGGCTAGCCAATCAGCGCGCCGTGTAAGCCCCAAGGCTGAAGCTAGCGGCGACGAAGGTATGGATGTGGATTTGGACAACTTTATGACTCTTGACTCAGTGGGCGATGTAGATGGTAAGTCAAAATAGGATCATACGTTACGACAATAGTCATGGCTTGGCAGTGCCTATCATTTATTTATATATCTTTTACAGAAGTTGAAGACGACGACTCCGGAGGCGAAAAAAAGGACGAGTCTTCTCCAAAAAAACCTAAAGTTGAAATTAACATTGGCAGTGAACATATTAAAAAGATGGAGGTACGAATAAACCTACAAGCTAATACAGGGGGAAAACCGAATGTATAATATATGAGCCACATTGGCTCAAAGGTTGCTCAATAAAAAATCCTGATGAATCTGAATGATTTCTACTCTACTCGTGCTGTGAATGATTGTAAAACAAATTCGCGAAACAGAACAGCAGCAGAAATCAATGTAGCAGTTAGAAATTATAATGTAGTTTTTGTTTTCTCTTAAATCGAAATCCCCTTGTTTTCATTAGTCTACATACTTTGGGATTTCACTAGCGGAGACGTAACTATTTTTCTCATGCCCAGAATATTTTGTAATCTAGGTTTGGTGGTGTGAGTTATGCCGCGTATACTTACCCCGGGTGGAAGCAGGCGGCACGGAGGAAACCGAGGCCCTGCGCCGTCACTGTCGCCTACGTATTCATCTGGGCCGCTACGTACAACATCGCGACACTCGTACTCTTCGTAAACACGCTGAGAGAATTCATCGCCAGTTACATCAACAAAAAGGTAGGTGAAATGTATGTGTGCGTTCTTATATTGTTATACAAGGCGTTATTGAAATAACTTAATAACTGATAGTAGTTTGTTCAGAATCGATACCTGTACCTACCTAATGATTATACAGGCTGTCCACTAAGCCTTCTCCCCAATTTTCATTGATATAGTGCAAATAGTATCAAAATATAATGACTGTGTAACATCCAATCCGTACAGACGCACGACAGATGAAACATGACAATATTATTTGGCTACTGAACCCTAAAAAGACAACTAATCATGCATAGTAATGTTTGCTACAAATTTTATACAACAACTCAAATCTTCATAAGACACGCAATGGGCCACTGGAAAAGAAAGAATCTTTGTAAAAATAAAACCATCATTCACATGTCATTTATTTAACTTCACTTTGTTTATTCAAAAAATGCCAAAATAATGATGATTTATGATATACACCATTATGTTTAGTATACAATGTGGATCAGGAATTACGACATTAAATTAAAACGAGCATAGTACTAGTCCATCGAAACATTTTAAAACACGAAGATTAGTTGTTAATGGAAAATTAAAAAATTGCAATTTTCAAACAAAATAAATAGCAGAATCAACTGCATAAAAAGTAAACACGCTTTAACTACGAAAAGTCACTGACCTATTGCGCGGCGTGGTGCGGGGTGCAGCGGGCGGCGCGGGCGGCGCTGCGGCGGCGGTGCTGAGCGTAGGTACTTTAGTCGGAGAACATCAAAAGAGCGGCATAAACTCACTAAATTGTGAGTTGTTAATTAATAATAGATCACTGATTGAATCACATAATATTTGAGGCATAATTAAACTAAAAAACTTACAAACCTAACCTAAATCACAAAACTAGCTATGTACCTAATAAATGCCTAAATAACTAACTAATATTACACTAACACTTAACAAAGTCACACTAACCTACACTATGCACTAATCCAACTAAAGTCTGTTTTTTAATCTCGTAGACTAAATTGACAAATGCAAATGTCAAATTTACAAACAAAACGAACCACGAACTACTACGTTCCGTTCCGTTCGTTCTACGTTCGTTCGTTCGTTTCGTTCGTTCTTCGTTCCTTCGTTACTATGTAACGAATTATAAGTGGTGTGTTTTAAATCCATGAATTGATTTATCATCAGTTAAAACCTATGTTCATGCAAAACAGTCGGATTTTTTGACTTTGTCAGATAACACCTTTGTCCACTTCACCCTTCAATTATGTACTAGTAAGGCAACGGCACTTCATCTTTATGCCACTGATGACGTCACCTACCTTAAAAAATTTAAATAATAATTTTTTTTTAAATAACTATTGAGCTAATCATCAAAATATTCAAATTAGTTTCTCAAAAATGCTCTAAATTTACAAAAAATAAAATATAATGGTTAGAAATTTTGGACAATCCCCATTGAACGGGAGCGCGACACGTACGCGCCAACCTGTAGTATTCGGGCGACTGAAGGAAGAGGTTGCTTCACCGCCCGCCGCCCCGGTCGCCCCGCTGTGCGCCCGCGCCTATTGTGCGCCGTGTGCGCGTATGATAGGTACCTACTTAATGTCGCTCGGTGTTCAACTTTTAACCTTTTTTAAATATTTTTTGACAAAATATAACATGGGGTAAAAATTATTGGAATCGATTCAGTTACTTATTCTGAACAAACTGTATTCAGGTTTCGCATATACTAAAAATAACGTTGTATATAAAAATGAAATGACATTTTGTTGGTCTCCCTAAAACTCGAGAACAGCTGGACCGATTAGGCTAATTTTGGTTTTGAAATATTTGTAGAAGTCCAAGGAACGTTTTAAAAGGTGATAATATATGAATAAATTGTAAGGGACATAATAAAAAACAACAATTTTATTATCCCATACACACTGTTCATACCTGTCAAACAGGGTGCATTCAGAAATTAAATAATACGGAGGTAAAAACGTCACGTGCTAACCGCACTGATGACTGAGCAGCGAGACAGATAATGATAATAGCCATATTATTTTTTTTTCTGCAATATTTAGTTATTTGAACTTTGTCACATTATTTAATTCTGAGGCAGTACGAAGTTTCGCCGGGTCAGCTTATCAGCTAGTATGATATAATTAAATCAAATAGTAGTATGTACTTAACATTTTTAGTCTGTGCCTCGAACGAAACATCAATCACAGTCCAGTGGTGTTATTGATGAGGAAAGCTACGGTGTCCTAGAAGAGCGGTGGCCGCTCACAAAGCTTCTGAATTGACCTAGAGAGTATTTATTGACACCGTAAAGTCAAACCACGTTGCCATCATTTTCATGACAGCCTTTATGCTGTGGCCGTTATGTGGCTGAAGGTTGAACAAAAGACTATTCCAAAAATATTTTTTTTTTATGTAATCTTTGTTTTTAGAAGAAGAGAAAGAAGCTACTGCTGAGGCTGGGGTCGTAATTAAATCAGAAAATGTTGAGGCTGTTCCTGAGGAAAACAAAAAGAAACTCGACAATGGTGCTGATAATTCCACTGCATCCGGTTAGTAATTTTCCAAGCCACATAATAATACAAACGGAGCACTCGGCACTTCGGCACTTTAGGTAAGAAACTGCCAATACAGTGGGTAAGCCTTGGCGGGCCCATGGCCGTGTCCTGTACCGGGTGGGTAAAGGCACGTAGGCCCGCTATACACGCGCCGTGTCTTCGCAAAGGGTATAGTCACATACTTAGAAAAAGACAGAAAACCCCACAGAAGACAGAGAAAAAAATGTTTGATCTTTTATAGAAAAGATAAAATATTTTTTTCTCTGTGAAAATTGACATCCTCTATAGAGAGGATGACAATATTTACCGTCTTGAAAAAAAAAAGGGTATACACTAAGTGAACAGAGTAAAAGCCTATGGCGTAGAATTTAATAAGTATTTTTTATTTTTCTATAACATACAATGTAATTGATCTAGCAATAAATACTACATATTTGACGTAAACTTCTCATACTAGAATAATAAAAACAAATTTAAAAAGAAAGTAATAATAAATCGATGAAAAATTATCGAATTTCAATACGCACCGTACTAAATGCGCGGAATTTACCAATGAATTTGTAGCGCGATCCTATACTTTTTTTTTTTTTTGAGGATGGGAAATCATCAAATGACCCCTCCCGCTCTGGGTGAAGCGGAAGGGAGTGTCAGACTCTTACTGACTAAAACCCACCCGTGTTCCTTCCTTAGCCCTTTATGTTCCGAGCCAGCGGTAACCCTTTCGGACAATCCCGCTGACCCGGCAGGCTTCGGCCCTGACGGGCCCCCTTCTGTTGATGCTGACATCTCTTTGAGGCGCGCGTGGAACACGTACGCGCCGTCCGGCACGGGCCTGGTCCTGTTCGGACGGTGAGCTACCCATTACTCACCGCCCGCAGGCCCGCGCCTACGGTGGCCGGGAGTCGTCGCGCGGCTCCCGACGCCCGGAGCGTCTCCCGCGGCGACTGGGACGGGAGGCTCTCTCCCTCAGTCGTCCCGCCGCCTCCTTCGCTAGCACCCACTCCCTCCCGCCCCGGACCATGGATTGAACCAGGCCGGGACGCGAGAGGTCGCTGCCGCTGCCGATCGCCTCAACGAGGACACGGCGGTGCTCCGCCCAAGCGGGGAAGACCTCCACCGTGTGCTCCACCGTGTCCTCTGGGCGATCCTGGCAATGGTGACACCCGGGCGTTTCCTCCCGCCTGATTATGTGCAGGAACCTCCCGAAACTTCCGTGTCCGGTGAGGACCTGCGTCAGGCGGTAGGTGAGGGCGCCGTGACGCCTCTCTAGCCACTCCTCAAAGAGGGGTCTTATCGCCGCTATCGTGGCGTGCCCTGCCCTGGGTTGCGACAGTCGCTCTTTCCATGCCGCCATGAGATCGCGCCGGAGGTCCGTCGGCTCCGCCGTAATTTGCTGTGGAAGCGGAGTTTCCCCCCGGCGTAGTGCCTCCGCGCGCCACTCATACAGGCGCGCGAGGACTATCGCCTCCAGATCCCATGGCGGCAGTCCGGCAAGGAGGCTTGCCGCCTCGCCCGAGATCGTGCGGTAGCCCCGGATCAGCCTTGTGGCTACCACCTTCTGGGGCGCGTTCAAATAATGGGCGGCTCGCCGCCGCAGTGAACGGGGCCCCGTATAGGGCCATGGATCGCACGACCCCCGCGTAAATCCTCCGGCAGGAGGCGTTTGGCTCCCTCAGGTTGGGCAGGAGCCGCTTGAAGGCGGCCCCGGCCCGTTCTAGTTTGGGAGCCAAACGTCGGAAATGCTCGACGAAGTTCCACCGGCTGTCGAGGACGAGACCCAGGTATTTCATCGTCGTCTCGACGCCGATGTGAACCCCTCCTACCGTTAGTTGGGATCCCGATGGTGGCGCGTTCCGGGGCCCATGAAACGACATGGCCTCGGACTTGTGCAATGCCACCTCGAGACCCAACTGCCGGATCCTCTCCACGACTATCGCAACCCCGCGTGTCATCGCGTCGGCCGCCGCCTGATGCGACCTCCCCTGCGCCAGGACTAGCGTGTCGTCAGCGTAGCAAACCACGCTGACGCCATCAGGGAGGTCGGCCCGCAGCACCCAGTCGTAACCGATGTCCCACAGGAGCGGCCCCAGAACCGATCCCTGTGGGACACCGCACGACATCTCTCGCCGGTTCCACTCCCCATCGTGACCGGGGTAGATGACGGCTCTGTCCGTCAGATACGCCCCGACTACTCGACGGAGGTAGGTCGGCACCCGGTGATACCGGAGTGCCTCCCTAATGCAGCTCCAGGGCAGAGGCGAGTGACACCGCCATGACGACCCCACCCCGGGACACTGCGTCCCCCGTCGTGAGGGCTCTCACGCGCATGATGGCATCCACTGTCGAGCGCCCCTTGCGGAAGCCAAACTGGCTTTCCGCAAGACCCGGCCCTGTCCTCACCAGGTGCCCGACGAGGCGGCCCGCAATTACTCTCTCAAAGAGCTTGCCAACCTCGTCGAGCAGCACGATGGGCCGGTATGCGGACGGAGAGTCCGCAGGGCGCCCTGGCTTCTGAATGAGGACCAGCTTTCCCATCTTCCAACGGAGTGGAAACTGGCCTCTCTCCATACATGCGCTTAAGAGCGCCTCCAGTCGAGGCCCGAGAGCCCTCGAGGCCAGGACCCAGGCTTTACCTGGCAAGCCGTCGGGTCCTGGGGCGGTATTTTTGGCCTTCAGCCTTCCTACCGCCGCTCTCAGATCTACCCCGGTCACTTCGGGGATGTCGTCGTCCGTGTGGTCCGCTTCGGGCACCGCAAGTGTCGGAGCCATAGGCGGGGGAGTGTGCTCCCCTCGTGAAGGGAACAGAGCGCTCACCACCTCCTCCACAAGCTGGGGGCGGAGACTCCGCGTCAGCAGGGGGGCCCAGGTGCGGAGTTTATTCCGCACTATTTTGTAAGGGCCCCCCACGGATCTCTGTTCAGAGTCTCCACCATCTCCTCGCGAGCCGTATGCTTGGCCCGCTGGACAGCCTCTTGGAGGGCGGTCTTCGCCGCTCTGTACCCCTCGTACAGCTCCGCTTCCGTGGTTTCCGCATCCGGAGGGCGGATGCGGAGCCTGCGGTGCCTGGTGTACAGGTGCCGCGCGTCGACGCACGCCTTGCGTAACGCCTCCACCTCCTGCGACCACCAGTATACCTGACGTCGGGCGCGTCCTGGCCGGACTCGGGGCATTGCCACGTCACATATCTCGGACATGGCCTCCCGGAACCACTCCGCCTCATCATCAATATCGGCAGGCCTGTCCGGTGATGTCACCCAGGCCTGCACGATCGAGGCTTCCAGTAGGAGCTCCCGGTCCAGCTGCTTCAGCGCCCACCGCGGACCACTCGGGGCCTGTTGGACCAGCGCGCTGGAGGTCTGGGTGGAGACGTCTAACCGGATATACCGATGATCGGAGTAGGTCTCCACCTCCTCTATGACACGCCAGTCAATATTAACACGCTGTGCCAGAGCGGGGCTTGTGACACCACTGACTCACCCCGCATCCGCACACACGTGGGAACAGAACCCCGATTTAGGACGACCAGGCCTGTTTCCAGAGCCCAGTCTTCCACCATCCTGCCCCGCACATCCGTGTAACGGGAACCCCAGGCCAAATTCTTGGCGTTGAAGTCCCCGAGCACTAGCACGGGGAAGGAATGGTTTCCCGCGACAACGACACTCAACTCTGTTAGAGTTGTGGAACTCGGCGAGAGTTCGGCTCTGTGAGAAGTACACTCCCACTACTACAGTCTCTCTGAACCGTGCTGCTACGCACCCCTGTCCCTTCGTTACGCTTTCGAGGGACGGGGTGCCGGCGGCGGCCGACGAAATGATGGCCACTGAGCCGCTCAGATCCTCCACCCAGTCATCCCTGGGCGGGACAAAGTACGGCTCAGCGACCACGGCGATGTTAATCGACCACTGCGCCATGCTCTGGAGCAACAGGTCCTGAGCGCAGGCGCAGTGGTTGATGTTCGCCTGGAGGAGGCGAAATGGAGCCATTACTCCTCCATTTCGGCCCACTCCCGAGCTCCTTGCAAGGGCCCCTCGACGGTGGTGGCAGCGGCGGCGGCGGCAGCGGCGGTGGCGGTTGCGGCGGTGGCGGCGGTGGCGGCAGCAGCGGCGGCGACGGTGGGGGTGGCTACGGCGGTAGAGGGCCTGCCTTTTCTACTGGTTCCGGCGGGTTGAGCGCAGGTCTTACTCCCCGCCCGGTGATCGGCCGGCTTGCCAGCCGCTGCACATGCGACGCAGTGCGGCGCGGCGTTGCACGAGCCGGCCGTATGTCCGGGCTGACCGCAGCAGAAACACAGAGTGCTACGGTCTACCTCCGAGGTGCATTGGACGCCAACGTGGTGCCCCACATGGCATCTGAAGCACCTCAGAGGCCTGGGTTCCAGCAGTTTGACCTGCGCTGAGACCCAGCCCACCAGGAGCCTTAGGCCCTCCACTATTGTTCTGGCCGCCGTCAGCGATCCTATACTTTAATTGCAAATATTCTCGTGTATGGCCTTTGTTCCACTTACACAACAAACCATATTATTACCAAGACTGTAAAAAAAAATCATCCAGTACTAGCTTCTGCCCGCGACTTCGTCCACGTGAAATTTCACCCTCCCCCATTCACCCTCTTACGGGTGGAATTTCGAAAAACCCTTTTTAGTGGATGCCTATTCTACCGATACCTACTCTTCACATAGAACACACCCTCCAATTTTCATGTGTCTGACCAGCGGCTTAGGCTGTGCATTGATATCTCATTCAGTCAGGAATTTATATATAGATAAAGCGACAATTTTATAGGTAAGCGTCTCATATATTATATTATGTGTTTCAGGGAGTGAGGATAAATTATGGGCAGATGTTGACAAAGACATTGGAGAGTTGCTCCGAGAAGTAGACCCCCAAGGCAATGAAGGCAGTGACGACGATGAGGACCTTGGAAGGTAACTTTAACATTTTATAATTTTCGTAAACACTTAAAATCGTACTCGTAGCCAGCGGCTCACGTTGCTGCGCTTTGCATAAGTCTCTGCACCTGTTTCTGCCTTTCTGCGCGTTAATTAATATGCAAGTGACGTCTTCTGTTAGAGCACAAGTTTAGTAACAAAATCAGACGAAACTTTAACAAGCTAATATGTAACATTATCTGACCAATAGGATAAAAAAAAAACAAAAGCGGACATTGATTAAAAAACACATTCAGCAAACTATAAAACGTCCCTGAAAAAGTGTCAGGACTACGGGAATCTATATTGCTCAGAAATGGTCAAAATGTATCTCAAGAGTGAGTACCTAATTGTACCTCATCTAAACTAATATTATAATGCTGAAGAGTTTGGTTGAAAGCACTAATCTCTGAACCTACTGGTTCTAATTGAAAAATTCATGTCATATTGGATAGTCCATTTATCGAGGAAGGCTATAATAGTCTATATAACATCACGCTACGACCAATAGGAGTGGAGCATCGATGAAAAATGTTGCATAAACGGGAGAAATTATTCCTTTTGAGAGCTTCTGTTCCGTACGCAAAAATCGTGTATGACGGAATAAATTGTTCCCCTTTAGGCCCTATGCCCACCGCGTTTTTTAAACGCGCCGTCGACGCGCGTTTGTAGCGATACAGACGCGATACGCACGCGAGTCAGACGCAGCCTGTAGACCTTCTGTAGGATAAAAGCGCGCCGTCGACGCACGTTTGTGAAACGCGCGTCAACGGCGCGTTTAAAAAACGTGGTGTGCACAGGCCCTTAAAAGTTCTAAAAAAGTCACGACGGCATACATATTATATGTCTTACCTCTTAAGGTTGACTCACTAAAAACCTTTTCATGGTAATCAAATTTGTTCTAAAATAATGCATTATTTGCGAAGGTATTTTATTTACATGATATCCTTATCCAAATAAATACGTTATTCATCACAAATATATCATTTTGAACAAAATTGTCCTTGACATTATTTGATTTCAATGAATATCTTAGTAGATATCATAGTTTTAAAATACCTCCACACGGCTGCAGCTCTGCGAGGTTTACTATAGTTCCACTTACTGATCATAGTGTGATGTACAGTCAACAAAAGAGATAAGAATGCAATCGTCGGAAATAGTTGAAGTTTAGTAAGAAACTGATGGATGTTGTCGACTGAAATTTAAATTGATAATTAATGAGCTGTTGGTTTTCTATTACTTAGGGCGGATTTTTAAATCGACCGATAATTTTTATTACTGGAATAAAATTGACGTCTGGCAGTTTTTGTATGGAATAATTGTCAAAAATTCAAAATTATTCCTCCGATAAAGTTATCTGGAGTTAGAAAAATCAGCCCTTAACCAAATTAAATTTTATTCGAGAACATCCATCGGTTTCTTACTAAACTTCAACTATGTCCGACGATCTTGCATACTTCTCTTTTGTTGACTGTACCTAAAATAGCTTCATAGATGAGGAGGAGCACTAAGTAATAATTTGAAGTAATTAATATATTTTAGTAGGTTTTTTCAACAAATTAACGCGGGTAAAACCGCGTGGCACAGCTAGTGTTAAATAAAATTAGTACTTCGTGGAAAAACAAGATTTTGCAACAGTTTCACACAATGCAGAAGCAAATTTGTGCCCAGTTGATGGCAATAGGCTGAAACCCCGGAATAATAATCATGATCTTTTCATTCCGGGATTCAAGAATCACGAATTAGAATTATTATTTCGAAGAATCATATTAAACTTTTAGGGTTAAAAATTGAATATAATATATGTACAAATCTATTTACTTAAGATATATTCCTTTTTCGGTAAACTAAGTAGATATTACCCCTAATACTGAGGCAAATGACACTTCATCTGTACCATCCTCCCCGTTAAGGGGGAAGCGCTAAGGTAACCCGCGAAATTCAAATTTTCTTACGTTTATTGCAATTTGCTGGTCAGTATTAAGTTGTACGTTGATTAATATATGAATCGCAGCCGTAACAAATATGTATTTACAGAATTATAATCATTAAAGTCATCAACACAACTCTCTAAGACCACGTAAGTCCAAAGAATAACTATTTCATGAAATAATCATTCTTTGGACTTACGTGGTCTTAGAGAGTTGTGTTGATGACTTTAATGATTATTTATAATTCTGTAAATACATATTTGTTACGGCCGCGAATCATATTGTGATCGACGTACAACTTAATACTGACCAGCAAATTGCAAAAAACGTAAGAAAATTTGAATTTCGCGGGCTACCTTAGCGCTTCCCCCTTAAACGCCGATGCCAGGACTACCGAGGATGATCAAACTATTTTTTCGACCTGGCACGTTGACGAGACCGGGACATCACCCGAGCCTTGCGTATCACCGCTCTAGCTTAATCGTTTTTTGACAGCTGCCTTAGAACGTAAATATTCCAGATTACGTTAACTTTAAAATGCATAATAAAATAAATATATTAATGTGCCTTATTTATGACTTACAGACATTATAATACCGTACGTGTATCAGTTTTGACAAAAAATATATTATTGTTATGCGTATTAAATTACATTCTTCAACTTTATATTATAGGTAAATCAGTATAGAAAAACCTTTCATCCACTCAAATATCAATAAAATATATAATTATTTGCCAGGATACGGATTTGCCACCATAAACAAGATGTTAATGTTTTATTTCGATTTTAAAACTTTCATAAAATGTTATGAATAAAAAACGTTGTGTTTTAATATATAGTAAATCCCATATGTGTATACACTACAACAGTTGATACGGCAAACCAGTGCATACTTTATTTTTACGCAAATTTTCGCTATAAAACCTGCAACATTGAAATTAAAGTAAACAATTAAATGTCTGTCAAGAAACGGTTAACGGTTGGACAGAGTGTACACTGTCCACTACGTTTATTCGTTTTCTTTTTCATGCTGCAGCGCGAAACAGAGGGCGCCCTCTGTGTCCTAATGGGCCACATACAAGCCGGAATCAAAGCCAAAAAGATCGTGCCTTTGATATCATTGGACTTAGAGGGGGCCTTCGACAACGCGTGGTGGCCAGCACTCAAGAAACAGATGGTAGTCAAGAACTGCCCCATAAACATTTACACTCTCGTCGCCTCATACCTGGAAGACCGCAACATGAGGTTCAACTATGCTACAGCGACTAGCGAGAAGGGTACCACGAAAGGATTAGTCCAGGGCTCCATTGCCGGACCGACGTTTTGGAACCTTATCCTAGATTCGCTCCTACACAAGATGGCTACTATAGGGGTATACTGCCAAGCCTTCGCAAACGACGTCGTCCCAGTTTTCGCGAACCATACAGCCGGCCCTCTGCAGCAATCAACCAACAGCACGCTAGACATTGTATCGGAATGGGGCGTCCAAAACAAGCTACATTTCGCCGCGCACAAGACTAACGCGATGGTGTTAACGAGAATGCTCAACGACATTCCGGTACTACACATATTGGGCACGCGGCTGGACTTTCTCGAAGAAGTCAAGCTGCTGGGTCTCACAATAGACTCTAAACTCACCTTTGACGCACACGTGGCTGCGACCTGTAAAAAGGCTGCAAACATCTACAAGCAGCTGGCATGCGCGGCAAAGGTGACCTGGGGACTCAACAAAGAGATTACGGACGGTGTACGTATCGGTGATAGAGCCCATCGTGATGTATGCAGCGAGTGTGTGGGCACCTGCAGCTGAGAAACATGACAAGGAATCAGTTTGACTCGCTGCAGAGGGGCTTCGTGCAGAAGATCTGCAAAGCATACCGCACGGTGTCTCTGACATCGGCACTTGTCCTGTCAGGCCAACTCCCCCTAGAGCTCCGGGTAATCGAGGGCGCAACCCTTTTTAAGATTAGAAAGGGGCATTCCCAAGAGTTCGTACCTCAGGGTCGCGAGCTGGAGTGCGACGTGTACCACTCCCAAAAACCCCACCCAGTGCTACTCATAACAACAGACTATGCACGCCTAGAGGACTTGACTCCCGAAACCCATCAACTAACCGGTCCCCAAAAATACACCGACGGCAGCAAGAGGGGAAAGTCGGAGCTGCCCTAACTTTGTGGGAAAACGGCAAGGAGTCACAGTTCGGTACCTTCGGCCTAGAGTCTCACAACAGTCTTCCAATAAAAAATGTACGCTCTCTTTAGAGCTGTCAGGATGGCAAGAGAATCCAGGGCGACCTCCGTAAGCATCTTAAGCGACTCAGGATCTTCACTTGACCTGCGGAGGAGACCGTCAGTCACTCACCAACTGGCACTCCAAATTAAGATAAGGGTCCGTGAGATCAGAGAGGAAGGCAGGGAAGTGAGGCTTTTTTGGCTCAAGGCTCACGTGGGAACCGCCGAGAATGAGAGAGCGGACGAATTGGCCAAAGAGGCAGCACTTACCAACACAACACCAGACTACAGCAAGAACCCGAATCGTTCCTGAGGAAGAAGATACGGGAGGAGAATATAAGGAAGTGGCAAGCGCGACACGAGTCCTCGAGCACAGCAGCGGTCACAAAAGTGTTCTTCCCAGACGTCCTAGCGGCGAAAAGGACACTCAGAGACTCAGTTCTCACACCGGTCCACGTGCAAGTCCCTAACAGGACATGGAGGATTCTCAGCGTATCTCCACCGTTTCCATCTCAAAGATCGACCCCAGTTGCGAAAAAACAGTCCGGAACCTGCTATTCAAATGCCAAAGGTTCGTCCACGACAGAATGCTGGAGGTAAAGTTCGAAACCCAGCTAAGCCACACTCCACACCATCATGGGGAGACCGGCTACTGGGACACCATTCTTGGCATTCGCGAAGAAATTCGCTGTGTTCGCAGTAGGGGCTAACAAAACGGACGCAACCTTGCCCTATTGAAACTACCATGGACCACCATACCAACAACCACAACACTCATTAACACAAACCACACACACAAACACCAACCAACAACCAGCACTATCAGTATCAGCAACACCAGCAGCGACAGCAAAAGCTCTGGCTTTTGCTGTCGCTGCTGGTGTTGCTGAAGGTCTGCCTGAACCAACCCCTAGCGCCATGCCCATCACGCAATTCCTGGCGTGCGGAGGAAACGGAGTCCCAGGCGTCAGATTGCGAGGAGTCGCTCTGTTCATGAAAAGAGAAGGAGAAAGCTTGGGCATAAGCTTCTGCATAGGTTCAAGCTGAGCTAGGGCCCGTATACCAATATCATCAGGCCTAGCCGCCTTGATCAACGGAAGCACCACCAAAACGAGCATGAGATGCAGCAAGTATGCTGCACTGTCTCAAGTGGAAGTAGTTGGGCAGTAAAGTTATCCGGATCAAGCGAGATTGTCCACATCGGAGACGTAAACCAGCTTCCATTTTTGGATAGACAGAACCTTTTCGAGTTAAGGTATACCCGTCCAGACTTGGTGGCTGGCATCACCTAGGAGTTGCTTTGCACACACTGCAATCCGATGGACGTGGCGTTTGCACTGAGCGAGATATACTCATCCATGTCGTCGCTATTGCGGGTCCGCTCCCTGAGGGTGACAGGTTATACAGGAGCGCAAATACCGAGCACTGTCCAAAACACCCTGTTCCTGGTTCATACGCAAGAGGAAAATGCCTCGCTTGTGAGCCAGGGATATGGGTCCGGCGAAGGGTCGCGCACGTTAACCATATATGAGGCTCAGGAGTTGACCCCCGACAGCGTCATCATCATCAACACCAAGTCCAGGAGGCTAAAATCCATGAAAGCATTCCCATGCGATAGTGGCGGTGTCGAGACACACGGTCAGTTGCGTCTATTACTTCGACGACGCCACGGGCCGTCTTGTATGGAGGGCGATGGGTGCGCCGACTAAAACGGTTATAGAGTACAACCTAAAGATGGCCATGCAGCACCGAGACGAATTCGTTGTGGAAGCTCTGCTCAGGCTATCGAAGTCCCTGGTCAGCAAACCCCACCAAACCACCTAACAGTACCTATCCAAACTCACAACTCAATCCAATCCAAATCCAAAACAAACCTAACCAAAAAATATGACAAATACTGTAAACCCTGTAAAATAAAGGCGCGGGCCCACCGCGGCGCATGCTGTGCACGGGCACGCGGCGCATTTTAGCTGCGTGTATTAATTTGCTTGACAACGTGGGTCTACGTTTCCACTGGAGTACACGAATATGACCCACGACTATGTATAGCGTGCCACGGCGCACGGAGAGGCTACGCACGTGCCACTGCAATCCACGGACACGGGCTTCACTGCGGGAGGTGTGGGGAGGTGAGACGGGCGGGAAAGCGAGCGACGCCTGCGCCATTTTGTCATTTTATTTTTAGCTGTACATAGTCGTGGGTCATATTCGTGTACTCTAGTGGAAACGTAGACCCACGTTGCCAGCGTTGAGCTATGTAACCGCCTATTCGAGCAAGCCACGCGTGTATCAATGACGTCAATTCATGCGTAGCCTCTCCGTGGGTTGCAGTGGATACAACCACATACATTTTCTTCCAAAGCGAAGCTTAATACACGTGCGTAGCCTCTCCGTGCACCGCGGTGGACCCGCGCCTTAACAATAAAATTGTAACAAGTCTCTGTATAATTTTAAAAATAAGTAGTCAATAAAAACAAAATGTGTTATTATAAAACTTATATTAGAATAAGAAGTACCTAGTGTAAAAAAGAAATTGTAAAGTATAACAGAATAAATAACAAAAGTATAATAATAAATTGTAATGTATAAGAAACTAAATAACAAATTTAAATGCATGATAAGAAATTGTAATACCTGTAATATAACAAAAAATAATTATATATACATTCCGTATAAGCATGGAGTGCATGAGCTTGCGTGTGGAAATATATATTAACTAGATTTTGGGCGTTGCGCGAGCTGCAAGCAGCTCGCGGGGTCGTGTTTTTGAGGAGTATTTCTTACCCTTGTAAAATTTTGAGAATTGGACAGTAATCCTTAGCACTTATAGGATTTTGTAATAATAGCTATTTATTCACCAAGGGGAGTAAGGCACAGATTACTAATCGAGTGTGCCACAGTGTGCACTTGTGGAGCCACACTCAGCCACACTCAACAACACTCGAAACACTCAACAACACTCAACAACATTCAACAACACTCAACAACACTCAACAACATTCAACAACACTCAACAACACTCAACAACACTCAACAACACTCGACAACTTTCGACAACACTCGACAACACTCGGCAATACTCAACAACACTCAACAACACTCAACAACATTCAACAACACTCAACGACACTCAACAACACTCGACAACACTCAATAACACTCAACAACATTCAACAACACTCAACAACACTCAACAACACTCAACAACACTCGACAACACTCGACAACACTCGACAACACTCAACAACACTCAACAACATTCAACAACACAACAACACTCAACAAGATTCAACAACACACAACAACAACACTCAACAACACTCGACAACACTCGGCAACACTCAGCAACACTCAACAACACTCAACAACACTCAACAAGATTCAACAACACTCAACAAGATTCAACAACACTCAACAACACTCAACAACACTCGACAACACTCGGCAACACTCGGCAACACTCAACGACACTCAACAACACTCGACAACACTCAATAACACTCAACAACATTCAACAACACTCAACAAGATTCAACAACACTCAACAACACTCAACAACACTCGACAACACTCGGCAACACTCAACAACACTCAACAACACTCAACAACACTCAAAAATATTCAACAACATTCAACAACACCCAACAACACTCAACAACACTCAACAACACTCAACAACCCTCAACAACACTCAACAACACTCAACAACCCTCAACAACACTCAACAACACTCAACAACCCTCAACAACACTCAATAACACTCAACAACACTCAACAACACTCAACCACACTCAACAACACTCAACAACCCTCAACAACACTCAACAACACTCAACAACACTCATCAACACTCAACAACACTCAACCACACTCAACAACACTCAACAACACTCAACAACCCTCAACAACACTCAACAACACTCAACAACACTCATCAACACTCAACAACACTCAACAACCCTCAACAACACTCGACAACACTCAACAACACCCAAAACACTCAAAACACTCAACAACACTCAGCCACACTCAACAACACTCAACAACACTCAACAACACTCATCAACACTTAACAACACTCAACAACACTCAGCCACACTCAACAACACTCAACAACACTCAAAACACTCAACAACACTCAACAAAACTCATCAACACTCAACAACACTCAACATCCCTCAACAACACTCAACAACACTCAACGACACTCATCAACAACACTCAACAACACTCAACAACACTCGACAACCCTCAACAACACTCAACAACACTCAACAACACTCATCAACACTCATCAACACTCACCAACACTCAACAACACTCAACAACACTCAACAACACTCAACAACCCTCAACAACACTCAACAACACTCAACAACACTCAACAACACTCAACAACACTCATCAACACTCAACAACACTCAACAACACTCAGCCACACTCAACAACACTCGAAACACTCAACAACACTCAACAACATTCAACAACACTCAACAACACTCAACAACATTCAACAACACTCAACAACACTCAACAACACTCAACAACACTCGACAACTTTCGACAACACTCGACAACACTCGGCAATACTCAACAACACTCAACAACACTCAACAACATTCAACAACACTCAACGACACTCAACAACACTCGACAACACTCAATAACACTCAACAACATTCAACAACACTCATCAACACTCAACAACACTCAAAAACACTCAACAACACTCAACCACACTCAACATCACTCAACAACACTCAACAACACTCAACAACCCTCAACAACACTCAACAACACTCAACAACACTCAACAACCCTCAACAACACTCAACAACACTCAACAACACTCAACAACCCTCAACAACACTCAACAACACTCAACAACACTCAACAACACTCATCAACACTCAACAACACCCAAAACACTCAACAACACTCAACAACACTCATCAACACTCAACAACACCCAACAACACTCAATAACACTCAACAACACTCAACCACACTCAACAACACTCAATAACACTCTACAACACTCAACAACACTCAACAACACTCAACAAGATTCAACAACACTCAACAACACTCAACAACACTCATCAACACTTAACAACACTCAACAACACTCCACAACACTCAACAACACTCAACCACACTCAAAACACTCAACAACACTCAACAACACTCAACATCCCTCAACAACACTCAACAACACTCATCAACAACACTCAACAACACTCAACAACACTCAACAACCCTCAACAACACTCAACAACACTCAACAACCCTCAACAGCACTCAACAACACTCAACAACACTCAACCACACTCAACAACACTCAACAACACTCAACAAGATTCAACAACACCAAAACACTCAACAACACTCATCAACACTCAATAACACTCAACAACACTCAACAACACTCAACCACACTCAACAACACTCAACAACACTCAACAACACTCAATAACACTCAACAACACTCAACCACACTCAACAACACTCAACAACACTCAACAACACTGAACAACACTCAACCACACTCAACAACACTCAACCACACTCAAAACACTCAACAACACTCAACAACACTCAATAACACTCAATAACACTCAACAACACTCAACAACACTCAACAACACTCAACCACACTCAACAACACTCAACAACCCTCAACAACACTCAACAACACTCAACAACACTCATCAACACTCAACAACACTCAACCACACTCAACAACACTCAACAACCCTCAACAACACTCAACAACACTCAACAACACTCATCAACACTCAACAACACTCAACAACCCTCAACAACACTCGACAACACTCAACAACACCCAAAACACTCAAAACACTCAACAACACTCATCAACACTCAACAACACTCAACAACACTCAACAACACTCAACAACACTCAATAACACTCAACAACACTCAACAACACTCAACCACACTCAACAACACTCAACAACCCTCAACAACACTCAACAACACTCAACAACACTCATCAACACTCAACAACACTCAACCACACTCAACAACACTCAACAACACTCAACAACCCTCAACAACACTCAACAACACTCAACAACACTCATCAACACTCAACAACACTCAACAACCCTCAACAACACTCGACAACACTCAACAACACCCAAAACACTCAAAACACTCAACAACACTCATCAACACTCAACAACACTCAACAACACTCAATAACACTCAACAACACTCAATCACACTCAACATCACTCAAAAACACTCAACCACACTCAAAACACTCAACAACACTCAACAACACTCAACAACACTCAACAACACTCAACAACACTCATTAACACTCAACCACACTCAACCACACTCAACAACACTCAACAACACTCAACAACCCTCAACAACACTCAACAACACTCAACAACACTCATCAACACTCAACAACACTCAACAACACTCGACAACACTCAACAACACCCAAAACACTCAAAACACTCAACAACACTCATCAACACTCAACAACACTCAACAACACTCAATAACACTCAACAACACTCAACAACACTCAATCACACTCAACATCACTCAACAACACTCAACCACACTCAAAACACTCAACAACACTCAACAACACTCAACAACACTCAACAACCCTCAACAACCCTCAACAACCCTCAACAACACTCAACAACACTCAACAACACTCAATAACACTCAAAAACACAAAACCACTGTATAATGCTTTCTGTCTCATTTGCTCCCACGTTAAATCTTATGTCTATTACATTGACAGTGACAGCGCTGTGAAGTTATTACCCATCCAAATTAGACACTACAGGCTAGCATAATGATCCCAATGCGTTTTCGAACTTCTCAAGTTGAAAGCGTTTTATTTTATGCTACTAAATATAGATGTCACCAAAACTCGTGTTGACTAAATCTAACGACGTGACTTCGCAAATGAGTACACTTATAGCATTCGTTCATAGTCTCTGAGCGAATGCTGATTGCCCGATAATATAATAACTCGGTCTCGCAGGTTCGCTCCACTCAGGACCTACCTACCACCGGAAAGCTATCGTGACCTTATCCCTACGCTACGCTACGCTACGCTTCGCTTTACCGCTACCTAGTTTCCGAGATACGATGGGGGAGGGGTGAAGGGGGGGAGAGGGGGAGTTTTGAAAAATGATTTTGACCAACTCTGGGCCCCTTGATAAATGAATCTGAAAAAAAAAATGTTCCAAGTCTCTTAACTTCCGAGATCTACCTAGAGGGGGGGGGGGGAGAAGGGGGGCAAGGGGGGCAACTTTGAAAAATGGATTTTAGTTTTCCGAGCCTCCTCTATACGAATCCGTAAAGAAACAAAACCCAGGTTTCTTAATTTCCGAGATACGATGAGGGGAGGGGTGAAGGGGGGGGAGAGGGGGAGTTTTGAAAAATGATTTTGACCAACTCTGGGCCCCTTGATATGAATCTGAAAAAAAAAATGTTCCAAGTCTCTTAACTTCCGAGATCTACCTAGAGGGGGGGGGGAGAAGGGGGGCAAGGGGGCAACTTTGAAAAATGGATTTTACTTTTCCGAGCCTCCTCTATACGAATCCGTAAAACAACAAAACACGGGACTCTTAGTTTCCGAGATACGATAGGGAGGGGGGAGAGTGGGGTGGAAAAGGGGAGGTTTGGGATTTTTCCCATACTCGTGAGAGTTACTTGTATACGAATCTGTAAAAATATACCCACCTCCCCCTTCACCATCTGGGAGAACAATTATGTCAGTCAGTGAGTGAGTGAGTGGTAATCGAGCTTTATATAGTATAATTAAAAAAAGTATACATATACACAAAGACGTAGAATTAAGCTAGTATCGTAAGTTTAGATGATAATGTATGTGTCTGATGTGGGAGTAATATAACTGATCCCTATAAAAAGAAAACTATAAACATTCTAGTGACCGACCCAAAGTTCGGTTTCGGCCAAGGAATCTAGTTTCGGCCTTAGTTTCGGTTTTGGCCGCGCCGAAACTCGAGTGTTCATGAATTATCGTGCATCGTTCGGCGAACTTCGCGGCTAGCTCGTGCTCGCTCGTCGCGTCGCCGGCCCAGTTCGCCGCCGTCCATCGTTAATCGCATGGAGTTGAGGTTGTGTTTTGCACATAAATGATTAGGTAAGTATTTAACTGTCTGTATGTATAATATACATTGTATATTCAAATAAATGTGTAAAAAAACACCAGATTTCTGTATACGATAGAAATTTTAAATATGTTTAAGTAAGTTTCGGTTTCGGCCGAAACTAAGAGCAAGGCCGAAAGTTCGGTTTCCGTTTCGGCTGAAAAACCTGTTTCGGTCGGACACTAAAACATTCTAAAAAAGGACGCGGACCATCTAAGTCCGCGGTAATTTTTCTAAAAAATAAACCTAACCTCGGGCTGCCCTTCGCTCGCTCTTGCATCCTACGTCGCCTCCCGAAGTACACACAAAACGCATGTGGCCGCCTGCACCTAGTTGTACCCGGCTAAAACTAGGTGTAGCAGCACTTCGGCTATTAACCGTGAAATTTACACATAAATATGGGGTTTACTAAATATTAAAACAAGTTTTTTTTTTCATAACATTTTATGAAATTAAAAATCGAAATAGAACATTATCATCTTGTTTATGGTGGCAAATACGTATCCTGGCGAATATTTTATTGATATTTGAGTGGACACAAGGTTTTTCTATACTGATTTATCTGTAATATAAAATGGTTATTTTCGATATATTCATTTGAAGCGATTACATTCGATCCCATCACTTATTACGATAGAATGTAATTTAGTACGCATTACATTATATTTCTTGTCAAAACTGATACACTTACGGTATAATAACGTCTGTAAGAAGTCATAAATATGATAATTCAAAAAGATATGTCATGCTCACTTAAATGTCTCACCGATGGTGGCGCGTGGGTTGGATCATTTGGTTCCCTACAGTGGTTGAGCTGGATGGTGCTGATCCACGCGTCATGTTCGTGAACGGGCGCCGTCGGTTGAGACTGGTCAAAAGATTTTTAATCTTATATTTTGAATTGTTCCTTCATTGTGTCTTTTTTTATATTTTTCTCACATATAGAAGAAGCAATAAGAATAATGTACCCAGCATTTTGTAATATCTTGATTTAAAAGAGTGTCCATAGAGTTTCTTGCCTATTCTTCTCCATAGATAGTCCAGTCAAAATAGACATTTGACTTAGCCAAAATTCGCATAGAGCTGAAAATTGGCAGAGACGTTATATACATCATTATAAATAAAATGTCAAAAATCCCCTTCGATCCTACTTCTGCAAAAAAAATTATTCAAGGTCAAAAGTACAAAATTAAGGTTTTTTCCATTTTTCTCGAAAACAGTAAGTATTATCGTGAAAATAGATCAGACAAAAGTTGTAGATCATACAATTCTCTACAAAAATGGTCCAGTCACTTTTCTCTTACGTCTCACCATTCGTGAGATATCGCGGTTTTAATCATTAGAAAATTCCTATTTTACATAATATGCACACATTTCCGCACCACCTATGAGGTAATAATGTACTTGGCGCATTTTTTTAACGTGGTTTCCCCAGTAGGTATACTCCACGATCTATTGTTATAAAGAAAGTTTGATCAGATCGTATCCTCTTAATTGCAGGAATAGTAATATTGCTAATGATCAAAGTGGAATAGGTTGTTTTTCTACATGTTATATTGAAAGAAATACAACAGATGAAGATATTTATGATATTAATGAGGAGACAAATGATGCATCCCTTTTCTTAGAACAGTGAACTTCTGCAAGAAGAAGAAAATAAAGACGAAGAAATAATTGTCGAAGTAGAATTAGACAATTATCTTATATAATGACATGTGGAAAAAACAATCTATTCCACTTTACTCATTAGCAATATTACTACGAGGATTCTTTCAATTAAAAGGATACGATCTGATCAAACTTTCTTTATTACAATAGATCGTAGAGTATACCTACTGGGGAATGATGATGATGATGGGACTCCCTTTCCCGCATTCGCGTTGTGCGTGGGGATTCTGGCTAACAGAGCTAGCCTAGCTCCGCCCAGAAGCACAGAAGCTTCCTGGGAGCTTCACAGGCTTCGCGGAGCGACCTCATTGTTCCGAGGATTTCTGCACGTTGAGAAGCCACGGCCTCGCAATCCAGGATGACGTGGGCGGCTGATTCCTCGGCATAAAGGCAGCCCCTGCAAAGGGGCTGTCCGTGGCGCCTATGATGAAAAGATGTTTGTTAAGGAGGTTGTGGCCCGTAATTGTACCTATTATTATTCTAAGGTTATTCCTACTCAGGCTGAGAAGTTTTTTGGTTAATCGCGGGTGTATCATTGGTAAAGCCAATTTTGACTGTCTACCTACAGTCTGTTGCCCGTGACCATCTGTTGTTATGAAGTTCGGCCGATCTTTGGCGAATCCACGAACGAAATTGTGAGAAAGGCAAAGGGAGAAGTGGGTACGGGCCTAGCACCCTCATATCAGAGCCTCTCTTCGCAAGTTCATCTGCAGCATCATTGCCCAGAGATTCACTGTGCCCTTGGATCCACTGGAGAGTAATACGATTAGACGTCGATAAACTCTCCAGAGCTAGATGGCACTCAAAAATTAGCTTATTGTTAGTTTGTTTGCTTCCTAAAGCTTTGAGCACAGATAGGCTGTCGGATAGGAATTTAATGCCAAAGTTCCGGATGCCTAAGCGCTTTACTGCTGTTGCAGCTTGTGTTAAGGCAACACATTCGCATTGAAAGATCGAACTACTCGTATGTGTGCCTAGTGGTATGTGAAAGTTAATATTTAGGTCAAGGGAGTGTACGCCAGCACCTGAACCGTTTTGTGTTTTAGAGCCGTCTGTATAAACGCGCACTTCATTAACTCCTGACTGATCCCTTTCTTCCTGAACTGTTTGTATAATGTAGTTCTTGTTGAACATCGGTTGGTTTGGTGTTCTGTCACACGGGGCAGCGATGAGAGGCTGGTACTCAATCGCCCGGTCCAGGATTTTAGCGTGTGGACTGGTAATGTTTTTGCCCCATATGCCCAGATGCATTAGCCTGATGGCGGCTAGCGCCGCTTCCTGCTGTATGTACAAGTCAAGGGGAGTTAATTGAAGGGCTATCTCCATCACCTACTGGGGAAACCACGTTAGAAAAAATGTACTAAGTACATTACCTCATAGGTGGTGCGGAAATGTGTGCATATTATGTAAAATATGAAATTTCTAATGATTAAAACCGCGATATCTCACGAATGGTGAGTCGTAAGAGAAAAAGTGACTGGACCATTTTTGTAGAGAATAGGGATGTTGCCTGGGTAAAAATAAATCGATTCGATTTAGTCCCTCAGTAAGATTATTAAAAAATATTGAACACGTATTTTTTGTTTTATCAATTAGATAAAAAATTACAAAGATATATCACATCAAAGTTCAGGAGTGGGGGGCTTTGACGTAATAACGTGCTAAAATTTGTAGCACGGCGTGACGTCATACGAAATTTCCAAGCGCTGTATCTTCGTAATTTTTTGTTTGCCAGACAAAAGAAAAAATACGTATACAATATTTTTTAGTAATCTAACTGATGGACTAAATATATTTTCTTAGTCAACTACCCTATTGTATGATCTACAACTTTTGTCTGATCTATTTTCACGATAATACTTACTGTTTTCGAGAAAAATGGAAAAAACCTTAATTTTGTACTTTTGACCTTGAATAATTTTTTTTGCAGAAGTAGGATCGAAGGGGATTTTTGACATTTCATTTATAATGATGTATTTAACATCTCTGCCAATTTTCAGCTCTATGCGAATTTTGTCTAAGTTACGACTTATTTTTGTCTATTTTGACTGGATTAAGAGATCTACGTTTTGGAATGGACAACTAGCTTCAACTTTCTGACTAACTGACAGACTATTTAATTTTGACAATTCAAAAGTGCCTGTACAAGGTTTAATCGAAATAAGTGCTTTGAGTTTGATAACGCAATTTATATATGTATTTTATTACGCATTTAAAAGTTAACTTTGACATAATCTGGAATAGTTACGTTCTACTAAACATACTATACCGAAGGTACGCGACCGAAGTTGTTTGATGAATGATTACGCCTGCAATGCTGTTTGAATTACTGAAGACACATTATGCCGAAATTACATTGTGTACAGCCGAAATTCGGTCGGGCGTAAGTTCAGCGGCAATTTGGCGGCGATGTATTCTGTAGAGCACACATACGCGACCGAAGTTCGGTTCGATTGCCAAAGAAGATCCGGGGCGGGGGAGCAGCGGGAGGCAGGTATGCCCGCGCCCCGCGTGTGCGCAACTGAATTTCTGCCGCGTAAATTCGGCACTTATGGTGTGTCATATCAGCCGAATACGAAACGAACGTAAAATCAGCCGCGGAACTTCGGTCGCGTACCTTCGGCATAGTGTGTTTGGACACTAAGGCAGCTGTCAAAAAACCGTTTCATGGCCTGTTCGCAACGTTTTTTAATAGTGTTTTTTTTCTGCTTAATGTAGATGTTATGTATGTACTGTGGAGGTCCAGATGGGAGCTTCACAATATATGTAATTAAAAAGCTTGACTTGAATAAAATATAATTAATTAACGACTTTACGTTATTTCTAGCACTCTGACTCTACTAAACAAAAATACTTTTCCAATATTTGACACTTGCTTGAACGTTCGAATGGAACACACCGGTAATTATAACCAGCCTGTACTGATGAATGTAGGGCTACATAACATAGATAACCTCTACAATACCTAGGTATTTAATTTCATCACCATGTCGGTATACTTATTCCATTAAGGGTCTCTTCTATAAAATCCATACTAATAATAATATTATAAATGCGAAAGTGAGTCTGTCGGTCTGTTTGTTACCTCTTCACGCTTAAACCGCTAAATCGATTTAGATGAAATTTGGTACAGAGATAGTTTGAGTCCCGGGAAAGAACATAGGATATTTTTTATCCCGATATTCCCACGGGATCAAAACTTACGCGGGCGAAACCGCGGGGCGCTGCTAGTATTCCATATTCAAATTAGTCCGATCAATAACTTTTGTTTCTGTTTTTAGGTACGATAAGTTTAGGAAGAGTGACAAGAAAACCAAAGCTGGTGAAAATGGAGAAAATCCCGTTGATGCTACAGATGCTGTTAGTGAGAAAAGCAATATCGAAGTTAATACAAATGCCTAAAAAAATACGTAATTTTAAGAATTAATTAGTAACTTTATTGTCCTTATGATTAACGATGTATTAATAATTGCAACACCCCTGTATGTTAGTCGGCTAACCTAAATGAATTAAATACTTGGTACCAAGATGTTTTTTCTTTATGTATCTATTTATTAATTGCATTCAGGGATCACTAATAAAAATCACTCGCAAAACGGTCGCCAATTGTATTTAAGTACCTAATTCTAGTTGAAATAAATATATTTAAAAAAAAATTCAACCATTAGGCTAAGAACTCACGGAGCGATTTTCGCCCGCAACCGCCGCGGTCGTGGATCTGCGGTTTTATTTCAAAACTCACGAGACCGGTTATTCGCGCGGTTACGCGGCCGCCGCGGTTGCGATCATCGCCCGCAAACGTGGCGGGCGATGATCGCAAGATTGCAAGACGGGCGGTTAACGATCAGTTGAGGTCCAGACCGCCATGGACACACACCAGAAACGAGCCGTTGCGTTATACTTACTTCACAGAAGAATTAAAAAAAGAAGGCCCAAAAGTTTCTGGGTGCATCCACTGATTAAGGACAGAGATCGTTATGGATTATTTGTTACTCTTATTATAAAGAACCGATCACAAAGCGCGCGGGCGCCACCCGCCGAGGCTGCGGGTAACCGCGGCCCGCGCGATTCTACTAGTTGCCCGCCGGTACAGCGGGAGCCGCATACAACCGCGTACACCGCGGGCGTAAAACGCGTCGTGAAATGTGTTTTAATTTTTTATATAAATATTTGCATTCTACAGAAGCTGCGGGCCCGCAACCGCAGCGGACGCGGGCGAAAATCGCTCCGTTAATTCATAGCCTAAGAGTCCGTGCATAAAATTCCCTCGCCAGAGTTTAGGTTTGAGGAAAGTGACAAGCTTCTCTAACTTGGAATCAACATTCAAAATCGTGGTCCTGCTGAACAATTGCGAGAAAGTTATCATCGTTGATTTCTCGGTAAATACAAATATTACAGTTCTGTTTTCTTTTCTACGAAATAAATCACATTTATGGGTACTAATTATTTGTATACTTAGAATAGCTGTAGCGTGGGCCCTTTTTCGGCGCTCATGGTGGTTCTACTGAAGGGAGCGTGACTACCGCAGGACCACCTTCAAAGTCGATTTTCTCGAAAACTACTAAGGTACCAATTTTGTTGTTCGAGTACTAATTAGTACCAATTAAGCAATAATTATTTACCAAATATCTTAGAGCATTAAACCAACTGGAGACGCCTTTGACAGGCGTTCCCCCCTGCCAAAGGTACGAGACCGCCGCACGGTGGACTGGAAATCGGCTTTCATAGACTTAGGGATTTCAATTTCCAAGTGCTTGTTTTTATGCCGGATATCAATGACGTATTATATATAGACACGTTATCAACCAACATCTCGGCGCTTAAAAACGGCGAAAATACTAGATAACTACTTATACGCGTAAAGAAAGGGAAAGAAAATATGACACCGTACGGCGGGATGTCTGTTGCTAGAGGGAGATAAATAAACATCTTCAGTTACGTCACAGGATAAGTAATAGTCAAATTACCTACATGCTCATTGGTCGAGCGCATGAGTGACGTAGCTATCAGAGTCACTTCATGCGCCGGCCGCCATTAGACGCAGCGTCGTACAAAATAAAATAATCTAGTTTTGTAAACTTACGCGTGAAATGACACATTTTTGTCTTTAACTTTTGGGGTATAATTTTTACATCCTCTGAAAACACACGACGGCATATTTTCTTTATGTTTTGCACAGGTTTTCACATACAATATAAATTAAAAACAAACATAGCGTCGCGCGACAGGTTGGTGCGTGACTGAGCGCAATGTGGCCAATTGGCTTCATTTCATGTTGCCATTTTAGAGTGCGGACAACGTATCTATAGTTTTATACATCATTGCCGGATATCGTTTCTATTAGTCATTACTATGTACAAAAATGACACCCGAGTTAATTCTGCCCAAAAACGAAGGAAATATATTTTTTTTACGAAAAATTTGTATGAAGCTAGTATGAAAAATCGAATTATCTCCTAAACGGCATGTTTAACCGTAATAACCTTGGAGGTGGTCATAGTGCTAATTATTTATGATTTTTTGGTTGCCGATTTGATGAAAAATTAAATGTCGTTTTTTTAAAAAAAAACGTCAAAATATTTTTATTTATTCTTACATGTAAAACGATCCCTTTTAGTGTCCAAGTTAAAAAGTCCGATATGTTATTAACCCAAATATTAAGAACACACAAAACAAGCAAAATTAAATAACAAAAATTGCTGTTTTTTGACACATTTTTATTAATTTAAATAAAAAAAGATTATCAAACTCTTATTTAAGTAAAATATAAAGTTATATTATAATTGTACAAAATAATTTAATTTAAGGAATTAATACTAAGCATTTGTAAAATAAAGTAAAATAAATAAAAAAAAGACAAAATATCATTAAATATTACAAAAAAAAAACCCAAACACACTCAAATACTAAAGGACATTGTAAAAAATGGCCTATGAATCAACACGCATGAAACATTTACTATAATTACTAGTTCTTTTAATAATATACATTACAAATATTTCAATAGAACGGACACTTCTTAATTTCGAAAACATTTTAAAAAGTATTCACTTCCGTCATAATCATCGGTGTTATTATTTTTTGGTTCAATTTGAGGTTTTTAATAGGCAAAGGTATTATAGCTCATACAGCAAAGTCTTTGTAACAGCACTCTTAATAAGAGTTTGACACAGACAAGCGTCAGTATTCTCAACGCTTGATATACGATAATAGTTTTTAGTTATACGCGTCCGCTATGATGTCGCGGAACCATAATACGGCTTATCAAAAAACTCGATTGAGCGCTGTTTGAAACGTCAAACGAGCAATAATATGGACACTGACAATTGATGAATTGACAGATGACATTTGACATTTGGTAGTAATGTCACTTGGCGCGCGCCTTCTGTTATTGCTACATACCGAATGTTTTTATCGACGTAATTATAACCTCAAAATCCGAAAGTGTTTTGATTTTTTCCGAATTCTCAAAAGTGTCCGTTGTTTTAATTTAAGTTCAATCAAATATACAGTATGTTAACTAACAGAGGGCGTTCCCGTTAACCCGCAATAGTATAGCATCCATACATGCTAAAAAAATATTACCATTCGAAAATAAAATGTTTTTATTTTTTTTTTATATTAAAATATTCACTAAAAATCGTAAATTGATACGTTAAAGAAACACTCTGTACACGCGTACTTGAAGGACAGCAATGTCGGAATTTATTTAATTAAATAAATTAGAATTAATTAAATAGAGTATCAATTTACGATTTTTAGTGAATATTTTAATATAAAAAAAAATAAAAAACATTTTATTTTCGAATGGTAATATTTTTTTTAGCATGTATGGATGCTATACTATTGCGGGTTAACGGGAACGCCCTCTGTTAGTTAACATACTGTATACATTATCTAAAACTCAAAAAGTAAATACACCTCCCTGTTGGATCTTAGGCCAACTATGTATGGACGACGAGCAATGTCCTTTACAAATATGTACAATATTTTTTTTACAAATTTTCCTTATCACTCTCGTTGTCAGACTCCAATTCTGAGTCAGCATCCAGATTGGATATATCCAAAAACTCGAACTCAGTTTCCTGAAATTGAATTAAGTCGAGAGTTTTAGCAAAAAAGCTCTGCTTTTTCTTGGCATCTAACTTAGGCCTTTGTGCACTTAGCAAAGGATCCGAAGAAACAACAAGCACATTTAAAATGTCTTACTCCAATTCTGAGTCAGCATCCAGATTGGATATTTCCAAAAACTCGAACTCCGTTTCCTGAAATTGAATTAAGTCGAGAGTTTCAGCAAAAAAGCTCTGCTTTTTCTTGGCATCTAACTTAGGCCTTTGTGCACTTAGCAAAGGATCCGAAGAAACAACAAGCACATTTAAAATGTCTTGATTGGAATCCTGTCTACTTCTTTTCCGCGAATGATGTTCTCGAAACCTCCTAAAATCTTTGTTTCGAGACTCTGAGGCTTCTTCCGAGAGAGTCCCAATCGGCACAATATTGTTTTCGCTAGTTTCTTAAGCGTTTCATTTAATTTAGCGGCTGCTTCAGGATTTTTCATCATGTATTCGATGACAGAGGCGATATCTCCATGCCCTTCTTCTTTTAAACGTGCTGCAGCTGCATATGCCAATTCACTGGAATCTTCGCCTGTGTGTTCATCAGATCTTCTCTTTTTTGTTTACTTCCCAGATCTTCGAATGGTTTACGGGATCTTTTCGTCATTGTTCCAATGGACGTTGTTGTCGACGGTTCTGGAGAGACTGAGGGCGCTCTTGGTATCTCATCAACACTTGGTTCTTGATTAACTAAAGTTTGCACAAAACTCGGCCAATCAATATTTGCTCCCAACCAATTCTCGTAATTTCTTCTGAAATTATCAAGGAATCTGTTGGATTTCTGCCACCTTTGTAAAGCGGCTCGCGTAAATCTCCGACAAAATTCTTTGAGAACAACACGATCTTCGTCAGACAGGCAATCGCCTATGCGGGATACAACTGCACTGAACAATATACTTCCTGATCAAATGAAGTACTCTCACTTCGTAGAAGAACAAACAAGTCTAAATTGGTGATTAAACTTTCTATTCTAAGATTTTACAGTCGCAGATTTAGTGTTAGCAGTTACACAGTTGTGAACAAACTAAATTATAAAACAAAACTTTTGCCCTTTTATTGCAAAACGCCAATAATTAGGTAACTACCCTCATTAGTTATCTCCTCATTAGCTAATGAAAATTTATAATTGTCACTAACTATTCTTAGAACTCATAGCACTGCTAATTAACAATAGCTTACTTATCAGGAAAAGTTAAATGTAATCCATAATTGGCATTGTCGTGAGATATTGACAATCATTAAATCACCTATAAAGACTCGTTAGAAGACCTAATCAGTGTAGTTACTTAATCACTTCTTTTCGGACTCATTAGAGTAAACAATTGGTAATTTGGTTGTATGAAAAGTTTTAAAACTCATGATGTGTTGATAAATATCTAGCTCAAACATAGTTGTCTACGTGTGGGTGTACTATAAACCTCTGCCAACTCCTTCGGAAATATAGGAGTGATGCTATTTTATGTTACGTGTAGTTAAAAGTCCGTGTTCTTCAACATAAACACTAAAAGGGATCGTTTTACATGTAAAAATAAATAAAAATATTTTGACGATTTTTTTTTAAAAAAAAAAACGGCATTAAATTTTTCGTCAAATCGGCAACCAAAAAATCATAAATAATTAGCACTATGACCACCTCCAAGGATATTACGGTTAAACATGCCGTTTAGGAGATAATTAGATTTTTCATACTAGCTTCATACAAATTTTTCGTAAAAAAAATATATTTCATTCGTTTTTGGGCAGAATTAACTCGGGTGTCATTTTTGTACATAGTAATGACTAATAGAAGCGATATCCGGCATAAGAACAAGCACTTGCAAATTGAAATCCCTAAGTCTATGAAAGCCGATTTCCAGTCCACCGTGCGCCGGTCGTATCAGTTATTAAGGGGGAAGCGCTAAGGTAGCCCGCGAAATTCAAATTTTCTTACGTTTTTTGCAATTTGCTGGTCAGTATTATTAAGTTGTACGTTGATTAATATATGAATCGCGGCCGTAAGAAATATGTGTTTACAGAATTAATTAAAGTAATCAACACAACTCTCTAATGCGCCTGCCAGACTATGCTCCTTGCGCTGCTCATCGCTATGCTCCTCGCGCTGCCGTGATTTGCCGCGATGTTGCCCTCTCTGCCCACACACTGCTCTACTCGCGCAATTAATCGCGACGCTCCTCACTTGTCATTTGCCTTGGTGAGACAATGGACGTTGAAACGGTGGCAGCGTGCGCGCTATGCATTTTTAGATAACTAATAAATACAACTTTTCTTGTTAGACTAATTCTTGACATAGTGACTTATTATACCTACCGTACTACAAATCAATAAACATTAACACCTTTTCATTTGACCATTCCACGCTTGGCGACGACATAATTTCCAATTTTGCATACGCGTGCGTCTTGCGCGAGCGCTCCATGCAGACTGCGACCGCGCGATTATGTGGCCGGCCACTCGCACTCGTATTGCCGGTCCTTTGACTCGCGCGCAAAAACCGACAAAATAGGGAGCAGTGGGTAGGACGAGGAGCATGACGTGTGGCATGACGAGTAATGTTGCCACACTATGTCTCTGCCTCCTTTCCTCGTTACTTCCCATGCCACTCGTCGAGTGTGTGGCAGGCGCATTAGACCACGTAAGTCCAAAGAATGATGATTTCATGAAACAGTTATTCTTGGGACTTACGTGGTCTTAGAGAGTTGTGTTGATGACTTTAATGATTATAATTCTGTAAACACATATTTCTTACGGCCGCGATTCATATATTAATCAACGTACTGACCAGCATTCAGCGAATCACAGTAGCGCGGAACGAATGTCAGTGAAAAATGCCGAATTGCAGTGTTATTTCGTGTAAAAAGAGATCGGAAACATCTAGTAAACTAAAGGATAACGTTACTTTCCATCTGTAAGTATTACTTTGTCTTAATATTAACATAATAATGCAGTAAATTAGCAAAAAAAACACTGGCACTCCGGTAGTGCCGACAGAAGTGAAAACTTGAACAATTACGAGTGTATTTTGTGAATCGTCTTATAAACAAAACACGCGTGTTAAGGTGTGTTCCTTATTTTATAGGGTTTTTTGCAAATCAGGTATGATGACCAAAGTGACTGGTTTATTCTTCTCGTGAAAGGAATTTATTCAGATTTGCTCGTCGTCAGTTATATATCCGTGGTTCAGCGCCATCTCGTCGTTGTTGGATGAACTACGTAGTTAGTACGCGAGGCCTACGTAGTTAGTACGCGAGGCCCTCGTAGTTCTTCCCGATGTGCATAGATGGCGCTGTCCTCAACAACGCGCGTCACGTCTTACGAATTTTCGATCAGGGTCACGTGACCTGACGCGAATTTAGAAGTTTTTACCCATTCCAAAAAAGTACACAGCGCCGCTAAAGAAGTTTTCACTTCAAAAACCAAGAAATATTGTCGGTCAATAAGTGTTGCCACTAAATCGTACGAGATCTAATTTAGTGTAATTTTGAAAGTTGTAATTGATAAAGCTTGACAATTATTTCAAACTTTTATTTCGCATTTGTTATTCTTATTACTATTTTACAACTTAATTTTTTACTTTATAATATTTTTTTACAAAACCCTATAAAAAATGCTATTTATTATCAAATAATTGATAAATGATATCAAACTTATGTTCCACAAATCTCTTACAATTTTCTCATATCGTTATTCATCATTACTATAAAATATTTGCGGGTTAAGTTATCCCGAAAATACGCAATTTTAATCTAAAAATAGGCCACACTGTAGCAAAATAAGGGCAGTGACAGCACAGAAACAAATACCTATCGATATCGACTTTATGAGTATGTTATTCTGACTATTAATTTTTCAGATTTCCAAAAGATGCAATGACTCGGGATGTCTGGATTCGGGCTTGTGCAAATCATGTTTCGTGGACTTCTAAACGTACTAGTGCAATTTGCTCACAGCATTTCGAAGCTTCATGTTTTATAGTAGGTACAATCTAATAATAAGAGGAGATTAAAACAATGCGCCTCGCCAACTTTGAAACAAAGGTGATTTTTTTTTTATTTTGGTACTAGGTTTTGGGCGTGACTGTGTCCAAGTTTCACGTCTCTCAACTGCATGTCGATTCTGTAAAAATCTCACCGTGAATACTTGCGTGGAGTGAGGTGTCAGTGTCATCCCACTGATGCTAGGGATTGACCATGCAAACATTTACAATCATAAAAGAGATTTTAATAATATTTTTAATGCTAATCCTATTGATATTTTTATATAATTCAAAGCTAGTATTTTAGTGGTCAAAACATTCGCCAGCGCCTAACGCGCTTGCGCGGCGTGAAATATGGCTCATTCCGAATTAAGTCATCATCGCTCACATGAATAATTTGCTTTCCGATTTAGATAAATGACCACTATGGCAGCTGAGAGTCAGTAATATACCTATTCACTTGAATAGTTACTCATGGTTGGATTATAGTATTTATTTGTGTATACACCACGAATTTCCTCTTCTTTGGTAAGGTGGCGACTGTAGCCAGAAGCACAATTTCGAAAATGCCACGTTAGTTTAAAGATCGGTGATAATTATTAATTTAGGGCATGGTCGGTAGTCGGCGTTATCGCAAGATGGCACATGCCATGACTTCATATATGTCGATTCACGGGACATCGTTATCGCGTTCACGTTAATTCAGAAAAGGGCCCTAATTCACTATGACCACTTAATGATTCATTACTTCGAAACCACGTCAATTCCTTAATAACCTAATCACTACATCTGCTATTAACGTATTCTCTATGACACAATGACCGAAACCGGTTTGAACTGTCAAAATACCACGCTTGACAACCGTACGGCGTGGTAAGATTATGCGGGGAATAATAGATAAATACCATACAGCAGAATTGGGGTCAAGGTGTAAGCACGCTGTAGTCGATTACAGTGCAATTCGGAATGTACCATATATCACTCCACTCGAATCTCGTAACCATGGCAACACCACCTCGGCGTCAACACCTCCACCAGCCGCGTTTTGATTGGCGAATACCTCGTCTTTTTCTACTTTAGAGTTACACATTTTGAAAATCGCTCAACGAAAACTTTGCTTAATCTGCCCCTTGGCAGACTCTAAGGCAGGGTCGCCATATCGAAGGTCGCCATGAAATGTTGGGGGTTCAAGGGTCGTTAGAATTAGACAACCAGCTTGATAGAATGTACTTTAATGAATATCTAGTGAATTTATGTTACAATGCGCATTGATGTAAACTGCTTACTTATATTCTAAAGGAGTGTAGGTACTTTCATAAAACTCCGTACAAATATTCCTAAACAAAAAAGTTTACAATAAGTGTCGGATTTCTCAAAAAATGAGATGTAGATGGGGTTGGATTCGGCGGGTTAGGGGGCAACTGGCCTCTGGTCCGCGGCCCACATTACACGGAGTAGGAACAGTAGTGGAAAGTCGGCCGAATGCTGGGCCAGAATACCATCGGAAAAAGTATCGTAGTTAAATCGACCCATTGGGATTTAATTTCATTAAATTTAAAAAAAGGTGCGAAATAAAACGTAAGTATCAAAACATGTATACTTTATTACATATATCTATGTTCGTACTATATGATTACTTTACTGTTTTAAGGTAAATCATCATTATTGTTTTAAAGAAAATCATTAACTGTTTATAAAAAAAAAAAAAAAAAAACAAACAGAAAAAAACATAAACAGTTAATGATTTTCTTTAAAACAATAATGATGATTTACCTTAAAACAGTAAAGTAATCATATAGTACGAACATAGATATATGTAATAAAGTATACATGTTTTGATACTTACGTTTTATTTCGCACCTTTTTTTAAATTTAATGAAATGAAATCCCAATGGGTCGATTTAACTACGATACTTTTTCCGATGGTATTCTGGCCCAGCATTCGGCCGACTTTCCACTACTGTTCCTACTCCGTGTAATGTGGGCCGCGGACCAGAGGCCAGTTGCCCCCTAACCCCTTACTACGTTATGCACTATTAGGGACCATACATACACTTCAGGGTTGACACCAACCACTTCTTCATTTAAGGGTTACTAGAGGTGCAGTGCAAACACGGGCGCGCGATGAGCGATAAAATATTTGCACTTATTTGACGTTGGTATTGCATTTTCCTTATGTTCTTATACATGACGCCTTACAAGTTAAATATGTAAAAACAAATCTCTAATGTGATAATGAGTGACTAACGCGCAAGCGCGGCGTGATCTTATCACTTCACCTTCACTCCACCCGATTCACGACATTAAATGTCGTGAATCGGGTGAAGTGAAGGTGAAGTGATCACGCAATCTGCAATGTGATAATGACAGTGATTAACGCGCAAGCGCGGCGTGATCTTATCACTTCACCTTCACTTCACCCGATTTACGACATTTAGTGTCGTGAATCGGGTGGAGTGATCACGCCACACAAACTACGTGGGATTACATTCTATGGTCCGTCAGCTAGGCATCCGTTAGCACTCGATGACTTGACACACTCGGTTATCTCTTCTAATTCAATTGATTTGGGTTAATAACAACGCTGAACATCGTCGCAGTCTTTACTAGACTCGATCTACAATTGCTCATAATAACCAAACAATGTCGATGCGTATTTTCATCAGTCTAGCTGTCATAAACGTGAATGTTTTAATTTTATTTACTGTTCGTGCGTGACGCGCTCGCGCCTCAGTCTATATAAGGACTTACTAGACTAGGGAAAAAAGAAAAAAAAACAGGATTGAGATTCTGACTGCGCTTCTGTTTTGCTATTTTATTGTAAGTAAAACCCCACAAAATATTAATGTTTTGACCACTAAAATACTAGCTTTGAATTATATAAAAATATCAATAGGATTAGCATTAAAAAATATTATTAAAATCTCGATTATGATTGTAAATGTATGCTTGGTCAATCCCTAGTATCTGGTAAGATGACACTGCCAGTTCACTCCACGTCCACGCTCACTTCACCTAAGTTTTCACGGTGAGATGGTTACAGAATCGCACTGCAGTATACAGTGGAATATTGAGATGGGGCACCACATACAAGAAATGTATTTAGGGTTAAACCCCTATTTACCAGCACGCTTCCGCATTTTTACGTAGGTACATCTTCGACTTTTAATTATTGTATTCAGTAACTTGACAGTTCAAAATAATGTTACGTGTTTTCGTGTTTTGAAGACAAGTTATTAAATTTAATTTAATATATAAAGTTTGCTTCACATTTGTGAAGTTCATTCAATTTAGTTTATTCTTACACCAACTCAAACAGCTGTGTTTTTTTATTATTAAACTCTCGTCAAATTAACTGTCAATAACTGTGAATATAATTAAAAGTCGAAGTATATTTCTGTCTTTTTCTGTTGCCCAGATAGATGCTTTAATTTTACGCGAGTAACAATTTATGAGCATTCGCACTCAATATACAATGCAAAAGCGCACATACGCGCGCAGGCCGAGAACAACGAAAAATGTGGACATGTGCTAGTTGATTGATTTTTTTAAAGCTATTATCTACATATTTTACTTTTGCATTCACGGGTTTTTAAAATCCAGGTGTGGTCGTCGAGAGATACAGTAACTAGTAGGAGAAAGGATAGGTAAATATTGATAATTTTTTCAGGTTGATCCAGAGAGAGAAGAGTCTGAACCAGAAACTGCTTCATCTAAAATAAGGAAGGTTGAAATACATGAAGATCCTCAACCAACACAAACTCGAGAATACAAAACCACCAAAGATCAGCCTTGTACGTCACAATCGAGAATTAATATTTGCAAGTCACCTAAATTGACTTACGATCCACAATTACAAGATACACCAAGGAAAAAAAACTAAAACAGCGTCCACAGATGAAAAATACACAAATAAAAAGGACTTCAAACTCAAAAAAGATACGTTGCAGGGCTGCAAGAATTATTAAATGACCTGACAGAAAAGTCCTTAATTAATAAAGAAGATCGTTTAGTGTTAGACAAAATTGGTGTAGAGGAAAAAGAGCTTCTTACTAGACAGTTACTTAAAAGCAAAACTGGAAAAATACCTAGAAACAAATATTCCCCTGTACTTCGATGTTTTGCTTTAACTCTAAATTTTTATTCTCCGAAAGCATACAGATATGTGCGAAAGACTTTTGGAACGTGTTTACTTGCTCCAAGGACTCTTAACAAAATGGTACAGTTCCATCGAAGGAAAACCAGGATTTACAAAGGAAGCTTTAGTTGCATTAAAATTACGAGCTGAAAGTAACCAGGACAAGAAAATTTATTATACAATGGTACTAATGGATGAAATGAAAATAAAACAATTGACGGAAGGTATAGCAAGCACTCAAAGACATTATGGTTACGTGGACTATGGATTTGATTTTACATCTGATAATTCTGAAGAAGCAACTGACGCTTTAGTATTTTTATTAGTAGGTATAAATACTACTTGGAAATTACCTATTGCGTACTTTTTAGTAAAAGGCGTAAAAGCTGAACTAAAAGCTCGACTTGTGACACAAGCTTTTCATTTAGTTAATGAAACTGGTGTCGAAATAAAAGCATTGATGTGTGACGGTACTAAAGCAAATCTTGCCATGGCTGAAGAGTTGGGCTGCTGTTTAGATGTAAACAATTTACAAACCACAATTCTAGATCCACAGACGGGGCAACAATGCTTTTTCTTTTTAGACCCCTGCCATATGCTCAAATTAGTTCGTAATGCATTCGAGCATTTTAGTTTTTTTACCCATACCCAACCAAACTCAGGAAATAAAATTCAATGGACATATATTCAGAAATTACATGAATTACAGGAAAAGGAACTGTTTTATATGGCAAATAAATTAAAGGCAAATCATATTTTCTTCAAAACAAAAATAATGAATGTTCGCCTTGCAGCCCAGCTCTTCAGTACAAGTGTAGCTGATGCATTAATTTTTTGTAACAATGTAATGACGTTACCCATGTTTGATAATGTTGATGCGACAGCAGATTTTCTGAAATCGATTAATGATTTATTCGACATCCTCGATTCTAAAACTTGGGCCAAGGTTTTAAACAAGCCTTGAATTTAAAAAACTATGAAACTGCTTTTGCGAAATTAGATGAAGCAAAAGCAGTTCTGCTGAATTTGGAGACTGATATTAAAAATCGCAAGAATGACTTCCATAGAATCAATCTTTTAAAATCCCCTTGTTACACAGGTTTTCTCGGATTTCTTGTATGTATCGAAAGTGCAAAACGCCTATTCGAAAACTTAGTTTTAGCTTCAAATTCACAATTAACATATTTGCCCTTACACAAAATTAGCCAGGACCACGTCGAGATTTTTTTTTTCAGCTGTCAGAAGCCACGGTGGCTATTCTGACAATCCGACTGCTCGTCAGTTTGAATCTATATATAAAAAGCTATTGGTCCACACAGAGTTAATACGAAATGAAAGGGGTACGAAACGAACTGTATCCCATTAGAAAAAATTTCAATACTCAACTGTACATCAGCAATTGAAAAAATCAATTCTACCTCCCGACAACAAGAAACAGAAACATTTTTAAATGATAACCCCCTGGAAGAAAGTAATATTACTTTAGAAATAGAGATCGAAACATACTTGTCCCCTTTTGGAGAAAAGGTTGTGGAATATATAGCGGGATACGTGGTATTTTCTACTATTAAAAAAATTAAATGTAATACATGTATAAAAGGTTTATGTGGAGAGCCAAATGAAAAAAGTTTAACCTATCAAAAAAGTAGAGGAGGCCTTAAGTATGCATCGAAAGAGGTTATTGATTTATGTCGCCTTTGTGAAGTGGAGATACGAAAACACTGATGACAAAAAAGTTAGCCCCTCTTGCTCGCCACAAAGTGTTACAAACAAAGTTTTAAAACATTATGTTGGCAAACAATTAATTGTTCCCAAACATAGAGTCATTATTTTGATAATGATTTTACTGTGCACAATATTGAACTTGCGAAAACGGTAACACAAAAGTATACCAATATTAGAATTAACTATTTGTCTAAGAAGACTGACCCCAAGATCAGTCCGCCCGCCGCGAGGCCTCTCAGCGAGTAGATGTATCGCTCGGTTCTCTACGCGTGACCTCTCCTGACCCTTGGCGTCGAGCGACTTTATAGTGCGGCCTAACGGTCTTGGTTTGGTAAGTAAAATATTTAATTTTATTTAGATGTTTTTTTTTCGTAACAACACAAATTATTTCAGATACCATGGGAAATAAAAACAAAAACAAAAAACTAGTTTTATCGAGGAAAAGGAAGAAATTGAATCTAGAGGCTTTAACTAAAGCTAGGGCTAAAAGGTTGGTAAAATAATATTTTTAACAGAACTTAATTTGCTATAAATAAGATCCTTGTTTATTAACATTTCCTTCTAGGGAAAGATTCCACTGCTCAGTTTTTTTTTTAATGCGACCTATATCGAAATCGCATGAAATTACTTCCTCAAACTAAACCGTCGATCATCACCAGTTTTTTTTACAAGCTTTTATATAACTTGCAATGATTGTATTGTATGTATATATTATTGTATGTAGGTATGTATTGTTCGGTTTAAATCTTGCAACTAAATTTTAAAGTAATTATCCACAACTGCTTGAGCTGAAATTTTGCATACAAGTTTAGTTAACTAACCATAAAGTGTCGTCATTCTAAATCCAATATGGCGGACTAGTTATTTTTTATTCAATCCCATGCTAAAGGTATGAAATGAAAGGGTTCGCCGAGAAGAATAAGAACAATAAAATGACGTCAGTGTTCAGCTCTTCGAAGAGATGCTGTACTCAAATCAAATCATTTATTATTTGTAAAACATAGGTAAGAAAAAAAATACAGATCTTATAGCTAAATACAGTGCGCTATGTTTTGTCTATGGTAAGACATACAAATGTGTGTAGTTTTAAAGTTTACAGTCAAAAAAAATTTTTAAATGTCAAGAAAGTAAAAAAAAATAAGTCAAAATATTAGCACAGAAACGAGAAAATGTTGAAGTTACTAAATTTATCGTTCAAGAACTCGTCAACCGTATAATAACATTTATCAATTAAAATTTTTTGCAAAGTTTTCTTGAACTTGTGAACAGGTAATTTTTTTATCTGATCAGGTATTTTATTATAAATTCTTGGAGCGATGCCAAAGAAACTTTTGTACATTAGAGCTGTTTTACATTTTGTGTGACATAATTGATTTAAGTATTTAGCACGCATAGGAGTTTTTTTAACTTCTGATAATTTGACAAATAAGTGCAAATTAGTCTTCACAAATAGTGCCGTTTCCAGAATGTACAATGATGGCAGTGTAAGTAGTTTTAAAGATTTGAAGAAAGGTACACAACTATCACTTACTTTAAATTGCCCTTATGCATCGCTTTTGCATTTTGAAAACCAGATCTCTGTACTACTGCCCGGCTACGACTTAGCGGGGTCGTGTCTAACTAATATCGAACCTGGATAAAGTCTAGCAGCATTGACTTATATATTACTAGCGTAAGGACCGGGCTAACCGCGCGACTAAATGGCACTAACGCGCTGGCCCTAAAATGACGGTTCTAGGGCCAACGCGACTCAGTTGACAGTGGTCCGCGCGAGAGAGAGAACTTGTATTTGCCTGTCATAAAAATGCCTAGTTGCGTCGTAAAAGGCTACAAAAATTACGATACAAAGATTAAAAAGAAACATGGGACATCGTATCATCGGAATGTAACCTTACATTATTTTTGTTGCAATTAAATTATTAAATAAACACATTTTTATATAATTCGATCATTATTTTACAATGGCGGCCATTGTGTGGCCAATGGCTCCTCGAAGTGAACAAAGTAACCTTGTACAGACGTCATTTTTTTATTTCTGTTTTATTTTTGTCTTAAGAACGTAGTGTAAATAATTTAGAATTTTGGTACCAAATTAGGAGAAGACATATAAACGATGTTTAAATAATATACATTATGCGATAGCGCATTACGATACAAATAATTTTTAAATTACAGATTTCCAAATGATTCAACGTGTATAGATTTGGAGTCGCATTATTAGGGAACAACGAAAGAGCCTTATTTCAAACCTCATAAAAATACAAGAGTATGCTCTGCTCATTTTTGCGACGTTGATATCGACATTGTTTTGATATTATTTATTTAGAAGCTTTATTATATTCATTAGCTAATAGAATTGACAAATATGGGAGGATACGATGTTGGTTTTTCTAAAACAGTTTGGGAATTTTCGCGATGGCCAGACCTGTGTTGTAAAATTCCAGCAGCCACTACCACTACACAGCTACAAGCCCCAGGTGTTTGATTTTGAAATGATGACAGTGAAATGAATCCTGCGTGCAGTAACTCTAGTTTGCCTTTCTGACTTATCATATCACTTTGTTTAATAATGAAATAAATAAAATGTAGAAAACTAAGGAGAAGGCTTTTCAACGTCATGACAATTTCAATGAAACAAAATAGGTAATATAAGAAAACCAAACAGTATTTATTGCAAAATGTGCAATATGCAATCTATTTGCTGCAAAAACTAGCTAGGTTTTTCTCATAATATTATTATTATGTTTATTTCGACTGCCTGAAATCTGATATTTTAACGAGATGGGATTTTGAGAGTCTGGTATTCTGAGTTGAAAGGATATCGGCATGCAACTGACTTATACTGACTCAGGATAAAATGTGATAAAAAAAAACATGTAGGTAAGTACGCACGTACAAGGTTACGTCGTCGACCTATGCAACGCTGCACTCACGTAGTTCGTCTGAGTTATAACAGATGGCGTTACTGTTGCTTGTATGAAGAACGTCTATGTAAAATGTTCAGATGGGCGTATCCTTACTTTTGAAATCATTGTCTAGCAGTCATACTGTGGGCAGTACGAGCAACTACGGAACCCTACACTGCGCAAGCCCAACATGCACTTCACCGGTTTTTATATTAATCTTTTTAGATATCAATGTTGGTTGCACACTAGTTGTTGCATATGAGCAGTAAAATCGACCCCTAGTAGGTACCTTATATAATAATAATATTTTATAGTTTGATAATTTCATGTAGGTACCTGATTCAAATATGTAGCAGTAGCATGTTGCAGTAGTAGCACTCGCCTTCTATCAAATTGCCTACGCTCGCGTTGACTGAGGCTTGGCCAACACGTATTGCCGGCTTACGACTTTTATTTACTAACACTGGTTTATGGTTATCTTCAGGCATTTTAAAGAAAAAATAATTGTTGAGAGCACACAAGATGTTGAAATCCAAAATGAAGTAAAGGTAAAGCACTAGTAACGTATTTTTAAAAACCGTTCATATTTATGTATGGTATAAGGCTATAAGCATTACTAACATCAATTTTTTTTTTCAGGACAGCCCCATCTTCCCAAACCAGCTTAAGCCCAGAAGCAGCCGCGTCATCCCAAACTATAGAAGCGTCTGACTTGGTAATATAACTCTCCGATTAATCCATTAGCACCCGTTAAATGAGAAATAATATTAATTTTATTGTTACACGGTCATTTGTGCACCTCGGGTGTGTAAAATTTACTGAGAATAAATTTTGTTGACCTAGTTTTCATGCACTGAGATTACGACTGATTTCACTATTTATCATATGTAAGATTAGTATATTTTATTTTCAGGTTCTCGAAGCTGAGGTTCCGTTCGAAACCAGTGTAGTTATTGAAGGTCGGAGAATAATTGATCTTCAGTTTACGTAAAGGTACAGACGCCAGCACATCAAGCTACCCGAAACTGTCAAATTTTCACAATCAACATTAAACCTTAGGCCTTAGCGATAAAGTTGAAAATCTATTCAGATTGTAGTAGCTTGACGTGCTGGCATCTGTACACAGAAGGTACCAAATAACTGCAATAAACTTAGGCAGTTCTGAAAAGTACACCCGCGATTCTGACGTACATGATTAATACTATACTTTATAAAGGATCCAAAATTGCCTAGGTATATTTCACATGGTTGTAATAAAAACAAGAATAGTAAATAAAATCAACTGACGATATTATAAGTATCATTAAACATAACTCAACGGATCAACATGGGTTAGTTTGACTATAATGTCAGAGTGCGCACCAACTCTACGCACACAGACACGCGTGCATCTGTGAATTTACTAATTATATGTTAGACTTAGATGAGAAACTGATCTGTGATTTAAATAATAATGACTACACAACGTGCAAACAATTTCGAATATTTATAGGTAGGAACTTTGATCTGTGATTTGATGCAATAATTACTTTAAGAATTAAAATTAAGGGAATAAAAATAATAATTTCCACATCAACAAGCTGTTTCATTTATTATAGTCACAAGGTGCATTTCATATATTTTTTAATTAGCCCCCAAAACTTGAACGCGACTGTACGGACAACAGCTTAGGTATACTACGTCCAATAAAGAAGGTCATCGATATGTATGAATCAGTCGCTTTTTAGTAGTCATTGGAGGTCCGATAACCAGCCGTTGTTTACATATTTTGGTTTTTTGTTTATATTTACTTAATGCGAAACATTCCAAGCTGAATATTTTCACCATATATTTTTGACTAAAGGCACATGATTTTGGTTTACACCTACACATCTCGGATTGAGCCGGTTCCTTGTATTTTGCCGTCAAAGTTATGACACCATCGTTTTGACTTTTAGCAAAAACGCATGCATGAACAGTTTTGAAACTTTGTATGGTTATTATTAGCGTCAAGAAGGACCGAATACAGTTTTCAGCGAACTTGTTTCTTGTCTAATTTAGGCGCTGCGATGTTTTTTCGGGTTTTCATAAAACCGCTATAACTTGAAAACTATAAATATTTTCTTAAATCTAATTGGGGCACTAAGGGGCACACATTAAGAGCTACTCGTGTATGTTTATTCTACAGAGGCACATGCAATGGTTGTAGAGATATACGATTCATCAAAACGTTACTCCAGCATGAAATGCAATATCTCGAAAACCTGAAGGGGCACAGATTTTATTTTTGGGGGCACATTTTGACACACATAAGCTCTCTGGCCATGCACAATTTTTCTCTCTCCGATCATTCGTTTAGAATTTTCCTGCTAGAAAAACGTTACCCCAGCAGGAATCGTTTTTTCCGTTTTTTTCCAAAACGACAGGGGCACACATTTTTTATGTGGGGGCACATTTACAGCAGATAAGGCACCAATTATACGTTCTACTCCTATAACTCTAGGAGACACTTTCTTGCTGGGGTAACGTACACGGGCGGGAGACCCATTTTGCCGCCCTCATTCTATAGGTGCTTAATTAAAATTAAATTTCACAGGCAATGAGGTATCATTTATTGATATACTATTGTAATAATAATCGATTAACTTACCTATATGATATGGCAACATTGTTTTAATATGAAAATAAAGGAAGTCAGTATTAATTTGATTAAATAATTAATTTCTTATCCCATGATAAAACTGCTTAATATTTTATAATTGACCACAAAAAACTGAAAGAAAATATTGATAAATATTTCATTTGTGTAACGTTAGGCCCAGAATCGCCCGTCTCCTTTACGTCATTGTTGTTTTTTGACTTGTCAGACGTTCTGACACATGAAATGAATGAATCATAGATCTCAACCCGCTTCACCGGCGACATTTTGCCGCCCGGGGCGGGCCGCCCCCTCCGCCCCACCCACGCTACGCCACTGTGTGGTTGATAAAAAAATATTTAAAAATTAAACTAAGGAAATAAGAAAAGGTAGAAATAAAGAGAATTATATACTTATGCATTTATTTTTTTATCATCACTTCTTAGCTTTAGTTTCTTTCACTACAGTTGGAGCTTTAGTGACGTCATCAGGATTTTCCGCTGCGTCTTTCAGACGCTTAGCACGAATACCAACAAGTTTAGCAATGGAACGAGCCTGTGAAAATAGTACAGTTTGTTAATATAAGAACCAATTTACAGTCAAATTTAAAAGCAAGATTGAAAAATAAACTTACTCCTCTCAAGTATTGGTATGCCTTGAAGTCCTTTTCTTCTTCTGTAATAGCACGAGCAATAGACTTAGGTGCTGGCTGCTGTACCGGCATCAGTGGTCCGCGGAGCTGAGTGGCCAGTTTGCGTTCTTCTTCATTTGCTTCTCCCTTCAATACCTAGAGGATAACAAATACATAAAATTAAGTTTTACAGAATACAAAAATTAAAATGGCATTTTACATGATGGTTAGTAATTGGGTAGATGTGATGTTGGCTATCTGATTTAATGTAACAGGTCTTGGTCAATCAGATCAGGTAAGATCTCTCCATCAGGTGTATTTTTATCAGACAGTGAAAGTATTTATTGTCGTCTGTTTGACCATTGATCGGGACCAGCCATCGGATAACTGCAATAAGTGTTACCTCGTGCCTACCTGCAATGCAATATGGGTGGCAGTTTTATAACATACCTTCTTGCCCTTCGGGAACAGGATCAGTCGTGCACGGTATTCCTTTAGCCTTTGAACATTGACTTGCAATGACTCCACAGATTTGTTACGCCTGCGGGGATCCACAGCAATGCCAATAGTTCTGGCAAATGCAGGGTTAAGACCAGATGCCTGAAAAATTAATATAAAAATCATCAAACTTTGTTATTATTTAAATTTTTAATACCCCTATTGAAGTTGTACTTGGAAATTGGAATGCTTTCACTGTGTCAGTACCAAAATTGCAAAGGAAAATAGTATAGAACCTTAGTAATTAAACTTATAACACCCCTCTGTTTCTGTTGGTGTTAAAAATATAACTACGACTGATTAAAGTTATTGTGATGATTTAAATTGACTGATTGTTTTATTCTAACCATACTGTCAGACACAACAACTTTTACATTGTTATAATCAGCAACTTACATGTGTCATACCATTTAACTGTCCTACTCAGAGAGGAGGCCTGTGTCCCAGCAGTGGGTAGGCTGATTATGGGTACACTACATAAATACAAATAACTTTATTCTGACAGTCACAAATACGAATTTCAAAATACCGATTTTAATAATTCCAAATGGTTCAAAATTCCTAATATAATAAAACTCCGATTTATCATTCATCCTATTTTTGTAATTCCGAAATTTTAATATTCCTAGCGTTTATAGTTATTACCATTCTCAAAATACCCAGTTTCAATATATCGAATAACAAAAAGTCTGACTTAATGCTACTTAATTCGAAACATCAAAAATATGAATTCCGATTAATTAGAATTCCGAAATAAAAACGCCTTGTAAAAACTGAATTGGCAGACAAATATACGAGAAGAATACGGAATTTCGACGCACAAATATCGATACTTAAATGCTAATACGATGCTACGAAATTGCGATATACGTTACTGCGAACGACCGTCTCTGCGAAGCCACTACACTTCGATGCACATTACTGCGAAAGATTTTCACTGCAATACTACTTAACTTTGATGCACTGTAAAGGGATTTGTATTCTCATTCGCTCACTCTTGCATCCTATGTCGACGGAGCCCCGCTTCGCGGGGCCCCTATTTCTGTGTATAGGGTTTAAAGTAACCTAACCTCAGGGTGCCCTTCGCAGCTCGCTCTTGCATCCTACGTCGCCTACTGCGTTCGTTGCGTTCGGGTGTGGTAACATGCATCGAAGTCAAGTAGTATCGCACTACTAATTAAACAGAATTCTAATTTAAGCCGTTTATTAGGAGTATTGAAAATCGGAATGTCGTTTTCCGGACCGAGAACCCATTGAGCATTTGATTCTTCGAACTTATGAACATCGGAAAACAAACAAATCGCATTTATGACTTTCGGTAAAATAAATTTCGTAATTTTAGACAGACATTATAATTCTTAGGTATTATGAAATTCGGAATTTTGTAAATTGGAACATCAAAATTCGGAATAAAATATTACGGAGTATTTGGGTGTTCCCGCTGATTATACTAAAAGTGACTGGTATGTCATGTTTAAGGTGCTGATTATGACAATGTAATGATTGTCCAATTGGGTAATTAGCCATAAGATTAAAGTGATGAAGTACCTGGTTTAATATAGTGTACATATACACCCTAAAATTTTGATAGTTTTAATCCTTAAAGGGGTCATTATACTCATCATTAAGAATAACTTTTACTATGGGACCAAACCAGAAATCATGAAAAAATTAATGTTGCTCCATACATTATGTTGAGTTATACGAACATAAATGTATGGATCAGCAGATTTTTTACACTTTAAGGATTAAAACAATCAAAATGTAAGGGTGTATACTGCCACAGAGGTATGAGTGAGATATGAAATGATCAATCCATTCAAGGCTACCTATTGGCAATTTATTAAACCATGGTGCTACAATATAAATAATTTCAAATGTGATAAGGTTTCACAACACTAGAAAAGAAGGGTTAGGGGGCAACTGGCCTCTGGTCCGCGGCCCACATTACACGGAGTAGGAACAGTAGTGGAAAACTTGGCCGAATGCTGGGCCAAAATACCATGGGAAAAAGTATCGTAGTTAAATCAACCCATTGGGATTTAATTTCATTAAAATTAAAAAAAGGTGTGGAATAAAACGAAAAGGTGGATTACCTTAAAACAGTAAAGTAATCATATAGTACGAACATAGATATATGTAATAAAGTATACATATTTTGATACTTACGTTTTATTACCCACCTTTTTTAATTTTAATGAAATTAAATCCCAATGGGTCGATTTAACTATGATACTTTTTCCCATGGTATTCTGGCCCAGCATTCGGCCAAGTTTTCCACTACTGTTCCTACTCCGTGTAATGTGGGCCGCGGACCAGAGGCCAGTTGCCCCCTAACCCGAAAAGAATGATTAAGAAAATTGTTTTTCTTCTTTCTTCACTGTTTGTTTGAACTGGCGACACATACACATAATTGCATTTGCTTTATCACACCATTTGCTTTTGATGTTTTAATAACCATTTCATAACAAAATGTTTCAGTATGTATGGCACTTCCATGTTTTACATGCTTCAATGTTTAGTGTTATTTGAAAAACACTAAACCTTGCCCTACAAGCTAAAGACAAGTTGTGACAATCAAACAAGACAAATCTCTACATAGAATGTGTTGTGTGAATAAGTTTCTGAATAGTGTGAACCCAGTGAACAACAAATTTTGAACTTGATGTTTGTTTATTGAGACAAGTTTCCAAACACACACAACACTAAACACATGCACTACAAGTTAATGGACAACTGCTGTAGAAAGTAGCAGGCTAGTTTCTACGGAGCAGTTGCATCCACTTACTATGTTTTTAATTTATCAGCATTTTATATGTTGGTAGTCTATTAACTCAAAAACAATAATACTTACTCTGATTTCACGAAGAGTAAATCCACGACCCGCACGGACCTTCGTGTGATACCGAATAGTTGGGCATCGGACAACAGGTCTCAATGGGCCTGCAGCAGGACGTGGCGCAATGGCCTTAGCTTTCTTGATCCTGTTTTGTTTTCTGCGGTAACGTCTTGCTGGTTGGTTGAACCAGGTCTTCACAAAACGTTGCCAATCCTTATGGAAATGCCCATTAGGGATCATATTATTTCCCTTCCCCATGTTTGGTTAATCACAACTTCACACCTAGAACACAGAAACACGAAATAGAGAAGTAAGAATCTAGCATATGAATAAAAATTTTATGAACAAATAATAGATTTGCGATATCTTGGAGGATTTCAGCAAAATACTTTGATTAATAAAAACACTGACCGGTTTCAAGCAGAAGAAGTGGTAAAAGAATATCAAATTCGTTTGACACATTGATTGATGGCAGATGACAGCATTGTTGCCACATTAGAATTTCGGATGTTTTAAAAATTAAAAAATATTCTTTTCTAGATACACACATGGTGTCCATGACAACTATGACAAGACAAATAAAAGACGCTGCGTATGTATAACTGGCCTGTATTATACAGTTTACTTGTATAATACAGGTCAGTGATTATTTATTATATTTTCGAAAGCTACCTTTGTTCGAACTTAAAAACCATAACTTTTCGCGAAACGTAATGCTACATACACACCCAGCGACTTGACATATTTATTTATACTTTTGGTGGGCACTGATCCATCTAAGCTATTATTCGCAGTCAGTATGTCGCACACCACCTTGTATATATACAGAATAGAATTTAAAGCTGCCCCCCAAAGGGGTAGTACATCCATACTATACAATGTGATAGGGGTGGGACTTCTAACCCGTTAAGGCTGAGTACTACATCTAATTTTATCGACAAAAAAAGTAATATGGGGGGTTTTTATAGTTTTGAGTAATTCGTGAAAATATTGAAAAATAGCGATTTATTCGGTCAAAATAATTCAGAAATGATTTTTTTTTTCTCACCAAAACATTATCAAACATATGAAAAAAGTAATGAAGTAGTTAGCCAAGGTTATTAGCTACCGTTTGTCGTTTTTTTTTGTTTCTACGACGCATACAACCTTTGATATCACATAAAGTATCAAGCGCGCCGTAGTACATTAAAAAAAATATTAAAATAGCCATAATTTTTAGGGGGAGGGGGTTCAACCCCCCATATTATTTTTTTTGTCGATAAAATTAGATGTAGTACTCAGCCTTAACGGGTTAGAAGTCTCACCCCTATCACATTGTATATACTATCCATACTAATATTATAAATTCGAAAGTAACTCTCGTCTGTCTGTCTGTATGTTACTGTTGCGAGCCACATTTAATGCCTAGTACATGGTGACATTAGTTACCACTAGCGCCGTCTAGTACCGAGTAGCAAAACTAGTAGAGTCAAGATCCTTCTAGAAATTTCGATTTGGTGTCAGAAGCGAGCATTTAAATCATGCCGATTTTACCTAAAGACGACACGGAGGGTATCCATACACGGAAACAACGCCAACAGGAGATCGATCAAAGACGTTTTGGTGGAGCTACGCCACAGGAGTTGGAGAGCCAGCTACCGTCCACGGAGGCCGGCCCGTCCGCAGCAGCTCCAGTATCAGTAGCACCAGACTTTGCTGCCCTGATGATGATGCTGCAGGAGCAGTCCCACCGTCAAGAGGAACAGGCTCGTCAGCTGGAAAAACAGCTCCAGCGTGATAAGGAGGAATTGGCCCGCTAACAGGAGGAACAGGCTCGTTGATTGGAAGAACAGTTCCAGCGGAACAAGGAGGAAGAGGCCCGTCGGTTGGAAGAACAGCTGCTGCATGACAGGGAGGAACAGGGTCGTCGACAGGAGGAACAGGCTCGTCGACAGGAGGAACAGGCTCGTCGACAGGAGGAACAGGCTCGTCGTTTGGAAGAGCAGTTCAAACGTGATAAGGAGGAGCAGGCGCGCTGCCAGGAAGAGCGGATGCTCCTTATGAAGGACCTTCACACTACTTTCGGGAAAGACAAAGAAGGTGAAGGATAAGGTTGCTCAACATGACAACCGCCTGTCGGAAGCTGAAATCCGAATCGACCAAGTGAATAATCGGGTTGACAACGTGATGGCTGACGTGAAGAAAACCGTGATGGCTGACGTAAAGAAAACGCTGGATTACCTTAAACTTGGGGAAGGAATTGCAGCTGCTCCCGTAGCTATAACACCTACGCTACGTGAATTCAAAATGCCACCGTTCGACGGAACTTCTTCCTGGTCGGCCTACAAAATCCAGTTTGAGGCTGTCATGAAGGCGAACGGGTGGAATAAGAGTCTGACCATGACTGCCCTCACCCTAGGCCTGCGCGACCAGGCCTTAACTGTTGTGGAAGCTCTCGGTAAGGAAGTAACTTACGAGCAGCTCCTTGAGGCATAGGAGGTTCGGTTTGGCGACGCTCACCTGGAACACGTGTTTCGTGCGCAGCTCAAGGATCGCGTGCAACGCAGTAACGAAAACCTGCAGCAGTGAGCCCTTGAAGTGGAGAAGCTGGTTGGCAAAGTTTACCAGTCCATACTTGCGCTTATTGATGGGAACCTGGTGCAGGCATTCATCGACGTCATCCGCGACCTTGAAGTTAGAGCTGCTGTGAGGCTCCGTCACCACGGGACGCTTAAGGATGCCTTGGCCCATGCACTGGAGGTGGAAGCTGAGCGACAGGATCTTCGTTCCCAACGCATTCCAGGAGCTAAAGGACCGTCTGTGCAAAACACCTATTTTGGGGTACCCTGATGCGGGCAAGGAATTTATAGTTGACACAGACGCAAGTGACATATCACTTGGCGGTGTGTTGTCTCAGCGGAATGGTGATCAAGAGGTTGTAATAGCGTACTTCAGCAAGACGTTGTCAAAGTCGGAAAGGAACTATTGTGTCACGAGACGGGAGTTACTAGCTGTGGTAAAGTCATTGCAGCATTTTAGCATATATCTTCTGGGGGCGGAAATTCCACTTACGAACTGACCATGCTGCACTGAAACGACTATTGCAGTTCAAAAATCCAGAAGGACAAGTTGCGAGACGGATTGAGCTACTGCAGGAATACGACTTCGTGGTCGAACATCGCAGCGGGAAATCTCATGGCAATACAATGCATTGTCAAGAAGACCTTGTCCTGAAGACTGCAAGTATTGAACTAGGCATGAGGGTAAGGAAGTGTGTTTGAGTTGTTATTAGTGTTGTTGATTAAAGTGTCATTTTTTGGTTATTAAATCGGCAGTTTTTATTGTCACGAAGCCCAAGCTCGTAACATTACATTTTCACGCCAAACCACTGAACGGATTTCGCTAAAATTTGGCAGAGAGACAGATTGCATCCCGGGGAAGGACATAGGATACTTTTTATCGACATACCTCGCGGGCGGAAGCTAGTACCTTACATATTTACTAATTAGATACATTTTTAGACTAAGGAAACCCTAAGGTAGGTACACGCAGCGAATCTGCTGTCAAAATCTGTGTGTGGATGTTAGATTTGTAACCTGCAGCGAGTCAAGAATTCTATAATTTCTTCATGCTAAGGGTGGGTGTGGGTAGTAAGTATAAATATGTATTATATTTCGTTAATTTTCCTATGTATATGTTAAGTTTGTTTATGTAGGTATCTTTAAGTCTAATGTTGTTGTGTTTTGTATTGTTTGCTTGAGCTTTAGATTCTAATCTATTTTTTTTTTATCACGTTGACTGCCCGACAACAGACTTACAGACACAATAGAAAATCTATTGATTGCAGCCACCGTGTGACCGCGGACCACGGTGGCAGTCAATGGCTTAATTAAAAAGATTAAATATTTGTACAGCATGTAATAGGTAATAGAATGTAAAGGGTCCATTTAAGTTTTATGATCATACATTATAAATCTACATTCTAGCAAAAAAAATTATTTGAAAAACGTTCATATTAGTTACGTGAATTGTAAATATTCGAACACACTTTTATCTACCAAGTACCAACCTTGTATGTTACCAATGAGGGTTTTCGTGAAAATTTACGACACCAGTTGGCACCACTGTGACAAGAGGTCTTCCAATATAAAATATATGATGACGTTCATAATTCGATTCATTCATTCGTTCATCATTCAGTCATGACTAAAGAAAATATAGGCTCTTTGACAGATGACTGGACCTGACGTGTCAGTGCTGCCACCTGGCGAACGTCATTTCAGAAAACCCTCATTACCATATCTTACGAATAAAATCTTTATATTGGTCGCCGGTGACTAAAGTTGCTGCGTGTGTTTCTAGCTTAGGGCTGTAAATAAAATAAAAATAATAGGAGGAAACATGGGACAAAACTGCATTCAAAGATTTAGAGAGGTCGCTTTTCTGAACCTGGATTTCAACCAACTCTAATTTCTCAAAATAAACAAAGCATCATAATAGGGGAGGTCTTGCAAACAGTCGCGGATTTTTCCGTAGTGCGTGCACCCTAAGTGTCTAACCACACTAGCCGAAGGTACGCGACCGAAGTTCGGCATGATTACGCCTGCAATGCTATTTGAATTACTGACGACACATATGCCGAAATTACGTTGCATTATAGCGTACAGCCGAACTTCGGTCGGGCGTAAGTTCAGCGGCAATTTAGCGGCGACGTATTCTGTAGAGCACACATTATACGCGACCGAAGTTCCGTTCGATTGCCAAAGAATATCCGGGGCGGGGAGCAGCGGGAGGCAGGTATACCCGCATCCCGTGTGTGCGCAACTGAATTTCTGCCGCGTAAGTTCGGCACTTATGGTGTGTCATATCAGCCAAAACGAAACGAACGTAAAATCAGCCGCGGAACTTTGGCATAGTGTGTTTGGACCATTAGCGTCTAAACATACTATGCCGAAGGTACGCGACCGAAGTTCGGCATGATTACGTCTGCAATGCTATTTTATCGCAACGTAATTTCGACATAATGTGTCGTCAGTAATTCAAATAGCATTGCAGGCGTAATCATGCCGAACTTCGGTCGCGGACCTTCGGCATAGTGTGTTTAGTTAGACACTTACGGTTATACGTTTATCACACGCGACAAAAAGCCGCATTGCAGCCTGCTAAAAGACAGAGTGTTAGTCTCACCCAATTTAAAAAAAATAGTCATACATTACATTTCATTCATAATCATAATCGTAAGAAATTGAAATTCTCAGAAATTTTAGGTAGGTAAATTATCTTCTAATTAAAGTTGTGTGTAATTATGGAAGACGCCAAAGCTACTCAGTCTAGTGATTATCATAGAGAAAATGAGGAAAAGCATCAGAAGAAGAAAAGTAAAAATAAGAAAAAGCGAAGCGGCGGGGATGGCGACCACGGCGTTCCAACCTTGCCCGATGGTCTAGTCAGTGTGCCTAATTCTAGTGATGTTCATCAGAACATATCTTTAAAAGATTTGAAAATGGCAATGGAAGTTTTAAATCTCCAACAAAAACCAGCTAAAACTACCGAAGAAGCACTGCACAAGTCCTATCAATTTTGGTCCACCCAACCTGTTCCAAAAATGGATGAAAAAATTATGGCCAATGAACCTATAGAGCCTCCAAAATCTGTTGAAGATATAAGGTCTGAACCTTACACATTGCCAGATGGATTTCAATGGGACACGTTGAATTTGAATGAACCTTTGGTATTAAAGGAATTGTATACACTGCTTAATGAAAACTATGTTGAGGATGATGACTCTATGTTTCGATTTGACTATCAAACCGACTTTCTCAAGTGGGCCCTTCAGCCACCTGGCTGGAGAATGGAATGGCATTGTGGAGTTCGTGTAGTGAAGTCTGGCAGATTGGTTGGCTTCATATCTGCAATTCCAGCACAGTTAAGAATATATGACCATATGCAAACAGTTGTTGAGATCAACTTTTTATGTGTGCATAAAAAACTTCGTGCCAAGAGAGTTGCACCTGTTTTAATAAGGGAAATAACACGTAGAGTAAATCTAACAGGTATATTCCAAGGAGTTTATACTGCTGGCATTGTATTGCCAAAACCAATAGCTACTTGTCGTTACTGGCACAGGTCTCTCAATCCAAAGAAGCTGATTGATATTAAATTCAGTCATTTGTCCAGAAACATGACAATGCAAAGAACACTTAAGCTATTTAAGCTCCCAGATTTACCTAAGACTGCTGGATTTCGCAAAATGGAAGTTCAGGATAGTGAAAAGGTGGTTAAATTATTGAATGATTATTTGGGAAAATTTGATTTAGCTCCAATATTTTCAGAAGAGGATTTCAAGCATTGGTTTATGCCTCAGTCTGGCATAATTGACAGCTTTGTTGTTGAAGCTTCTGATGGCAGTATAACAGATTTTGTTAGTTACTATACTCTGCCCTCCACAGTTGTGTATCACCCTGTACACAAAACTTTAAAAGCGGCTTATTCATTTTATAATGTATCTACTAAAACTCCATGGACAGACTTAATGCTTGATGGATTGATTACTGCGAAAAATTCTGGTTTTGATGTTTTTAATGCATTGGATCTGATGGAAAATAAAGAATTTTTGGAGCCTTTGAAATTTGGAATTGGAGATGGGAATTTGCAATACTATTTGTACAATTGGAGATGTCCAAGTATGACACCTAATAAAATTGGACTAGTTCTGCAATAATACTAACTAAACATGTATTCAGTGATAACATTAACTGGTTTATTTTGGTATTTTTCACTTTGTGTGTAAAGTGTTTTTTATTGGTTGGAAATATAGCTTTAGTTCATAATAAAGTGGTTGTTATTAGTAATTGTTTTTAAACATTGAAATACATAATTATAATACAGTGTAAACTCTTTATAACGAAACTCAAGGGACTGAGCATTTTTTGTCGTTATAGAGAGTTATCGTTATATGGAGTGAACAAAAAAACATCCAAATTAACAAGTATCATACAAACTTTTTCGTCAACACTAATCGCTTTCCGTTTACTGGCCATGTTAACAGTTTCAAAGTAGGTTTACGACTGATAATACGATAGGTACCCAGTATGCTTGGTCGAAGACCATCACTTCCGAGAAAACAATGCGTCATACTGCACGAGGCAATTAAGGATAACAAAAGCTAGACCTCGGATGTTTCGGAGCTTCAAAGTCTTTTGTTACCTGATAACATAACATAAACAATAATAATAAATATTTACTGTCTAAAAATATGAACACATTTCTTCGTAATAGAGAATGGCGTATCGCTATAAAGAGTGTTTTAATATGTGGGTTTTAACGCAAACCAACCAAGTTGGGCTCACTTCAACGTTACAGGGAGTTTATTGTTATAAAGGATGACGTTATAAAGAGTTTACACTGTATTTACATATTGCAAAATTGTAAGCAGAGTTTAAAAACTAAATATACAGCCTTTTCCAAGTAACTACAGACTATGATTTAAATATGCTCTAGGCTGAAATTAAGGGCCTGCTGTATAGATCCCAATGGAGACGTTCATGGGCCCTGGCAGGATAATGTTCTGGGGGGTGCATCTTCAGTGGCATTAGATGAGATCGAAAACTGCACCCCGTCACAGGTAGTTTACCCCACCAGTATTGGGAACAGGGACCAAGCTACCGGTTGTCAGGGCTCCTGAAATAGGATAGCTGTCATTGAGGAACATGATCGCAAGCCCGACTTTATCTCGGCTGGTTATTTTGGTCCATTACTTTATAGTACAAGTGTTGCCAACTTTTTTTCCGAATCCTCTAGCGGCGGTTCTTCAAACAACCAGAAATTAGTCACAATTTTTTAATTTTTTTATCTTTGAAGACGCACAGTGATCAATTTCCAAATGTTAGGGGGACGAAATTATTAAATAGCGAAATCATGACTTAAAGGTATAACATTAATTAATAGTAAGTATAGAAAAATAGTAAATACATATCTAAAAATGTCATAAGATAATATACTTAACAATTTCATAAAATATAACTTGTTGACACTTCCCGTGACCCAAGACCTTGGCCAGTGGCTAAGCATAGCCAGCCATACAACGTGGTAATGCCGCCAGTCTCTTGGGTACATTACCAGTCGACAGTGATGCAGATGAATTGTTCGATTTATTTTAGTTTGTGTATTTAGTTAAGTTAGGATTTAATTTTGGTATTTTTTATTAATTAATTAGGTATTAGTTGTTATTTGCTTACTTATTATTTTAATTTACAGAAATATAGTAAGACTTGGTAATTCATATTTTATGTACAGACGCCATTGCAGCACATCAAGCTACTACAATCTGTCAAATTTCTTTAATAGATTTTAAACTTTATCACTGAAGCATAAGGTTCAAAGTTGATTTGGAAAATTTGACAGTTTCGGGTAGCTTGATGTGCTGGAGCCTGTACTTTGTTACATCACTCCTCATCTAACACAGCTTCTGTTTTTTATAAAAGATTAAATAGTTACCTCAATTGGCATGAAGTACATGTTTTTGTTTTTGTCTCCAAAATATAACTAAGTACAATGCGTGCCACGAAAGATGAGACTTGACCCCGCCTACCCCGCTCTTTTCGCCGCCCCTATGACGTCCGGTCCCGTCCCGCACTCAGACCTCATACCGCTAAAGATACCTAAAATCGTGTTCTGCGCAAGTCAAACCACGAGGTGTGTCAAGTCTCATCTTTCGTGGCACGCATTGTAGTTTATCTTTATTGTCCTTTGATAGCGGCTTCACTGGTCGATGTAATGACAAAATATTGAATAAATCAATACTTATTTTCATTGAGGCACCGTTACTTAAAAAAAACATTTTTTACTATAGAAACCGGCAATCACCGGTAAAAATACGCATATTGTTATATAGCTAATAGTCCCTGCTATATATATGGAATCAAAATGAACTAATGAACTAATTTGTACTTTTAAACGTAACACAGTTCAAACTTAGAAAAGTTAGTAAATATCAGTAAGTACCTAGGTACACACGCCAGTACATCAAGCTACCCGAAACTGTCAAATTTTCCCAATCAACTTTGAACCTTATGCTTAAGCGATAAAGTTGAAAATCTATTAAAGAAATTTGACAGATTGTAGTAGCTTGATGTGCTGGCGTCTGTACGTTAATATAGGTATGTATACATACTTATATATTTTTTTAATAATATAAATCGATCTATTTTGTAGCCCGCGAAATTCAAATTTTCTTACGTTTTTTGCAATTTACTGGTCAGCATTAAGTTGTACGTTGATTAATATATGAATCGCGGCCGTAAGAAATATTTGTTGACAGAATTATAATCATTAAAGTCATCAACACAACTCTCTAAGACCACGTAAGTCCAAAGAATGATGATTTCATAAAACAGTTACTTCTTTGGACTTACGTGGTCGCTTTCGCCTTAAGAGTGATCAGTAAGTGCAATTGTGTTTCCTAATTAGTGTGTTTGACTTGTAATTAGTGTTGGTGAGTAAAGTGTAATTTTTTTGGTTATTAAATCGGCAGTTAAAATTCTTATTGTCACGAACCCCAAGCTCGTAACAGTATAATATAAACAACTTACCTTCAAGTCTTTATAAAATGATTTTTCGAACTATCGACTTATGGGACGCTAACTTTTAATAATTGATCACTGTGCGACGCGCGACGCGACGCGCGACGTTCGGTCGCTGTTTTGGAGGTTTGAGAAAAAAGTGTAAAATAACAATAATCATTTATGTAAGTAAGTAATTTTACATTGCCCTACCATAACATCATAAAATAATTAATGAAGATGTTTGTTAGGTACGTACGTGGGTACACACTACACACAATAATGGCTGAACTGTTTATCCTGAAGGTAAGATAATGTTTAAAATTACGGTTTTTCGAGTTGTCGTGTGACGTACCTACTAGGTCCACCTAGTATACACGGCGACACATCAAGCTGTACATAACCAGTACTTATATTAAGCTGACTTCTGATTGTACGAAAACCTTACATAATGCGAGGTCAGCTAAAACTGGAAATGTGTAGCTTGATATATCGCCGTGTGTACCATTACCAATTTCAACTTTATCTCTATAAGGTTCTAAGTTGATTGGGAAAATTTGATAGTTTCGGGTAGCTAGATGTACTGGTGTCTGTACTTACCCAACGTTTATCCTACATGCGTGCTTTTACCCACAAGTTGGGGCAAGGTACGCAGTCAGACAAAGAGGATTGGATATTTTTGCATGGAGATTCATCAGGATGAATGAATGATAATTATTTTATTTCTGTACAATGCGTGCCACGAAAGATGAGACTTGACTCCGCCTCCCCCGCTCTTTCCGCTGCCCCTATGACGTCGTCCGGTCCCGTCCCGCACTCAGACTTCATACCGCTAAAGATACCTAAAATCGTGTTCTGCGCAAGTCAAACCACGTGGTGTGTCAAGTCTCATCTTTCGTGGCACGCATTGTAAGTAGGTTTGTAGTACAAATACTACACGTCAATCATATTTAGTATAAAACTTGATTGAGGTTGGCGTTTCCTATCTGACTACTCTGGGCAGAATTAGGCCGAAACAAAGTCAGAGGTCACAGTTTCTTTTAAAGTCCAGACATAATCATGGTCAGATCATGTGAAGATCATGTAAGTAGATTGGTGTTTGAAATGGTCTTTTCATCTTTTGAGGAAAGAACCACACAGATTGAGTGGATCTGTCCAGTGAGTGAAATCATGCAGCTCAAATGCTCAACTCAGAACATAAGGAGCTCAAAGTAGCCTGGCATACCAACTTTCCGCCATTTAGATTTTTTTTTTCGGAAATACTGCATCTATATTATGCAGTATATCTATACTATCTATACTTACTAATATAATAAAGCTGAAGAGTTTGTTTGTTTGGTTGAACGCGCTAATCTCAGGAACTACTGCTTCGAATTGAAATTTTTTTTTTGTGTTGGATAGTCCATTTATCGAGGAAGGCTATAGGTTATATAACATCACGCTACGACCAATAGGAGCGGAGCATCAATGAAAAATGATGCAAAAACGGGAAAAAATTATTCCTTTTGAGAGCTTTCGTTGCGTACGCTGCGTAAACGGTTAAAGTTACGCAAAAATCATGTATGACGGAATAGTTTCCCTTTAAAAGTTCTAAAAAAAAGTCCGCGACAGCATATGTCTATCTTTTAAGGTTTACTCACTATAACCTTTTTTATGGTAATCAAATTAACGAACGAAACGAATTAACGTTTTTTTTTGTTTTTTTTTTTGTTTGTTGTTTTTTATTACAATAAATAAGCCCATTGAGAACGTAGTCGACCTGCGTGAACGCATTTCTCAAGCAGATGAGGAGATCAACTCTCGAAGATATGCCCGACTAATAAGTAGATCTTTTTTAAGAAGATGTAGGGCTTGTATTGAGGCTGATGGTAAACAATTTGAACATTTATTGTAAGCAATAAAAATGTTATTTCTCTATCTGACTTTTATTCCAACAAACCTAAATTAAACTAGATCAAGATTTTTCATTATTTTACTATCTTTTTTTCACTTTAATAAAAGTGGCGTCACTATCTGTCTCGCTCACTCATGGCAAACATACCCACTATCCATCTCTCTCATCATTTTGCCTTAAAATTAAGAACCTACCTAAAGTCTGTTTTTTAATCTCGTAGACTAAATTGACACATGCAAATGTCAAATTTACAAATAATGTTGCCAGCTCTTTTGTGCAGTGTTGTACCTACGATACCGGTTTGTTGAATCGTAACTTTTTATCTATAATAGACGAATTTAAATTTCATTCAAAGTTTTATATTTAAAATTCACGTACGAACACACGGCTGCACGACGTGCTACAAACTGCCAGGGAAATCTGACCACGCAACGCGATGCGTAATCCGATCATTTAAAAAAATCCAAGATTGGCTAAAATCAAAAAATATTTCATATGACGAGACAATGTTAAAGCCCGAATTAAATGAAATTGCCCGAAAGCACAAAAACGCCCAGGAAAGGTATGTCGTCGACGAGATGGCTGCTGAACGGGGTGTCACTATTTTGCGACTGCCCCATTACCACTGCGAGCTATACCCGATTGAGTTGGTCTGGGCTCAAGTAAAGGGGCATGTCGCTAAAAATAGTAAAACATTCAAAATGAATGATATACGAAGCCTTTTTGAAGAAGGGCTTCGTCAAGTGACCCCGCAGCGGTGGAAAGACTGTGTAGTCCATGTAATTAAAATTGAAGATCAAATGTGTCATCTGGGCCATATAACCGACGACATTACTGATAGGTTTATCATAGAAGTAGGTGGCGATTCTGATGATTCAGAATATTCCTCAGACATGGAGTCATTATCTGAATCAGATTAACGCGAATACCTGTAATTAAGTTATGTAATTAAAAATATATGTTTTACATTATTAATTTTATATTATTACGTTTTAAATAAGTACAGACGGCAGCACATCAGGTTACTACACATTGACCTTGAACGCGTTATGAGCAACAACAGCGAGAATCGTGCGAAAGAGATATATAGCTTTTTGTCTGTTCTTACTTGTAATGTTTCGTGCTGCAGCGCGTACGTGAGGGTGTGTGCGTAAGGTCATTCGTTGTGTAGAATAAAATACTGTGCGATAAAAAGTAGCGTAGCAGGTTGAACACTTGAATCGAATCGAAATAATTTCATAGTAATAAAAGCGGCGGCCCGCGCAATGCCTAAAATACCTATGAAAGCTTATAATCGATGTTTTTTATTTCAATGATCTTTTACTTAATCCTTCATTTTTACATGGGTATTATTGGAAAATTATTTACCTAAGTATAACATTTAAACAGGTAGGTAAGTACGGTGCACATTACACAATTAATTAGCGAAACTTCACGCTCTCGATGAATATTGTTAAGTAGACAGACAGGTAGGTATAATCTGATGTCAGAAAAACATTTTTTTTTTTTTAAATAGACCTTTTCCGACTTTTGTTACCTATTTACTGACGGGCTGGAGGTCACCTGTTTTAACGCGTTCCTTGCTCTTCTATTCTATTATTGATAGTTGCGCCACTGTTATAAACTTCTGTAGTTATCATCGATTAACTATTTTTATAATACCTATTGTAGGTATCCGTTATTGTTCCGAAATAAACGATTTTTATTTTATTTTATTTTCACGAAATTAAATGCTAAAAAGTAAAAACCCATAATACAATCTGCTTGAAATTTTGAAAAAAATATGGATACCTACTTACCCCATTACGAACGTGTCACGTGTGTGAAGTTTAGGCAATTAATTATACCTACAAACAGCCTTTTGTCAGTCCACCGTGTTTAAGATTAACGTTTCGTCGCAACACGATCTTATTACTAAAACGATAAGGTTGAACTTTGTAAATTACCTATACCTACGATGTTTGCTTTTACATGAAGTTCAACATTATTGCGCTAGTTATGAATTGTCAAATCAAATTCTAATCTATTATTATCCCAGATACGGCGGAGCTACCCCCTGCTTTTGGTGCCATATTAACTACACAACCGATCATCATGGAATTTTGCACACCTACCAATCAGAAAAGGATATAGGATAGGTTCCTACAGGAACGCGTGTGAAACAGCGGGAAAAATATCATAATAAAATGCACAATAACAATCAATAATCTTTTTATTCTTAAACATTAATATAATTGGAAACATAAAAAACAAATACCTACTTGAAATTAAAATACATATAGCGGCCACTCATTTATTACGTAAGACTATTTTTGCTAGTTTTTGACTCCCACCCCCATATATAAGAAAAAATAAGAATCGGCTGACCCCCACCCCCCTGTACTTATAATATTTAATACGTGAGAATCTAAAGGAAAAAATGAATACACGTTTGGTTTATTGTAATGTTTATTTTCAAAGTAACAATTTTTAACTATCTACAATATTAAAATCATTAATGAGTATTGTTTACGCAAAAAGTGACAACTAGTTCACAAGCGGGGAGCTCCCTGAACGGCGGCGGCTGAGGGGTCAGCCGCCGCCGTCGCCCGATGCTGATGCCGCAGCCCGCGCGCCTCCAATTGTAGGCATGCCATGCATAGACATGCTCCCAGGGTTGATGTGGACTTCAAAGAGGGAGTGGACAATTAATGTTGTTAAAGCCGCGCCGAATTGTCCCTCTCTTCGTCTTCAGATCCGCGACCCTCGTGACGCCATCGCGCGCCTCCAATCGTAGGCATGCTATGCATAGACAAAAGTATTGTATTTTAACTTTGCACATTTTTGTGATCTTACGTAAGAACTATCAAGACTCCCTCCCAACCCCTTGGAAGAAAAAATAAGACATGGTCGACGCCACTCCCCCCTAAATCGTCTTACGTAATAAATGAATGGGCTTACAACAAACGTTATAAAACCAAAAAGATAATTTGTTTGCGTAAAACATGGTATACACAGGTTTTATTAAAGCATATGAGATTATATGTTTTGCTTAAAAATTAAAGCATGCAAACTTCACAAATAAACACATTTGAATTCATAAACATAATTTATGTTCAAAAAAACTCCTTAATATTATAGAAATTATGTTCATTCAACCATTTATATAGTTTAATTCTGAATAACCTACAATTTAATATTTTTAATACATTAGGTAATTATAATAGGTATACATGCTTCATACATAAAAGTTTCGATAACCTATTACGTCAATAAAGAATTATTTCTATTATTTTTAAAATGTCTTTGACACATCTCGGAGACCTTTGGAAGGCGTTATTATTATTATTAATAGATATATTAAAAACAAGTAGATAATATTTATTTGTTACAAGCTTTTCTTTTTATTTGTAACAGATTAATTATACAGTTACATCCAACAATGGCTGCCAAGCAAAATCAAATGCGGTAGCATTTGATTGCCTAACAAAAATAATTAAGCTTTTAACCAGATTAGTATAATTTGACTGGGCTATATGTATAAGGTTCAGCACCCACTGGTGGCACGGCACGACAAGGGATTTTTGTAATACAGATGATTTCGAATCTAATTTAACACTATTAACACTCACATTGCATTGAAATGCCTGCTTTGGTATCCTTCGGCACGTTCTGGCATGACGAATTGTGAACGCTAACCATGATAAAATAAGATCTCAAATCATTTGCGCTTACTAAAATCACTTGTCGTGCCATGCCGCCAGTGAATGACGGCCCTAACTCAAATTATCACCAACAATAGTAAAAAAAAATTCTCAAGAATATAACAAAAACAATGGTGTGAAAAGAAATATAAAATTTCAATTTATAATATTATTATCAATTATCTTTATCACTATATTAGAAGATCCACACTAATTATAAATGCAAAAGAACTTTGTGTGTTATGCCTTCGCGGCTAAACCGCTGGGCAATTGTGATGAAAAATATGGAGATAGTTTGAAACCTGGGGACATCGTCTTTCAGGCGCCTTCTGACTGTGTCCGTTGATATCTAAAACAAAGAAATTTTTGTCAATTTCAATACATACATAGGATTCTTTGTTAAGAGCTTAACTTATCTACATTCGCGATTTATTTGCCAAAAATCGTAAACAAAAAATGACTTTAGGGAAAAATAACTTTAAATCCTACATAATAAAGTTTAGTTTACGCTAAAACTGTAACTTTTTCAATAGTGCTAGTCACTCTGAAATCAACTTAATTGCCATTAACATAAAGTTGATATTTGTTTAACTTCAAATAATATTAATTTGAAACAAGTTTGAATAAACTTTAAATTAGTATGAGACGGTTAAAAAAATATTCTACAAAATATAAACATACACAAATAAACAATCTGCCGAATTGACAACTTCCACCTTTGTTGAGGTAGGTTGTAAAGAACTGAACCGCAACGAGCGGTGCCTTTGTGTCGCGCGCGATTATATCGCGTGTCGCGCCTGTTTGTAGGAGCATTTACTCAGGACGCACACTTAGCTAGTAGGTAGGTATTATTTTAATCAATTTTGTTATTCACTTTTAAAGGAAACTAGGTTTTATGTTAGTGATGAATAAGTTAAGGTGATAGGTAAGTGTGATTATTACAATCTACACATGGACTCACGCTGCACGCTGTACGAAGTTGAGGTTACTCGTGTGCTTAAAAAGGATCGGCAGAGTGGATCGGCGGTGATGAGCTATGCTTCCGCTTTCTTCCCACCGCCGAAGCCAGAAGTAAACTGTTTTTTTCTGGAACGAAACAAATAGCTGTAGTTTATTTGCCCATTATTATTACTCAATCACTATAGGCAGAGAGAACCTTGATTTTAAGCCATTTTTACATGTAATTTTCACACACACACACACACACACACTGACACTTTAAAGCCCTTTTTTTATTTCTTTATGCCTGTTCGTTACAATTTCTTTGTATTGTGTTATGTGTAGCCTATGTAATCTTCTTTCGTATTACTTTCTAAAACATTAACTTACTGAAATCAAACTGGCATGTTTTCAATATACAAAATTCTTTCTATCTCTAAAACCCGTGGACCGATTTACATAATTCAAACGGGAATATCAGTTTTAAACATAATCCTCTCATTTGACACTAAAATCACGCAAACATTCCTATAAACGAAAAGCCACGTTTTCAAGTTACGTAATTATTCTACCTATAATATTTTTCTTCGCATTAAAATTCTCAAAAATTCCTGTCAGATACATACTAATAATAAAAACAAGTTGGAAAGCTAATTAGAACAATACAAAATATTTAAATCGAATTAGAAATTCAAATCTAGTAAGATTTGAATTTCTAATTCGATTTAAATATTTTAGCGTAACTACATATTACCTACTGTTTTACTGAGTACTTACAGTAAAACAGTAGGTAATATGTAGTTACGCTAGTAGTTTATAATAAGTCGATGGTTAATAGTCGGTATCAACTTGTGCCCTGGAGCGCGGATAGGGTCCTATATAACTATCGTATTATATTCCTATACTATCACTTTTATACTATATAATCATTCACTATTCGCACGCCCGGTGTTCGTTACAGTGCTTAATTGCGTAGGTATTTAGGGTAGGTAGGTAGGGAACAATTAGTTGAAATAGAATATTTTAACCATAAAAATAATGAAATCGAAAAAATCCGATCATATAGTAAAGCAATTAATGGCTCAATTCTTCAAGGAAGTGTCATAGGATGCCTCTTATTTTTACTTTATATTAATGACCTACCTAAGACCATAGAAGGGCCACGTGTCTTATTTGCGGACGATATATCCATATTGGTCTCTTCCCAAAACAATGAAAATATAGGAGAAACTCTCAATTCCATACTTACTAAAACATGCAACTGTATGAACAATCATAACCTCGAGATAAACTACTCCAAAACCAAATTAATAACTTTCCACCCTTACCAAAAAACACCTATAACTTTAGATTTTACTTTCAATGACTCTAAATTAGAAACCATTATTGAATTTACTCTACTAGGACTAGTTATCCATTTATTTCAGGTGTCAAGGCCCATATAAAACACATACAATACAATAAACACACACACACAGACACATAAACTGACAGACATATAAACTGGAAATCACACATACAGAAAACTCACTCAAAAATTTCTAAATTCTCTTAAGCCCTTTGTGACATAAAAAAGACCACCAATTTACAAACAGCTCTCACCACCTATTATGCTTAGATGATAGAATCCTGGTTAACATTGAGCAAACAGAAAGTTGTAAACCTTTTTTTCAAAAACATAATATTTGAACCCTTCCCTGTATATTTTAGAAACATGCAAATTTGACCGGAAACATCAAGAGTTATATTCAAAACGTGAAGACATTCAGACACGCTATCTATTCAGACAAGTTCTCAACTAAAAATGCACTCTACAAGTCCCTATGTAATGTCCATTAAATTATATAATGAACTACCCGCACTAATAAAAAAAGAAGAGAAAATTAACACATTTTTAAAAAAACTTTGACAATTCTTGCTGAATAAAAGCTACTACTCGGTAAACAAATATCTAAGTGATAGACTTAAGAAGAACTTGATACTTTAAATTTTATTTATTTATTACTAGCAGCGCCAACAGACAGACACACTTTCGCATTTATAATATTAGTATGGATTATTACATCTCTTAATATTTATATTTATTGTTTATATTTTATATAGAAGCTATTAGTTTATCTCTAAAAATACCTACATCATTATTACCTATAATATAGTAGTTTGTTATGTAATGTTATAAAATTAACAAATGCTTCCTCTCTCCTAACTCACTTATTTTGCTGTGCCCGACAGGGTCCATATGATCTAACTATAAGTTTACCACCTAAGAATGCCTACATGTGGAATGCAATAAAAGTATTGAGTATTTACTTTAAAATCCCATCACTACCTACTGGAATAACTTTTGTTTAGAATGTCCCATGACAATGCAATCAAAAACAATAGATCATCGAATTTTGTTTACGTAGGTATAAATCTGAATATAAACTTTCTGTTACTTATCCTACATTTTGATGACGCTTGGAACAGCGGGCACTCATTAGGAAAGAACACAAAGAAGATACCTACTTATCCCTTCTGTTAATTTTAAAATTCTATAGAGAAACACCATTGACACTATTTTTCAATACTTACTAACCTTTATAAAATGATAATTACAAAAAATATTACTCACCGATATGCCCGTCTGCCGACAAATATCAATCTCGTCATCCACTCAATCGAAGGGCTATGATATGATACCTTTCAATTTGCGTCGATAAGCATATGCATTCGATAATAAGACAAACTTGTAAAATAATTAAAACACAACCGACTGAACCGACACAAACACGACTCCACCTGACGTAATGAATAAACGTCAAACGAACGATGTCAAATTGTCAATGTCATGAGTGACATTAGCGTGGGTGTGGCTTATTCCTAGTGAGACATGATAATTGGCTGCCAATTATTAGTATGTGCAACCATTGGGCAATATTAGAAACGTTGAAAACTCCACCAATCAAACCAAGAGTACTTTCTTTCTAACACTATACGGCGCGTCGTAGTTATAGATATGTATAGAGTTTACATCGATGTGCTGCCGTCTGTACCTACACATTATTTCAGGATAACTTATTGTAAAAAACGATAGGTACTTGATTTTATTAACGCTAAGTTTCGGTTGTGCCACATCACTATTTAAGAATTGCAATAAACTGACAACACTCGTAATGCCAGTTTAGTCTACGAGATTAAAAAACAGACTTTAGAGCTTGTGCGAATCAAAAACATTTTAGGTAACTGAGATAGCAAAAATCGGGTTACTTGAGCTTTTAATTGAAGTGAAAACTTCTTTAGCGGCGCTGTGTATTTTTTTGGAATGGGTAAAATAGTATATTTCATTACAAGTGCGGAAAGGTTGTCATTGCAAAGAGTTCCGACAAATGTCTACCCGAGCCGAGGCGCAGCCGAAGGCGAGGGTTGACAGTCGGAACAAGTTGCAATGACGGTTTCGCACGTGTACTGAACGACTATTTTTAATACAGTTGCGAAAAAATGAAGCAATTTAATAAAATAAGAAAAACAAAATAAACTCAACTAAGCAATGGCGCCAACCGTAGAATATAAGCAGAGATTTTTTTTTCCTCTTCCATTCTGGTAGGCAAAGGGAACTATGCCCATACAGCCAAGTCTTCAGTAGAATTTTTTATTAATATGAAATGAAAATGAAATTGAATGAGATGAAATGAAATGAAACCTAACCTAACTCATTCAATCAAATCATTAAATCTGATATTGAAACAAATTAGTAGCTTCTTTTTAGAAATATACGTATTCGCATGAATCATAAAAACTTCTATGATTTTTTTTTAGTAAAAATTTCATGGTTGGTTTTTCTTTATAATAGACATTATTTTGACAGTTGGGAAAGAGAACGCACGAGTTCGGGAAAGGTAAAAAAAAGCACGAGTATGTAATAGCCCACATCCCGAACGCTATACGTCCCTGCAATACGCCACTTTTTGAGCAACTGTATTAAAAACTTCTAAACTCGCGTCAGGTCACGTGACCCTGATCGAAAATTCGTAAGACGTAAAACGTTAGACGCGCGTTGTTGAGGACAGCGCCATCTATGCACATCGGGAAGAACTACGAGGGCCTCGCGTACTAACTACGTAGTTCATCCAACAACGACGAGATGGCGCTGAACCACGGATATATAACTGACGACGAGCTCCATGCGACCGGCTTGCTTCTCTTACCACTGCCGCGACCAACACCACGAACTGAAGTCTATCCTGTGTGCTTATTTGTAAATCTGAATAAATTCCTTTCACGAGAAGAATAAACCAGTCACTTTGGTCATCATACCTGATTTGCAAAAAACCCTATAAAATAAGGAACACACCTTAACACGCGTGTTTTGTTTATAAGACGATTCACAAAATACACTCGTAATTGTTCAAGTTTTCACTTCTGTCGGCACTACCGGAGTGCCAGTGTTTTTTTTTTTAAATCTTTTTTATTGTATGGAACTAACAAGTATTGTACAGACGCCAGCACATCAAGCTACACCTAACTGTCAGATTTTCCCAATCAACTTTGAACCTTAAGCTTTAGCGATAAAGTTGAAAATCTATTAAAGAAATCTGACAGATTGTGGTAGGTTGATGTGCTGGCGTCCGTACCATTTTAGAATTCTGACCAACTTTTAATGCCACTTGTCAAGGCACTCTAGTCACGGTAATAATATATACAGTAGGTCGTCTTCATACAAACGGACGAAACGCGGGCTATACCTACGCGCTTCGATCACCGTGTGCGCTCAGGCGGCTCGGAGTCGCGACTGTGCAACAGTGACGAACGGACGGTGTGTTGTTTTTTATAACAATAACCGCGCGATTTTTTCACTAAAAATAAGTTCAAGTACATATTTAATATGACGAGTAGCCGATATTGTGCTGTTTTTGGTTGCATGAATTCGTCAATAACGCATCCAGAGATAGCTTTTTTTACATTACCTGGAAACTCGGAAAGGTAAGACTATTTTACTTACTAGTGGGTAGGTACATAATGTGTGTCTTTTTAATGGATAAGTATTTCATTTTATCTCCCGAAAAAAAGATGTCTGGATTAATAAATGAAGTGAATAGAGTAAAGGAAAGTGATAAACACGAGTGAGGTAGGTAGTTATAGGCGGTTCATGAATCATTAAACGGTAGGTACGCTGGTGTTAAAACCTCGGGGCATGTGTGTTTTGTTAGTTTGTATAATTCAAAGTAAAGACGTGGTTTTTATTATTAATAATAGTTGTTTATTGTACTGTGTGTAAGAATAATACTAGAAAAAAATTGGTTGTCTGTAAAGTCGATTTACGGACGATAGTTTAACGTGACAACATCATAACAAAACATTGATGAAATGATTGCATACTTTTATGAATAAAATTAATTATTTTTATTGAATAACTGTTACTGTAATAAGAATAACTGTTTCATGAAATCATCATTCTTTGGACTTACATGGTCTTAGAGAGTTGTGTTGATGACTTTAATGATTATAATTCTGTAATAGTACATTACGTTATTAGTGCGTTAAGATGTTATAACCAATACGCACGTATATAGTACGACGTGTTTTAACACATTTGCGAGGAAACAGAAAAAAAAACATTTCACAATACAAGTACAAAGAAAAGAAAATTTGAGAAAAATGGCGCGAGGATTATTTTCTGCCGTGGCTGCGTGAAAATGTTGGCAAAGACACTAGAGCATGCAGCCAAGTTTTTAAATTACCGAATAAACAGTTTTTTTTATTTTAAATAAAATCAATCTGTGAATGCACACTGTATTCAATTCACAAAGTATTTTATTTGTTTATATAAAAAGAAGTATATTTATTTATTTATTTTATTATTTATGTACACACAGTAAAATACAATAACAAAACTAAATGGAAACACAAAGTAGGCAAATGTAATTAAAATACTGGAGGCGGGCAGCCCTATCGCATGTTTACGTACCGCGCGGCTGTAGGCATTTACATCAAGGTTACGGCCGAGATACAATACTGTATGTCTTTATACTGTGCTCTAGTACATTTTTTTTAAAGGAGGGCCTATCAAAGTCGACGCATCTTGAAAATTTTAAAATAGTCTCAATTCTCGGAAACTTGAGGCAATCGTGTCATTATTTTTTATTGGGATTCTAGAAATGTTATTTAGGATTACGTTTCCAAAGTTTAAATGAACAAAAATAAAAAAGAATAACCACAATAACCGAAAAATGGTACAGTTTGATCAAATTTCTAAGTTTTTCTTAAAATGCCCATAATTTTCAAACTGCATGGGATAGATTTTTTTTTATATTTTTCTCGTGATATCAGAATAAAGCTGGTGTTTCGTTTATTTGAACGTGCTAATCATCTATACTATAATATTATAAAGCAGAAGAGTTTGTTTGTTTGGTTGAACGCGCTAATCTCAGGAACTACTGGTTTGAATCGAAAAATTCTTATTGCGTTGGATAGTCCATTCATCGAGGAAGGCTCTAGGCTGTAGAACATCACGCTACGACCAATAGGAGCGGAGCATCAATGGAAAATGTTGCAAAAACGGGAAAATAACTGATAAATGCCATTTGGATGTTTGTTACTCAATCACGCGTAAACCGTTTGGATGAAAATTGGCACATGGATGGACCATTTCCTGGATTAACATATGGGATACTTTTTATCCCGATATTCCCACGGGATCGAAACTGACGCGGGTGAAACCGCGGGGCGCTGCTAGTATATTGATATTGCAGTACCTATTATATAGATTGCAGTAAAAGATTCTGTGCGACTCAGTCTGTCTGTCACAGCTGGATATTTTAAGAACCCTAATGCTATTTTTATGCTATCTATTTGGAATAGTTTTAGATGTCGTTTGCCCAACTATTTTACAAATAAGAAAGAAACAAAAATATATGTACCTATGCACTTTTTTTGCAACAGGGACTGAAAGGGGGTCTGAAAAATTCGAAGTGGAGCTACTAGGGCATGTGGGGTTATCATAATGAAAGAGCGCTGGTTGCACATTCTCAAACATTTTTTTCTTTTTTTTAGGCCGCATAGTTTTCGTGTTTGATGGAAAATGTAAAAAAAATACCCCCCCTTATCTCTGAAGTTAGCATAGAGAAAAATCTGAAATTATTCCATGTGATAGAAGTTTATGTAAAGATTACATGAAAAATAAAACGATATCTCTAAATAGCACACTTTTTCAGAAATTATCAACAAAAATTACATTAGTTCCACTATCGGTCAAGAGATGGCGCTGACCTAAAGCTGCAATATTCTACACCGCAGTGTTAAAATACTCTGACGAAACCTCATCGATGAACATTTAAAAACATTTCACGTTTCTAAATACGGAACCCTCGGTGCGCGAGTTCGACTCGCTCTTGACCGGTTTTTTGTTTGAACGCGCTAATCTCTGCAACTAGGTACCGGTCAGATTTTTTTTTGCATTTGCTAGTTATCTTGAGGAAGTGATGGAATGTGATAGAAGTTTATATAAAGATTACAGGAAATATAAAACGATGTTCTAAATAGCACACTTTATCAGAAATCAACAAAAATAACATTAGCTCCACTATCGGTCAAGAGATGGCTCTAACCTAAAACTACAATATTCTATAGGTACTGCAGTGCGATTCTGTAACCATCTCACCGTGAAAACTTAGGTGAAGTGAGCGTGGAGTGAACTGTCAGTGTCATCTTACCAGATACTAGGGATTGACCAAGCATACATTTACAATCATAATCGAGATTTTAATAATATTTTTTAGCCTAATCCTATTGATATTTTTATATAATTCAAAGCTAGTATTTTAGTGGTCAAAACATTAATATTTTGTGGGGTTTTACTTACAATAAAATAGCAAAACAGAACTGCAGTCAGAATCTCAATCCTGTTTTTTTTTTCATTTTTCCCTAGTCTAGTAAGTCCTTATATAGACTGAGGCGCGAGCGCGTCACGCACGAACAGTAAATAAAATTAAAACATTCACGTTTATGACAGCTAGACTGATGAAAATACGCAACGACATTGTTTGGTTATTATGAGCAATTGTAGATCGAGTCTAGTAAAGACTGCGACGATGTTCAGCGTTGTTATTAACCCAAATCTATTGAATTAGAAGAGATAACCGAGTGTGTCAAGTCATCGAGTGCTAACGGATGCCTAGCTGACGGACCATAGAATGTAATCCCACGTAGTTTGTGTGGCGTGATCACTTCACCCGATTCACGACACTAAATGTCGTAAATCGGGTTAAGTGAAGGTGAAGTGATAAGATCACGCCGCGCTTGCGCGTTAATCACTGTCATTATTTTTATATTTTGAATAATAAAACACAATTATTCGTTTAAATCTTGGCGGGTCAAGTCTCATTTCGTGGCATGCATTGTACTATTAATTTATCTAACCTACGGCTTATCAATAAATATATATGTACCTAATATAAAAAGACAAATACGGGCTTTTTATTTATATACAAAAAAGAGCTACCTCTTTTTAGTAGTAGGTATTCATCACACATTTCATGAACTATATTTTTTTTTAAACATCGGGACCAAGTCAAAGACCTGGCAAATATCTCGATGTATTTCTTTCGTTCACACATAAATTACTGGATGTATTTTAATGAAATTTAGAATCGAGAAGATAGCTTACCTTGGAATAGCACTTAGGCTACTATTTATAATGTACTTAATCATGTGTAACGTCATAGAAACAGCTAGTAGAATATAATCCAATAACAACTTTATTTAATTACATATTACTTTTGTAAGTCAGTGTACTCAGGCACAACACGTGTGAACCGGTTAGTGAGTAAAGTAAAGGTCATCGATATGTATGAATCCGTCGCTTTTTAGTAGTCATTCAAATTTGGTCGGATAACCAGCCGTTGCTTACATATTTTGGTTTTTTGTTAATATTTACTTAATGCGAAACATTCCAAGCTGAATATTTTCACCATATATTTTTGACTAAAGGCACATGATTTTGGTTTACACCTACACATCTCGGATTGAGCCGGTTCCTTGTATTTTGCCGTCAAAGTTAGGACACCACAAGGAACTTATATGCTGGACACCATCGTTTTGACTTTTAGCAAAAACGCATGCATGAATAGTTTTGAAACTTTGTATGGTTATTATTAGCGTCAAGAAGGACCGAATACAGTTTTCAGCGAACTTGTTTCTTGTCTAATTTAGGCGCTGCGATGTTTTTTCGGGTTTTCATAAAACCGCTATAACTTGAAAACTATAAATATTTTCTTAAAACTAATTGGGGCACTAAGGGGCACACATAAAGAGCTACTCGTGTATGTTTACTCTACAGGGGCACATGCAATGGTTGTAGAGATATACGATTCATCAAAACGTTACTCCAGCAGGAAATGCAATATCTCGAAAACCTGAAGGGGCACAGATTTTTTTTTTGGGGGCACATTAAGGCACACCTATAAGCTCTCTGGCCATGCACAATTTTTCTCTCTCCGATCATTCGTTTAGAATTTTCCTGCTAGAAAAACGTTACCCCAGCAGGAATCGTTTTTTCCGTTTTTTTCTAAAACGACAGGGGGCACACATTTTTTATTTGGGGGCACATTTACAGCAGATAGGGCACATATTATACGTTCTACTCCTATAACTCTAGGAGACACTTTCTTGCTGGGGTAACGTACACAGAACCAACATGCTAAACTATAACAGTATAGCAATATACATCTTTCTCTTTTATCACATTTTCTGATAAGCCTTATTTAACACAATATTAGAAAAATATGTGAGGTCAGATATGAATCGTTAACAGACTACTTGTAAACAAGAGTAACTGGATTGATAATAATAAAGGATGTTTATTTTTATATTTTGAATAATAAAACACAATTATTCGTTTAAATCTTGGTTTTACTTTTATTGTTTCTCTTTTTTAATCGTTCGTACACAATAATCATTTCTGAGTGTCAGCTGTCAAAAACTGTCTATGTTTTGGCGGGGCGAATGTTGCCAATATATCACATTCGTCCCCTTTTTTTAAAAAGCAAGTCTCTATCTACAAATCCAAACGGTCAGGAGCTTTTCTTACTCTACCTGATCTACGGACCCCAGGCGAAGGGGGCTCAAGATTTGAATTCCTAGGAGTATCCCTGTCCCTATCCAAACCACTGTCATGAAATTCTTCCTCTTCCCTATAACTTCCTAAATCCGTTCCATTATTATTTGTATCAAGTCCTAAAGTTCTGTCGACCCCTTCCCCAGTTATATACTGAGGTGAGGATTCATGTCCTAGAGTCTCCTGCACCCGCTCAGGCAGAACATCCAACTCATCTTTAGTATCTACATTACCCTCACATGGTCTAAGAGAAGATGCATGATAATGTTTATGAACTCCCTCAACATCCACTAAATATCTAGCTATACTTAGTCACTTCAAAACCACTCCCTTGACCCATCCTTTCCCTTTACTGAGTTCTTTACACCAAACCTTATGCCCTTCTTGAAATACCCTGCTTTTTTTTTCATTTGTTTTACAAGTTTTTTTTGAAATAACATTATGTGGTTTCATTAAATCAAATTTAGTCCGGGGTTTTTGTTTGAACAAAATCTCATTTGGCGACATACCCGTTGCATTTGGAGTGTTTCTATAAGTGAATAGAAAATTTTGTAATAGTATTTCTGGACTTAATTTTGAATTTTCACCTGCCAGTCTACTTAAACTTTTTTTTATAGTTTGCACTGTTCTCTCAGCCATCCCATTAGACTGTGGGTGGTAGGGTGGGGTTTTAACTGCTATGCATCCATTTACTTTTAAAAAATTTACAAATTCAACCGAATTAAATGGAGGCCCATTATCACTTGCTAATGTAGCCGGTATGCCAATGATAGCAAAAGTTTTACATAATTTTTCCACTACTTGAGGAACAGTTGTACTTTGCATAATGTGCACATCTAACCATTTTGATCGTGAATCAACAATCAGAAAATATGTAATAGAATTTATATAAAAAAAATCAACATGTACCCTCTCAAAATTTCTTTCAGTTTTGATCCAAGGAGTCAGTGGGCATGCATTTGTAAAACTTCTAGTTGCCTGACAAGTCTCACAAGCCTGTACAAGTTTTTCAATGTCCTGTCCCAAATTTGGCCACCAGCAATATTCCCTCATTAGCATTTTTGATTGGACAACACCTTGATGAGATTCATGAAACATACTAAGTACTTTTGATCTTAACTTAAGCGGTATAATAACTCTACTACCCCATAACAAACACTTTTGTTCCGTACATAATTCAGCACGCTTTAAAAAATAGGGTTTTAAGTTGTCATCGCTTACATTATTTGGCCAACCAGATATGACATATTCATAAACTTTACATAAAATTTGATCTGTTTGAGTATAAAAAGCAATATTTTTAAAATCTATTGGTGGATTTTCAGAGAAACTCAAAAAGTTTATGGCATCACCTACTTCCGCAACTTCTGGCAAAGGCAGACGTGATAAAGCATCTGCATTTCCCAATAAAGTTCCTTTCCTATAACTAATCTCATAAGTATATCCCGACAGAAATAGAGCCCATCTTTGAAGTCTAGCATTTGCAGTAACCGGAATTCTTTTAAGAGGATCAAAAATGAATTTTAATGGTTGGTGATCAGTGATCAAAACGAATTTACGGCCATACAAAAACTTATGAAACTTTTTTATTGCAAAAATTATAGCTAAAGCTTCTTTTTCCACTTGTGAGTAATTTCTTTGAGCACTATTTAAAGTTCCAGATGCAAAACTTATGGGCTCTCCATCTATTTTGTGACTTAGTACTGCCCCAACTCCATACTCACTAGCATCTGTTGTTAAATACAATTCTTTATTTACATCATAATGGACCAGCAGTTGATTTTCAATCATTAATTGCTTACTATTTTGGAATGCTTTTTCACAGTTCTCCGACCACTTAAAAATAGTGTTGTTTTTTAATAATTTATGCAGGGGTGATAAGGTTTCTGACAACCTTGGCAAAAATTTACAATAGTAATTCAAAAGCCCAAGATAAGCTTGTAATTGAGTTACTGTTATAGGTGCTGGAGCTCTTAAAATGGCTTCTACTTTATCTGGCAAGGGTTTAATTCCTGTTTTGTCAATCTGATGTCCTAAAAACTTAATTTCATTACAGAAAAACTGACATTTTTCCAAATTAACTTTGACATTATATGCTTTTAAACGTTCTAAAACTTGAGTTACATGGTTATAACAGTCCAAAAGACTATTTCCCTTTATAACAACATCATCTATGAAACATTTCACATTGTCTAACCCTTGTAAAATTTGATCCATAGCACATTGAAATACAGATGGTCCACTAGATACACCAAATTGCAACCTGGTTGGTCTAAACAATCCTAAATGTGTATTAATAGTCATGTATTCACGAGAACCCTCTTCTAATAACAATTGTTGATAGGCTCCTGTTAAATCTAAAACACAGAACACACTACCCCCACTTAGAGCTGTAAAAATGTCCTCTGGTATTGGCAAAGGATAGTGCTCAGTGTCCAACACTCTATTAAGTGTGACTTTGTAATCCACACAAACACGCAGCTTCTTATCACTTCTCTGAGCCAATACTATTGGGCTGGCCCAACTACTATGCTTTACTCTTTCAATAATTCCTACTTTTTCTAGACTTAATAACTCCTTTTCAACTTCCTCTTTCTTAGAATATGGAATAGTATAAGCTCTGTGGAAAATAGGCTCAGCTCCTTGTTTAAGTTTTAAACTAGCCTTCAATTTTAATATGTGAGATGATCTGTCTTTCTCAAAAACTTTTTTATATTTTGTTTTAATCATTTCTACCAATTTATCTTTGTCACTGTCTACAGATCTTACTTGTCTTATCTCAAAATACTTTTGCCATTTAGGAAATAAGACTCTTAACCAATTTCTTCCCACTAATGGAACAAAATACTTTTCACAATCAATCACCACCAAATACAATTCTTGTTTTGAATTACTAAATGTTATTTTAAAAGATCCTAGAATGTTTAGAAGCTCACCTGACACTGACTTTAACCTATAGTTACACTTACTTAAAACACTTTTAGCAAAATATTCATCATAATCTCTTTTATGTATTACTGATTTACAGGCTCCTGTGTCCACTTGCATTTTTAAAATATGCCCACTTTTCAGTCATAATGGCATCCAAGCAATGTCTTCTCCACTAGACAGTTGCTGAATACTGCCAAGAATGACTTCTCCATCCTCGATATCCTGTTTTTCAGTATGCTGCTCATTCATTTGTTTCAACATATTTCTTCCTCCAAATAAACGGAAACGACATTTTGTTGCAAGGTGACCTGGTCTGTTACAGTGAAAGCACACCCAATTCTTCTTGAAACACTTGTCTGCCATATGCTTTCCACCACAACGGGTGCACTCTCCATTATTTCGGGCATTTGATACATTACCTTTTGCATCATCCCCATTACTAATTTGGCTACGTGTCTGGGTTCGAGAAGGAGAGTGTTTCTGTACCGGAACCTGCTTTTGGAGGATCTGTACACTTAGATCGGGCTGAATGTTCCTTGTTTCGTTTTCCGCACTTTCATATGCTGTTGCTATCTTCACAGCTTCTTCAAATGAAAGACTGTCACCCACTGTCAAGAGCTTCTTGACGAGTTGTTCTCGAGATAACCCACACACCAAACGATCTCTTAAAGCTTCGTTGAGAAAGGTACCGAAATTACATGGGGCAGCTTTTCTTTTTACTTCCACCACAAAATCGTTTACACTTTGTTCTTCTTTTTGTTTACATTTGTAAAACTCATACCGGCTGGCTACCGCGGATTTCTTTACCACATAATGTCGAGTCAGAGCCTCGATCAGTTCCGCATAGGTTTTGGTCGCTGGTGAGTCTGGAGATACTAGATTTTTCAGTACGTTGTACGTGTCTGGCCCAATTAGGGTAATGAGCATTGGTACCTTCATGGCTTCCTTCACTTGGTTTACAATGAAAAATTGTTCCATTCGCTCACTGTAATCATTGAAGTTTTGTTTTTCTGCATTGAAATGTTCAATGCTGCCAATTAACGACATTTTAATCCTCGTCGCCAGTTTTATATTTTGAATAATAAAACACAATTATTCGTTTAAATCTTGGTTTTACTTTTATTGTTTCTCTTTTTTAATCGTTCGTACACAATAATCATTTCTGGGTGTCAGCTGTCAAAAACTGTCTATGTTTTGGCGGGGCGAATGTTGCCAATATATCACAATTATCACATTGCAGTTTTTTTTTTTTTGTAGTGTGGCACTAGTTATAACTTTGTGCCAATGTCAGGTAAAAAGGTAGGGAAATTATTTATAAATAAAATATTACGCGGTAATGATAGGAAATTTTGTAGGGTTCAGGAAAGGAAGTAGGATACAATATGGTTATTTATAAAAATAACTAACTATATTTTTAAATCATTAGTTAAAATAAATTCAGATAATAAATTACAATATTTTACAGGATTCATTAATAAACAGGAAATACGTGTAGGAAGGGAAACTTTATGAGAAACAAGAGAACGGAGGAAGGAGGAGCGATCATGACGGGAACAGGAGAAAAATATATGATCCATTGTTTGTACATCAGCCCCACATTCACACTTATTGCTATCCAATATATGTAATTTGGCAAGGTGAAAAGAAGTACAAACATGACCCAAACGCATGCGGATTATCATACTTATGACAGGTTTTGAACATTTTATTTTATTGAACCAAGGCTTTAGAGGTATCGAGGGCTGAATTATAGAATATGACTTTCCCTTCATCTGAGAACTTTTTCTCCATATTAAATTCCAGGATTCCTGTAGATATCGTCCGGGAAGGTTCATAATATCATGAAAGAAATTTTTATATGGAAACATGTCACCACTCCGCACTGCTTCCTTAGCCAATTGGTCAGCTTTTTCATTCCCTCGGATGCCACTATGACTTGGAATCCAAACAAAGTGTATTATGTAATCTTTTAATTTACATTCATATAACAGTTTTCTTATGTCAAAAACAATAGGGTAAAAAGGATTCATTTTAAATGTAAATTTTTCAATAGTTTGTAGCGCACTTTTTGAATCACAAAATATGAGTACCTTTTTAAGTTTTGCGATCAAAATATACTCTAGTGCCTTGAAAAGACCAAAGCATTCTCCAGTAAAGACTGAAGCTTCCGGAGGAAGTTTTATCATCTGAATAATGTTATACTGAGAATGCAATATACCAACTCCCACACAACCGGTAGAGTACTTTGATGAATCAGTAAAAATATGATGCCAATCTGACCAATTCTCAGTAACAACAGAATTAAACTTTATATTAGCTTCTATATCACATTTTTCTACACCAAGATTGTAGTGAACCACCGGCGAAATAAGTAAGGGTTCAAAACTACTGGTACTAAATAAAGATAGAGTAGGAGATCGATGTAATCGAGGTGGAATAGAATTAAATTTTCGGAAACTGTTGACTAAACACGGGGTATTTTTATGTCGCCAGTAAGATGAAGTGTGTATGAGGATATCCAATTGTTCTAATTTGGGATGTAGTAGGTGATTAGAAAATTGCATTGATTTAAATAAAAACCTATCAGATAAATACTGCCGTCTTAGGTGAAGTGGTGGCTCTCCACATTCTACTTGCAAAGCATTTATTGGGCTCGATTTCATAGCTCCAGAGATAATCCGGAGAGCTTTGGATTGTATATTATCTAACTTTTTAAGGTCTTTTTTATTACCACCTTCCAAGAAAAGTGTACCATAATCAAGAATGCTTCGGATTATGGCGTTATATAAAAGCTTAAGACTAAAGGGATGTGCCCCCCACCAAACTCCCGAAAGACACCGCATTAAATTTAATTGACGTTCACATTTATTAACTACAAAGTCAAAGTGTTGTTTACCAGAAAGTTTCTTGTCTAATATTAGTCCTAAAAACTTGACATGTTCTTTAATCGGTAAAGGTATACTATCATAAAGAACTACAGGGGGAGGGATGTTCCGTTTTCTTGAAAAAACTACTACTGTACTCTTTTCAACTGAAAGGCTCAACCCATTATTATCTAACCAATGTTTTAAAAATCCAAGGGCGGCAGTCAGTGTATTACTTGCCTCCAAAATATTAGCATGTGTAAAATATATCAGTAGATCGTCAGCATATTGTAAAACATTGGCAGAACCTTGCAAAGATATTTCTAGGTCATACGAATAAATGTTATACAATAATGGGCTTAACACAGACCCCTGAGGGAGCCCTTTATAAACTGTTCTTGTAATTTTGTTATCATTAGTAATAATAGAAATATATCTAATTGACAAAAGATTTATAATAAACCTAATAAATAAACTAGGAACTTCTAGATCAATTAATTTGCGTTTAAGTACGGAAATAAGTACGTTATCATATGCGGCTGTAATGTCTAAAAATACGCCAATAACAGATTCATTATTTGAGAAGGCAATGTGTAGATCAGTAATAAATACACTTAGACTGTCAGTTGTGCTTTTACCCTTGCGAAAAACAAATTGACTTCTAGCTAGTAATTGTTTACTTTCTATATGCCATTCTAAGCGATTTTTCACTAAGTGTTCAGTGATTTTGGTAAGAACAGAAGATAACGCAATAGGACGGTACGAAGATGCATCATTTGAATTTTTATTATGTTTGAGAATAGGTATAATTTCTTGAGATCGCCAAGAGTCTGGAATATTACCGGAAATCATAACGGAGTTAATGATTTTTAAGTAATAAGATAATGTAGTGTCGCTGAGATGAGAAAAAAATGAATACGGAATTCCATCTTCTCCTGGAGCCGAATCTTTCAAGCACATTAATACTCCTTTCAATTCATAAAGCGTAAAAGGGAAATTTAGAGAAGTACAATTATTGTTATCATTAATGTTTGAACTAAGATTGGGATAAATCTGATCATACTCTGGAGTTGATGCTGGAGCTAATCTATCAAGAAAACTATCAACAAGATTTGAGAGTAACTGAGGAAAGGAAGTAACGTCATTAAAAGCTTTCCTAAACCTTTTAATACTGCGCCAGACTTCTGACGGACATGTACTAGGAGATAAAGACATACAGAATGTCCTCCACCCCTGAAGTTTCTTATCCCTAAGAAACAACCTGGTCTTATTTATTATTTCTCTAAGATAATCTAAATTTTCATCAAAATGGTGTATGAAGAACAGAGAACATGTTACTTAGTTCTTGTAAAGCCTGAAAAGTAGCACTTGGTATGTATATAGAAACATAAGAAATATTATCAATAATAACGCCAACAATATCAATATCGGTTTTGAGGAAAGAAATTCGGGAAAATGGAATATTATTTCTGACCAGTATGGCAACACCGCCATAACCGTCACTTCTATCATTTCGTAAACAACTATAACCTGGAATTAAAAAGCGCGGGAAATTTCGATTTGACCGGGTGTATTTTTTCTGGGTGAATTTTTAAAATTATAATTTTATTTACCAGACGGTTCAGATAAGGTGTATTTGTAAATATTTCTTTCTTATAGTTTATTTATTACATATTTGTGTATTTTTTTGCTGATTCTTGGTAAGTTTTTGTAAATATTTGTAATATAGTTTGGTATGAGTCCTGGGTCGTATGAGTGACCCGCCTATTGATGTCTTGGGGGATTTAAGCTTTGACCCTAGCTTAAATCCCCCTGTTGGTTGTAATGTCACTATTTTAACTCAAAAAGAAATTAGTGGCATGGACACTGATGGGTCTGTAGCTACTGTAAGCGAAAGGGAAACGGACACACCCACTTCTGAAAGTGCAAGAGCTTTGCGTAAAAGGCGATCACATTAAGCAAAGAAGTGTATGTAAACATTGCCATAAATCGAAACGGAGTAAACAAGTAGTGATTCCTGAGGGATCTTCTACTCTTGACTTTGAGTGTATATGTAATCTCAACCCTGAAACAAACAAAACTCTAATTCCTTCTGAAACTATTAAACAGATTTCCCATGCACCAGCCCCACAGTCTTCGCTCCAACACTCAATAGATCAGTCTGCTATCCCTCTATCTCAGAACACAGTTTTGACTACAGAGACAACTCGTGAGAAAGTAGGTAGGAAGGAGTATCAAACTTCAGATGTAGGACCTTATTTAGTACATGTACAACGTAAACTGATGTGGAGAATAGTGGCACCATTCTGCACCCCATTGCTTTTGGGAACTTTCTTAAAAACAATAAATTTCAAAATGTTGTACCAGGCAGTGTTAAAAGAATTGGTAGAAACAAGTGTGTGGTAGCTTTTACAAACTATCTTGATGCTAATTTATTTTTAAATAGTAACTTGTTGCCCTTGAACAGATTTAAAGCTTTTTTGCCAACCTTCAATGTTACACGTATGGGCTTGGTCAGAGGTATTCCATCTGACTGGAATATTGAAGCAGTTAAAGAAAATATAACAACTCCCATGGGTACTGGAGAAATATTGAAAATCAGGCGCCTAAATTATAAAGTCCATGTGGATGGATCCCCTACTTGGAAACCCTCCCAAACTGTAGTAATCACCTTTGATGGCCAAGCTTTGCCAAAGAGAATTTATATGTGTTATAATGCACTCCCGGTTGAGACATATGTATATCCTACCATTCAATGTTATAGATGCTGCCGTTATGGTCACACCAAAAATCAGTGCCGTTCAGCCCTTCCTAGGTGCTACAAATGTGGTCAGAATCATTTAGGAGAATCCTGTTCCACAGAAGAGGATTCTGCATCATGTATTAATTGTTCAGGATTTCACTTTGCAACTGATAAGTCTTGTATTGAGTTTAAGAGACAAAAAGATATTAAACATACAATGGCCCATTCCTGTGTATCATATGCAGAAGCAAGTAAAATACACCCTCCTTCTTCACAGTCATACCCTTCAAAATCTTATGCTGACATTCTTATTTCTGCTCCACCTAATCCCACCTCACATTCCAATGGCTTTCAACACTTCAAATCCTCTACTGCAACTTCTCATAAAAAAACAGTGTTTTTAAAACCGCGATCCCCATCGAAGTCAGTGCAAGGTTATGATAGAGCAGCTCACAATGCTCTCATACGTGAATTTCAGCCACCGACCTCGGCTAACGGATGTGCCTTGATGAATGATTCTGGTAGGAAAGAGGAGAGCAATGACTATGAAAAGATAGTTGACGTCGTTTTAAACCTTATTAATATGTTATTAAAAAAAAAAATCTCAACTTAGAACCGAACAACGCAGAATATTTAAGTAGTTTATTCGTCAATAAAAACTTTAACAATGAATACGATAATTCAGTGGAATTGCCGGTCAATAGTCCCTAAAAAAACTGACTTATTTTATTTGATAAATAAATTTAAACCCAGTATAGTAACATTATGTGAAACTTGGTTAAAATCTAAACAAATATTTGGAATTCCAGGTTATATTTGTTTACGAAATGATAGAAGTGACGGTTATGGCGGTGTTGCCATACTGGTCAGAAATAATATTCCATTTTCCCGAATTTCTTTCCTCAAAACCGATATTGATATTGTTGGCGTTATTATTGATAATATTTCTTATGTTTCTATATACATACCAAGTGCTACTTTTCAGGCTTTACAAGAACTAAGTAACATGTTCTCTGTTCTTCATACACCATTTTTAGTAATGGGGGATCTCAACTGTCACCATCAATGTTGGGGAAGCGGTGAAACTAAAAGGGAGGGTGTTCGATTATTAGAAGTTTTAGATGATCATAATCTATGCGTGATAAATACCGGTGAACCTACTCTTAGAACTAATATAGGTGAAAGTGTTAGTGCTGTGGATTTAACCATATGTTCTCCTAGTCTAGCGTCCTCTTTATCTTGGTCTCCTTTTTCTTCTTCTACTCTTGGAAGTGATCACTTCCCGTTGATAATATCTTCCGTTATAAAGTGTTCTACTATTCCTAAAAGGCCCCCCAGGTTACCATACAGACTGTGTCATGCAGACTGGGATAAATTTAAAACAATAGTTGATGCTAAAGTTGCTCTGCTGCCTCAAATTATTCAAGGTGGCGAAAATGATTGTTCAAAGGCTTTAGCGTTATGCATTATAGAAGTAGCAGACCAAGTTTTTCCTCACAAAAAAGTTTCTTCTGATAGAATTCCCATGCCTCCGTGGTGGGACTCTTCATGCTCAGAAGCAGTTGTTAAACGTAAAGAAGCTGAAAGAAAATATTCTGAGGATATGTCGGATGAAAATTTAGATTATCTTAGAGAAATAATAAATGAGACCAGGTTGTTTCTTAGGGATAAGAAACTTCAGGGGTGGAGGACATTCTGTATGTCTTTATCTCCTACTTCTCCTAGTACATGTCCGTCAGAAGTCTGGCGCAGTATTAAAAGGTTTAGGAAAGCTTTTAATGACGTTACTTCCTTTCCTCAGTTACCCTCAAATCTTGTTGATAGTTTTCTTGATAGATTAGCTCCAGCATCAACTCCAGAGTATGATCAGATTTATCCCAATCTTAGTTCAAACATTAATGATAATGTTACGAGCTTGGGGTTCGTGACAATAAAAACTGCCGATTTAATAACCAAAAAAATGACACTTTACTCACCAACACTAATTACAACTCAAACACTAATTAGAAACACAATTGCACTTACTGATCACTCTTAAGTCGCACTCGAATATCGCCTTCGATGTTATCGCTCGTATCGCTTAATCGAAACTATGTGTGTCTCGCGGCCCACCCGGCCTTATATAGTGCCGCAGAGCTAGTACATAAACATCTAGAACGTTCGAGTACATACCGGTCCCGACTGACTCGACGTCGATAGTTCTCGGAATTACTAGTACTTAGAAAAAGGTCAAGTAGGGTCAAGGTCCTAGTACCGAGGTACTAGTTCTGCTACCCGATACTAGATGGCGCTAGTGGTAACTAATGTCGCCATGTATCAAGCATTATTTGCGGCGCGCAACACTGCCCCCTCCTTAGACATGCTCGTCCCGAGCATTATTGGCCCCATAATAACGCGCCAGTCGATCCACATGGACGATCTTAGGAGTACCTCTTGCACCTTTCTGTATCCGGTAGGTTACATCATTGATCTTTGTCACAATCCGGTACGGTCCGTCCCAGTTAGCTTGAAGCTTAGGAGATTTCCCTTTGCTGCGGACTGGATTGTGCAACCACACCAGTGAACCTTGGTCGAATTCTTTATTGTTCATTTTGCGGTCATAACGGGTTTTCATCTTTTCAGACATTTGCTGGCCCGATTGTCTGACGTGCTCATAGATGTCATTCATTTTGTTCCGCAAATCATTCGCATAATCAGTTACACTGCGTGGGGCATCAGGTGGTATTCCGGTGATCAGGTCTGCAGGTAGCCGTAGTTCTCTTCCGAAGTTTGCGAAAGCTGGTGTCACCGCTGTACTTTCGTGGACAGCACTTCGATATGACAACAAAAACGGTTGTATGTGCTTGTCCCAATCTCGTTGCCGATTTTCCACAACTTTCGCTAGGTACCTCTCCAGTGTCTGGTTAAATCGTTCCACCATTCCATCCGATTGTGGGTGGTAGGAAGTAGTTCTTGTTTTATGAGTACCCATAACTCGACAAGTTTCCTGGAATATTTGGGACTCAAAATTCCTTCCTTGATCACTGTGAATCTCCAAAGGTACTCCAAAACGACAGAAGACTTCATGAACCAATTTATCCGCAACTGTCGAAGCTTCTTGATTTGGTATGGCGAAGACTTCCGGCCACTTCGTGAAGTAATCCATCACAACCATGAAATACTTGTTACCACTTTCACTTTCCGGAAACGGCCCCGCAACGTCAAGGGCTATCCTCTCCCATGGTGCACCAACATTGTACAATTTTAATGCACCTCTACTTCGAGTCTGAGGTCCCTTTACAGCTGCACAACTTGTACATTTGCGACACCAATCCTCGACATCGTCCCGACAGTGGACCCAGTAAAACCGTTCTCGTATCTTCAGTAGAGTCCGTTTTACTCCCAGATGACCTCCTGAACAACCATTATGGTACAGCTGTAGAACATCCGGTACTTGAGCTTTAGGGACAACCATTTGCAAATGACAGCTGTCTCCCCGAGCATTTTCCCATTTACGGCACAGGACTCCATCCTGAACCACCAAGCTGTCCCATTGGGCCCAATAGCTTTTTGTGACCGAACTCATCGCTGAGACGTCGCTCCACCTGGGCTTAGGAGCTCTGGCCTTCATCCACTCCAGAATCGGCTTGATGTCTGAATCTTCCTGCTGTGCACGTTGTAGGCTTTTCTTCCACTCGTTGTTAAGGTCTGTCTTAAGCATCCTTACAGGTACCACTTCCTTACTTTCCTGCCTAGTACAGTGCTTGCAGTCTTCAGGACAAGGTCTTCTTGACAATGCATCTGTGTTGCCAACAGACTTCCCGCTGCGGTGTTTAACCACAAAGCCGTCCTGCTGCTGCTGGGCGGTGCTGTTAGCCGCACTACCCTCTCGAGTCCAGCCACCTTCCCTTTCTGCAGTCCGCTTAGGGCAACTGGATCGAAGGTGGCCCCTTTCCCCACAGCCGTAGCACCTAGGGCTGTATCCTTTCTTGCGGTTGCGAACTGTAGCCGCTGCAACCTCCCTGACGCGATGGGAACGATGATCCTGTCGCACCGCTTCAACCTCCAGTGCATGGGCTAAGGCGTCCTTCAGCGTCCCGTGGTGACCGAGCCTCACAGCAGCTCTAACTTCAACGTCGCGGATGCCGTCGATGAATGCCTGCACCAGGTTCCCATCAATAAGTGCAGGTACGGACTGGTAAGCTTTGCGAACCAGCTTCTCCACTTCAAGGGCCCACTGCTGCAGGTTTTCATTGCTGCGTTGCACGCGATCCTTGAGCTGCGCACGAAACACGTGCTCCAGGTGAGCATCGCCATACCGAGCCTCCAATGCCTCAAGGAGCTGCTCGTAAGTCACTTCCTTACCGAGAGCTTCCAGAACAGTTAAGGCCTGGTCGCGCAAACCCAGGGTGAGGGCAGTCATGGCCTGACTTTTATTCCACCCGTTCGCCTTCATGACAGCCTCAAACTGGATTTTGTAGGCCGACCAGGAAGAAGTTCCGTCGAACGGTGGCACTTTGAATCCACGTAGCGAAGGTGTTGTAGCTACCGGAGCTGCGATTCCATCACCCAGTTTCAGGTAATCCAACGTTTTCTTCACGTCAGCCATCACGGTTTCCTTCACGTCAGCTATCACGGTTTCCTTCACGTCAGCCACCACGGTTTCCTTCACGTCTGCCATCACGTTGTCAACCCGATTATTCACTTGGTCGATTCGTGTTTCGGCTTCCGACAGACGGTTGTCATGTTGAACAACCTTTTCCTTCACCTCCTTCATGTCTTTACCGAAGGTAGCGTGAAGGTCCTTTATAAGGAGCATCTGCTCTTCCTGGCGGCGCGCCTGCTCCTCCTTATCCCGCTGGAGCTGTTCCTCCAACCGACGAGCCTGTTCCTCCTGTCGGCGGGCCTGCTCCTCCTGTCGGCGGGCCTGCTCCTCCTGTCGGCGGGCGTGCTCCTCCTTGTCCCGCTGGAGCTGTTCCTCCAACCGACGAGCCTGTTCCTCCTGTCGGCGGGCCTGCTCCTCCTGTCGGCGGGCCTGCTCCTCCTGTCGGCGGGCTTGCTCCTGCAGCATCATCATCAGAGCAGCAAAATCTGGTGCTGATGATGCCGGAGCAGCTGTGGACGGACCAGCCTCCGTGGTCGGTAGCTGGCCTTCCGACCCCTGTATCATTGCTCCACCAAATCGCCTCTGATCCGTCTCTTGCTGGCGTTGACTCCGGGTACGGATACCCTCCATGTCGTCTTTGGGTAAAATCGGCATTTTAAACCTCGCTTCTGACACCAATTGTTACGAGCTTGGGGTTCGTGACAATAAAAACTGCCGATTTAATAACCAAAAAAATGACACTTTACTCACCAACACTAATTACAACTCAAACACTAATTAGAAACACAATTGCACTTACTGATCACTCTTAAGTCGCACTCGAATATCGCCTTCGATGTTATCGCTCGTATCGCTTAATCGAAACTATGTGTGTCTCGCGGCCCACCCGGCCTTATATAGTGCCGCAGAGCTAGTACATAAACATCTAGAACGTTCGAGTACATACCGGTCCCGACTGACTCGACGTCGATAGTTCTCGGAATTACTAGTACTTAGAAAAAGGTCAAGTAGGGTCAAGGTCCTAGTACCGAGGTACTAGTTCTGCTACCCGATACTAGATGGCGCTAGTGGTAACTAATGTCGCCATGTATCAAGCATTATTTGCGGCGCGCAACAATAACAATAATTGTACTTCTCTAAATTTCCCTTTTACGCTTTATGAATTGAAAGGAGTATTAATGTGCTTGAAAGATTCGGCTCCAGGAGAAGATGGAATTCCGTATTCATTTTTTTCTCATCTCAGCGACACTACATTATCTTATTACTTAAAAATCATTAACTCCGTTATGATTTCCGGTAATATTCCAGACTCTTGGCGATCTCAAGAAATTATACCTATTCTCAAACATAATAAAAATTCAAATGATGCATCTTCGTACCGTCCTATTGCGTTATCTTCTGTTCTTACCAAAATCACTGAACACTTAGTGAAAAATCGCTTAGAATGGCATATAGAAAGTAAACAATTACTAGCTAGAAGTCAATTTGTTTTTCGCAAGGGTAAAAGCACAACTGACAGTCTAAGTGTATTTATTACTGATCTACACATTGCCTTCTCAAATAATGAATCTGTTATTGGCGTATTTTTAGACATTACAGCCGCATATGATAACGTACTTATTTCCGTACTTAAACGCAAATTAATTGATCTAGAAGTTCCTAGTTTATTTATTAGGTTTATTATAAATCTTTTGTCAATTAGATATATTTCTATTATTACTAATGATAACAAAATTACAAGAACAGTTTATAAAGGGCTCCCTCAGGGGTCTGTGTTAAGCCCATTATTGTATAACATTTATTCGTATGACCTAGAAATATCTTTGCAAGGTTCTGCCAATGTTTTACAATATGCTGACGATCTACTGATATATTTTACACATGCTAATATTTTGGAGGCAAGTAATACACTGACTGCCGCCCTTGGATTTTTAAAACATTGGTTAGATAATAATGGGTTGAGCCTTTCAGTTGAAAAGAGTACAGTAGTAGTTTTTTCAAGAAAACGGAATATCCCTCCCCCTGTAGTTCTTTATGATAGTATACCTTTACCGATTAAAGAACATGTCAAGTTTTTAGGACTAATATTAGACAAGAAACTTTCTGGTAAACAACACTTTGACTTTGTAGTTAATAAATGTGAACGTCAATTAAATTTAATGCGGTGTCTTTCGGGAGTTTGGTGGGGGGCACATCCCTTTAGTCTTAAGCTTTTATATAACGCCATAATCCGAAGCATTCTTGATTATGGTACACTTTTCTTGGAAGGTGGTAATAAAAAAGACCTTAAAAAGTTAGATAATATACAATCCAAAGCTCTCCGGATTATCTCTGGAGCTATGAAATCGAGCCCAATAAATGCTTTGCAAGTAGAATGTGGAGAGCCACCACTTCACCTAAGACGGCAGTATTTATCTGATAGGTTTTTATTTAAATCAATGCAATTTTCTAATCACCTACTACATCCCAAATTAGAACAATTGGATATCCTCATACACACTTCATCTTACTGGCGACATAAAAATACCCCGTGTTTAGTCAACAGTTTCCGAAAATTTAATTCTATTCCACCTCGATTACATCGATCTCCTACTCTATCTTTATTTAGTACCAGTAGTTTTGAACCCTTACTTATTTCGCCGGTGGTTCACTACAATCTTAGTGTAGAAAAATGTGATATAGAAGCTAATATAAAGTTTAATTCTGTTGTTACTGAGAATTGGTCAGGTTGGCATCATATTTTTACTGATTCATCAAAGTACTCTACTGGTTGTGTGGGAGTTGGTATATTGCATTCTCAGTATAACATTATTCAGATGATAAAACTTCCTCCGGAAGCTTCAGTCTTTACTGGAGAATGCTTTGGTCTTTTCAAGGCACTAGAGTATATTTTGATCGCAAAACTTAAAAAGGTACTCATATTTTGTGATTCAAAAAGTGCGCTACAAACTATTGAAAAATTTACATTTAAAATGAATCCTTTTTACCCTATTGTTTTTGACATAAGAAAACTGTTATATGAATGTAAATTAAAAGATTACATAATACACTTTGTTTGGATTCCAAGTCATAGTGGCATCCGAGGGAATGAAAAAGCTGACCAATTGGCTAAGGAAGCAGTGCGGAGTGGTGACATGTTTCCATATAAAAATTTCTTTCATGATATTATGAACCTTCCCGGACGATATCTACAGGAATCTTGGAATTTAATATGGAGAAAAAGTTCTCAGATGAAGGGAAAGACATATTCTATAATTCAGCCCTCGATACCTCTAAAGCCTTGGTTCAATAAAATAAAATGTTCAAAACCTGTCATAAGTATGATAATCCGCATGCGTTTGGGTCATGTTTGATGAAACATGTATGTTCTACGCTTTACTTTAATTATCTGTGTAGCATAGAGCGTGGTTCTCAATCTATACAAAGACAATACCTGTGAACTTCCTCTTGTCAAAAAGTCATCAAGGTGAGAACACGCTTTTCTCTTAGCTCTTTATCCTAATCCTATTTTTAAGTGCCTAATGTCAATTATGTTTAGACTAAATGTACCTATATATGACTCGCTATTCGTGAACTGCTTGTTAAACAAGAAATACAGGAATAGTTACCGGAATGTCTTGTTTTAATCTCACCGCATGCCATCCAGCCTGCCCGGAACGGGTTTCACTGCCAAGCCTTATATTTGCTTACCTATATATATATTCCACAGTGCAGATAACTACTCTGTTCAGTTAGTTCGTAATAACAGGTTATGTGCCCAGAAAAGTTATAAACAGAAAAAGTGAAAACGCGTGCACGCGTGCTAAACATAACCTCATTTTGGTAATACTACTTGGCTGTGGTGCGGTGGTAATTTTGCGTAGGTGGTGTGCTACAGAATGGCCTCGCCTAGTTATCAAGAAGCATTTTGGTAAAACTACTTGGCTGTGGTGCGGTGGTGATTTTGCGTAGGTGGTGTGCTACAAAATGGCCTCGCCTAGTCATCAAGAAGCGACCAATGGAAATGGTGCTTTGCAAGGTAACTAACTATAGCTTGTCATCGTGTATGGAAAAATTGGAAATTGGCAATCAAAATGCTGCTTACCATGGATGGCTTGTGGAATGCAATCGAAGGCATGGAGACTGATCTGATGAAGTATCAGCGTCCTTTGGCGTGTATAGCTTTGAGCATCAAAGCAGCTCTCGGATATTGGCCGTAAGACTGATGATGCTGAAGTGAAGATGCTGATATTTTATTGAGCGGTCTACCTCAAGAATTTGAATACTTGGTTTCTAATCTTGAAACAGTATGTTTAACCAATAATCTCACCAGCGAGATTGTACGAACTCGACTTTTACAAGAAGAGCTGCGTAGAAGTGATGGTGCATCGAACAACAACAACAAAGCATTAATTTCGAAGAATTCTTTTAAGAAGAAGACTATGGTCTGTCATTATTGCAATAAGCCTGGTCATATAAAGGCCAAATGCTACAAGATGAAGAATGACAAGAAGAATGAGTCTACAAGCTTCGCTTCGGCTTCGTTTGTTCATCAAAGTAATGCATGGTTCATCGACTTCGGTTGTACATCTCATAATATGACAAATTGTAAAGACAATATGGTGAAATATAAAGACTTTAATTGTAAGGTAAAACACACTACAGTTGCTGTAGCAAATAATGAACAAAGATGTAGTGGTGTAGGAGATTTAATGGTAAACTTTGGAAATGAGGTAAGACAACTTAAAAATGTTTTGTATGTGCCACAGATAGCCACTAGTTTAATGTCAGTAAGTAAAGTCATAGAAAATGGGCTTACTGTTTTATTTGATGGTAGTGGGTGCAGCATTTTTGATAGTAAAGTCTCTGGCAACCGTATAGCTCTTGTGGCGTGTGAGAATGGAATTTATAAACTAAATTGTAACATTGTAAAGCCTTTGCACAATAAGGTGTATTCTTCCAAACTTTTGTGTAGTGTGCAAAAGACAGAGAGTACCGCAGTAGCTGTGTCTACTGAGCTATGGCATCGCAGGTTGGGACATTTAGGTCTGAGAAGTATGAGAACTCTGAAAGGTCATGTGTCTGCTGGAGTAATGTTTCAGGACAGTTTGAAGGACTGCATACCCTGCCTTGAGGGGAAGCTGTCAACACAACCGTTCCCCAAAGGAGAGGGCAAGCGTACTGAGCGACCATTGGAGTTAGTACATTTGGACGTCTGCGGGCCAATGCGTGACTACAGCTGGGGGGGTGCAAAGTATTTGTTTACATTTACAGATGATCACACAAGAAAAACGTTTGGATACCTAATGAAGTATAAATCCGAGGTAATGTCCAAGTTTATTATTTTTAAGGCTATGGTTGAGAGGCAAACTGGATTGAAGATTAAATGCTTATGTTCGGACAATGGTGGCGAGTATGTCAATTATTGGTTTTCTGGATTCTTAAGTAAAGAAGGTGTTGTACATCAGACTACAGTTCCTTACTCGGCCCAGTAGAATGGTGTTTCAGAGCGTCTTAACTGGACACTCATTGAAAAAGCGCGTTGCATGCTGTAGGAATCGTGTCTTGGTAAGTCTTGTTGGGGAGAGGCGGTAAATACCGCAATTTAAGTGAAAAATCGGTCCCCTTTGTTTGGACAGATTCCTGAGCACCTGTGGTCGGGATCTGGGGTTGATCTGAGCCACTTGAGGGTTTTTGGTTGCATCGCTTATTCTTTGGAGCCTAAGCATAAGCGTGGTAGGCTTGATGCTAAGAGTAAAAAGTATATTTTTATGGGGTATAGTGAGACCTGTAATGGGTATAGACTATCAGATCCAATGAATCCTAGAAAAATTGTATTGTCAAGGAATGTTGCATTTTTAGAAGATAGGTATCATAATTGGAATGTAAATGGAATGGATAATGATGACTTTAATTATAATGAAATTATTTTACAGAATAATTGTTTTGACAAGAGCAATGAATTGGTTATAAATAATAATGATAATTTAAATAATTCTAATGAAATAAATTCTAGTCAAATTAATTTAAATGAATGTAGTAATGAGAATAGGACTAGTGACAGAACCAATTCGTTGGAATTAATAGATGGTTCTCAAATTTCAGATGCCACAGACGAGGAGCATTACTGCACTGGCAGTGAGGATGAGTCCCGCTGTGCAGACTCATTGTCGGTGAGCCACGAGTCTGTGACTTCGTCATCACCGGACACGTCTGTTCGAGGGGAAGGAGAGACAAGTACAGAGGTACCCCGGGCTGAGGCTAATACCTGCCCTGTACGAAGTACTCGTTCAATTCCGCCAGTAAGGTATCGTGTTTATGACATTTCAATGTATGTCGGTAATGTTGAGGAACCATCTAGTTATGAAGAGGCTATCTCTTGTTCGGAAGCCACCGAGTGGCGTGCAGCGATGCAGAGTGAGTATGACTCGTTAATTGCGAATGAAGTATGGAAGATTGTGAGTTGCCCTATAAGGAAAAATGTTATAAGTCCAAATGGGTATTTAAGCGTAAACATGATGCTTCTGGAAACTTCACAAAGTATAAAGCGCGATTAGTTGCCAGGGGGTTTACACAGAAACATGGGGTCGATTATATTGACACTTTTTCCCCAGTAGTTAGGCACTCTACTATGTGAATTTTGTTTTCATTGGCAAATGATTTAAATCTCAGTATAGATCACATTGATGTAGCTTGTGCTTTCTTGAATGGTAACTTAAACGAAACAATATTTATGGAACAACATATTGGTTTTGGTAATGGAGATAACTCCAAGGTTTGTTTATAAAATAAGAGTATTTATGGCTTGAAACAAGCTAGTAAAATGTGGAACAGTAAAGTTCATGATTTGTTAAACAAAAATGGTTATGTACAAAGTCAATGTGAACCATGTGCTAATGTAAAGAACCTTGGGCCATTAAAAAGCTGTTTTGGAATTAATGTAACAAGAGATAGGACAAAATGTATTTTAAAGTTGGACCAGACTGATTATATTAAGAAGTTATTATTGCGGTTTGGTATGGGTGATTGTAAGACTGTATCTACACCTATGCCATTGAATTGTAAATTACTGAAAGCTGAAAATGTAAGCGAGAGAAATGACAATTTCAGGCAATTGTTAGGTTAGGCCTGATATCGCTTATGCTTGTAGCCAGTTGGAGTCAATTTAATAACTGTCACGATAATAGTCATTGGCAAGCTGCTAAACGTGTTTTACGTTATTTAGCGGGGACAATTAATTATAGCTTACTATTTGTAAGAAGTAATAAATTGAGTTTGGCTGCTTATACTGATGCAGACTGGGCTAATGATATAACTGATCGTAGGTCTTATACTGGGTACGTCGTGAAGCTAGGTAATAATACAATAAATTAGTCACGGAAGCAATGCTGTGTTGCTTTATCTACTACGGAGGCTGAATATATCTCAATTTCTGATGTTTGTAAGGACATATGTTTTATTAAGAATCTGTTGTCAGAGATATTCTGTTTAAATGTAGAGCCAATTGTTTATAATGACAGTCAAAAGCACATTGATCTCAGATATCATTATGTAAAAGACCTAATAAATAATAATATTGTGTAATGTAATGTAAATTATTTACAGACTGAAAAGATGATAGCAGATGTGCTTACCAAACCGCTTAGCTCTAAGAAACATGTAGATTTTATTAAGGACATGAATTTATGTGTTGTGTAGCATGTCCGTATGTGTTTTTTTTTTTATGTAGTTATTGAGTTTATAATAATGTAAAGCGTAAGGGGAAGTGATGAAACATGTATGTTCTACGCTTTACTTTAATTATCTGTGTAGCATAGAGCGTGGTTCTCAATCTATACAAAGACAATACCTGTGAACTTCCTCTTGTCAAAAAGTCATCAAGGTGAGAACACGCTTTTCTCTTAGCTCTTTATCCTAATCCTATTTTTATGTGCCTAATGTCAATTATGTTTAGACTAAATGTACCTATATATGACTCGCTATTCGTGAACTGCTTGTTAAACAAGAAATACAGGAATAGTTACCGGAATGTCTTGTTTTAATCTCACCGCATGCCATCCAGCCTGCCCGGAACGGGTTTCACTGCCAAGCCTTATATTTGCTTACCTATATATATATTCCACAGTGCAGATAACTACTCTGTTCAGTTAGTTCGTAATAACAATGTTTGTACTTCTTTTCACCTTGCCAAATTACATATATTGGATAGCAATAAGTGTGAATGTGGGGCCGATGTAGAAACATTGGATCATATATTTTTCTCCTGTTCCCGTCATGATCGCTCCTCCTTCCTCCGTTCTCTTGTTTCTCATAACGTTTCCCTTCCTACACGTATTTCCTGTTTATTAATGAATCCTGTAAAATATTGTAATTTATTATCTGAATTTATTTTAACTAATGATTTAAAAATATAGTTAGTTATTTTTATAAATAACCATATTGTATCCTACTTCCTTTCCTGAACCCTACAAAATTTCCTATCATTACCGCGTAATATTTTATTTATAAATAATTTCCCTACCTTTTTACCTGACATTGGCACAAAGTTATAACTAGTGCCACACTACAAAAAAAAAAAACCTGGAATTCCAAATATTTGTTTAGATTTTAACCAAGTTTCACATAATGTTACTATACTGGGTTTAAATTTATTTATCAAATAAAATAAGTCAGTTTTTTTAGGGACTATTGACCGGCAATTCCACTGAATTATCGTATTCATTGTTAAAGTTTTTATTGACGAATAAACTACTTAAATATTCTGCGTTGTTCGGTTCTAAGTTAAGATTTTTTTTTTAATAACATATTAATAAGGTTTAAAACGACGTCAACTATCTTTTCATAGTCATTGCTCTCCTCTTTCCTACCAGAATCATTCATCAAGGCACATCCGTTAGCCGAGGTCGGTGGCTGAAATTCACGTATGAGAGCATTGTGAGCTGCTCTATCATAACCTTGCACTGACTTAGATGGGGATCGCGGTTTTAAAAACACTGTTTTTTTATGAGAAGTTGCAGTAGAGGATTTGAAGTGTTGAAAGCCATTGGAATGTGAGGTGGGATTAGGTGGAGCAGAAATAAGAATGTCAGCATAAGATTTTGAAGGGTATGACTGTGAAGAAGGAGGGTGTATTTTACTTGCTTCTGCATATGATACACAGGAATGGGCCATTGTATGTTTAATATCTTTTTGTCTCTTAAACTCAATACAAGACTTATCAGTTGCAAGTCTATGTAGTCAAAACTGTGTTCTGAGATAGAGGGATAGCAGACTGATCTATTGAGTGTTGGAGCGAAGACTGTGGGGCTGGTGCATGGGAAATCTGTTTAATAGTTTCAGAAAGAATTAGAGTTTTGTTTGTTTCAGGGTTGAGATTACATATACACTCAAAGTCAAGAGTAGAAGATCCCTCAGGAATCACTACTTGTTTACTCCGTTTCGATTTATGGCAATGTTTACATACACTTCTTTGCTTATGTGATCGCCTTTTACGCAAAGCTCTTGCACTTTCAGAAGTGGGTGTGTCCGTTTCCCTTTCGCTTACAGTAGCTACAGACCCATCAGTGTCCATGCCACTAATTTCTTTTTGAGTTAAAATAGTGACATTACAACCAACAGGGGGATTTAAGCTAGGGTCAAAGCTTAAATCCCCCAAGACATCAATAGGCGGGTCACTCATACGACCCGGGACTCATACCAAACTATATTACAAATATTTACAAAAACTTACCAAGAATCAGCAAAAAAATACACAAATATGTAATAAATAAACTATAAGAAAGAAATATTTACAAATACACCTTATCTGAACCGTCTGGTAAATAAAATTATAATTTTAAAAATTCACCCAGAAAAAATACACCCGGGTCAAATCGAAATTTCCAGCGCTTTTTCACATTGCAGATTGCGTGATCACTTCACCTTCACTTTACCCGATTCACGACATTTAAGGTGAATGGGTAGTTGAGACCGCGAAATTCAAATTTTCTTACGTTTTTTGCAATTTGCAGGTCAGTGTCAGGTTGTATCTTGATCAAAATATGATTCGCGACAATAGCAGGTACATATTTAGAGAAGTATAATCATTAAAATCAATAATACATCTTTCTAAGTTAGATTTCTACCACTAACACTTTTCCATAAGAGATTGGTGGTTGGTGGTAGAAATCTAACTTAGAAAGATATATTAATGATTCTAATGATTATAATTCCTTAAATATGTACCTGTTATTGTCGCGAATCATATTTTGATCAAGATACAATCTGACACTGACCTGCAAATTGCAAAAAACGTAAGAAAATTTGAATTTCGCGGTCTGCCACTACCCATTCACCTTAATGTCGTGAATCGGGTGGAGTGAAGGTGTAGTGATAAGATCACGCCGCGCTTGCGCGTTAGTCACTCATTATCACATTAGAGATTTGTTTTTACATATTTAACTTGTAAGGCGTCATGTATAAGAACATTAGGAAAATGCAATACCAACGTCAAATAAGTGCAAATATTTTATCGCTCATCGCGCGCCCGTGTTTGCACTGCACCTCTAGTAACCCTTAAATGAAGAAGTGGTTGGTGTCAACCCTGAAGTATATGTATGGTCCCTAATAGTGCATAACGTAGTAAGTACACTCCTTTAGAATATAAGTAAGCAGTTTACATCAATGCGCATTGTAACATAAATTCACTAGATATTCATTAAAGTACATTCTATCAAGCTGGTTGTCTAATTCTAACGACCCTTGAACCCCCAACATTTCATGGCGACCCTGCTTTAGAGTCTGCCAAGGGGCAGATTAAGCAAAGTTTTCGTTGAGCGATTTTCAAAATGTGTAACTCTAAAGTAGAAAATGACGAGGTATTCGCCAATCAAAACGCGGCTGGTGGAGGTGTTGACGCCGAGGTGATGTTGCCATGGTTACGAGATTCGAGTGGAGTGATATATTATGGTACATTCCGAATTGCACTGTAATCGACTACAGCGTGCTTACACCTTGACCCCAATTCTGCTGTATGGTATTTATCTATTATTCCACGCATAATCTTACCACGCCGTACGGTTGTCAAGCGTGGTATTTTGACAGTTCAAACCGGTTTCGGTCATTGTGTCATAGAGAATACGTTAATAGCAGATGTAGTGATTAGGTTATTAAGGAATTGACGTGGTTTCGAAGTAATGAATCATTAAGTGGTCATAGTGAATTAGGGCCCTTTTCTGAATTAACGTGAACGCGATAACGATGTCCCGTGAATCGACATATATGAAGTCATGGCATGTGCCATCTTGCGATAACACCGACTACCGACCATGCCCTAAATTAATAATTATCACCGATATTTAAACTAACGTGGCATTTTCGAAATTGTGCTTCTGGCTACAGTCGCCACCTTACCAAAGAAGAAGAAATTCGTGGTGTATACACAAATAAATACTATAATCCAACCATGAGTAACTATTCAAGTGAATAGGTATATTACTGTCTCTCAGCTGCCATAGTGGTGATAAATCACCTAAATCGGAAAGCAAATTATTCATGTGAGCGATGCTGACTTAATTCGGAATGAGCCATATTTCACGCCGCGCAAGCGCGTTAGGCGCTGGCGCTGTCTGGGTGTACGTTACCCCAGCAAGAAAGTGTCTCCTAGAGTTATAGGAGTAGGACGTATAATATGTGCCCTATCTGCTGTAAATGTGCCCCCAAATAAAAAATGTGTGCCCCCTGTCGTTTTGGAAAAAAACGGAAAAAACGATTCCTGCTGGGGTAACGTTTTTCTAGCAGGAAAATTCTAAACGAATGATCGGAGAGAGAAAAATTGTGCATGGCCAGAGAGCTTATAGGTGTGCCTTAATGTGCCCCCAAAAAAAAAATCTGTGCCCCTTCAGGTTTTCGAGATATTGCATTTCCTGCTGGAGTAACGTTTTGATGAATCGTATATCTCTACAACCATTGCATGTGCCCCTGTAGAGTAAACATACACGAGTAGCTCTTAATGTGTGCCCCTTAGTGCCCCAATTAGTTTTAAGAAAATATTTATAGTTTTCAAGTTATAGCGGTTTTATGAAAACCCGAAAAAACATCGCAGCGCCTAAATTAGACAAGAAACAAGTTCGCTGAAAACTGTATTCGGTCCTTCTTGACGCTAATAATAACCATACAAAGTTTCAAAACTATTCATGCATGCGTTTTTGCTAAAAGTCAAAACGATGGTGTCCTAACTTTGACGGCAAAATACAAGGAACCGGCTCAATCCGAGATGTGTAGGTGTAAACCAAAATCATGTGCCTTTAGTCAAAAATATATGGTGAAAATATTCAGCTTGGAATGTTTCGCATTAAGTAAATATTAACAAAAAACCAAAATATGTAAGCAACGGCTGGTTATCCGACCAAATTTGAATGACTACTAAAAAGCGACGGATTCATACATATCGATGACCTTCTTTATTGAACGTATTATACCTAAGCTGTTGTCCGTACAGTCGCGTTCAAAAGTTTTGGGGGCTAATTAAAAAATATATTAAATGCACCTTGTGACTATAATAAATGAAACAGCTTGTTGATGTGGAAATTATTATTTTTATTCCCTTAATTTTAATTCTTAAAGTAATTATTGCATCAAATCACAGATCAAAGTTCCTACCTATAAATATTAGAAATTAGTATATAAAGTAACTAGCGACCCGCCCCGGCTTCGCACGGAAACATTATTATTATTATACATATAAACCTTCCTCTTGAATCACTCGATCTATTAAAAAAAACCGCATCAAAATCCGTTGCGTAGTTTCAAAGATTTAAGCATACAAAGGGACATAGGGACAGAGAAAGCGACTTTGTTTTATACTATGTAGTGATGAAAAAAATCGGTTGTCTGTAAAGTCGGTTTACTGACGATAGTTGAACGTGACAACGTCATAAGAAAATACTGATGGAATAGTTGCATTGCATTTGTTAATATTCGCTTGCACTTCAAGCCGCCATGGAACGCTACAGAGCGAAGCCGCGAGGTAACGCTACATGAGTCATGTTTTTTCGTGAGTGCAGCCAGCTTCATCGATTTATTAGACGTTGTCACGTCAAAAATCCAAGTACTTGATAAGACAAGTATTTTTAAATAGGTAAGTCAAAACAATGCCATTAAATACTTACCACCGCAGATCGTGCCATAAAATTCAACACCCCTACAACCACATAATTGTTATAAAATGCTTAATACGCCACTTTCAACCAACTCAAAAAAAAGTAAACAAACAGTATCAGTGCAACTGCGTGACTAAACGTAACAGTGTCCTTGGCGTCATAACATAACTGCAACTGTTTACCAATACCAAGTAATAATCCAAACGCACTTTCTCAATAAACACTTCGTACCTATTATTCATAATAGAGCGACGTTACACGTAACCTGTCTCTGTCACACTAACACCGTACGCGTACTAGCTGTCTCACTTTCTCCAAGCTAGACAAAGCGACTCCTTGCGACACGACGTCAGCGGATGCCGCGGGGCCAGAGATATATGCAGCGGTGTGGGGAGGCGAAAAAAGGGAATCTTCTATTAAGTAAGGTGAATGCTCCAACCAACCCGCAAAATTCAAATTTTTTCTGTTTTTTTTTTGTTCCTATGCCTTTATGAACTTGGAGGGTTGTATTGGTGATTTTGATGATTATGATTCTGTAACTATATACGTCTTACAACCGCGAATAATATTTTAATCAACATACAACCTAGCACTGGCCTGCAAATTGCAAAAAACGCAAGAAATTTTGAATTTCGCGGGCTAGTTGGAGCATTCCCCTTAATGATGAAAAACTTACAATGCGTGCCACGAAAGATGAGACTTGACACACCACGTGGTTTGACATGCGCAGTACACGATTTTAGGTATCTTTAGCTGTATGAGGTCTGAGTGCGGGACGGGACTGGACGTCATAGGGGCGGCGGAAAGAGCGGGGGAGGCGGGTCAAGTCTCATTTCGTGGCATGCATTGTACTGTTAATTTACCTAACCTACGGCTTATCAATAAATATATATGTACCTAATATAAAAAGACAAATACGGGCTTTTTATTTATATACAAAAAAGAGCTACCTCTTTTTAGTAGTAGGTATGTTTATTAAAGCTAAAAGAATTTACACACTAACTCTATAATAGAAATAAAAATATTTACAAGTATCAAAAAGAGTTACAGGGCGTCGAAAAATTCGTCCACATCGCTGTCAACAGGAAAAGTGCCCAGAAGGCTGGCAGCATTAGTAGGTATTCATCACACATTTCATGAACTATATTTTTTTTTAAACATCGGGACCAAGTCAAAGACCTGGCAAATATCTCGATGTATTTCTTTCGTTCACACATAAATTACTGGATGTATTTTAATGAAATTTAGAATCGAGAAGATAGCTTACCTTGAAATAGCACTTAGGCTACTATTTATAATGTACTTAATCATGTGTAACGTCATAGAAACAGCTAGTAGAATATAATCCAATAACAACTTTATTTAATTACATATTACTTTTGTAAGTCAGTGTACTCAGGCACAACACGTGTGAACCGGTTAGTGAGTAAAGTAAAGAAGGTCATCGATATGTATGAATCCGTCGCTTTTTAGTAGTCATTCAAATTTGGTCGGATAACCAGCCGTTGCTTACATATTTTGGTTTTTTGTTAATATTTACTTAATGCGAAACATTCCAAGCTGAATATTTTCACCATATATTTTTGACTAAAGGCACATGATTTTGGTTTACACCTACACATCTCGGATTGAGCCGGTTCCTTGTATTTTGCCGTCAAAGTTAGGACACCATCGTTTTGACTTTTAGCAAAAACGCATGCATGAATAGTTTTGAAACTTTGTATGGTTATTATTAGCGTCAAGAAGGACCGAATACAGTTTTCAGCGAACTTGTTTCTTGTCTAATTTAGGCGCTGCGATGTTTTTTCGGGTTTTCATAAAACCGCTATAACTTGAAAACTATAAATATTTTCTTAAAACTAATTGGGGCACTAAGGGGCACACATAAAGAGCTACTCGTGTATGTTTACTCTACAGGGGCACATGCAATGGTTGTAGAGATATACGATTCATCAAAACGTTACTCCAGCAGGAAATGCAATATCTCGAAAACCTGAAGGGGCACAGATTTTTTTTTTGGGGGCACATTAAGGCACACCTATAAGCTCTCTGGCCATGCACAATTTTTCTCTCTCCGATCATTCGTTTAGAATTTTCCTGCTAGAAAAACGTTACCCCAGCAGGAATCGTTTTTTCCGTTTTTTTCGAAAACGACAGGGGGCACACATTTTTTATTTGGGGGCACATTTACAGCAGATAGGGCACATATTATACGTTCTACTCCTATAACTCTAGGAGACACTTTCTTGCTGGGGTAACGTACACGCTGTCTGGCTATATAAGGACTTACTAGTCTAGGGAAAAAAGAAAAAAAAACAAGGTTGAGATTCTGACTGCGCTTCTGTTTTGCTATTTTATTGTAAGTAAAACCCCACAAAATATTAATGTTTTGACCACTAAAATACTAGCTTTGAATTATATAAAAATATCAATAGGATTAGCATTAAAAATATTATTAAAATCTCTTTTATGATTGTAAATGTTTGCTTGGTCAATCCCTAGCATCAGTAGGATGACACTGACAGCTCACTCCACGCAAGTATTCACGGTGAGATTTTTACAGAATTGACATGCTGTAGTGTTAAAATTCTCTGACGATTATAGGCCTCGCCGATGAAAATTTTAAAACATTTCACGTTACATTTTACTAAGGTAAACCAGGCATCTACCTACTTATTTTAACACTACTCGAACTAGGTATATTCTACGATTTTCTCTTCTTTAATTATCGATGGTGAAAATACTTTCCATTAACTTTTGCTCCCGTGCAGGGCCGTCTTTACCCGGAGGTGCAAGGGGTGCGTGGCACCCGGGCGCAGGGTCTTAAGGGGCGCAAGTCAATCATTAAACCTACACGTACCATGCGTAAACCTTCTCGAAATTGAAATGAATAAAAAACTACTTACGATTAACTATGACTCAAGTCAAGATAGTTATAGTATACCTATCGAGTTGAAAGTTGATTACAAAACAGACGATATCATAAAAAAGATTGTCGATTTTAAATTTGATGTTTGAAAATGTACCTAATTTTATTGTAAGTACTTAACTATTAAATAAAAAAATAAAATACAAAAATTGGGGTGCAGGCTAATTTTCGCACCCCGGCGCCTAATATGGTTAAGACGGCCCTGCTCCCGTGGATGTTGGAAACTATCCCACGGGAACGTGTTACTGGGTCAGTCTTCCCCAGGATGTCATCTATATCTTTATCATATCGAAATCCGTTGTATAGTTTAGGCGTGAAAAGGTTACATATATAGAGTTACTTGCGAATTTATAATATTAGCTATCTTCTGACCGCGACTTCGTCCGCCTGAAATTTCTTGTACCCCCGACTCACCCCGTATCGCTTGCCCGCGCTAGAACTTCGTTTTCGCTCAGCGGCGTTCTTTCTGATTTATTTTGTTTCTACTCGGCTCCTAAGGGTCCTAGCGTAATGTTAAGTAGCCTAATAGCCTTCCTCAAGAATTGGGCTGCAAAAATACTTTTTCAAATCCGACCGGTAGTTCCAGAGATTAGCATATATAGCAGGTATACGCGGTTCCATCCGCGTCAGTTACGATCCCGTGGGAATATCGGGATAAAAAGTATCCTATGTGTTAATCCAGGAAATGGTCTATCTATGTGCCAATTTTCATCCAAATCTGTTAAACGGTTTACGCGTGATTGAGTAACAAACGTCCAACACACTTAAATGGGATGGCATTTATCAGATATTTTTCCCGTTTTTGCAACATTTTCCATTGATACTCCGCTCCTATTGGTCGTAGCGTGATGTTCTACAGCCTAGAGCCTTCCTCGATGAATGGACTATCCAACGCAATAAGAATTTTTCGATTAGAATCAGTAATTCCTGAGTTTAGCGCGTTCAACCAAACAAACAAACTCTTCTGCTTTTAATATTATATAGTATAGATGATTAGCACGTTCAAATAAACGAAACACCAGCTTTATTCTGATATCACCTCGAGAGAGGGGTCCGTGGCTAAAATCGATCGATCAGGTTAAGCCACGCTTGCCGCGATTGGTCTGTGGATGTGTGACCATCTTTACATACCAACTTTATAGACCGTTGTTGGAAGACACGTAATCGGTCTATAATTTTTGGGTTCCGCAGTACTACCCGATTTATGGAGCAGGTGAGTTATTCCAGTCGTCAGGAACTCTGGTAGCGACCCTGTCTCTAAGGCTGACTGGAATAGGGCTGCTAAGCAAGCATGCGATCTTGTGAACCATTTGATCCATCATTATTATTATTATATTCAAATTATTTGCACGTTGTGTAGTCATTATTATTTAAGGTGATTGGATACTGACACTTTTTCATACATTCTATCGGGGTACAAATCTCGATACTTAAACGTTTTTTGCAGAATAAAAGCACGTACATTAAGGCTATTGAATAGTTGATCTCCCAGCTACTTTTTCGCTAGATGGCAGCACATTCGCAAATTCGAACATTTTCAATTTTTACGCCTAACTCAGAAATCTTTGACGGACAACTTCATTATATGCGTCAACTAGAGTATTAACTTAATTTTTTGAGATGTTCACTTTGCTTGATAACTCGTCTCATACAAAGATTTGTACCTCTAAACGTTTAGCCGTTTCACTTTATTTGATTACACACACATGTACAGTAAAATAGTTTTACTTTCGATAAAATTAGATGGCGTTGAATTCATAAACTTGGTTTGAAATAAGTATGTATAGATGGCGTTAATTGAAATAAAAGATTTTTATGATGACCATCCTTCATTCAATAAAGTAAAAACTGAAGAAAAGAATACTTATATATTTTTATTTTGTTTTATAAAGGCTCATATCATGATTGGCGACCTTTTCAACACCATAAATTATCCAATTATTTAAATATTAGATAATACAGTTTGCTAGATGGCACTGTTGTAAAAGTAATTTATATGATTTCTAAAAATCGGGAAAACAGTTAAACTATATCACAATTTTAATAAAACAAGTATAGTATAGGTTTGTAAAGTAGTCACACAATTAATGACATAAAATTACTTAACAATTTCTCAAAAACAAAGAAGTTATAATCAAAAATCCTACATCGCGCAAACAGAATTTTCAACACAATAAGTTTATGGTCGGTGATTTAAAAAAATTGAGTGGAAGTATGTTCTTTAGTGTGATGTTACAAACGTGTACGATCAACTCCTTTTCACAGTCTTTAAAATATCAAGGTCCGTGGTCGTTCAATTTTATTGTGAATATTTATTTATTATACTAATAAAATAAGTCGTACATCATTGTCGACATCATGCGAATGTTATTATAACTTATTATAATAAAACATTTCTTACCCTAATAAACTTTACTATACCTAATAATTAGCGGAAATATATTTAGGTGGAGCACACTGCACTGCACGTTTCACGTATTGAAATGTAGTTCACAAGGCATAGGCATGAGTCCGATATATCAAAACGAATTCAAAATCCGATTTCATACAAAAATCGATTCGTATCGATTTCTAAAACTTGAAGATTGGATTTCAAAAATCTACCTAGCCGAACCAAAGGCTAACGATCTATCACCAAACGAATCGACAATAAAATCACTAGATCATCACCAAACGAAATCCAAACGCAAACTAAAACAACAGTTTGCGTTTGGATTTTGTTAGAAATTCGCTTTCTCTCTTTCTAACTAAACGTAACTTAGCGGAGTAAAAAAGATAGCGCGAATTTTGTGATTTAGATTCTCGGAAATCTAACGGACATTAGAATGCGATCAATATCATCTTTACTGCTAAGTATTTAAAGACTACATTTTCGAGATTATACGTTGATGTATTTTGGTTTATGGTTCAATGTTTCTAGGAACTAGAAAAAATGTATGTACCTAATGTTTGACTTGGCGCTATGGAAATCAGATTTCTAAAAACGGATTTTGAAATCTGAAATCAGATAAATATCAGTTTGCGTTCAAAACCAAAAACGCCCATGCCTACTAAGCTACGATTCACCGTTGCGTAGGTTGAATAATTGAATTACCTATATTAATTCTTGTGAAACCAGCATTCAAATCGAAAAGGTAGGTACAGGAAAGCGAATACACAGATAAACGATTTGTTTTTTCTTAGTATGTAATTGCGCTTTTCAGTGTTATTAGCACACAGTGCGTCAAGGTCAACGTCATTCTCAACTGGCTAGACGTCTCGTCTACTGAAAACCATTCGTTCAGAAACTGAACTGCAAAACTAATTCAAATAAGAATATTTTTATAATTTATTCATTAGGTACAAGCAATACGAAAACGTTATTTCAATCAATATAAATAAATGTTTAGCGAACAGTGAAGCAAGAGTGAGGCAAGTAGCTACGACGTCTTTTTAATTTTTGAACGTACATATTACTATAATATTGTGCCTTGTGAACTACATTTCAATACGTGAAACGTGCAGTGCAGTGTGCTCCACCTAAATATATTTCCGCTAATTATTAGGTATAGTAAAGTTTATTAGGGTAAGAAATGTTTTATTATAATAAGTTATAATAACATTCGCATGATGTCGACAATGATGTACGACTTATTTTATTAGTATAATAAATAAATATTCACAATAAAATTGAACGACCACGGACCTTGATATTTTAAAGACTGTGAAAAGGAGTTGATCGTACACGTTTGTAACATCACACTAAAGAACATACTTCCACTCAATTTTTTTAAATCACCGACCATAAACTTATTGTGTTGAAAATTCTGTTTGCGCGATGTAGGATTTTTGATTATAACTTCTTTGTTTTTGAGAAATTGTTAAGTAATTTTATGTCATTAATTGTGTGACTACTTTACAAACCTATACTATACTTGTTTTATTAAAATTGTGATATAGTTTAGCTGTTTTCCCGATTTTTAGAAATCATATAAATTACTTTTACAACAGTGCCATCTAGCAAACTGTATTATCTAATATTTAAATAATTGGATAATTTATGGTGTTGAAAAGGTCGCCAATCATGATATGAGCCTTTATAAAACAAAATAAAAATATATAAGTATTCTTTTCTTCAGTTTTTACTTTATTGAATGAAGGATGGTCATCATAAAAATCTTTTATTTCAATTAACGCCATCTATACATACTTATTTCAAACCAAGTTTATGAATTCAACGCCATCTAATTTTATCGAAAGTAAAACTATTTTACTGTACATGTGTGTGTAATCAAATAAAGTGAAACGGCTAAACGTTTAGAGGTACAAATCTTTGTATGAGACGAGTTATCAAGCAAAGTGAACATCTCAAAAAATTAAGTTAATACTCTAGTTGACGCATATAATGAAGTTGTCCGTCAAAGATTTCTGAGTTAGGCGTAAAAATTGAAAATGTTCGAATTTGCGAATGTGCTGCCATCTAGCGAAAAAGTAGCTGGGAGATCAACTATTCAATAGCCTTAATGTATTTTAATGAAATTTAGAATCGAGAAGATAGCTTACCTTGGAATAGCACTTAGGCTATTATTTATAATGTACTTAATCATGTGTAAGGTCATAGAAACAGCTAGTAGAATATAATCCAATAACATCTTTATTTTATTACTTTTCTATAAGTCAGTTTACTCAGGCACAACACGTGTGAACCGGTTAGTGAGTAAAGTAAACAAGGTCATCGATATGTATGAATCAGTCGCTTTTTAGTAGTCATTCAAATTTGGTCGGATAACCAGCCGTTGGTTACATATTTTGGTTTTTTGTTTATATTTACTTAATGCGCAAAATTCCAAGCTGACTATTTTCACCATATATTTTTGACTAAAGGCACAAGATTTTGGCTTACCTACACATCTGGGATTGAGCCGGTTCCTTGTATTTTGCCGTCAAAGTTATGACACCATCGTTTTGACTTTTAGCGAGATTATTCAAAAACGCATGCATGAACAGTTTTGAAACTTTGTATGGTTATTATTAGCGTCAAGAAGGACCGAATACAGTTTTCAGCGAACTTGTGCCTTGTCTAATTTAGGCGCTGCGATGTTTTTCGGGTTTTCATAAAACCGCTATAACTTGAAAACTATAAATATTTTCTTAAATCTAATTGGGGCACACATTAAGAGCTACTCGTGTATGTTTATTCTACAGGGGTACATGCAATGGTTGTAGAGATATACGATTCATCAAAACGTTACTCCAGCAGGAAATGCAATATCTGGAAAACCTGAAGGGGCACAGATTTTATTTTTGGGGGCACATTTTGGCACACATATAAGCTCTCTGGCCATGCACAATTTTTCTCTCTCCGATCATTCGTTTAGAATTTTCCTGCTAGAAAAACGTTACCCCAGCAAGAATCGTTTTTTCCAAAGCGACAGGAGGCACACATTTTTTAAGTGGGGGGCACATTTACAGCAGATAAGGCACCAATTATACGTTCTACTCCTATAACTCTAGGAGACACTTTCTTGCTGGGGTAACGAACACAAAATACTGGTACTCAGCTGCATCCGGTTAGACTGGAAGCCGACCCCAAAATAGTTGGGAAAAGAGATGATGATTACCTCCTACTGAGGTCTCAGTAAATGGTCACGTTCATTGCGCATTAATTTAGTCACATTCCGTAAAACGGGGTGAATAGAACTGGCGGGGGGAATAGAGAAAAAACTTGGAATAATTTCTAACGTTTTTTTATGGCAAACTCGGTATCCCCAATAAAAAAGCCGCAACAGCTTTAATAATTTGTTGGTGTAATTTTTCTTAGTCTGGCAACTTTTTATTTGTGGCACCATCGCTAAAAACGTCAAAACTCAATGTCAAAGTTGACAACAAAATAAGTCGTTAAGTACGAGCGAGTTTGAACCTCCGTATTTCGGTGAATTTTGGTCATAATAGTTTAAAGTTATGTATTTTCAAATTACGGTCAGTGCATTTATAAATATATTGTGCTATGATATGATTATTAAAATAAGAACATGCATTATTATATAAAATTGTTCTTATTTCGTAAGCCTTGTTTTCTTTAATTTTTCGAGGTGATTACATACACGAAAGGGGTGAATAGACACGCCTGAGGGGTTAATAGGCACGCAAATATGGTTAATAGACACAGCAAAGGGGTGATTAGTTACGAAAGAGGGGTGATTAGCCATGATTATGCCAGGGCTGCCACAAAGTTTGTAGTGGTTATCTACAGTTCAAATTTCACTTTTAGTTACTTAAAGCGTTTTTAATTTTCTTGATTATTTTTTAATCCATTCAATATTTTTTTAATTTAATTCATTCGTAATTATTAATTTAATTCATTCGTATTTATTAATTTAATTCATTCGTATTTATTATTTAATTCATTCGTAATTATTATAAATAATTGTTGATTTTGAATGATATTGATTATAATTCCTGACTGATTTAATATAAAGAAAATTATTTTAAAGTCAAGTGCATTTTTTTAGTTTTGTTTTCGTGATACTCCCTAATTTTATTATTTTTTTTTTTCATTTTTATCATTGATGATTTTTATTTGAAATTATAATTTTGCTTGCCTTTATCCTAAAAAAATATTTAGGGAAACTACTATGAGGCAACCCTACGAATTTTTTCTAATCACCCCTCAGGTGTTTGTCCCCTGATGGCTGGTAAATAGAAATCACGTATATTTTGTCTTTTTTTATTAACTACAAACATACCTATCCGAATAGAAACAAATATATTTTAAAAGTTCGACCTAAGACTATAAATACTTACATGCTTTAAAACATGGGTATCAATTCTGCAACGTTACGAAAATCGTTACCAAAGTTCGAAGACCTTATCTATTCACCCCGTTTTACGATATTCATTGGACTAATGCTTGGGCTGAAGTGTGGATAGCACTCTGTAGGGATTGTATACATATTGTGATCAGTAGGTAATTGATTTTCGTTAGCGTTAGTTCAAACTGGAACAATTAGGCCCGTATTATCTACAGAACGTCACTCATCAAGTATTACTTTTAAAACTAGATTCAAGACATTTGATTGGTTGAAATGAGTTTTAATTAAGTACCTAATGCTTGAGTATTGATCGTGACGTTCTGATAAACGAGAGTTAATAATTTAGTGATTTTGAGCAGTTATTATTGGGAATGGAGCAATGTAAAACCAGCCTATGCCTACTAACTGTCCCACCGCATGGCCAAAGATTCTTCTCAAATTCACCACATTTGCTCAAAGCAGATTGACAATTTCGGACTGATGCCCGGTTCACTAGCTCAAACTTTTGATCAGTTATTTCAATATTAACCCTAAACGATCAAAAACAGACGAAGTCGCAAGTAGGGCAGGGCAGAGTTCGGCAATTATTGGCAGACCGCAGAGGGCACAAAACTGAAACTGTTTTGTTCCTGTTTTGGAATCCCATCTTTTTCTCTCGAACTCTGAACATTTTTTTTTTATTTGGACCCCTTTCTCCGAACCCTGGATCTGTATGGGTATTGAAGAATATGAAATAAAAACAACTGGTTAATGTGCTTTCACAGAATATATATATAACAAATAATAAAGGAATATTGAATCAGCTACACGAAGAGACCAAGTTTACAATTCATGGTATCATACAAATGTAAAACCGATTTTAAAGATAAAAGAATGAAATTGAAAGAACATAAGCCAATAACTCCTCTTCTTGAGGTACGATTGAAATAAAAAGCTAATGAAAAAACTAAAACCAAAACTTCCATTATTGTAAAAAGTCTACGAGTTCAGAATACTCTCTCAAATATAGAAATGTTGACAGTTTCTTATTTTTGTTTGCAGATTTGCACTCAAGTATTATGTATAATAATGTTATTATATAATTATTTGGAAAGAGTGCAATCCACTTTTTGTATTTTTTTTCAATTTTTATTTATGTATTTTTTATGAGCGGGATTAACAATGTAAGATGTTCAAAGCATTAAAATTAACAAGAACATTTATGGGTTCCTGTAAAATCTGGTCAACTATATTTTATTTTGGCCACTATTATTGTGGATATCTTACTCCTTTTTAGTAGCTTGCTGCTTGGCCTGATGGGCTTGCAATACAGCAACGGCTTCATCCACTTTCGCTTTGAGTGATTCTCCATGTTCCAGCATATGAAGAAGTTCTGAGTTGTCAATTTCCAAAAGCATTCCAGTAATTTTTCCAGCCAAATCTGGATGCATTCTTTGAATTAATGGGAACAAACGCTCTCCAAGCATTTGCTTTTGTTCTTGAAGTGGAGCAGCTGCCAACATAGTCGATGTTAACGGTTCTTGACCCTGTATGTGCACCGCTGGTTGAGGCGCTGGTGGGTTACGCATGTTGGCGGTGTACTTATAACCTGCCGGGCGCCCACCTTGAGTTACAAGTGGCGCACGAATAGAGGCTGCATTAGCAACGCCTTGCTGACCTGTAATAGGTCTAGCTCCAAGAGATGTTCGAAGTGCAGCTTGAGTAGGAGCCCTAGGTGCTGGACGGAATGGCGCCTGCATATTAGGGTATCCTGATGCGGCAGTCTGAGTGCTGGGCCTAACTGGTGGCTGTGCGGTCCAACGGGGTGATGGTCTGATTTGTGTCATCTGAGCAGGACCATAGAACCTTTGAGCGGGAGGTATGGTTGGCACAAAATATCCCCCAGCGCCGCCTGGTTGGAAAATTTGACCCATTTGCTGCATACGCATGCTGGCCATTCTTTGCATATATTGAGAAGTCAAATGGGCTTTACGATCTTCTTTGCGCTGTGCCAAGGCTACATACAAAGGTTTAGTACCAACAATACGACCATTCATTTCTGTTACAGCTTTTGTAGCTTCCTCTGGAGACGAGAAGCACACGAATCCAAAACCTTTACTGCGACCATCCTCCAACATCACCTGAAATTAAGTTGATATATGAATAAACAGGAGTCTTTTTACACAGGGGCGTAACTACTAAGGTGCAAAGTAGTGCGAGACACCAGGGCCCCGAGGCGTTTGGGGGCCTCCTCGTCCTCACTGTCCGTGCCGGGAGGTCGGCTAAGTCAACAAGGCACCGGCCTAGGGCCTGTCAGCAAAAGGGTTTTAGAATAACATATTAATAGGAAATGCAGTCAGAGAGACTTGAAAAAGCCAAGTCAAAAGTCATAATTCAAGATTTGGGTCTCGCCTATTTCCTCCTCCAATGTTGGACCAATTTAAAAGATATTTCATAAACAGAATAAGAAGCATATAATACTGTGTCCCTATGTTTTTCATTAATCGTTGTCAAATTTGTACAATAGGCCTCTGTTGACAGTGGTTTGAATCGACATTTTTTGAGGGTTCTAGTAGCTTATAAAAATAATGTATCATCAAAAAGGAAAACATAGGGACATACAAGTACATAGTTAATATTTATTGCTCTGTAAAAAATCATTGCTTTATGGTCATTAACCAGAAATAAAACAGGCGAGAGCTTTTCTATGGAGAAACGAACACCCGTATTACCTATTAATCCGGAAATACACACGCCTGTAACTTGCACAAAACTATGCAAGTACCTGGCATGCCATTCACCAATCAGAATTTGTTATGGCACACGGCATGCAAGCTACTTGCATACTGTTGTGCAAGTTACAGGCATGTATATTCCGGCTTTGAGCTAAGAAGAAAGTGCATCGTAAACGAAAAAACATTAGAAAAGTTAAAAGTTTTTACTTTTACCTTTTCTATACTTACAAATAATCAAAATAAAAATCTAATCGATAAGAGAGCTCGTTCGGCGATTTCACGATAAATTCCTACAAATATGCGCGCGCTCAGTCATTTAAAAGAAGGGCCCCTAAATCATCGTGAAAGCACGGTCGTCGCGCTCCGACACTTCTCGGCGCTTGCGTGACGCGTCGATATACTCGATGTTTCCCGCCTATAGATTGCGAAAAAATTACTATTTACAAAAAATATTCTGTTCATTACACGTATCAATGAACAATGTACCAGGCCACTCAGAAAGTATTGCGAAGTGAAGTTTTTATGTATGAGGGACTGGCTGGCTAGTTATAATCTATTTTGATAGTATGATTTATTTGTAAGTACTTACATATACGTGTCGAATTGATAACCTCCTTTTTGGAGACGGTAAAAATACATAGGTACGTTCCAATTTCAAAATTTCCCTCCACATTGTTTGCGAACTAATTTAATATAATTATCGTGTCTCATTAAAAATGAACTGCCAGGAACATTTTCGCGCTATGATTTTTTACGATTTTAAGTGTCACCTGAAACCGGACGAATCGTACGATAGACTTCAAATGGCATTCATGGATGAAGGCCCTTCTTAGGCAACCGTGTATCGTTGGTATAACTAATTCAAGCGCGGTCGACTGCTATGGGGGGATGAAGACAGAAGTGGTCGCCCTTTGACGGCTATTACGGAAGAAAACGTGCTAGCAGTGAAAAATTTAATCCAAGACAATAGGCGAATTACGTATCAAGAGATTCAGCACATTCTGCAGGTTGGATCGGGAAGCCTTCACGAAATTCTACATGTGCATTTTCTCGTGAGGAGGATAGTTTCACGCTGGGTGCCGCACAACCTCACCGATGCTCAGAAGCAGGCCCGGGTGGAATGGTGCTGTGATATGATAAACAAATTTGAAGCAGGTTCGTCTCGGCGTGTTTACTACATTATTACAGGTGACGAGTCTTGGTTTTATCAATAAGATCCAGAAACGAAGCGCCAGTCGACGATCTGGGTGTTCCAAAACGAATCAACGCCTACCAAAGTGAAGTGATCTAGAAGCGGGTGTTTAGTAATTATTTTATTATCATAGCAGCGAATTGTATTTTAAATCAGGTAACTATCTGAATTCGCGGACTGAATTGAAGAATTTATTACGTTAACAAACAACAACATTGAGCAATACGTGATATTGCACAGTATAATAAATTTTGTTTTACAGAAGAACTTGATTAAATACATAACTTCGAAGAACCTGAGAACTTGAGATACTAAAAATAATTGAAGTACGACATTTCGACATATTAACTACTAGCACTTTGCCCGCGACTTAAGCGCTTATTACACTATCCAATTTTTAGGAAATCTAGTCAGGAACACTAACTAGGAAGTCGGAAGCTAGTGATCACATTACCCTAAATTGAATTCTAAATCGGACAGACGACGCATTCGTGAAGAAGGATCGTACTGGGTTGCACGTTTCGAATTTTCTATCGATGGCGTCTTTAAAGTAGCGTTTTTTGTCATTGTTTTCGTCTTTGAAGTAACGTCTTTAAAGTCGCGTTTTTGTCATAATTTTTGTAAATTTCCAATCAGACCAAAAGCCTTCATCGCGTAATGCCTTATTAAAATCATTTTTGTCGTTTTTAACCCGCCATCACTCGCGCGGGGTGCTGTCGGCACCCCACGCATTTTTGAACGTTAATAGAATAATAATTTCTCTAGTTGCGCATCCGCACGTCTCAGTACCTTTAAGTGACCTTAAACCTAACACTTAAAGGTACTGAGACGGGCGGATGCGCAACTAGAGAAATTATTATTCATTTTTACGTTCAAAAATGCGTGGAGTGCCGACAGCAATCCGCGCGAGTGATGGCGGGTTAATAATAAGGATAGGGCATTTCCCCGTACATTTCTATTAATTTAGTTAAGATTAGTCCGACTAGTCGTTCTAAACAGTAGCGCCGTGATTACACTGTCCTAGATCGTATACAACTTAGGAAAAATTTAGAAAGTAGAGCGGTTGGACCTCCAATTTACACTAAATTGGATCCATTCTGTTCGAACTGCGATTACATCTGTCGATTTCCTAAAAATTGGATAGTGTAATAAGCGCGTTAGGCCGCGTGGTTTTCTTACTTTCTTAAAAAAATGAACACCCTATTCACCTCCCATTGAAAGGTAGTTTTCTAAAATTAATGTTTACGATCTCTTTACATACTTTATTTTGAGAAACAAGTACTTGGGCCAAATTTTAAGTTAAACTACTAATTTTCAAATAAACTGTCCTCCCTTTTCTTAGCTTGTTTAAAAAAAAAAGTGTTTGGTACTTTTCCGTTTTTATGGCTTAAAGATTATTTCTACCCATTTTCGAGTATATAGAAGCAAGCAGTAAAATCAACCCTTTAAACTTTATTACCCTTTTCCACCCCGGTAGGAGTAGATTTTTGAAAAACCCTAAAACACATTCTTTTTTTATTTTATGTATTAGTACCAAGTTTCGAGTTAATCCGACCTCGCGTAAAAAATATTCCACACAAACTTTAACACCCCTAAACAAGGGGGGTTTAGGGGTGTTAAAGTTTGTGTGGAATAATCTTTTTTGAGGGGTAGTTTTGAAAAACATAAATGATAAACTTTATTACTTACTTAGGCAAGCATTTTTGCCAAATTTCAAGGTTATTAACCAAATGAATAAGATTTTTCAATAAAGTGTATCCCCACTTTTCAACCTAACAGAGGAAGAATTTTGAAAAACGAGTGTTCATAACTTGACTCAAAGATTATTTATACCAATTTTCGAGTTAAGCCACGTAGTAAAATCCGCTTCTGGAAAATTAACTACCCTTTTTCACCCCGTTAGGGATAGATTTTCCAAAAACCCTGATGCATGTTATCCTTTATTTTTGTTCTTAAGTATAAACACTAAGTTTCGAGTTAATCGGACTGCGTTAAAATTCTTCCATACATACGACAAACTTCATAATTTACTTAGATAAATATTCCTGACAAGTTTCAAATTTATTAACTCTAGGAATAATATTTTACATACAAAGAAAATCCCCCCTTTTCACCCCTTAAAGGTTGAATTTCCAAAAACCCCTTCCTAGTGCTCCCCTACATTATAAAAGGAAGGCGTGTGCAAAATTTCACATTCCTAGTCCCAGTAGTTTCGACTGCGCGTATGTCAGTCAGTTCCTCCTTTTATATTTAGAGATTCATTTATTTATCTATTTCGTTTAAAAAGGGCATGAAACAACAAATAAATCATTGTGTGATTCTGAATCCAATAACCACTTACCTTAGCGGAAGTAATAGTTCCAAAGGGAGCAAATTCTTTACGAAGACGTTCATCATCAATTGTGTCATCTAAGTTTTTGACATACAAGTTAACACCTTGATAACGTGTCAGTCGCTCAGATTTCAACTGCTCGAATTTGCGTTTTAACTCCTTTTGACGTTCAGCTTTCTTTTGAGCCCGTCCTACATAAAGAGGCTTTCCTTCAACAAGTTCTTTTCCATTTAATTCCATGCAAGCTCTTTCTGCTGCATCTGGGTCTTCAAATGCTACAAATCCGAAGCCTCTGGAGGATCCGTCATCTTTATACATTACTTTATGGCTGGTAATGCGGCCATACTTTTCAAACATGTCTTTAAGGCCTTCATCGCTGAAGTCTTCTCCAAAATTCTTGACATACACATTTGTGAACAGCTTTGCCTTCTCACCAAGTTCCTTTTCACGCTCTTTACGTGGGATAAATCTGCCCACGTAAACTTTTTTTCCATTCAACAGCATTCCATTCACTTTTTCAATGGACTTATTAGCTGCCTCCTCAGTTTCAAAATGAACGAATCCATATCCTTTGGAGGCACTATTTTCATCTTGAGCAACTTTGCAACTTAAAATGTTTCCAAACGCAGAAAAAGTGTCATACATGGCTTTGTTGTCAATGGTTTTGTCAAGATTTTTAATAAAAACATTCCCAACGCCAGATTTGCGAAGAGATGGATCTCGTTGGGACCACATGATTCTAATAGGTCTTCCTTTGATCATATCAAAATTCATAGTGTCCAAAGCCCGTTCAGCTGAAACAAAAAATAAATTGCTGTTGTAATCAAGAACGAAACTAAACTAATCAACTTAGCATATCTGTATTTGTATACACATATATTACCACTGAATGAATGCAAAGCAATTCAAATAGCTGAATGTCGTCGTTGCGCCTGCAAAAGTCGCTGTGTTTTTAGTGAACTTATTTGAGCTATATGAATTATAACATTTAGCGTGTTTATACGGAACTTTCGATGTATGAATATCACATAGGTACATTCCTTAACTTTTTAAATATTGCACTTATCACATAGCTGTTTATGCAGTATGTGTGTATTGAAATAACGACTAAAACTGCATAAAGAACCGAAAATAACACATAGCGGCTTTTGCACGCGCAACGACGATGTGTTCAATAGTATGTAGATAATGTAAAACAGACAAGCTTTGGTGGGTTGACTATTGTAAGGGGGAAGCGCCAGAGTTGCCCGCGAAATTCAAATAATCTTACATTTTTTGCAATTTACAGGTCAGTGTCAGGTTGTATGTTGAACAAAATATGATTCGCGATCGTAACATGTATTTACAGAATTATAATATTTAAAATCATCAATACAAGCCTCAAGTTCATATAATCCTATTGAATGACTATTTTATGAAATATCAATCAATATGAACTTAGGTTGGATTGATGATTTAGCGGGCTCCTCTGACGCTTCCTCCGTAACATTATCAATAACAGTTTTATAGATTGTAAAAGGTAGTGTGTTATAAAGATAAAAAATAATAATGTAGCCTGTAAACAATATTATAAGAAAATATAGTTTGATTTGATCATTACTTCTTAGGTTCATATTACTTTTACATACAGTATACAGGGTTATTGGTAAAACTGAACCTCTTAAGATGTCGTTGTACTCATCATTATGAACAACTTTTACTATGGGAACAAACATGAACCTGAAATTATGAACATTTCACTCAAGTCATCATACTTTTTTCCCCGTCAAATCTGCTTTTCTAGGGTTCCATAGCCAAATGGATAAAACAGGAAATTTATTATTTCGTCATGTCACGTCTGTACGGAAATCAAACAGTCATTTTATTTAGAGAATATGTGTACTAAATCAATGAAAATTGGAAAGGTGTTTTCTGTGCACTGCTGAAACAATGCTGTTGTCAAATTACGAAAAAAAAAATTCTAATACGGGCCTGTATCCGCAACTCCACGTCAAAACGTGTATTTTACGTACGGAACCTATGAAGTTGGTAAAATCAATACTGTGCAAGTGTAAAAATTCAACCATTCACTGTGCGTGGTTCGACACACCCTTGGCCAGGGTTTTTTCAGTGCTAACTGCATAAAATCTTAATTTATTACTTCTTTTAGAATATTATAATATTCGGCAGTTTTAATTAGCAAGGTTATTACATATTAAAAAATATACAAATAATATTATTTGTATTAATGTTTACTTTGACAGTTCTATGTTAGACAATTTCCACCTGAGAATGAGACTGAATACTACTAATTTAGTAGATTAATGAATATATCCATATTCAGCCATATTCAGTGAGAGGGAGATGCTACCCTACCAATCAGTGCTGTTCATTTCAACCAATGCTCTGTTAAGCAAATGACATCAAACTTGGTATTTTCCAAAAACAATTCTATTTCCAGTAATTTGGAAGTGCAACCTTGGATATTTTGATTAAATAATTTTAAATTATGTTGCACTCCCTTTGGTTTTTTATTATTATTAATTATATGTGGTCGTCCAAATCAAAAGGGACCTTATGGCGGTAACTAGTTTCCGAGATATTAATAAATTTGTAAAATACCTCAAAAAAATCGTTTTTTTATTAACTGTATTTTTAAAAAGATGATTGTATTTACTACATGTAGATGTGTTCAACTTTTCGAAAAGTCAATTTAAAAAAGTTTCGTATTCATCTAAAGTTTAGTAAAAAAGGAACCTTATCGCGGCAAGACCTAACAAATCGTTTTTCTTGTAATTCAAACCATTATTATATCAACATTTTAATATTGCAAGGTAGGTATAAACTAAACTATTCATTCAGGATGGGAAATCATCAAATGACTCCTCCCGCTCTGGGTGGAGCGGAATAGGGAGTGTCAGACTCTTACTGACTAAAACCCACCCGTGTTCCTTCCTTCGCCCTTTGTTCCGGGCCAGCGGTAACCCTTTCGGACAATCCCGCTGACCCGGCAGGCTTCGGCCAATACGGGCCCCTTCGTTTAGTGCTGACATCTCTTTGAGGCGCGCGTGGAACACGTACGCGCCGTCCGGCACGGGCCTGGTCCTGATCGGACGGTGAGCTACCCATTGCTCTCCGCCCGCGCCTAAGGTGGCCGGGAGTAGTCGCGCGGCTCCCGACGCCCGGAGCGTCTCCCGCGGCGGCTGGGACGGGAGGCTCTCTCTCTCAGCCGTCCCGCCGCCTCCTTCGCTAGCATGACTGCTTCGCAGAAGGAGGCGACTGCTCCCCACTCCCTCTAGCCCCGGACCATGGCTTGAACCAGGCCCGGACGCGAGAGGTCGCCGCCATGAGATCGCGCCGGAGGTCTGTCCGCTCCGCCGCAATTTGCTGCGGAAGCGGAGTTTCCCCCCGGCGTAGTGCCTCCGCGCGCGACTCATACAGGCGCGCAAGGACTATCGCCTCCAGATCCCATGGCGGCAGTCCGGCAAGGAGGTTTGCCGCCTCGCCCGAGATCGTGCGGTACCCCCGGATCAGCCTAACGGCTACCACCTTCTGGGGCGCGTTCAAATAATGGGCGGCTCGCCGCCGCAGTGAACGCACCCACACCGGAGCCCCGTTATAGGGCCATGGACCGCACGACCCCCGCGTAAAGCCTCCGGCAGGAGGCGTTTAGCCCCCTCAGGTTGGGCAGGAGCCGCTTGAAGGCGGCCCCGGCCCGTTCCAGTTTGGGAGCCAAACGTCGGAAATGCTCGACTAAGTTCCACCGGCTGTCGAGGATGAGACCCAGGTATTTCATCGTCGTCTCGATGTGAACCCCTCCTACCGTTAGTTGGGATCCCGATGGTGGCGTATTCCGGAATGGCCTCGGACTTGTGCAATGCCACCTCGAGACCCAACTGCCGGATCCTCTCCACGACTATCGCAACCCCGCGTGTCATCGCGTCGGCCGCCGCCTGATGCGACCTCCCCTGCGCCAGGACTAGCGTGTCGTCAGCGTAGCGTATAGCTGCCATTAGATAGTGTCGCACGCCGCCGCATGCGGCATTCTTTGTATATGCGTCTTAGGTCTAAGGTCCCACTATTGTAGTCCATATTTTGTTTAGGTACTTTTAATAGAGGTAAACAATCTTGTTAGGTATGTTTTTTATCATAAAATATATTTTTAAAATAGGCTAAGGCTAATAGCAAAAGTAATTCATTATAACATCTGTTATTTCATTTTGTTTTATCTTGTAATGGCTATAAATTATTTCATAAATATATTTTTCGACAAAAACGTATCAAGATTGTTTAACTTTATTAAAATACTTAAATTAATTAACTATACTAAGAGATAAGTGTCAGCAGACTGCAACGGACCGCCTTAAGGGCCCTTTTTTACGTATATACTTGTTACGAATTTTCATACCTTGTGATAATAAAAAAAAAATTGTTAAATAAGTAACATTTTCATACCTTGTGATAATAAAAAAAGAAAATTTAAGTTATCTTGAATGTTGCACTAAAATATTGATTATGCATGCTAAAAATAAAAAATATTGTTTAGTGCCCACCATTAGGGCCCTTTTTTAATTTGTTTGAAGAAATTGTTCAGTTCTCTATGTAACTTTACAAGATCATAACTAACAGTTATCATTGATCTCTTAGCTTTATTAGCATCTAAACCAATTATGTATAACCTATTTAGTGATTAAGTGTTGATTTTGTTACTGTCAGATCTCAAAGTTTATAAAAAATAAGAATTCTTGCTAGTAAATAAAAACTATTTTTTTTTAATTATGTGTTGTTTTTATTTACATCTAAGGCCTTTCGCAAATCTATGTAATTAGTAGCAATATAGAAACGATAAAAGTTTAGTGAGAAACAGGCGGTTTACTTATTTTTAATACTATTATCGATACTTTGCATCTCATTGATAATGCATTATGTTGGCGGGTCTAGTTCCCACAACAAACAAGTTTATGCAAGGATTGTAAGAATTTCCATTAGTAATAATCATAGTCAATCAAAGTATACCATCAGTTACATAACTTCACACTAAAACATAACTTTTTTGTACGGCATACTTAAATTGCGATTTTCTCGAAACTTATAATTTCGATCAGTGAACTTCAAAAATTCGTAAAAAAATAACGGCAGTGGTTAGAAGGTTGGTTCTTGGGTCTATAGTTCGGTACATTTATGTAGTTTTCAGCTCTGTAGATAACTCATTTCCGCCATAAGGTCCCTTTTGATTTGGACGACCACATATTGCCAGAAGATACCTTTTTATTATTCTTTAATAATAATTGGTTATTTGAAGGGGTAACTTCTGTTGTCTCACTAACTAGTTTAAATAATCATCTGGAGTGTACCTTCACAACCACAACTGGAGAGTCTAGATTATACGAATAACTTCCAGCAGGAGGAGAATACCCTATCTGACTGGTAGTGGTCTCCAAGGATGTTGGTATTATAGGTGGATCCTACTTCATAGAACATGACGATTCATAACACTGGTCAACACTAGTTTTGGTGCCAAGAAGCTGTATTGTTTTTTCGACTTAAGACCATAAACTGATTACATTAATAGCAAAAAGATATTTATCCTACGTGTAGTTTTATAGATTTTGTCTTTGAAAGAAAAAAACAAATTTACATAAAAAAAATATTTATTACAATATTAATTAAATAAAAACGTTCTTTTTTGCGACTTTCGAGTATGAGGTGTGGTGGGACTATCACGTTGCATCCCCCAGCAATAGTCAGCCATCATATGCCGATCCCATCGGCCTTGGTACCTGTCTTCCATAGTTTTTAGGTCCTGGTGAAACCGCTCCCCTTGTTCTTCGCTATAGGATCCAAGATTGTCTGGGAATTTGTCAAGATGACTGTGAAGGTAGTGCACTTTGATGGACATGTTACATCCTAAGTTTTTAAAATTCTCTAGCATACCATTTACAATTTCAGAGTAGTTACTCGACTTGTGATTTCCGAGAAAGTTTTTGGTAACTTCAACAAACGATGTCCACGCGAGTCGTTCCAAATTGTTCATTGTACTTAAGAAATCAGTATCTTTTATTAATATTCTTATTTGTGGGCCGTCGAAAATTCCCGCTTTTATCTTTTCTGTGCTCAGACCAGGAAATTTTCTCGTAATATAAGAAAAACATTGCCCATTTTTGTCTAGCGCTTTATCAAATTGTTTCATAAGGCCTAGCTTTATGTGCAAGGGGGGCAGTATAATTTTATCTCGTGATACCAAAGGCGGATTTATTATATTCTGCTTTCCCACTTCCATCGTCTCACGTACGGGCCAATCTTTATTTTCCCAGTGTTGATGTTTGGCACGACTGTCCCACATACAATAAAAGCATGGGTATTTTGTGTATCCACTTTGCTGTCCTAATAAGAAGTTAATCATTTTTAGGTCAACACAAATACTCCATTCGTGTTCGGCATATTTTATTTTGTCTAGCACAAGTGAAATGTTTTGATATTCTTCCTTTAACTTTGTTGAATGAGCAATGGGAACTGAACCATGTTTGTTGCCATTGTGTAAAAGGACACACTTAAGGGTTCGTTTAGAGCTGTCTATAAAGAGGCGCCATTCATTTGGATGGTATTCTGAAAGACCCATTTCGAGAATAAGGCCTTGCACATCCGAACAAAAAACAATATCATTTTCCGATTGAAAAAATGGTAGCAAGTTTTGCTCTCTTGTACGATAGAATGTCACTTTTGTACCTGACGCCAACAAGTTTTTTTCTTTTAATCTAGAAGCCAAAACCTCCGCAGATTCTTTAGGTAGTTCAAGATCCCTAATCAAATCATTTAACTCTTCTTGAGTAAAAAGTTTTGGTTCTGTAGATGGTATTCCTTCGAAATCACTGTCGCTACTCCCTTTATTAACGATTTCTTCAAATGATGGTTCACGAATGGAACATAATGTTGGAACAGGTATTTCCTCTGAATGTGGCAAAGGTCTTCTAGCCGACTCCAAGTCAGGATAAGTCATTTTTTTTAACATTAACACCACGCAAATTGACACAGCAGAAGTAACAGTCATCGAAGTGATTTTTTTGTTCTTTCCATTGCATAGGCACTCCGAACCTCATACGACTTCTTTGACCACTGATCCACTGTCGCAAATGTTCATAGCATGTTTTACAAACAATTTGAGGTGTCCACGGCTTGTATTCATCGACAATTTTGGACTTAAAGTTAGAAAAATAAGCACTTTTTATAAAATCTGTTATTGGTTTTCTGAACTTTTTAACTGTGTATTCACCACAAATGTAACAAAACACATTTGGGTCATTGAGACAACTTCTTCGCGATGAAGACATGATATAAAAATCAACTTATTTATAGAAATGTATCGATAAGATAACAAATCATGCACAAGAAAGTACTGATTATTACCAATATTTAAAACTGCGGGTAGATCAAAAATTACACGTAGGAAAAAAAGATAAAAAATATGTTTAGTGTTGCCAGTGCATACCTAATACAAAACCACTAACAATATCTCGGCACCAAAATTTTTTATTTTTTTTGTTGACTTGTGTAATTAATCACTATGTTGTTAGTATAACTAGGCAACACAGACTCGTCACTAATACTTACTAGAATTCATTATACAAGCCCCGATGCAAAATAGTTCGTCTAGTGTGAAATTTTCTCTGTGAGATTTTTTCTAACTTCATTATTTTTGTATATGTATATAAAATATTAAGCTGTTCTACTATCACATGTCGCGTTACTTATGCCATTTTTTAATTATAAACTAATAAACTATTTTAGCTTTTTAAATTTATACATACCTATCCTGTTTTAAATTCGAAGAAGTTATAAGCAAAATAGTTCGTCTAGTGGTGAGTTAAATAAGATTATTCCTTCTTTGTACAATTATGTTGCATAATTTAAATTTGTAAAAGTAATTCTGTGTCATTTGTCAAGTGAGTCAGTATAAATTCTGAAAATTTTTTTTCATTAGTTTTCAAATAACAATGGGTCGTGGCAAACTCATGTGTGAAGAGCTTCAAAAGCGAATAGTTTGTGGGGTTGATGCTGACAAATCAAGTTACCAAATATCTAAAGACTTGATACTTCCCAGGTCTAGAGTCCAATCTATCATTCAGCACTATAAAAAGAATAGAACGACTTCTTCTTTGAAGAAAACTGGTCGACCACGCATCACAAGTGCAGTAGAAAACAGAATTCTGAAGAAAATTATCAAAAATAATCTTCTTCTTCTCTTCGTTTAATGGCTTTTGCGCAAAAATAATCGTCGTACCGAGCTGGAGAACTCACGGTGATTGCACCGTGAGTCGACGTCTTTGTGAATCATGTCCTTCCATTGGGAAGGACATGATTCACAAAGACGTCTCAGTTGATACTTGCACTGTACAAAAGAAAAGGAGGTTGAAGTTTGCTCATGATCATTTAAATTGGACTTCCGATCAGTGGCGTAGTATCATTTGGAGCGACGAGTCCAAATTTGAAGTGACAGTCGGCGATGAAAGGAAAATGTTATTCAGAACAAAAATGAGGCATTTCATTCTGATTGTCTCAAACTCAAACTGAAGTTTCCGGCGTCTCTTATGATATGGGGCTGCATGTCTGCACAAGGTGTTGGTGGTATGCAGTTTAGTCTATCAATGCTGCAAGGTATCAAAACCTTTTGGAAGAGAATTTACTGCCCTCTATTCCGTCGCTTAAGCATCAAGATTCCTTCGTTTTTCAACAGGATGGTGCTTCCTGCCACACTGCAAGGACAACAAAGACGTGGCTACTGGCGAAAAGCTTCCCTACAATCGAATGGTTATCTAACAGCCCCGACTTGTCGCCGATCGAAACCCTATGGTGGGAAAAAATGTCTCTGTAAAAATCCATCAAGATCGAAGAGTGACTTAAAGGCTAAACTCTTGGCTGTCTGGGAGTCAATTACGCCTGAGCAGTGTGCAGCGTTGGTTGCAACCATGCCTCTTCGCATTAAAGCTGTCATTGAGAGCAAAGGCGACACAACTAAGTGGTAGACGAACTATTTTGCGTGAGTGACAAGGGTAGACGAATACTTTTGCGTTATGTTTTTTAGAATAATTTTTTATGTTATGTTAAGTCATGACATGAATGAATTTCAGTTATGTTAAAATAAACTTTAAAATGTTCCTCAAATTGTGGTTTACTTTTATTAAACATTCTTAATTAATTATTTACTTTCTATATTTTACGTTTTCCACTACTTTCCATACTAGACGAACTATTTTGCATCAGGGCTCGTATTAGCGCTATAATATAACCTCGTTAATATTATATGCTATCAACATAGCAATCAGATGTCTACATTCCCCAGACAGAGATAAAGTTTTCCGAGTTAACTTAAAACCACTAACAAACTTGTTAGTGTCAATAAACAATATTTGTCACTATGTCAACATGTCAGCTTGTGAATAGTATTATTCAACTTATAAATATAATCATGTATTTTCATTATATGATAAAGTATCTGAGTAAGTAAGTAAAGCACACAACATTAGCTTACCTATGTTTAATTTTAATAAGGTGTTCACACCATCCACTATGTTCTTTCTGGTAATACCAGTGCTATTACCTAATAGCAAAACCATAGCAAAACCAATAATTATCTAGGTTTGCATTAGCAATTATTTTTATCATTTGTTTAAAACATATGTTATGGTAACCATGATTGGTAAAAATATGGTTAAGGTAATAATAAGACCTATCTGTGAAAAAAATATGGACCCACAATCTTTTTTCACCCCGTTAGGGGTACATTTTCGAAAAACCCTGATATATTTTATTCTTTATTTTTGTTGGTTTTAAGTATAAATACAGTGTTTGGAGCAAATCGGACCGCGCTTTAAAATTCTTCCATACAATTTTTGACATCCCCCAATCCTCCTTTAGTTTAGAAAAACAAAATTGCCAAACTTCATAATAATGCCATAATTTACCTAGATAAGTATTCATGCCAACTTTCAAGTTTATTAACTCAAAGAATAAGATTTTTCATACAAACAAAATCACCCCTTTTCACCCCCCTTAAAGGTTGAATTTCCAAAAACCCTTCTTAGTGCTCCCCTACATTATAAAAGGAAGCCGTGTGCGTGTGCAAAATTTTATATTCCTAGTCCCATTAGTTTCGGCTGTGCGTTGATATATCAGTTGGTCAGTCAGTTTACCATTTATATATAGAGGAGTCGGGCATTCGTCCATACATGAGTATTGATCTTTTGCAACCAAGTTGCATAGTGTCAGGGTAGAGTTTCAGCATTGTAAATAAATATGTTCAGCATAACATTGCAATTTTCTCCGAGATTTCAGAAAAGATAGCTGTGGTATATTTCGAATTTTCATAATTATGTCCTTACTTGTCTTTCACATATTGGAAGTTTGTTTGGCAAACATGTTACAAGTTCGGACACTTGACCAGTGAATAGTTAATTACATAAAATTAGCTTTAATGTTAGAAGTAACAATTTTTTTATAATCATTCAATATTTATCTTTAAATTTACCAGAACTAGTTACCACATTCCTAACCTATTCAAAACCCCACAGGCAAGTATTTGAAGTTTAAAATAAGATACCAAGCTATTATTTAGTGTGACTTTGTATAACTTAGTACCAAAGTTACAATGTTTACATCCGTTTTAAAAAAAAGGTATGAAAGTTTGTGATGTTTATGTCAAAAGTAGGTATACTTATATTTAAAAAAATAATAGATGATATTTCATGGTCAAATCTTTCAGCACGGCTAGCTCAACATGGATTGGGGAAAATTCTGATCCCTATGATGCTAGGCAAATTCTGATCCCTATTGAACAATTTACAAGTTAAGTACCATGCCAAGTTTACACTTATAATGAGTGTTGTAGCAGGGCTTAGAAGACTAAAATATCGGTCAGTGGGTCGTCTTAGATCAGCCATTAAAGTCATGTGTCAGGGGTTTACATAGGCAGAAGACATAATTCAAGGATTAAATGACAATACCTACTTTAAATAAAATTAAAGTGGACATGATAAATTATGATTACGAAAAAAAGTTAAGGTACCTATAGAAAAAAAATCTAATCTATACCTATTCCATTATAATATCAATGTTGGTAAGTATACAGATACAGGTTTGATTTTTTTATTTCGAAAATACAAAAAAAAAAAACATAATTATTTAAAAAAATACACGATAAATGATGAAATGATGGTCAAAGGGTCATCATGAGGGTAGGTTAGGTACCCACCTGGTAAAATGAAGTCTAATATTAAGAAAAATAGAGAACGAAAATAAAAATTTACTCACCATCTGCGGGCTGCTGGAAGTTAACATAAGCATAGCCAAGGGATCTACGAGTAATCATATCGCGACATACGCGTATAGAAAGAACCGGACCAGCGGTAGAAAATTTTTCAAACAACATGGCCTCAGTAATATCGGAGTGTAAATCCCCGACATACAAAGATGCCATCGGGTAATTAGGTGGACCAGGATTCATTTTTAAATTTCACTGCAGCGGTTCACGTCGACATTAACTTAAACGTAGGCAAAGATCAACTTCACTTTCTCTTTATAATGACTATCGCATTCCTCAGACCACGTTGCACGCTTACGTACACTAACTTAAAATCAAGTGATTCCCGTTAAATTTTGTTATTTTACTATTTTTTTGGGTTTTATGTATTTTTTTGTTTTTTTTTTTATTTTACAAGAATATTTCACGAAATTCTGAGGATTGTGTGACCTATTAATGAAGGGAACACACAACCTCACGTGAACACACCTTGCTCACCAAAGGAAAGGGTGACGTTTGATGAAATTCAAGATGGCGACACTCGGTCAAGTCTAGCCAGCCTTTATTGAAAGCAGTGATGCCAACATTTAAAACCAACGGACATACTCTAATGCCGGGCCACACCAACGGGAAACGGCAATGCCCATCATCGCCGAAAACACAGCGGTAATTATGCCGATAATAAATGTAATAAAATGAGTGGCCACACTTGAACGGTGGCAATAAAATTGGCGCTAATCTGGGCCTGACGTTACACAAATGAAATATCTATCAATATTTTGTTTCAGTTTTTTTGTGGTCAATTATAAAATATTAAGCAGTTTTATCATGGGATAAGAAATTAATTATTTAATCAAATTAATACGGACTTCCTTATTTTCATATTGAAACAATGTTGCCATATGATCTAGTTAAGTTAATCGATGTACAATCGATTATTATTACAAAAATAGAATGAATAATTAATTACTTATTTAAAATATTAATAATTATTCTTTATTACATAAGTTTAAATAAAACACATATATTTTTTAAATAATGGATTAAATAATGGTCGTAAAAATGAATTGATTCATAAATCGATTTCACAATCGATTGTCAATGTTTTAATATACAGGCAACAAAGCTGAACTTATGTCAATGTCAGGTCAAAAACAAACGTCAATCACATCATTCGCTTCGTTCAATATCATCCTATATTTTCTTTCTCCCATGGAGCAGTCGTAAATAATTTAGTTTTTTTTTAAATGGTATTAGTGTATAAATAAAATAATGCAATAATTGTTACTGTAACATCAGGCCCAGCTTTCTAAGAACTTTCGCCCGTCTCCTTTGAAGATGGACGTTGACGTTGATGCACAGTATTACACGCCCTCACGGTGCGCAATGACAAACGTAAGTGTGGCCGCTGCCCGCTTCAAGCCTTCAACGTTCGCAATAATTTTCGCAGTAAATCTCTTTGATCTCAAAAAACCCCGCCACCCGAGTTATGGCCTAAGGTCAATCGGCAATGTGAATGCCGTTGTAAAATTATCACGATAAGTTGTGGGTACACCCACGGTTAACGCGCAACATCGCGATAATCAGGAACTTGAAACGTTACTGAAAATAATGTTACGCGTAGTTCCGGTAACCAAAAATTTGTACCGCTCCACCAGGATCGTAACAAAATTAATTCCTTGGCTATAACGATACTGACAAACGGAACGAAATCTTAAACTGTTCAGTAACAATATTATCAATATATCGTTATTAGTATAACGATATAATAACGTTATTCATTTCGATACTCAACTTGCCAGCTTCATGACTTATAAGATGACGTTAAATATGAAGAATAACGTTACAAATGAACCTACAGGAAATACGTTACGTTTCTCCTGCGATAGGGTGGTACTTTGCTTATACTTATTTTATAAATTGTAACACAAATGGTATTCAGTTATTCTTGCGAATTCATTCAATGAACAGGAAAAAGATGTCAATCCTTTCAGTTATTTCATTGTAGTGTATACTTATAATATTGTTCTACGAAAATTATATTCTATAAAATTTTCTTTTATAACGTTATTAATAATTTTAGGTTTTAGTATCGTTACAAATTTTGGAACGTTATACGATAACATTAGTGGTAACGGAAAGAAATTCATTTCATTTTCAAGTCCCTGTCGATAATCAACAGCGTTTCCCGTTGGTGTGGTCACGGCATAATAGGTTCTCCGCTGACTGCGAGGGCGCCGACCAAACGCCAACCGCGCAGTAGCGCCCTCATCGTGTGTTTGGTTATTTCTTTTATTTTAGAATTAAAATCCAAGAAATAAGCACGTTACGTTGTGCTCCACGAGATTATACGTTAAAATTAATAAAAACGGTAGTTTAACATTGTTTAGTTTTATAATCACTAAAACGGAAAATAGTGGAAATCACTCTTGCAGCCTACGTTCTCTGAATTACATGAGTCGACAAAGTAACTTCTATTTCTGCATGAACGAATTAACGTATCCGAGGATGGTTCGAAAACTTTCAAGCTCACTGCGCTCACTCTTGCATCCTGCATTCTCCCTTTTGTGCATGAGTTGAATCTCATATTTTAATATCTGTATTTAAATGCATAGGAATGAAAGCTATAATATTTGCCTCTCCTCTTTATGAGTAGTGAGGCAGTAAGGGGAGGGGCGCCACAAAAATCTTGGTCGGAGCGCCGGCCGGTAGCGCTAAAACTGGTACTGTGCACAGTTAATGTGCGGACTTCATATCTACGACTTTATTGAAACACGCGAATGGTGTTACAAACTGAAAGCTGGTCACAGGTGGCAGCACTGTTATCCGTCTACAACCCGCCGTTGTTGTATACGTGATCACTATTTTGTCGATCACAAAATAAACGAAAACTAGATAAAATTTTTGCGACTTGAACACAGTCTTGTCTTTTCACTTGCACAGTGAAAAGACGAGCTAAGAAAAGGGGAAGCGTCTACCACTGTAAAAGAGCAGCTTTAGTGGAAAAGTTAATAAATTATGAACGTTTTATAATTAATAGGTTATTTTGTGTTTGTTGACTCTAAGCTCTTTTTTGATAAAGACTGGAGACGTACGATAGGAATTGTTGCAAATAACTAGGATAATAATTTAAGGTGAATGGGTAGTAGTAGACCGCGAAATTCAAATTTTCTTACGTTTTTTGCAATTTTTAGGTCAGTGTCAGATTGTATCTTGATCAAAATATGATTCGCGACAATAACAGGTACATATTTAAGGAATTATAATCATTAGAATCATTAATATATCTTTCTAAGTTAGATTTCTACCACCAACCACCAATCTCTTATGGAAAAGTGTTAGTGGTAGAAATCTAACTTACAAAGATGTATTATTGATTCTAATGATTATACTTCTCTAAATATGTACCTGCTATTGTCGCGAATCATATTTTGATCAAGATACAACCTGACACTGACCTGCAAATTGCAAAAAACATAAGAAAATTTGAATTTCGCGGTCTCAACTACCCATTCACCTTAACAGTGCCATAGTACCATTGCCAAATAATGAGTAATTAGATTTTATCTGTGGTCACTTACTCTATGATAAAAAGTGTGTGTGTCTGGGACACCCAAAAAAAAAAAAAAAAATTACCACGTAAAAACTTTTAACAGAAATAAAAACAAATTAAGATAAAACCAGTGGTTTAATATTCTCAACAATAACAAAGTATAACATGGTAGCAGAGCGTGGTTGTCGTATACACAGAAAATAATACATTCCGTAAAAATGTCGTCGAACAACTCATACCATAACCTACAACAAATCGAGCGTCTAATTGACGAAAAAACGTTCCCCATATGGAAGTTTCAAGTGAATATACTGTTCAAAAGTGAAGGCTTACACGATATAATTGTCAATGGAATCCCGGATGACGAGAAAAGCGATTCAAAACTTCAACAACAAGATGCACAAGCACAACGTATCATTACATGCACCATTGATAAAAAACTACTCTCAACGTTGTTGTCTTGTCCTGATGGCAAAAGTATGTACACTAAGCTAAGTTCTATATTTGAAAGGCAATCAGAACAGAAGAAATGTCAACTGTTACAACAATTTTTTCAATACAAATTTGATAATAATAAAGATATTACATGCAACATAAGTGTGTTAGAGAACCTTGCACACCAGCTAAACAGCTTAGGAGAGAAGATAAATGACAAAATGCTTATATCAAAAATACTCTCTATGTTGCCAGACAACTTCAGAAATTTCTTAACGGCTTGGGAATCAACGCCTACCTCAGAACAAACTTTAACAAATCTTACAGCTCGATTATTGATTGAGAATCAAAGAAATAATACACAACAAGAAACAGAAGATACAGTGGCATTTAAAGCATCACACAAAAAATTCAATAAGAAGAAATACTGCTCAGTATGTAAAAGGAATAACCATGAAGAAAAGGATTGTTATTTTAAAGGAAAGCAACAGTGTCCAATATGTAAAAAGTACAATCATAAAGAAAAAGACTGTTTTTGGAATAAAAATAAAAACAAAAAGGATGGGAAGGCAGTATCCTTTTTCACACAAACAGAAAATTTCATTGTTGACTCTGGGTGCTCATCCCATATGACTAAAAATGAAGATATCCTAAAACAACAGAAAAACTGCTCTGTAAGTATTCAAACAGCAAAAAAGGATCATACTCTCGACTCAAATAAAATGGGCTCAATACAAACTGAGTATGTGAACTTTGAAAACGTACTATTTGTACCAAACCTAAAGAAAAACCTCCTGTCTGTGAAAGCCATTACAGAAAAAGATGGAGAAGTTATTTTCACCAAAAAAGAAGTGTTAATAAAGAAAAACGATGATATAATACTAAAAGGAACAAAAGATGAAACTGGACTCTACAGTGTGAACCTAAATACAAACATTGAAGATGCTTTGATCTCGTCTAAAGTTGAAACAGCTGAAAATTGGCACATAAAATATGGTCACCCTGGAAAAGAAACATTAAAAAATATAATAAAATCTGTTGATGGCATTAATATATCAAAAGAAGAAATTGACTCACTTACCTCCACTTGTGATGTCTGCATGAAAGCCAAACAAACCAGGTTGCCGTTCTACACACGCCATAGAGCTGAAAGAAAACTACATACTATACACACTGATGTTTGTGGTCCAGTCACACCATCGACATGGAATGGAAAAAAGTATGTATTAACATTCATTGATGACTTCACCGACTATACCCAGACATACCTTATTGCAAATAAAAGTGAAGTATTTACCTGCTTAATAGAATATATACAAGAGGCTGAACGTCACACTAACCAGAAGGTCAGCATAGTCCGCTGTGATAATGGAGGCGAATATACGAGTACACAAGTCAAAGACTGGTGCAGAAGCCGTGGAATTCGGTTGAACTACACTGTCGCTTATACACCTCAACAAAATGGCAAGGCTGAACGCTTTAACCGCACTTTAATGGAGAAGGTTCGAGCCATGTTGTTTCAGTCAAACCTAGAAAAAGAAATGTGGGGTGAAGCAGTGTTATCAGCTACATATCTGCTGAATAGAACACCTAAACAAGGACAAACTGAAACACCTATAGAGAAGTGGACAGAAAAAAAACCAAATGTTCAAAATATACAAACATTTGGCTCCGAAGTATATACAAAAAATCTCACTCAAATGAGAAAACTTGATGAAAGGTGTCAAAAACTAATAATGGTGGGATATGCTACATCTGGATACCGGCTCTGGATACCTGAAAAAAGAAAAATCACAATTAGAAGAGATGTTGTATTCAAAAGAAATAATTACAAGGAAGAAAATAAAGACAAAACAGAAAATACAAGCGAGAATAATCATCAAGACAATAAAGAAGAAAATATAAATAATAAAATAGAAGAGGACTATGATCTACAAATATTGAGAAACACTATAGAAGAAGATACAATTTCTAATTCAAATTTGATGGAAGAAACAGAAAATGAAGTAGAAGAGAACATCCAATCTGAAAATGAAACAGAAAACACAGCATTACCCATAGTAACAACAAGATCAGGGCGAACAATAAGTAAACCACACTACTTAAAAGATTATGAAACCAATATAGCAAATGAAATATCTGAAATACCAAATACATACAATGAAGCAGTAAAAGAAGAAAATTGGAAAGAAGCAATAGATAAAGAACTTAAAGCATTAATAAAATTGGAAACATGGACTGAGGAAGATTTACCTCCAAACAGAAAAACTATTGATACAAAATGGATATTTAAAGAAAAAGAAGATGGAACAAAGAAGGCTAGATTAGTCGCAAGAGGCTTCCAATTAAAAAAGAAAGACCAACCTGAGAATATGTACTCCCCTGTAGCCAGAATGCCTAGCATTAGACTAATAATATCAAAGGCAATAAATGAAGACTTACCAATTAGACAACTGGACATTCCGACTGCATTCCTAAATGGAATAGTTAAATCAGAAATATACATTAAACCACCAGAAGGGTACCAACCTGTAAGCAAAAATAAGGTATTAAAACTGAAAAGAGCATTATACGGATTAACAGAATCACCCCGATGCTGGAATGAAACAATAAATAATTTTGCAATTGAGAAAGGCTTTAAAAGATCAGAATATGATTCATGCTTGTACTACAAAGAAGACTGTTGGATGATAATCTATGTTGATGATATCTTGATGATAGGCAAAAACTGTGAAGAGTTTATAAATGATTTAAAAAGAGAATACAATGCTAAAGATCTAGGAGAAGCAAAGTTATTTCTAGGTACAGAAATTGAGAGGACCAAAGATACTATAATAATGAAGCAAACTAAGCTAATAGAAAAGATACTCACAAAATTTAACATGCAAGAAAGTAACGAAATAAAAACACCAATGGAAGTAAATTTTAAAACCAACTCACAAGAAGAAAAGAAAGCAGAAAAAGAAGATCTATACCGAGAAATGATAGGAAGTTTACTTTATCTGACAATGATATCAAGGCCAGATTTAACATACTCAGTATCGTATTTAAGTAGATACCTTGACAAAGTGAATGAATCTACATGGAAGGCTGGAAAGAGAATACTAAGATACTTAAAAGGTACAAAAGACAAAGGACTGATATTTAGAAAATCCGAAGATAACAATATATATGCCTATTCAGATGCCGACTGGGCAAGTAATGATACTGATAGAAAAAGTGTTAGTGGAACAATGATTTTTCATGGCAAGAACCCCATAGCATGGTTATCTAAAAAACAACCATGTGAGGCAGAATATGTTGCTGCTGCAATTACTGCACAAGAACTATTAAACATTAAAGGAGTTGCTAAACACTTGGGCTGCCTAGGACAAAGAAATACTCTACTGGTTGATAACAGAAGTGCCATTGCCATGTCAAAAAGTTTTGAAAACTCGAAGAGAACAAAACATATTGATATAAAATTTCATTTTCTTAAAGATTTGATTGACAAAAAGATTATCTCTATTGAACATGTTAGCACTAACGATAATAAAGCAGATGTAATGACGAAAAGCCTATGTTCAGAAAAATTCTATAAATTTTTGAATGTTGTCTTATATTAAAACTTGAAATGTATACTTGTCTGCATAAAATTATAATGTTAAGTTTCAAAATTTAATTTTAAATACATAAATTAAAATGTATTATCGTAAAAGTACAATGGTTGTTAAATTAAGGGGGTGTGTTGCAAATAACTAGGATAATAATTTAACAGTGCCATAGTACCATTGCCAAATAATGAGTAATTAGATTTTATCTGTGGTCACTTACTCTATGATAAAAAGTGTGTGTGTCTGGGAGAGTCCCTATAATGCACGTCACTGTAATGCACGTACCAGCAATGCACGACACTGGATTGTACAACACAGGAATGTACAACACAAGAATTGGCGACATCGCGATGTCTCCAATTCCTGGGGTGTACCTTGATGGTCCGACCCGAGAGTGTACAACACATGAATTGGCGACATCGCGTGATTGGCCGATTGGTTGGCCAATCAGGTGACTCGAAATTTTGGGACTTGGATACTAGGTAATTGAGCTAGATAGTGCTGTTCCGAAAGACGATTGATTGCGCGATTGATAAGTTTTTAAGCAGAGAAGTCTTTATAAAAAGAGCAATCTTTTTTCTCGCTCAACACTCGTGTCTGAATTTAGCTAGCTAAAAGCCAAATGTAAAGCGGCCATAAGACGTAATCCTGAAAAAGTTCAGTCAGGCCAAAAGCCGAAAAGTTCGTCTATTTTAATTTATATTTGTGTAATTTTTGTCATCATTTGATTAGCAATAAAACTCGTTTACTCATACGTTAGTTTCACTATAGTTCGGCTCATGTAATCTAACGTTTTCTTTTTGACTGGGAAATAAAAAAGGCCTCGCGGACCTAATTTCGCCGACGTCCAAGTGTGGTCTAGCGCCGCCACTGACAAACACAATAAAATAAATAACACTCCTTTTTTTGGGCAGTCGTGTAAAAACAAAATGACTCGATTCACAAAGAGAAAATCCATAAGTTACGCTGGCGAATTTACTTGCCCAGTGCGGCATCATGCCCGAGCGGTGGATGTATCTTGGTGACCCAGACAAAACACAAGTTAAAACAAATTACAATGTTCTGCTAGCGCAAGAAAAATAGCTTGGAATAATTATCATTTGATTAAAAAATAAAAACAAAAAAATTAAAATTATAGGTAACTAATAACATTAAAAATAACTTAAAATAATAAGCAAAATGTGATTATTTACAAAATTTCTGAATTAAGGCAAGAACAAAGAAATTAAGAGTAATTAAAAACAAAAACTTGGTAACAATGTTCCTAAATAAGATTCTTGTAAGATTCAATTTGAATGCGTGTGTGCCTGCGTGTCTGATTATCTCTGCGTCGTAGTCTGGTCTGGATTTTAATTTTTTGTGTTTGTAGTACTACATCTAGGTTAAAAAGCTGTCGGACACGGAGGACCGGGAAATCCTTAGAGAGTTGGTCAATTGAATAAAGGTTTTTTGAGCTTAGCTTTTATACAATTATTTTCTAGCATCTCATACATATTCGTTAGTTTTTAATTTAAAAAAGGATTTCTTTTGTCTGAGATTTTTAAAAGCAATTATTTTAGCGGAATTTGGTGGTTTTTTCTTAATCCACATTCCTGAAATCTGGCGACATTTTACTCTTGACCTAGCGCCTTAAAAAAATGAAAATCCAAGGTGGCAACCCTGGTAGATTCTGTCTGACGCGTGACGCTTCTGTGTGAATTGAATTTGAAAAAAACGAATCTTCTGGTTTAGTTTGTTTATTCAAATAAAAGTCTTGTTTGTTTTTTTCAGTGTCATCTTGCTTGCTCACCTAGGTATGGACAACTTCGAGGAAATACCCGGCTTCCGTGGCGCTACGCGCTGGTATCAACGAGGGGGACACTTCTTCGTTGTCTTTCGGTCGTCAGGGCTCAGCACCTATCTTAGGTGCCACACCCATAGATGCCCCGTCGCATGGGTCCTGAGAGCTGGTCAGCCAGGACCCATACAAGGAGAACATGACCATGAGCCTACTCCTTGGGTTAGAAACAGGTTAGTAAAATCAATTAAAGTTGTCGTAGATGGTTGCCGATGCCGGGATAAATCCATCCATATCGCCTTGTGTGTGCTTTATGAGAAGACTGAGAAACTAGGTACCTAGCACTACAGATTTTACATATTTACCTATCTGTATCGGCGAGTATAAACAGACTGATAGTATATCGCATTACGCTACGTATCTTAACACTATCACTTCACTACATAATATAAAACAAAGTCGCTTTTTCTGTCCCTATATCCCTATGTATGCATAGATCTTTAAAACTACGCAACGGATTTTGATGCGGTGTTTTTTAATAGATCTAGGGTGATTCAAGAGGAAGGTTTTAGTATAAAATATGCGGGCGGGCGAAGCCGCGGGCATCAGCTAGTAGTTAATAAATCATTTATTATTAATTATAGGATATGTATTGTTTACCAATACCTATTTAATGGATGTTATTCGGTTTTACAGGAACAATCTGTTTCAAGCCCTAAAAAGGAGAGCTTCATCAGAAGCAACACCACTTAGTGGTATATATGAAGAGGAGGCAGCTAGGTGAGTATCTAACTTAAACCCTTGTTACGAAGACTCCAGGAGTCTTATGACAATTGATTAACTATTGTGTTGTTGATAACAGTTAAAAGGTATTATTGTTTATGTATATGAGATGTAGCTTAAATTTGCATCACAAAGCAGTACATTGTCTAATGACCTAAATAAAAGTTGACACCCTCGAGACCCTCCACCCGATGGAACCATAAAATGGGGGGGTCAGATTTTTGATAGAAATGTTTATAGGTCCCTGGGACTTTAGTGGGCCATAACTTCTTTTGGGACTTTGAAAAAAAAATTGATTTGTTTTCTTTGCGTTTCATAGTGCCCAAAAGGCTATACTCAAACTCCTAAATCCCACCCCAAATTTGACTCTCTGACCTGTTTGTGTCTTTTTGCACGTTTTATTAAAATTAGTGCATGTCTTATTTATAGGTATCCTGATGCTGTGCCATATCTGCTCTACGAGTCAGTGGTGTCGTCGATGCGTATCTGGCGGCGATCAGTCGTCCCTCCAGTACCCAGGACCCTTGAGGCATACGGGGTGGCGCTCGCGGAGCATAACACTTATAGCAATTTGCTATTAGGGACTGTTTCCGCGGGCGGCGCCTCGGCTATCATTTTTATAATGCCTAATTTTATTGCGTGCCTCCAAGCCTCTGAAACAGTGGTTGTGGATGGCACATTTTTAACAGTGCCGGCTGGGTTACCTGCAGCCCAAATTTTGACCCTGCATGTGGTGATCGCTGGTCACTCATTTCATCCAGTCATCGTCTTGATGCAGAATCGTCGCAGGCTGCTTTACGAAGCGGTCCTTTTGCGCGTTTGGCAGGCTGCCGGAAACCCAAGGCCTGTCCACATAGTAACAGACTATGAGCAGGCTCTTCAGAGAGCGCTTCAGTCTGTTACAAATGTGCCAGTGTCAGGGTGCCTTTTTCATTTATTTCAGGCGCTTCTTCGACAAGCGAGACGACAGGGCATCCCGGCGGCCCACCGCAACACTGCTGGGTACAAGCTGGTGCAGCTGTACGCCGCGCTGGCATATCTGCCAGCTGATCGCATTGCGCTCGGGCTGGCAGAAGTGCCAGCTATCGCGGCAGAAAGAGGTCTGCCATACAATGAAGAATTTCATAATTACTTTATTGCACAATGGATGGTCAGGGTGAGCTAAACATAATTTTTTTTATTATGTTTCAAACCTGCCGCTAACAACTTTGTGTCTTTGTTTCTAGTTTAGGTAATTAAGACATTGTAGGACATAGAAAACGTAATTTCTATTTTACAGGAGGGACCCGAGAGGATCTCGGTCTATCAAAGGCCCCACCGGACCTCCAATGTGGCGGAGAGTTTTCACGCTTCTTTGCGCAGATCTCTCTCCGGAAACCCGAATGTGTGGAGGTTCACAGGTAGAACAAATATGCAATTATTTAGTAGAAAGTATATTGTAGTTCAGCAAAATAGTATTATTTAGAAAGTTGTAAATTGAATATTTTTAATGAAGAAGTTTCGTCACACGCCTGGCGCGAAAGTATTTTGCAAGCGCAATTTTAAGGCCCTATAACTTCTCTATTTGTAGAAATATTTTCATGAATCTTTTACACCTATGTTTAATTTTACTTATATTTTCAAATTTATGAAAAAAAAAAATTGTAATCTTCTCCATTATATAAAAAGGGATGTTGACTCATTTTAAGTGTTAAATTCATAGATTTATAATAGCACTGTTCCATTTTCGTTCCTATCCCTCAGTCACAGGCCTGTTTCTTTTGCACCATAATAGGTAGACTCAGTCTTATTTATTACTACGGCCACTGCCAATAACGAAAATAAGTGTTTTTTTTTCAGTTTGTACGGGGGTCCCGACCCTTTCGTGTCAGTCTCGCTTACTATTAGTATATCAGTCAAGTCATTAAATACCCTTCTTGTAACTAAAGTAACTTCTCTTCTTCCTAAATATTTTATTCACTTCTAATGTAACTTTCAAATGAATCAAATTTCAGATATTCTTGTTATATTATTGTTTATTATTATATATGTAGAGTATATTCTGTACGTATTTGTGTTGTAAAATTACGATTGATAAAATGAATGTTTCAGATGTATTTACGTACGTAGCGTAGCTAGATTTACTCTACCAATACCCCATTACTGAAGGTAAGTTTAATGTTTATTTTTTTCCCCAATTAGTAATATTACCCAATTTAAAAAATCACAATTGCATGAGTGTTCAAAGGTATTTGCTCGTATTTAAGACTGATTCGATAGTTGAAATGGTTGGCTTGGGCTCCAAAAAGTCGTGGGTTATATTTTTGCCTTGAGCAAAATATTTGAGTGATGAACAAAGATGTCTGTGAAATGTAATGTTTTGCATACCTATGAATCTTTCTCTGGTACCTTGATTATTTTTGAAATTAATTATCACTGTCCACTTCAATTTTTTTTTCATGAAGTTTTATCTTAATTTCATGATAGGTACGTAATGACCAATTTTTGTCTGTTTAGAGATCATTCAGCAGAAGATGGCAGTGACTGCGGCACGATTCGAGGCTCAGCGCTTAGGTCGGCTGGTAAGACGTAACCGCGAAAGGTCTTACATCAATAATAATATTTTAAATGGCAACAACAGATCCCTTGATAGGGGTCTTGTTTCTTTGCGTCAATTTTTGACGGCAACGTCCCAACTATTGGACGTAAACGTAGAGGTTGTGGCTGCAGAGGATGTACCCGAAGTAGCTGTTGAAGTCATCCTGGGCGAAGACCATCTTTTCGCCCCAGCAGCCGCCCCTCCGTCACCCCCGCCTGTAGAGCCTTTGGTTCCCCCACCCCCGCCTGTAGAGCCTTTGGTTCCCCCACCCCCGCCTGTAGAGCCTTTGGTTCCCCCACCCCCGCCTGTAGAGCCTTTAGTTCCCCCACCCCGGGCTGTAGAGCCTTTAGTTCCCCCACCCCCGGCTGTAGAGGACTTACCCGAAGTAGCCAATGAAGTCGTCTTGGGCGAAGACCATCATTTCGCCCCAGCAGTCGCCCCTCCCCCACCCCCTCCTGTAGAGCCTGCTGTTGAACCTGCCGTTATAGCAGTATGTCGCATTTGTTGGGAGTCTGCCCCAAATACCGCATTAATTCCGTGTGGTCATTTAATTTGTACAGGTTGTTTAAATTCATTACAGCAGGCACAACACCAGGAATTTAACGAGCATATTTGTCCATTTTGCAGAACTCCAATAGTTAGAACCTTGCGTATTTTCATGTAAATATTTTTTTCCAAATTTATTAGGCGCGTTCACTTTTCTTGTTAAAATTTGTTAAGACCTTGTTGCGTTTGCGTCGTAATCGGGACAGGTTTTTGTTTCTTTTTTAGTTGAATAGTCATAAGATAGAGTTAGGGAAGAATAAATACTGCATGCCATCGTTTATGTAGTAGGGAAACCAGTGCATGCGTATGAACAGTGTGCCTTTTTTATTGTTTGTAGGTATAATATTATATTACTACCTACATATGGTGTAATAATATTATACCTACTTACGGACCAATTGCGAGAATGGTATGGCTGTGTAACTCCGCCGCATTATTGTGTAAAAATATGTTATATTCTGAGGCACAAACACTTCACGTAGGTATTATAAAATAATTATGGAAAGCAGAGTATAAAAAGTTGATTTGTAATCATTTTTACTAATGATAATACATAAATACTCAATATGTGTGTCGGGTTTGTCAGGAATTATTTCTGTAGGCTCGGACTAATGTGGGCAGAAGACTGTTCTTTCAGGTGCACGGTTCGGGTTGGTTATTTCCATGGAGAAGAACCGTCAAGAAACTCCATGGTCACTCTTTGAAGCAAAACAATAAACTTTTTTTTTTTTCATTTTTTTTTTCTTTTCTAACATACACTGAGTAAACTAACAAATTACTTGAGATTACACTTTAACCCATTTCCTGTCCCATGAACCACATATGGTTCAGGTTGATTGTTTATCTATTGTGTCTACTTTATGGACAGATTGCTTCAACCAGCCCGCGAAATTCAAATTTTCTTTCATTTTTTACATTTTGCAGGCCAGTGCTAGGTTGTATGTTGATGTTATTTTGATTCGCGGCTGTAAGACGTATGTAGTTACAGAATTATAATTATACTATATAAAGCTCGATCTATATATATAAAACTCAAAGGTGATTGACTGACTGACAGTGATCTATCAACGCACAGCCCAAACCACTGGACGGATCAGGCGCTAAGAAAGGATTTTGATCAATTCTACCCCCAAGGGGATGAGTTTGTATGAAACTTTGTCAATTTTAAACCGATCGGGCTGAGACTGCATGCATAAAGCTACTATGATGTAGGCATCCCCTAAGAAAGGATTTTGATAAATTCCACGCCTAACGGGATAAAATAGGGGATGAAAGAATTATACCGTGGGACAATTATCGACCTCCACGCGGGCGAAGCCGCGGGCAAAAGCTAGTCATCAATACAACCCTCCAAGTTCATAATGGTGCATAAACGATTTTTTCTGTTTTTTTTTTTGTTCCTACACCATTATTACGTTGGAGGGTTTTATTGATGATTTTAATTCTGTAACTATACATACGTCTTACAGCCGCGAATCAAAATAACATCAACATACAACCTAGCACTGGCCTGCAAATAGCAAAAACCAAAAGAAAATTTGAATTTCGCGGGCTGGTTGAAGCATAACACGATACAACACTGTATAGCTACGTAGGTACCTACGTATCGCAAAACGCGCGATGACCGCTTGCCAAACGAGAATTAACTGAAGCGCGCCCCACCAACTCCATCAAGCGCCACCGGCGCACCCATAGATATCAGAACGAGTCTTGCGACATGTGTAATGACTGGCAGGGCCACCATCAGGGTAATGATTTAGAAAGTACGATCTGTGGCAAGGCCACGGTACCATGCAAGTACTGAACCTTAAATTTTCATACTCCGCTGATAAGTAAATACCATCTACGTATTACTTTTTTTATGTAAAATGTTTCTGCGCCCCAGAGAATAGCATGCACAAATGTGACGGTCCTAAGCCCGTAAAAGGAGGAAGGCACCGCCCTAATACCATTCACAATTTTTTTTAAATATAGGTATTAGTTTATTTTTGAGTTGGCATTTATAATTACCTACTAAGTATAGCTCTTTTAGTTACGAGAATAATACGAACCTCACGAATTGGCCATTTTAAGAATTAGCCTTTTAGAGATTTAAGAATTTACGAAGCTACGGTAGTCTTTTTCATAGTCGGTCACAGATTAATAATAGATTCGGTCCTTTTTTACCCGTGGTCCCGGTCCCTTAGTCCCTGGAAAGGGACCGCGAGTATTTTTTTTGCCCGTGGTTCCTCCAAGAAATACAAATTGTAGGTACTCCATCCATCTTCTGTCCCCGAAGTGCCGGGCTACCGCCGGCCTCCTACGTCGGCCTACGGCCCGGTGCTCATGCCGCCCATAGGATAAATACGGTCGTAATATAGGAACACGAAGAAAAAAAGAAGGAACCACGGAATTTTCCAGTATTTTATGGACCACGAAGAAAAAAAGCTCCTAGTTTTATTATTGCAATCACGCCGATTACCCGATAAGGTGATTGGCTTCAACCAGCCCGCGAAATTTAAATTTTCTTTCGTTTTTTGCAATTTGCAGGCCAGTGCTAGGTTGTATGTTGATTGAAATAACTCGACCGCACAAAGCTAATGTTTTTGGAATACAATTTGTGGTTTGTGCATTACAGAATTCTGAATACCATGGTTCCCAATCCTGGAAGCAGCAGTACCTACCTACGTAGCACGGACGGCCTACCAGCCATAAAGCCAGAAGTACCTACCTGCCGACATTTATAATAATCAATTCCTAATCAATTTACATAAAATGTAACAATGTAAAGTACCTATTTAGTAAATTATAACATGATACCTAATTTATAGTTTTTATTTATCTTTTATTTATTTATGGACAACGATCTAATATAAAGCGATAGATAAAGCTACACACTTGGGGGAGGCCTATGTCCAGCAGTGGACGTCTTTCGGCTGAAATGATGATGAGTTAAAGCTATCATTTACCCTTAAGGTGAAAGCGTCAGGGTAGCCCGCGAAATTCAAATTTTCTTACGTTTTTTTTGCTATTTGCAGGTGTAAGACGTATGTAGTTACAGAATTATAATCATCAAAATCAATACCCTAAGTTCATATAACTCGAGGAACGACTTTTTCGAGGTCAAAGTCATTCCTCGAATTATATGAACTTGGAGGGACATCCGCGAACAACATTTCCATCAACATACAACCTAGCCTGCAAATTGCAAAAAACGTAATCAAAATAGCTACCCTGAAGCATTCACATTGTGTAATGTTGGTAGGCCTCCTGCCCAGATCAAGGCCCTCTAAGGCCTGAGCCTAGAGGCGCCGCCAAAGAGCATCTCCCACACGAGTAGAATACGTTATGTCGACGCACAAAATATCGATAAATGCTAATACGATGCTACAAAATTGCGACACAACTAACACCCCGACCATAAAAAGGCACAATTTGTCGGTAATAGTTCAATCTGGCAATATAGTACAAATTAATGGAGCCTGTGCTATCCGACAATGTTTAAAAGATGGGTGTTCCTTAAATTTTTGCTTAGTAGTGACACTTAATTCGGTTGCTTGGATCACCGGACGAGTGAGCCGAGCGGTGCGTGCACGCTGACCTCTACTATAGTGTAGGTAACTGTGTAAGTGCTAGTTATGGTCGTGCTATCGGTCATTGACCCACCTACTTAGTTATATTAAAGTTCTTAACTTTGAAATCCAAAAATAAGACAAACAGGTCTTGATTGGTCATCTATCGTGATCTTCAACATTGTTTCTAATGAAAATCGGGCTGGAAACCGCATTTAGTACATACCATTCAACCATTCTATATCCAGTAGGTACTACTGGACAGATTTGAACAGGGGCGTAGCTACCGCCGTATCTGCCGTATCAATTTATATGGGGCCCCCGGGCCACGGGGGGCCCCAACGTGCGTAAGCCAAAATTAATAAATACAAAAATTAATAAATTTGGAATAAGTGACAGATAGATAATTATGATGAATATAATTACATATTTCTTTTAATTATATGCAAACATTTTTTTTCTTTTGTGCGAAATCTTTACCCTTCCTAAGGGCCCCCAAACAAATTTTTATACGGGGCCCCGCCAAGGCACGCTACGCCACTGGATTTGAATGAAGTTTTTCATACAGAATTAACATTAGGGCTTTCCTTAGTGACTTAAACTTCGGCGAGATTATAACATGCATTAAAACTAGGAAACATTGTGGCTCTGTTTCGTCTACATCGCGTAGAAAATAACCAGGACCGACAGTAACGTGCACTCCGAATCCGAAGCACGGAATCATCTTACTTTCTAAACAATCAGGTGATTTTAACCTGCAATGCCCTAACTAAACTTGGAACAGTCCCTTAAAGATATTTTTATGAGACAGTGTCCCCATCCCCACCGGTAATCGAATCCAGAACCTCGGATCGCATGGAGGCTGTTAATTTGTTGATGATCTAATAAAAATAGCTAATGGTTCATCATCATCATAATTGCAGTCCACTGCTTGACATAGGCCTCCGCCAAGGTGCACCACAAGGTCTAGAGGTTAAATTGGTCTTTCTTACTTAGGTAATTAATAAGTATAGACTACTAGCTGACCCGCGCAACTTCGTCTGCGGATCATAAATAGAGATGCAAGCTATCCTATCTTTCAAGTTGAATCTAACTGAACACTGTGTACAAATTTGATTAAAATCGGTTAAGTAGTTTAGGAGTCCATCGCAGACAAACAACGTGACACGTAATTTATATATATTAAGATTATATTGAGGAGGCCCATGTTCAATAGTGGACTGCCTATGGCTGATATGATGATGATAATATTTATACTGCATTTTTGTTTATTTAATTTTACTTTTATGTATCATGGAAAGAAGCAAGCTACAAATAGAGAAGAGATGATTTATGTGGTCGCGGGATGTGTGTGGAGAACAAGGGAAAGGACTATCCTGCAGGACGTACCTACTACAGACGAGGAAGAGTGAAAAAAAGACAATGAAATTAAATATATAATTAATTTAATTACAAATAAAATTATATAATAAACAATTAGTAGGTGGTACCTACTATTTTAAAGGCTATTCTATTATTATCCGTCAAGGATCAAAAATATAAGTATTACCTAGTTGGTTTTTTTGATTATTTTAGATAGAGAGATAAGCTTTAGCATTCATAGAGCAGTAACTATAATGCTATCCCGATAATAATTTACTTTGCCACTTTCATAATAACTGTCTCCACACTTAATCTTCATAACTCTGGTTGCGCCCATAATTTAGTTTATCCAATTTATTATGGTCCTGGTTGCTGATGTTATTCTTGAATTTGTTTCATAGTAGGTATTTCTTTTGCCTTAGCAGTTAGGTATGTAATTCAGGGCAGCTTTGACTAGATATAACCAATTAACTTTTTACTAAAGTGTTCATTTCTTCTGCGATGAAACCATATAATATATATAATGTAATGGAATTCTATGTCAGGCTTGCGGTCCTCTTGAGCAGCAAGCAGCAACACAATAGTGGTATGGACTATGTTTGGGGCAAATATTTCATTCCTTTTTTAATTATCTCCATCAAGTGTGAGTCGCACACATCTTATGATTGCAGTGAAAATCTAAAAATAAATATGATTAATTAGAAAGTTATTAAGATGGCAGCTAAAGGCACCTTCTACAAAATTACTAGTTTTAATAAAATAAACACTGATGAAATTTTTTCATAGCTACACTTTGCTAGCACGTAGGTATAGATATAGTATGTACCTACTTATGTATTACTATTTTTAATAAGTATGTATGTATTAAAGCTAGGTATGTCTTATGTTGTAGATCTTTTGTCAGATAGTAAGGACCTACATACATAATATAGAGTACCTACAAGGATTGACTAATTACATCACAAAGCCAAAGGGACCAAACTGACAGCCCCCAGTTTTATGAGCTCTAATAATTTACACACTGATAATCTAAGGTATCATAATTGAGACCATTTGTAAGTTACGGAAAGAATCATAGAGAATAATGCTATTGAGATGGGTTAGTAAACAGCTCTTAATAACGAGGGCCGGCAGTCTCGACAGAGATAACGACAAAATCGTTAACTTTCGATTGCAAAATTATCAATGAAAACATTCAGTTGCAATAATGATGCTTGCGAGAATCGCATCTTGGATGTGGAGACTTACGTTTTCCGTAAGCACCGATAATGCAACCGCATTTATTCGTTAGTAATCAGCGATCAAAAGTTAACGATTTTGTCGTTATCTCTGTCGAGACTGCCGGCACTGTTGCTCATGGAGAAATTGTTGTGATGCTGTTATTAAAACTTCCGTATTACTTACGTACTTACACCAATGATGTTGTAATTTGTAATAGCATAGGCACTTACCTACTTGCCAAACATTTTGCAACATCTCAAGATCACAAATGAAATATAATTTCTTGTTGAAAACGCTTGCACGTTGCTGATGTTATTATTAAGTATTTCATTAACTTTTGTTTTCTTCCAGAACGTCAACCACACGTCAAATGAAACAAAATCAATCAAAATCAATCCTTAATCAATCAAAATCTCATCCCTAGTTTCACATGGCTTTTTACTTTTTTATTGTGACGTCACTGTTTGTTTTGATTCCAATTCCCGTGCTGTACATTATCAAGCCGGACACTCTTGGTCCGGGCCGAGAATGCGCGACATGACAATGTACGTCATTGGAATTCAAAACACGTTCATTCCAATGTCGTGCGTTCTCGTGCCGTGCATTGCTGTGTTGTGCATTGCTGGTTCCCGTCTGGGACACCCAAAAAAAAAAAAAAAAAAATTACCACGTAAAAACTTGTAACAGAAATAAAAACAAATTAAGATAAAACCAGTGGTTTAATATTCTCAACAATAACAAAGTATAACAGGAATAACCTGATCGGAGTTGAAAACCAACACGAGGATGATCTTCCTGACTAAAAGACTTCAGAGGTGTTAATATCTATATTTATTTAATATGATAATAAAAACACCCACATTTACTATAAATTACATATTATCACACCACAAGTGCCTATAGGTAATGAATGTTCTGCTTACTTTCTATTCTCCATGGCTCAATCTGATTCACAGACTGTAATATAATCCTGACCTGTATTATACAACTGGTATGATAGAGGCTCAATACAATAACTAAAGCATATGCTTTAGTTATTGTTCTGAGGACAGAGGACAGAGGTCAGTGAATATAATGCAGATCTGGCTCAATCTGACTGACGGCCATGGAGAATAGAAGTAAGGAAAACACTTGTCCGTCAAACTGCGTTAAATTAGGGTTGCGCTACAGTAGCAACTGGGTAAACTTTCAGCAGTTATTTTAGGTAGGAGGTAGCGTAAAGCCTCTTATACACGGTCCATCTGGCTGTACGTCCCGCCAAGGTTATGAACGATGCACGACGTAAAACAACGTGAATAGTTTCGACGTACGTCGATAATTATTATTTACTTGCTGAATTTGCATGACCAATTTCAACAGGCTCTAGGCGAAATAGCACATAGCGTTGGCAGCACTTTGCCTTGCCATGCATGCCATCCACTGACCCTGTATTATACAAACTTGTTTAATAGAGGTCTGTGATGTCATCCAAGTCCAACTGATGCACTGATGATTCGTGATTGGTACTGGTAGGTTACATGCTCTGTGGCATGGCATCTCATGGCATCAAGAAGCTATGGCATGCTTCAATTGCACTGACCTCTATTCACTGACCTCTCACCATGAAAACTTAGGTGAAGTGAGCGTGCGTAGAGTGTGCTGTCAGTGTCATCCCACCAGATACTAGGAATTGAACAAGCATGCATTTACAATCATAATCGAGATTTTAATAATATTATTTTATACTAATCCTATTGAATTTTTTATATAATTTCAAAGCTAGTATTTTAGTGGTCAAAACATTAAAATTTTGTGGGGTTTTACAATAAAATAGCAAAACAGAAACTCAGTCAGAATCTAAAAGTAATTTTTTTTTCTAGACTAGTAAGTCCTTAGTCCTTATAGCTTGAGGCGCGAGCTCGTCACGCACGAACAGTAAATAAAATAAAACATTCACGTTTAAGACAGCTAGACTGATGAAAATACGCATCGACATTGGTACCGATTCTCTTGTCACAAACTAAACAAAATTTAAGTTCAGTGCATCTTTTTCTTTCTATTTCATTAAGAAAAAGACAGAAGATAAATTTAAGTTTAGTCCTGTCAAATTAATCAGCGCCTGACGTAAATTGACGTAATTTTAGTAGACAAGTTTTTAATCACATGTAAACTTGTATGGAATAGTGTCAGGCGCTGATTAATTTGACAGGACTAAACTAAAATTTATCTTTTTTCTTAATGAAATAGAAAGAAAAAGATGCACTGAACTTAAATTTAGTTTAGTTTGTGAACAAGGGAATCGGCACCATTGTTTGTTATTATGAGCGATTGTAGATCAACTTCACCCGATTCACGACATTAAATGTCGTGAATCGGGTGAAGTGATCACGCCACACAAACTACGTAGGATTAAATTATATGGTCCGTCAGCCAGGCACACCGTTAGCACTCGATCACTTGTCACTCTCGGTTATCTCTTCTAATTGAATAGATTTCGGTTAATAACAACGCTGAACATCGTCGCAGTCTTTACTAGACTTGATCTACAATCGCTCATAATAACAAACAATGTCGATGCATATTTTCATCAGTCTAGCTGTCTTAAACGTGAATGTTATATTTTATTTACTGTTCGTGCGTGTCGCGCTCGCGCCTCTGGCTATATAAGGACTTACTAGTCTAGGGAAAAAAAGAAAAAAAAAACAACATTGAGATTCTGACTGAGTTTCTATTTTTCTATTTTATTTTAAATCCCCACAAAATATTAATGTTTTGACGACTAAAATACTAGCTTTGGCGTTATATAAAACGATCAATAGAATTAGCATTTAAAATATTATTAAAATCTCGATTATGATTGTAAATGTTTGCTTGGTCAATCCCTAGCATCAGTGGGATGACACTGACAGTTCACTCCACGCAAGTTTTCACGGTGAGATTTTTACAAAATCGACATGCTGTACAGTGTACTATACTACATAAGTACGCTGGACTTCATACTATCGATGACAAAATGAAGACAATTGATTTTCGCCATTTTGGCGCTGATAGCAACGTGAGATTCCGTGGAACTAATATTAGAGATGGGACATATACTTCGATAGATAAATACTTTTATGAACTTTATCGATCCTTATAACTGCTGAGAGTAATTTATTACTTAAGAGAACAATATATAGCGAATCACTCCCAGTTATTTTTACGCTTCATTTTTAGTGTTCCGTACCCAATGGGTAAAAACGGAACACTATTACTAAGTAAATAACTTTACTCCACTTTGTTTGTCTGTCTGTCTATCAACAGACTTTATCTCAAGAACCGTGATAGCTAGACAGTTGACAATAGACAGTTGTGTATCACCATACCATGGACTGGTTGCTTCGGATTTGCGGTAGGTACGGCGTTATTTTCTGGGAGCGGTCTACCAATAAGGAACTGCAGTGCGATTCTGTAACCATCTCACCGTGAAAACTTAGGTGAAGTGAGCGTGGAGTGAGCTGTCAATAGTGTCAATTCCTAGCAAGAGCAAACTCACTTCACCTAAGTTTTCACGGTGAGATTTTTACAGAATCGACCGGCTGGTACTTAGGGTGCAGAAGCGATGTAAAAGGTCAATGTGTGGTCTTAAAACAACAGATAGCTGTTTACTATAATTTTAAATCTTTAAAAATTTTAACTTTTCCATGTTTATACATTCTGGAAACAGCTCTATTTGTAAAAAACAATCAGTTGTTTGAAAAATCATCTGCAGTTCGAAAAAATCCTATACGGACTCAATATGTACTACAGGCGGCAGCACATCAAGCTACCCGAAACTCAAATTTTCCCAATCAACTTTGAACCTTATGCTTTAGCAATAAAGTTGAATATCTATTAAAGAAATTTGACAGATTGTAGTAGCTTGATGTGCTGGCGTCTGTACATAAAGTATGCCAAGTGAAATGTAAAACCGAACTTATGTAGAAATGTTTTTTGGTATTGCTCCACGCATTTATAATAAAGTACCTGATGTAATAAAACATATGACTGTATTCAAATTTAAAAGGGAGTGCCCTTTGGGAATGACGATTTCATGAAACAGTTATTCTTTGGGGTTACGTGGTCTTAGAGAGTTGTATTGATGACTTTAATGATTATGATTCTGTAAATACATATTTGTTACGGCAGCGAATCATTATGTTAATCAACGTACAGACGCCAGCATATCAAGTTACTACATTCCGTCAGATTTCTTTAATAGATTTTCAACTTTATCACTAAAGCATAAGGTTCAAAGTTGATTGCGAAAATTTGACAGTTTCGGGTAGGTTGATGTGCTGGCGTCCGTACAACTTAATACAGACCAGCAAATTGAAAAAACCTAAAAAAAATTGAACTCCGCGGGCTACCCTGGCGTTTTCGCCTTAAGGCGAAAGCGCCAGGGTAGCCCGCGAAATTCAATTTTTTTTAGGGTTTTTGCAATTTGCTGGTCAGTATTAAGTTGTACGTTGATTAATATATATATATGAATCACGGTGGTAAGAAATATGTGTTTAGAGAATTATAATCATTAAAGTCATCAACACAACTCTCTAAGACCACGTAAGTCCAAAGAATAACTGTTTCATAAAATCATCATTCTTTGGACTTACGTGGTCTTAGAGAGTTGTGTTGATGATTTTAATGATTATAATTCTGTATACTAGCGGATTTATAAAAAAGCAAGTACGTGGTAAACGTTTCTCTATTACGCGGCTTATCAAAATCAGATTAATATAGGTACGTGACATTGAAACATTTCATTTCATAATTGGATTGAAGGAGGAGAATATTGATTGGATCATGGATGTAAAATTTTGATAAATAAATAATTGTTTTCTTTCTACTAAGTTGCAAATGATGATGGATTGTTTTATTTGTTTCATTTAAATAGATTTATTTGTCATAAAACCAAACAAACCCGTGATTTTGACAAGAACTTTATCATAAACCCAAACTAGTTCAAGTTTTTGATCAAAAATCTGGATTGTTACAGGTTTATGATGAAATTGAGTTTAAAATGTGTCATCTTTCGGTTTTTCATCAAAAACCTAGGTTTTTCAACAAAAACCTAATTTTATGAAAAACCTGTGACATATGTACCAATTACCCATGTTTGAAAAATAAATGATTTCTAAGCTAAAAACTTAGCCTAAGAACTGCTATGCTTGAGCTAATATCTTCTGGCTCAACTACACTAGTTTTACAAGCTGAGCTGGGGTCACATTAGTTCGGAATGTGAACTAAAATCTATTGAGCTATTATGTTGCCATTTCGCTCTAACCTAGTAAATCAGGATGGTGATGATATGATTATGATATGATTCCTCTAATCTAATCAACCTTTTTTTGTCAGTTGTATTCTTTGTGGGCTATATTGCATTACATTGTTACAGACTAAGAAATAATTGCACATTGTATTTTAAAATCCTGGGGTTTCGAAATTCTGACCGTATACGGAACACACACGTTATGACGTTACCCATGCATAAAGCCGCTAACTGGGCCGGCACTGGCAACCTCCCGCCCATAGATAAATTATAATTCTGAAAAGTGAAAAGCATTAAGGCGAAAGCGCCAGGGTAGCCCGCGAAATTCAATTTTTTTGAGGTTTTTTGGAATTTGCTGGTCAGTATTAAGTTGTACGTTGATTAATATATGAATCGCGGCTGTAAGAAATATGTGTTTACAGAATTATAATCATTAAAGTCATCAACACAACTCTCTAAGACCACGTAAGTCCAAAGAATAACTGTTTCATGAAATCATCATTCTTTGGACTTACGTGGTCTTAGAGAGTTGTGTTGATGACTTTAATGATTATAATTCTGTAAACACATATTTCTTACGGCCGCGATTCATATATTAATCAACGTACAACTTAATACTGACCAGCAAATTGCAAAAAACGTAAGAAAATTTGAATTTCGCGGGCTACCTTAGCGCTTCCACCTTAAAAGGACTTGGCTTGACTTTGCATCGAAAGCCTAAACTTTAAAAAAAAAAGATAAATTATTAGTCTATCTATGAATTATGTTCCTTGCTGGCAACACTGGTGTGATTGGTTTGGTTGGCAAATTCGACAATACCCGGAAAAAAATTATTACAAGATTGTTGTATTGAAAAATTTGGTGAAGTTTTTCTACTTCTTTGAAATTTTGTTGCAGTGAGGTAAGAATCATAACATGTATTACGATGAATTGGAAATTATTTTTTCGATAAAGTATTTCAATGCCTTTTTGTCGTAGTGAAAGTAGGTAAGTATACTGTTTACAATAATTGATAATAAGTTCTGATTTCTCTTGCTTACGCGTCACGAATTGTTTCAGGCAAAATTTTCAGGATATATTATCTCTTTGTGATATTCAACAGGGACAGTAGTCATTTAGTTCTACAGTACGCTTCAAACTGCAGTTTGCCAACTGACGATACTGCCACTATTTAAAGTATCTATCACCGGCATTTTCTTTGCGGCAGGTATATAAAAATAATAGATTTATTTAATCTATTTTCTAACGGTTCACTTTAAATATTTCGTACCTCATAAATTATAAATGGTTCTATAAACCAGTGGCGTAATTATACCGTTTGGGGCCCGTGGCAAATTCTTAGGATGGGGCCCTCCCTCAGCGTAAAGAAGCTCAACCAACGTTATAGTTTCTTTTTTACTAGCATTTCGCGCACGACTTCGTCCGCGCAGATTTCGTATTTTCTACTGCCAGATTTAACACCTGACTGCTTCATTGGTCTAGTGGTCGCAAGCGCTACTGCTGAGCATGTGCTCGCGAACTTTTACTTTGAAGAATGATGGATTAGTTACCATCCTGATTTCCAGGGGGAGTACAATCCACAGAGAGATAGACTTAACGAAGAAGGAAGAGTGAATAAAGTCCATGTGGTGAGTGCGACATGGAAGAAGGCGATTATTTTGTTAATGGAGATTTTTAATGTGGTATTCACAAATGTATTGAAATTATTGGGCTAGATAAATGGAAGATCAAGGAATGCAGCAGGTCAAGAAATGAAAACTAGGTGGTCAACGCCCTTTGCTCTCTGCATTGGTGTATGGTTACTTTAGAAGCGAACGATGCACAGAGATATGATCATACTTATGCAGACTGAAAACAAATCATATGCAGTAATTGAGAAGACGGCCAAGTTTGTTGAGGAAATCTGCATTCAGGTCATAGTAGCACACATCACCATAATAGATAATAGGGACAATTAAGGACTGCACAAGCATTGTCTTCGTACTCATTGGTAATAAATTTTTCAGTTGGTACCATGCCAGTTCAAGGTACTATAAATGTGCAAGTCTACTTAGATACTTCACATCAGTACTAAATGGAACGATCATACTATTGAAGAGAACTGGTGGCAAGGTTGTACCATCCACCTTACACATACTCTGAGAATTACTGATGGTGACCGCCTGACACTTATTAGGGTAACCGTTACTACCCCAAGTCTATTACACCTGGTTTTTATGACTATCGAGTCCCTATCCAATTTGTCGATAGCTTCAGGTATTACTTCAACCCTCCCTTGACAGTACAATAACAAGTGATGATATGCACACTGAAGTTAGAAAATTAATCAAAATTTAAAACAGAAGAGGAGAAAGAATACCATCTTGAGGAACGTCAGTTTCCAAATCATAACAGCATGATGATGAATCCCCAATATAAACGGACCGCTGACATTTCTGAAGGTAAGAGGACAACTATTACAGTTCCTCGAGAGAGATCATAACATAGGACATAATGGCTAACAGGATGTCTGCTAACATGACTGACGCACAGTATGATAGATAAATGCCTCAAAAAACGGACATCACTATTTTATTCTATTAATCGAAAGAATTAACTATTTTGAATGCGAGAGTAGAATTCCCGGATCTTAAATACACTTTAAAATGAGAGTTATAATTATAATTCGTTTTTTTTTTGGATTTCCAGAAAGACGCAAAAATGTATGTTGTGATGAAAATATTTGAACATTTGTATTTGAAGTTTATTGACATTATATACAAGGTATTATATAGGCGAAACAGAAAAGATTTCACTATAATAGAATTCTGATTTCTGATTTTATCTTTATTCCTTTTTATGTTTTCCTTGGACATCATTTGTCAGTAGCACCTAATATTTTTTATCTTAAAATATTCTTTACAACTATTTTTTTAAATTTAATAATCCCTGATCAGTTTTACTTTTAGTGGATGAGTTGGGGGTAAACATTGACGGGAAGAGTGTGACTCCGGTGAGCCATCTACTCATACGTATTCATGCTTAGGTCCACACAGGTGTGGGTGGATGATGTCTTTCCTTTTCAGTGTTTTCCTGTAGCTTCTTGTTTTCAGTGCGGCAGCCAGATCGTTGGGGTGCCTTTGAAGTTTTTCCTGGTACCTTTTTCTGCTGTTCTTGATCTCGTCCATGACATAATTCATAGATAACTCCTTGTGTATTTCAGCGTTCGTGACAAGCCAAGGAACGCCACTAATTGACCTCAAAAAAGAAGTTCTGCATTCTCTGTATGAAGCTAATGCTTGAGTTACAGGTGCTGCCCCAAAGTTGAATTCCATAAAGTAACACTGGCTTCAAGAACACTTTATATATTAAAAGCTTGTTGTCGGTACTCGGTTTACTGTTTCGTCGCATGATACAGTGGAGGTTCTTGTAACGGATATTAACTTTATGTCTCTTGGTCTTAAGATGTTTCTTCCACATTAGACGTCGGTCAAGATGTAACCCTAGGTATCTTACGCTTTCGTGATGAGATAGTGTGACATTCTCGAGGTGTACTGGTGGACAGTTACCTTTTCGCAGTGTAAATGTGACGTGGACTGATTTGCTAGCGCTCGTCTTTATCCGCCACTTTTGTAACCATGTGGTTATTTTGTCGAGACTCCCTTGCAGCATGTGTATTGCACTGTCATCAGCAAATGTTGCTTTAGTAACTTCATCAGTCTGCGGGAGATCTGCAGTGTATACAGTGTACAGCACCGGTCCCAGAACCGACCCTTGCGGTACTCCTGCAGTTATATTGCAGAATCGTGACGTCACATCTGCTTCTTTCACTTGAAATATTCTTTCCGACAAGTAGGATTTCATTAGTGAGTAGTACTGGTGGGGAAGGTTGATTTTCAGCTTATATAACAGACCCTTCTGCCAAACCTTATCGAAGGCCTGTTGGATGTCCAGAAACAGAGGAGCAGTATAGCTTTTCTTCTAGGCTTATCCTTATCTTGTCGTAGACTCGATGAACTTGTTCAGTAGTAGAATGCTCTTGTCTGAAGCCAAATTGGTGATCAGGAATAATTTTTTTGTTATTTAGGATTGGTGATATCCTGTACATCAATAGCTTCTCAAAGACTTTGGAAAGAACTGGCAGAAGGCTTATGGGTCTATATGAAGATACTTCATTAGGAGGTTTACCTATCTTGTGTATCATTATGATTTGGGACACCTTCCACGCCAGCGGGAAGTACTGGATTCTCAAAATGGCATTAAAGAGTGATGTAAGAAACAAAATGGCTTTTCTAGGCAGCTGTTTCAGTATTTCTTTGGTGAGGAGATCGTACCCAGGAGCTTGCTTGTCCTGAAGCTTTGTTATAAGTCGCCAGACTTCGCGTACTGTAATTTGGAAATCTTGTTGTAGGATGCTATCAAGTAGTTCCTCATTTGCCAAGTCTATGGCTGGATTTGGTGTAAAGACTTTTACGAGGTGCCATGCAAATGCGTCTACTTTTTCCTGGGATGTTCGCGCCCATCATTCTTCAGAACTGTACTATTAATATTGTACCTTCGGGGGAACGGTATTTTTTTACATTTTTCATCAAAAGTCGAAAATTATGCGGCCTAAAAATATAAAATAAAACATGTTTGAGAATGTGCAAACTGCGCTCTTTCATGTGATACCCCTCATGCCCTAGTAGCTCCACTTCGAATTTTTCAGACCCTGTCGCAATAAAAATAAAAATATTTTTATTTCTTTCTTATTTGCAAAATAGTTGGTTAAACGTCATCTAAAACTATTCCACAAGTTGATAGCATTAGTAGTTCTTGTGATATTGTTTTACCATTTTGGTACGGAACCCTAATGTTGAAAAAAATATAGCTCTGGACTGGTCCTAAGCTGAATTGGTTTCTGGGAGTTCTACTCTAGCATTCAAAACAGTGTATACTATCGATTAGATCAGTCTTTCTCAAAGTGGGCGATAACGCCCCCTTGTGGGCGCTGGAGCCCTAGAGGGCGGTAAGGAACCCAGAAAAAAACGGAGGGTGTTGAAGTGGTTTAGGGGGGCGATGGCTGATTTGTAATTTCATCTACTTAATATTTTAAAATTTAGTGACATTAAAATCTACCTACTAGCTACACAACATCGATTATTTAGTTCATATTTCTGCCCTGTTTGATTGTATAAAAACTAAAAATATTTAAGATAGCTTTCGTAGGATAGTCCGTGAGCAATCAAGTTTGAACAAGTTTTTGTTAAATAACGCGATTTATGCAATCCTGTATAAATCGGCTGGTTCCGATGCCGATTGCCTATGAATCTATCATTTAAAGAGCTGTTTCGGATTTTATTCACTGCTTTGATGACATGTTGCATTGATTGAAACAGTCTTTCACATAAATTTCTTGCAACCAAATGTCGATTAACGACGCAATGTACTGCAAGCACATCTGGAATTTTGCTTTTTAAGTACAATCTGTTTGACTCTGTGATAGAGTTCTTGGAAAACAAAGACAGAATTGGGCGACAACCTCATCACATCAATGAATGTTATCGCGTACATGACAGACCTGTATAAATTTATTTAATGATATAAACCTCCAACTTCAAGGTGATGACTTGAACAAAAAATGTCGTTGCTGTTTTCGTAGCCAAACTGCTGTTACCTAAGAAGAATATCGGCAGACGTAAGTTCCACAATTTTCCCAATTTATCAGTATCCTGCAACAACGATGACTTGGTACTGCTAACATTTGGAAAACCTCCACAGTGATTTCATAGATCGATTTCAGGACATTTTCAAATTGGAAATAGTAGACTGGGTGGTGGAGCCTTTTTCAAATGTCAACACAGCAATATCATCCCAGCTGGAAGAAGAACTCATAGAATTGACAATGAACGAGGAAATAAAAATCAAATTAAAAAATGTCTACCAAGAATTTCGGCTACAAAAGCCAATCCCGCAATTGTACCCTGGATTGTGGTCGATCGTTCAACGATTTTTGATAGCATTCCCATCGTCATATTTGTGTGAACATGGATTTGGTGCTGTGGCAACGCTGCTTATTAAATGAATGTCATAGTGGTTTTTAAGATCTGGTAAAGTAAAAAAAAATTGGGGTGCCATGAAAAATAATTGATTTTCAAAGTGGGCGGCAGATGAAATAAGTTTGGGAACCTCTGGATTAGATGAATAAAAAAGCGATGTCCGTTTTTCGAGGCATTTATCATACTGTGTGACGGTACTAAAGGCATTCGAGAAATCGACCAACACTAGTGCAGTACCTTTGGGGACTTTCAGTCCTGCCCTAATATCGCCAAAACTTTAAGGAGGGCGGAAACAGTAGTATGCCCGGGTCTGAACCCAGATTGAAGAGGGCTAATGAATGAGTAACAATGATGAAAATTGGAGAATTGTTTGTGGAGGCCTCGAGCACTTTGTATTGGAAGGAAAGGATAGAAATGGGGTGAAAGTGGGTAGGAAGAGAGGGATAAGAAACCGATCATAGACTTTGCACAGGGAAGGGAAGATTCCGGCGTATAGGGATTTTCTTACAATGGGTCATCGAGGGTAGGAGATGATCTAGAATAGTTATGATCATATCATGGGTGTAATGTCACATTCCCACGGCTTTTGATTTAATAGATGTAATTATATTTTCGATCTTTACAGTTTCAACTGGGACGAAACTGAAAGGATTAATATATGGTCACGTTAAACCAGAAATTAGCGACAGTTTGTTGCTTGGTTAGACGAACCATGGTAGAAACAGTGGAGAAATGACGGTTGAGATCATCGCAAGTCAATTGAATCAGGAAGGTCTAAATGTCGCGGTTTGCCAAGAGTTCCAAGAAATATCCAAATATCGGCGTAAGAGAAAGAATTGATAGTATCAAGAATGTGGCGGCGTTTAGCATTGCCCATCGTCTGATTAAATCTATTCCTTGCGGCTTTTCATAGTGTCCAGTTCTCATCAGTAAGAAAGAAAATACATTTATTTAGCACAGACTAAAAGACAATACACCAGATAGTCAGATCCTATATATACGATCCCTTTTAAATTTACGGAACGCGCGGTCCCTACGTCGCATTTCCATCTGTGTTTTTCTTGTCATCCATGGTACAGACGCCAGCACATCAAGCTACCCGAAACTGTCAAATTTTCCCGATCAACTTTGAACCTTATGCTGTAGCGATAAAGTTGAAAATCAATTAAAGAAATTTAACAGATTGTAGTAGCTTGATCTGCTGGCGTCTGGGCGTTTTACCTTCACTTTTTTGACGGGAGTATGAGTGTCCTTAATGGTGACCACAACTTCATTGAAGATTCCAACCTTGTCATCAACGGAAATGGCTACTTGTCCTGCTTGGTGCTGCTACTCCTGCTCCATAGGACAATCTAGAGTCTAGACAAAATCAAACAGGTTGCTTATTTTATTGCGTAATTTACCATTTTTAACACGAGTTTATTAGCTTCACTTGTAACTAACTAACAATGTAACAAAATCTTAGAAGTCAATTTTAACATACTTCTAAATTGTCTTAACGAAATGAAAAGAGATCACCCAATCTGTTCGAAGACTTGGGATAAAAAATCGGCGGCCCGGAATGAATTACATTTTATTTTAATGGTGGCAGTAGTAGAAACATTTATTTGTATGGTGAAAACGCTCTGTAATGAATTTGAGACCAAGATATACAACGATCTTATCTTTCGGTCAGCCTCCAAATATACACAATCTGGCCATAAATACTGTTACAATTAAAAATAAGAAAGATATTACATTTGAATTTGGAATCTGTCATTTTTATACGATTTTTCATTGAGATTTCTAATTTTGGCGCCAATACATTGTACAATATTTTGCGATATTAAAATGGAGTGGGGTGATAAAGAGAACCGAATCGCTGTGATTGCATTACACAAAGTTGGTATGGAACCAAATGCAATTTTTAAAACTCCATACGCTTGTTATTAGTCAGTACTTGGTATTAGTACCGGGCTATTAATAGGTACAATGAGACCTCCTCTGTTTCTGGCAGAAAAAGATCTGGCCGTCCACGTAGTTTTCGTACGAAAAAGGTGGTCAAAGCAGTAAGGGGGCGTCCATAAATTACGTGAGATGTTTAAGGGGGGAGGGGGTCGAGTCAAATCTCATCTAATCTTACGTTGGAGAGAGGGGGGGTCTCGGCAAATATCACGCATTTTTTTTCTGATTGAAACAAAAAAAAAAAATACTATTTTGGTCCATTTAATCCAGATTGTACATGCTTAAGATTTAATCTTAAGCGTATATCCTAATACGATTAAGATCATCCACTAATTCGTTCGAAAAAAAAAATTCATTCATACTTCGACGTTATACATCTACTGACTGTCATACCATCATATTTGTTATATACCAAATAGCTCAATTTAATCTGAATTTACGGTACAGTGTAGCCCGTTCTTTGCTTTGGCGCCACTGTCAGCCGAACGCGCGACTCGATGAACGAGAGCGTACGAGCTGAGTGGGCACGAAGCAATTTTTTTTTCTTTTTACAATAACAATCCAACGCGTTTTTGAAAAATCTCACGTGAGATTGGGGGATGGGGGAGGGGGTTGAATAAAATCTCACGACATCTCACCAGGGGGGGAGGGAAGGACAGAAAATTTAAAAAAACACCTCACGTAATCTATGGACGCCCCCTAAGGGAAAGAATTCGAAGTAATCCTGTCCGCATCATGCAAAAGACCCAGAACCATGACGCGTATTTTAAAAGATGACCTAGGACTTGCAGCCTATAAGAGACGCACTGGTCATTTTTTAACTGATAAATTAAAAAAGAATAGGGTGGTAAAATCGAAACGACTTCTGAAGCGGTACGCAAAAGGAGGTCACAGAAAAAATTTGTTTACGGATGAGAAAATCTTTACATTGAGCAACATTTTAACAAACAAAAAGACCGTATTTATGCTCAAAGCTCTAAGGAAGCTTCCCAATTAGTCGACAGAGTGCAACATGGTCATTATCCGACTTCAGTGATGGTTTGGTGGAGTGTTAGCTATGAAGGAGTGACTGAGTCATATTTTTGTGAAAAGGGTATAAAAACATCGGCACAAGCACAGTATAAAGACATACAGTATTGTATCTCGGCCGTAACCTTGAATTAAATGCCTACAGCCGCGCGGTACGTAAACATGCGATAGGGCTGCCCGCCTCCAGCATTTTAATCACATTTGACTACTTTGTGTTTCCATTTAGTTTTGTTATTGTATTTTACTGTGTGTACATAAATAATAAAATAATTCGTCATTTCGAATTAACCATTTATTTAACATTAATCTGATTACAGTTTATTTCTATGAAAACTTGTTCATGTGTATTTTTAAACAAATTATGTTAAATTATTATTATTATAGTTAAATCAAACGTTCAAGAACTACTAATAAAATTCAAAATTTGTATATTAATGTTTTTTTAATCTTTCCTGTCATCGTCCTATCCTTAACAGAATAACACAAATTGGAAGAAGTTAAATAGCAAACATGTATAATATAAAAATTATAATTAAAATAATCTGTTCATTGAAGTATTAAACATATTTAAATTAATGAGTGCAAATAAAAGCAAATTTATCAATTAAATTGTAGATTTCATTTCACTCCTTCCTCCTTTCTTTCCTCCTTCTCCTTCATTCATACAAAATATTAATAATTAAATAAAAAAAATTAAATTTTATTCATAAAAGTATGCAATCATTTCATTAATGTTTTGTTATGATGTTGTCACGTTAAACTATCCGTCCGTAAATCGACTTTACAGACAACCAATTTCTTTCTAGTATTATTCATACACACAGTACAATAAACAACTATTATTAATAATAAAAACCACGTCTACTTGGAATTATACAAACTAACAAAACACACATGCCCCGAGGTTTTAACACCAGCGTACCTACCGTTTAATGATTCATGAACCGCCTATAACTACCTACCTCACTCGTGTTTATCACTTTACTCTATTCACTTCATTTATTAATCCAGACATCTTTTTTTCGGGAGATAAAATGACATACTTATCCATTAAAAAGACACATTATGTACCTACCTACAAGTAAGTAAAATTATTTTATAGTCTCACCTTTCAGAGTTTCCAGGTAATCTAAAAAAAAATATCTCTGGATGCGTTATTGACGAATTCATGCAACCAAAAACAGCACAATATAGCCTACTCGTCATATTAAATATGTACTTGAACTTATTTTTATTGAAAAAATCGCGCGGTTATTGTTAAAAAAAAACAACACACCGTCCGTTCGTCACTGCGGCACAGTCGCGACTGTCTGCATGCCGAGCGCATGCCGTGGTCGAGGCGCGTAGGTATAGCTCGCGTTTCGTCCGTTTGTATGAAGACGACATACTGTATGGATATTATTACCGTGGCACAAGTGTATCAAGATACCATTCTTGAGAAGGTAGTTAAGCCCCTTTACAACACCATGTTCAATAAGCAAGTATAGTCCTTCCAACAAGACTTGGCGCCGGGTCATAAAGCTCGGTCCGCGCAGTCTTGGTTGGAAGTGAACGTTTCGGACTTCATCAGAGCTGAAGACTGGCCGTCGTCTAGTCCCGATCTTAATCCGCTGCATTATGATTTATGGTCAGTTTTAGAGAGTACGGCTTGCTCTAAACGCCATGATAATTTGGAATCCCTAAAACAATCCATACGATTGGCAGTGAAGAATTTTCCCATGGAAAGAGTGCGTGCTTCTATTGATAACTGGCCTCAACGTTTAAAGGACTGTATTGCAGCCAATGGAGACCACTTCGAATAAGCTTTTTATATTTCAAATTGTTTTAAATTTATGTATTACACGAACACACTGTAAAAGTAAGAAAAATTATTTGCAATAAAAATTTTTTTTTTTCTTCGTGACATGGCAAAACTAGGTACATAAGTCATCTCACATCTTCGAACCCAAACTGTTCTCGACTCTGACGCTTTACTGAAAAATTATGCGTTCTATGTGTAAGTACTTTAAAATTTTGTAATCATTATTGATGGCCGCCAAAAAACATATATTTATATCCCAGAATGGGTGATGTTCTTTGTATGTATATACATATGTAGTTCGGAAGACAAAACCATAATTTGGTATCTTGGAATGATGATAGAGCCAGGAGGTGGATAGTCGAACTGTTCAGTGGCTACTAGTAAATCTTCTTTTCTCCATCTTCCTTTTTCCTCTCCATATGAAACTAACATTTGGAAGGGGCGACTAGAATCAATTCTATTAAGGCGAAAGCGCCAGGGTAGCCCGCGAAATTGATTTTTTTAAAGGTTTTTTAGAATTTGCTGGTCAGTATTAAGTTGTACGTTGATTAATATATGAATCGCGGCTGTAAGAAATATGTGTTTACAGAATTATAATCATTAAAGTCATCAACACAACTCTCTAAGACCACGTAAGTCCAAAGAATAACTGTTTCATAAAATCATCATTCTTTGGACTTACGTGGTCTTAGAGAGTTGTGTTGATGACTTTAATGATTATAATTCTGTAAACACATATCTCTTACGGCCGCGATTCATATATTAATCAACGTACAACTTAATGCTGAACAGCAAATTGCAAAAAACGTAAGATAATTTGAATTTCCCTTAATTAATATTTTCATCTTAGAATATTAAGTAACAAAAATTAATATACCTGGGAAAAAAGAATAAGATTTTCCATTAAAAATCTGAAAAACTAATTATAAAATAGTGCATAAAATATTATGATATCCAGGGCCCAACTTGCTTACCATTTGTGATTCAAATATATGGCCACCGCATCGTAGGCGTGGGCTCGCGGATGGCGAGCAATGGGCAGCTCGCTGTCCGGTAAGGACCAGGCCCGGGTCGACGTTGTATTCCACGCGCGCCTCAAAGGGATGCCAGCACTAACTGACGGGGTAAGCTAGGGCTGATGCCTGCCAGGGTTGCGGGTTGTTCGAAAGAGTTGACATAGGCAACTGAAGGGACACGGGTGAGTTTTCTCAGTTGGTCAGTAAAAGTCTGACTCGCCCTCCCTCTCTGAAGTTATTTGATAACTAGCTGTCCGGCATCGACTTCGTTCGCGTGGTGTCCTACCCCTTACCCTACCCCTATCTTACTCCTACCCTACCCCTACCCTACTCTTACCCTACCCTACCCCTGCCCTACCCCTACCCTACCCTTTTTTTTTTTTTTGTTCTCGGGGGGAAAATCCTCATGGACATCCTCCGCCCTGGGGAAGGCGGAGGGGCATGCCGGACTCTTACCGGCTAAAAACCACCCCGGTGTTCCCTTCCTGTACCTATTGTCGGGGGTACGGGTATCGCTTGCGCATTCATCCGCGCCCCCGGCAGGTATTGGCCCGCCAGATGTTCGTAGGCGGGCCCCGTCACCCTCTGCGGATGCCACCCAGTGGCCGCAGGAACTCCCACTAAGAGGCGCGCGCGGAACACTACGCCGCCGCCTCGAGGCCTGTTTCTGGTCGGGCAACAGACGCCCCTAGTCTGTCGCCCGCAGGCCGCGCCCTATGGTGGCCGGAGATCGTCCGCCAACCTGCGACGCCCGGTGCGTCTGCTGCGGGCCGGGAGAGAGGTAACAGCTTCTCTCTCCCTTTCCGCCGCCTCCTTTAGCGACATTACGTCCTCACAAAAGGAGGCGACGGCCGTCCAGCCGCTCTCGCTCCCGACCATGTATGAAATAACGGCCGGAAGCGAGAGGTCGCCCGCAGCATCGACTGCCGCAACCAGGCCACGGCGCTGTACTGCCCAAGCTGGGCACTCCTCCAACGTGTGCAGCGCCGTGTCCTCGCGGCAGCTGTCACAATGGTGACATTCGGGCGTCGGCTCCCGGCCTATACGACACAGGTACTTCCCGAAACACCCATGTCCGGTAAGCACCTGCGTCAGCCGGAAGCTGAGGGCGCCCGCCGTGGCGTCTCCAGCCACTCCTTCATCACGGGTCTTACCGCCGCTATCGCGGCGTGCCCTACCCTACCGTACCCCTACCCAACCCTACCCTACCCTACCCTACCTCTACCATATCCCTACCTTACTCCTACCCTACCCCTACCCTACACGAAAAGAAAAAAAGAAAAAATATCATGAAAAGATGTATCAAACTACTGTCTGTCTTGTTATTAAACATAAAATCCTCGTAGAGATAAAATAAAAGAGTAAAGGAAAGACCGAACAATTGAATGATAGACTGATATTTTGACTGAGTTGCGTTTTGTTATACCACGTTTTATGTCGCGTCCCACAAGAACGACGGGAACGGGATAAAAAGTATCCTATGTCCTTCTCCTGGTTCTTAGCTACCTCTAGCAATTTCCAGCCAAATCGGTTCAGCCGTTCTTGAGTTATAAATAGTGTAACTAACACGACTTTCTTTTCAATATATAGATTGCCCACCCAAAAAAAATGAAGAAAGCAGAACGTATACTAATTAATAATAAATACGTATTGATTTTTTAAACCGTTTATTTCGTTTTTACTCAACTATTCATTCTTTATATTAAAAATACCTAAAATCCATCCTTATTATTTCAATTATTTATAGAATTATAGAGTCATTGCATAAGTATTAATAACTAAGTACTCCCTGTACATATATTTTGCAAAAAAAAAAAATGTGGTTGTATGTACATTTTTTTTAGGTTTTTAGGGGTGTAACTCCATACTAACTGCGTTAATAATAATTATTAACTCTCCTACATAATTATGTATAATTAAATGAGGCAAAATACCGCTAAAATTGAAGAACTTCCTAGTAACTCAATTTTATAAATATAAAAACATTTTTGCTTATTTTCAAAAGTATGGTTTGATAGTATAGCAATGTTTTGGGATATTATAAACCATAAAAATTAAGCAGTTTATATTAAAATCGAGTGTATCGATACTAATATTGCTGACACTGTGGGTAATGTGGCTGCGAAGCTATTGTTTAGCTAAACTATTATGAAGTATCTTTAGCAGTCCTTTTGTTGCAGGTATTTAGCTATGGCTGACAAAGAGCAAGTTATCCAAGCATTGAGAGCTACTCTGCTATCTGTTAAAGGAGCACTGACAATAAAACAATGTAACAGTAAGTTTTATTTGTTATTTACTAGCTTTAGCCCGCGGCTTCGCCCGTGTGGAGTCCGGAAATGGTCCAACGGGAACGGATTACTGGGATAAAACTATCTTTTAAGTTTATCTAGGTTAACTATCTCTATACCAAATTTCAACCAAATCCGTTCAGCCGTTTTTGCATGATTAGGTAGGTAACAAACTTCCAAATATACAAAAATTCATCATATTTATAATAGAGCTGTTTTGCATTAAAACAAGCATTGGTAAAGTAGCATTGGTTGAAGAAGCAGTCTAATAATTTTGCGTTTCAAATGCTACAACAACAGAATATATGTATATGGGGCGTTCTACTTTTCTACCGACAATCTGAGTGATAAAGAACAATGTCAGATGTCCATAGTAACTTTGGCTCAATATTTATTTGTCATAGACAGTGAAAATTGTTACGTATTTTTGTGTAGTTTAATGTCAAAAGATTTTCTGTGATTTCCACTTTTACACTGAACTTCTAAAAAAGAAGTTATTCAGGCATTTTAAATTGGAGGTTATGTATTTTTACAGAGTAGGTAAATTAAACCAAAAACACAAAGTAATTGAATAGTTTTATTCCTTTTCACCATTATCATTCATTATCATCTATTTAAGGCGTTATCTATCTGTTATTTAAGGCGTGAGACCTTACACGATGCAATGAATGACCGCAACCAATACAAAGATTTCGATGCACAATTGATTCTGTTGGCGCATTGCTACTTGTTGGATTACTTGTTTGTTCAATTAATAACCAACAGTAATGACAAACAACACTGGCACTTGGAATCTAAAACAAACAAAATACAGTTGTGTTGCAAATTAACATTTATCTCAGTTAAAACAGTTGACATTCTATTTATAAGAATCGTACTTTACCTCAGAAAGTGAAGTCCATTGCCGTAACAACGATCGGACATCGTCAGATTCAACTAAATGCTGTTTCATCCGGAAAACATTTATACCACAATTAATACAACGTAGTTGATAGGACATTGTCAGAAAATGTGTGGTATAGATATAACACAATAAGTCTTTAGCGCAAACGCAGATGAATTCGAGAAGGAAACAAACGTAACGTACACATAGAAAAACACCGACAACAACACAAGATGTTTGACAGCTCACTATTCAAGAGCGCGCGATCTTGACAGAACTGCAGAAGACGTAACCTAACAGGGTTGCCATTACAAGGCGATGAAGTTATCGAACACAGATCAGGAAAATCGATTTCTTGAATTTCGTTTTTATATTCATTAAAAAACACTAAATGTATTCTATAATAAACACGATAAACGTATTATTTAGGTAAAAAAATATAATAATAAAAGACAATTGTGAGGTGGTAAATAAAAAATAAAGAGTAAATCGCTTTAGTTATTTAGAATAATCGATTACAGTGGCAGAACAGGTAACTCCCTGACACTTTTTTTTATTTAGAAAGAAAAACCTGGAATTCAAGAACATGATTAGTAAAATAATTACTTATTAAAATGATTTTCTTTTTGAAAAGTTCTCGAAAAGAACTAAATATTTTTTAATAAGTTGGAATTTTATATTTAAATTATTGTAGGTAAAAACTTCGTGTCCGTGTGAATTTAGTTTTATAAGTTGTGTAAGCCGAAACCTGACATTGTTCTTTTTTGATTAAAAAAAAAAAAAGTATTTCTTTTATAAGATGTATTTTTAAATCATTGTCCAGTTATCGAAGATTTCAGAAATGTATAATGCATCGAAGTTTTATTTTATATCTTTTATTTATTTTAAGTTTATCGGAATAGTAAGAAAAAATAAACACATCAGTCACAAAAAAAATATATTCATTAGTAAAATGTAATGTAAAATCAAATTTTCAGTTTTTCTTTAACTTTGCTTAACTATAGTCTGTTTTTTAATCTCGTAGACTAAATTGACACATGCAAATGTCAAAATTACAAATAATGTTGCCAGCTCTTTTGTGCAGTGTTGTACCTACGATACCGGTTTGTTGAATCGTAACTTTTTATCTATAATAGACGAATTTAAATTTCATTCAAAGTTTTATATTTAAAATTCACGTACGTACACACGGCTGCACGACGTGCTACAAACTGCAAGGGAAATCTGACCACGCAACGCCATGCGTAATCCGACCATTTAAAAAAATCCAAGATTGGCTAAAATAAAAAAATATTTCATATGACGAGACAATGTTAAAGCCCGAATTAAATGAAATTGCCCGAAAGCACAAAAACGCCCAGGAAAGGTATGTTGTCGACGAGATGGCTGCTGAACGGGGTGTCACTATTTTGCGACTGCCCCATTACCACTGCGAGCTATACCCGATTGAGTTGGTCTGGGCTCAAGTAAAGGGGCATGTCGCTAAAAATAGTAAAACATTCAAAATGAATGAAGTACGAAGCCTTTTTGAAGAAGGGCTTCGTCAAGTGACCCCGCAGCGGTGGAAAGACTGTGTAGTCCATGTAATTAAATTTGAAGATCAAGTGTGTCATCTGGGCCATATAACCGACGACATTACTGATAGGTTTATCATAGAAGTAGGTGGCGATTCTGATGATTCAGAATATTCCTCAGACATGGAGTCATTATCTGAATCAGATTAACGCGAATACCTGTAATTAAGTTATGTAATTAAAAATATATGTTTTACATTATAAATTTTATATTATTACGTTTTAAATAAGTACCTACACATTATTTCAGGATAACTTATTGTAAAAAACGATACTTGATTTTATTAACGCTAAGTTTCGGTTGTACCACATCACTATTTAAGAATTGCAATAAACTGACAACACTCGTAATGTCAGTTTAGTCTACGAGATTAAAAAACAGACTTTAGAATATTTTTTATTACAAATATATAAAAAATGACATTTAATACCACTCTGTCACAGTTTATTTGTGACAGAGGTGCCTTGTGACAGAAGTGTAAAATAATAGTGTTCGAGGATTTTAGCGTTCACAAAATTACAAATTGTTCGTAAAAGTGGGTGAATATGACAGATTTGCTGGGAAATAATAATATTACATATATAAATATTAATTACTAGGGATGCCTCGATACGCCTTTTTGCCGATACGATACCGATACCGATACTCTTATAAAAATATCGGCGATACCGATACGCTTACTGAATTCAAAAAGGAAGGTAGATTAAATAAAACACAATTAATTAATAGTTTTAGTAATCAAAATTAACATTTATAAGATTTTTATGGAATTACCAATTGTCGAAATTTCAAAATGATTCCATATAGCACTTTTGTGTTTTGAAGTTCATATGACTACTATTTATTTTATTTGACTCAAACGACTAGTTATAAATGACATACAATACACAAACAATTACGATATGTAATTCTTTATCTTATTTGCATGGAAAAATACTACGCGCAACAACATTCAACCTAACGAAATGGGATAGATGTGCGAGTGCGAGGCCAAAGCGGGCGGGCGAAACAAAACACTGAATAAAGCGCGGGGTTTCCCCGAGCATAGTTAGTTCGTGCCTCGTTTGCAACGACATAGACGGGACAACACGCGCGTTTACATTACATTTTTAAAGCGCGAAATTTGAAAAGTATCGTTGAATCGGCCATAAAAATATCGCCGATACCGATATATCGGCAAACCTGAAGTATCGCCGATATATCGGTATCGGTATCGGAGGCATCCCTATTAATTACAATAAAATTTTAAAGTAGTAACTTACGTGACAGAGCGGTCGCCGAATAAATACACGCACCTCTGTTCACTTCCTGCAGGCTAATAACTCGGCTCGCTCCTGGGTGGGGCCTCAAGGCGTGAGGCCAAGGGGGAAGAGGAAACCGTACTGTTGCTTAGTGTTGAAGGTCAAACAGCTAAGAAGCGTTTTTTGTTTTGCGAAATGCGTGACGGAAGATAGCAAGAAAAAACATACATAGCCGGACCCAACGATAAAATATTTTTTTGTTTAATAATGTGAACCTTTACGTTTATTATATTCTAATAAATTTAATGATAATACATATTTCAGAAGTTCAATAAATAATTTTATATAAATTTTTATATTTTAAATTGTTTTATATTTATGTATTAAACTAACACACTGTAAAAGTAATAAATATTATTTGCATTAAAAATTTTTTTTTTCGTGACAACTTTTATAACAAGACTAGGTATAGAACTAAGTTAACTTTATTTATACATTAAAATCGCATGTTGTTATACAGGAGATTATCGAGAGCTACAAGGAGAGTGGATACCATTCAAAAAACTTGGCTATCCTTCGTTGGATAAATTATTTATTGATGTTCCCGGTTTTAAAGTGACCCAAGTAAATGGTGAATGGTATGTTGATGCAATAGCTAGTCAAGAAACACAACATATTGCCACTATGGTCTCACGACAGAAACCAAGCAAAAAGGCGACGCCGAAGTTGAGCTATCTAGTGAGTATGATAATTTTAACTATGTATATAGTTGGACTTTTTGCATTCAGTAACTTGACAGTTAGGGCGCGTTCACTTGAGCGCGAATTTTTCCGGCGTGACTCCGCGGTCTCCTCTCTTTTCACAGAGACTTATTTGACCATACCATACCACCGTTAGGGCAGACGTGTTTTTCAGTGGAGACCGCGTATGCAAACCTAAGGTAGGACGCCTTCAGGCTAGATGGAGCGGTGATCTTCGCAGGGTGACTGGTAGCAGCTGGATGAGAGTTGCCGAGAATTGACCTGAATGCCGTGCAATTGGAGAGGCCTATGTCCAGCAGTGGACTGCTGTAGGCTGATGCTGATGGTGAATATGAACCACCAGAGTTTAGTCGAATTTTTGGCGAATATTCTAAAATTTTTTAAATTTTGCTTTACTTTTAATCTTTTAGTGAGTAATATTTTTGTAATCATCTCTTCCTTTCTTTTGATACCAAGTTATTAAAAAATAGATACAACTACACTTTAATGGTGGCTAGAATCTGCCAAGTTTTTTCTCGTGGTGTCAAGACAAATCCAAAGATTTTAAAACGAATCGAGCTGGTTTTGCTTAAATAATTGAATCAATAGGAATTTACGTTTAGCAGTAAAAACTTATTTTTACCCGACTGCGTCAGAAGGAGGGTTATTTGCTGACAGAATGACTGAGTTATGAAAAAATACTCTATATTTAATCAAATATTCAGTTATATACAAGTCTCATTAAGCGTGGAGTTGTGGACTGTATTTGCTATTCATTAAGCATATTTTCTAATATTCATTCTTTTGCAAAAACATTCACTACCCCAACACCATTGGTTACTACTACTTATTACATTATATTTTAAACTGAAAAGTTACTCGAGAACTCGATTAAAAGTCCCAGCTATAATTAGGTATTTTTTTTTTGTGGTGCCTTGAATTTCTGACCAAACTGAAGTGAATCCCTCGCGGTATTTGGTACGAATTTTCCCCGCGCAGATTGTGTCAACTAACTTGTATGCAGGTGTCCAAACTGGCACGAATAGTCACGTGACTTCTTAAGCATTAAACCATGAACGCGTGCAGTCGCGGGATACGCCATAGGGTGGTTGGAGCTTAAAACATATTGTAATTTGTAAATCTTTTGATATACTTAGCCGGTTAAACTCAAACTCACACGAAACGTTATACTTTTCTGAAAGACAATTAATATAATTATAATCAAAAGATCAGTCGTGATGAAATTATGCTGCCAGCATAATAATATATCTTTTTACAGAATCGATTCCCAAAAAAACAAGGATCCTGGCGAAAACCAGCTTCTGGCTACACACCTAACTATAACAACCAGTACTCCAATCAATATTACAGAGCAAAGGGCAATGCTCCATATAATAATAACACTCAATATTATAAGGTAATTATACATGTTTTTAATTTTTTTTGACAGGTTTTTGATAATTCTCCCTTTTATACCGCTATTGTAACCAGTGTAGTTTAAAAAATTAAGCCCTTTTTACTAACACTTAGAAACATCTAAATATTATTGGACTGTTTGATTTTCTTCCCTCGGGGCTTAGCCGAGAGTTGAAAATTCAATAGTGCAATGTTGACAGATAACTTTAATTTTTTTTTTACAGATTAATAAATACAGTTCAAAGTCGAACGAAACGAAATTAGTGTCGAATGTGAAACAAACTACAAAGCCGTTGAACGACCATGTAGAAAGGGTATCGAAAAGTTCCAATTTATCATCACAAAGCTTGAGAGAAGCTAATAATATACACACTGAAGAGGTATGTACAACTTAAAAACTTAATCTTAGATAATTTATGTAAACAAAGAAAAATCACTGCCAAAATGAAACGACCCTAGTGCAAAACGTTTTGTCAGCAAATTCAAAAGAAAGAAGAAAGAAAGAAAGAAAGAAAGAAAATACATTTATTTAGCACAAAAGAGATTATTTGACAGCGATAAAAAAGCAAACATACGCAAAGAATGAGGTTTTTCATACAAACTGTTTTCCGCCTTTTCACACCAACGGGAATTGATTAGGTAATTATTGAAATATCGTTTGATACGTATCCATTATTTGACCCATATAGCTTATTTATACCAATTTTCGAGTTAATCAAAGCAAGCAGTAACATCTTTCCCTAAAAACTTATTTACTCCTTTTCACCCTGTTAGGAGGGTTTTATTTCCGAGAGCAAGTAAACACGTTATTCTTAATTTGTTGTCATTCATGTCCAAACCCAGGCCATGGCAAAATTCATTTTACTTTTAACCGGTGGCATTACGAGTAAACGTAAAGCAGTGGTTGTTTGTCACATAGGGTCACTAATTGTCTATTCATTAACAGTATCTCTAAGGTCCTCAGTTATGGATATTCAGATTGACCGAACGGTCTGATATCAGGCCGTTCGGCCATAAATAAATGCTTCTTAACTTCTGAACTGTTCTGTCACAAATTATTTGGCTGGCATCTTTATGCGTCACAATATCGTCACTAAAAACTGGAGTAGCAGCCAGCTCCTCCCTACCTCGATTGGCCGAATATTCTGTTAATACATAATTTTTTTGGTTAATTGTCAATTAGAAAAACAAAAAATTCGCAATGAGTCTGTGAAAAACATTTTTCATGAGTTCATCGATTCCCGTCCCCAAGATTTATTTAGCGCAGCCTAAATGTACAGACGCCAGCACATCAAGCTACCCGAAACTGTCAAATTTTCCCAATCAACTTTGAACCTTGTGCTTTAGCGATAAAGTTGAAACCACAGAACAGAAAAAACAGTAGAAGCCGCATAGCGTTTCATCAGTATCAGAACCAGCGTACCCAAACTCACACAAATACGGGTTAATTGTATTTCGGAACACTAAGAAATCCTTGGTGTGATTGGTAGTTTAATATTTAATGAAAGTACGAAGTACGTCAGACTACGCTTATTTGAAAATAAACCACATTGAAATGACAATAGAGTTGTTTATTGTCTACTGTTCTATGTATTTATTACCTTTTTCGTTTAAACCGCACACGAAATAGTTTAATGAGCAAGTTACGCTACCCGCCGCTAGATGTCACTATACTAAATGCATTCAATTTAAAGCTGTATTTCGTTAGTATAAAGATTGATATTTACGTAACGAGGTCATTACAATTCGTCCTCCACTAGGGATGTACCACTGTCATTGACTTATTTATCGATATTTCGTTTTATTTTCAAACAAAATACAGTCAGTCGATAAATATTATTATTTAAAAACGATCAAAGCTTATAAATTATAAAAGTGAGAATTAAATTAAGTAATACAAATAAAAATAAAAAAATGGTTTGATTAATTACACAATCTGACTGTACGAAAAAATAGAGTAAATATGTCAATATTATTAATACGTAATAGTATAAGTGATTAAAGTGAGTCTATTACTCTTTTCGGGTGGGTCCGCAAAGTTCGCCCGCGAAATTTAAATTTTCTTAAGTGTCTTGCAATTTGCAAGTCATTGTCAGGTTTTATCTTGCTCAAAATATGATTCGCGCCCATAACATATATGTATTTGCAGAATCATAATCATTGGAATCATTAATACATCCCTTCTAAGTTAGATTTGTTCTCAAATGTCATGATTTCACGAAAAAGTCATTCAATAGAAAATTTGAATTTCGCGGGCTACTAATGTGGATCTACCTGAGGGAGCTAGAATCTCAAAAGAATCGCGGTACAACAACATAATGTTATGAACAAATTCCATCCATATGATAGACAATTGTCCATTGGACAACAAAGAAATAATAATACAACTATGTACCTACTTGAAAATGTATAATTCTTTGTTTTGGCACAGCTGTGTCGGCTAGGTATTTTTTTGGGCTTTTAATTAAAAAATCTACTTCTACGAAGTGATCTGAGCAAATTGTACTAGTTTTTGCAGGAAACCAACTTTGCCTTCCAGTCGCTTCAATCCATTTTTCTTTCCTGTCTGGGTCCTTAGGAAAACTAAAATCACAAAATACCACGAAACCCACTTTTTATAGGTTTACTTTGTGAATTACACTTATTTGATTACCTTTTCTCGATTAGAATATTACGAACAGATTTCCTATATTCATGATTTGCTTATTTCAAGTTTGGATAAGGCAGAATTAGAAAAAAAAGGATTAAACAATTCATGGAAATGTGTTCGATAACTAATACACCAAAAACAAAAACAGCAAACGGTTAAATTATTTTTCCCGGTATATCATAAAACACAGAGAACATAAAGTTTAAAATATCGATAACTCATTATCGATAACGGTAATCTCTAATTGAGTAGCTGACTGTGCCTTGTGCATAGCTGGAATCTTCGCGAACAATATGTTTGAGTTTAAAAGAAAGTAGACCTTAAATTGAACAACATTAAGTCAACTTTTACTTGTCTTGTTTAATAGAATATTGTTTTTCAAATTTTAATCGAAATAAAATCAATAAAGACTTACCGATGATATGATATACCTCCATTTGATAAATTTTTGGTTTTGCTATCGTGTTTACATTCTAAAACAGCACAATAAGGCATTCTTGTATTTTTTTCAAGTTGTTTTTACCGTGACGGTTGTAACTAAACTGATGTGCGTGGTGTATGCGCAGGAGCAGACATATGCGGACCTCCGCAAAACTCGGGGTACGCAGGCCCCGCCTACTTGCGACTTCTACTGTTTTTTTCTGTTCTGTGGTTGAAACCCTATTAAAGAAATTTGACAGATTGTAGTAGCTTGATGTGCTGGCGTCTGTACTTACATTAAACTGGTAAAGGTGCATCAACCATAATAACAAAACAATTAGTTAAAAAACTTGATCGGAGTTTCAATAAAAATCGGCGGCTTCATAGGTCCTAAATATTTTTATCTACCACAAATATTTCTGTAACAAAATTTATTTATTAGAATATTATTATATTTTTATGGTAACGACATTGGATAGTCATAATCTGTTTTTTATCTTCAGCTAAAGCAATCAGCACGCACGAACCATGATATGGATGTTAAGCACAGTGGCAAAGTTTCAGCGTCGCAAAGACTTTCAAATTTAAGAGATCGTCTTAGTACGGTGGATCTTATTCCTTTGCAGTTGCCAGCTGTTAGTAACGAATGTTTGGTAAGTAGAAAAATTAAAACCCGGCCAAGCGCATGACTGACCACGCTCAGTCAAGGGTTCCGTAGTCGGGATTAATTTATGCGCATGCACAATATTGATTTAGAACGTTCGCCCGAATGATTTTGGACGGATGACTTGTCGGTCGAAAGAACGGTTGACCGAAAAACGTTCATTCGAAAGATCGTTTGACCGGATTATCTGTAATCATGTAATCATGCACCAACCGGGGGTTGTCCTTTGGTACGTAATTTAGACAACCCCCGGTTGGTGCATGATTATTGCAGGCTAGGAAATAAAGATTTTTGACTTTGGGTTTGGACGCCCAAAGTGAACTGGTTATTTTTATTTGTTCAGGATAACAAACAATTGCGCAATGCTTAATATTTAGGTACAGATATTTTATAAAACACTTAAGTAATCACGTAACCAGCATCGTTATCCACAAATTAATCCAACTGTAAAAATAGTTTGACAAGATTCAAGCAAACAGCAAACAATTATTGTCTATCATAGATTAACTAGGTTTGGTGAAATAACATGTGACAAACTAGATGCGTGAATATAACAACTAAAACTATGTGGTACCTATTTGAAAGGATTTTTTATAAATACAATTTTTAAATTGTACGAGTGACAATGCAAATATGTATGTCAATATCAGCAAAATTGTCGTTGTAACTTACCATTAGTCGACGTAAAGGAGCTCGTTCTCCTGCGTTGGTTCTGCACCGCTTCGGCGCGAATAGACTGTGTGTGTAAGTACCACGAATACGTTGGGAGCGACTAGGTATGCGAAGGTATATTTGGTTTAATAGGTTATTACAATCAAATTTATTGTGACAAATCTTGTATTGGAATGATTGATCGATACAGTCTCCTTTGTTTAAGAGTTGACAGGGAAAATTTATCTAGAAGAGTGTGATATGATGACCACCTCTTAAATAATTTATAGTTAAGAAACCTAAGATAAATTTACGTTGTACTGATTATACTGTTATCTAGAACTATGGTATGACCTTGTCTGCTGTTTGACCAATGTTATTATAATACATGGGTAAAATGGCAGGGGGTGATTTGCATACTTAATAATGGGCCTCCGAAAACGGTATCTAGCACATAGTGACGTAGCGACAAGGAGGCAACATTTCCTGAGGTACTTGATGAGTGGAGGGGTATTCTACGGCTATCAGGACAGTCCTGGAAGTAAGGTAATAATATCTGGGGATCTGGACTCGGGAGCTTTATTCTTCCAAGCACGTTTGCTTTTGCGAATCGCTACTCAAGCCGGTCAATAAAGAAAGAGGAGGGAGCTCTGTTCCTCGTCGGTTTTCTCTCCGACCGGGCAATAAACGCAAGCCAGAGATGACGAGCAAAACTTTTTCCGGGTCCGTGGGGTCTCTCCGTCGCTACTGATCTCTCTTAGTAAACTACCGGCACAGACCTAGGGTTTATTGGAGCTCACAAGCCCCACCAGGTCGTCAACGTAGAGATACGGCGGACTTTAATTTCGGAAGTCGGTGTCGTTGGGTTCGCATTTTCGTTGTTTGCCACCGACTTCCGAAATAGAAGTTATTTTTCACTTTGCTGTAGTGTCTTTTTTAATTGTTTTTTTTTTATATAAAGTTTTTATTTTTCACTTTTAAATTGTACTTACCCTACACAAATTCGTATAATACTACTTGCTTTGTAAATATCAGTGACAGGAAATCATGTTATCATCATCACTACATAGTATAAAACAAAGTCGCTTTCTCTGTCCCTATGTCCCTTTGTATGCTTAAATCTTTGAAACTACGCAACGGATTTTGATGCGGTTTTTTTTAATAGATAGAGTGATTCAAGAGGAAGGTTTATATGTATAATAATAATAATAATGTTTCCGTGCTAAGCCGGGGCGGGTCGCTAGTCATCAATATAAACTAATTGGCAAAACAACGTATTATTGAAGCTAGCTCAAAAACTACCCAAGCAAAGTTAATAAAATTTGTATGGGACCACCCCTGAGGACCACCACCCTGAGGAGATAGGTACTCTATTCATTAAAAAAAGAATTATTGAAATCCATATACAATTGCCGGAGATATCGCGTAACAAACATACAAAAAAAAACTAATAGTCAAATTGAGAACCTCGTCCTTTTTTAAGCCGGTTTAAATAAGGAGCCATCAAGGTATTTTTCTTGAAGTAATTAATCTTTTAACTGATTATTTATTGAATTGATCAAGAATGCAAATCCATTTAATTTAAGTCGATTTTACCATTCTTTCGCTCTGAGGCGTTTATATTTAGGTATCTATATTAGTGTAGTTGAGTTGTGTCGTGACAAGGATAATCCAATCAAACGAATTTGTTCAGGAGTTCGTCATATCACAACGAGTTTTCCATGACTAACACTGTCCCAGAAGTCGTCACGACACAGCACAAACACCACACAATAATGTGAATCTGGCTTAAGTATTATATTATTATCTAGTGTTACTTATAAACGGGTTTATTTATAAACGTTGCTTAAAGTTAAGTAATGATGAGCGACTGTTTAAGGCAGTGTTGCTATCGTAAAAATTTGAATTGCCGTATTTAATAAAAAAATGTCTATTCCTCATTTGTTTTTCTCCATAAAGGTTTCTTATCATTTCTATTAAGTACCTCAGATTCATGTTTATCTAACTAGAGCATACTTGTCCTTGCTTCTCATTTTGTCACACTTGTAGGCACAGATTAGGTACTGATATGTAGGTGGTATGGTACTCGTAGGTGAAACAGTTACGTTAGTACATACGAGTACGTGGTGTCATTTGCAACCTTTTCATTCATTTTTAACCAAGGCGAAAGAGATGCCACTTTGGCGGTAGGTACAATGAATGTTTGTTGTAGTCGGGATTTTTCCGCCTTTTTTTTTTTTCAGGATGGGAAATCATCAAATGACCCCTCCCGCTCTGGGTGGAGCGGAAGGGAGTGTCAGACTCTTACTGACTAAAACCCACCCGTGTTCCTTCCTTAGCCCTTTATGTTCCGGGCCAGCGGTAGGTAACCCTTTCGGACAATCCCAAAGACCCAGCAAGGATTTTTCCGCCTGTGCTCATAAAATTACCTGTGTACGTTTCGTTTCATTCATTACGCTAGTGAAAAACGTTTCGTTTCACCTAAAATAGTCAATTGCCGTATTTTGTGATACGGCAATGGGAGCGGAGTACTGTCGTATGTTTTTTGGAAAAAAATCGTGGATTGTCGTATAATACGGCAATTGCCGTATCAATAACAACGTCGGTTTAAGGCCTGCGCAAAACGAGGGACACTCCCCGGCGTACTCTTTCGTCCTTCAAAATAGATCCATTACAACTGTATTGAATAACGCACACAATGGGTTAAAATACCGCGTTCCAAAAGTTCCCCGGCCAACCGAGGACATCGATAGATCGGACTAGACGCAAAGCACGGGGGAGTACCTGAAAAATCTAGAACTAACGTGAATGGGCGTTAGGCGCAGTAAGCAGCTACAGCGAACTTTAGTCCGCGTTGAGCGCTCGAGAGTGACGTACCGTGTATTCGCGACGATAACGATGACGTGAAATCTTCTCTTTTTCTTAAACTTCATGTAAATAACAACATAACGTAATCTGACAATATTTGCTTCCATAGTCTGCGCTTCACAAAATTTCCGAACAACAAGTGATTGCACACCGTGTGAGTTGAGTCCGTGGCAAGTTCGCGGCGAACATTTTATTCACGATTCAGGGATTTTTGTCCGCTGCGGACAAAACTCCCTCGTCTACGCAGGCCTTTAACCATACATTTTTGACGTTTAAACGTCTCATAACTTTAGGCAACGTTTATAAATAAACCCCATTGAGTCAAAACCTTATTTTAAAAGGAAACTACTCAGATTCAGTATCTAAAGAGCCGAGTCCACCCCCCCTTGAAAATCTGTTTTGGTTCAGGAAAGCAGTGGTCCTGTAACAAATGTGGTGCCGGCTCATAACTTAGAACCTCCACCTGATTCTACATCATCCGTTGACAAATTGGAATGGACTTGTAAAAAACTTGGGCTTCCAGAACCTGTGTATAAGGTTCATGAGATACGGCCTAAACGGGGGCCTGTAAGCTACGACTGCACAGTGAAAGTAAGTATTTCATTTTCATAAATGTACGAGCTGTGGGAATAGAACATTTAACGTACTTACGACATTACATGTTCTGTTCACTTTTACCCGGTTTCGAAGATATGTAGGCACGGAATGAAAAATTGACTGCCTATCTAAATAAAGTACCTGTACTCAATAGTTGTACGCCCATAACTTTTTAATTGCGTTTTGAACCCTTGGTTGAGGCAGGTGTCAAGGAAGTATGTCAATTTGAAGCAAGTAAATATTGTTATCGTTTTGGACATCACCAGCCGCGTCTAGAATTTTCCTTTCTCACCCAAAGTATGCGGAAGGAAATATTTCTAAAAAATATTGCACAAGTCTAATTTACGTGATATTTTCATGAAATAGTCATACCTAATTTAGTTAGAACTTAGAAGAGTTGTATTGATGATTTTAATGATAATTATTTTATATTCGTTAGGTACTGTCGCGAATCATATTTTGATCAACATACAACTTGATACTTCAAATTCCAAAAATAGTAAAACAATTTGAATATCTCTGGCTACTATTTTAGAACATTCTCCATAATAACTATGGTACATTAAACGCATCTTTGTTGGTGCAAAGCCCTCTTCCCATAAAATCTTTAAAAGATAGCTTTTGAGCAAGTTAATTTTTAATCCATAGGTCGGAGCATCGTATTGTATTTGCTCGTATCCTGACTCATCACCATCCGAAGAATTAACGAAAGAAGTAGGTGCTGTCAAGTTACTTGCGGTCATAGAAAGTTCCGAAGCTGGCGGGATGCCTACTTCTTCAAGCAGCAATGCTATAGCATGTCTCACAGAACTGGTGTCGGAACATGAAGCTGGACTTTGGGCTAGTACAGTACCACATCTGTACAGGTGAGTGCTCTTACTTTTATAGATAGACTAGCTGCCCGGCGCGACTTCGTTCGCGTGGTGTCCTACTCCTTACCCTACCCTAACCCTGCCAAACTCCTACCCTACCCCTACCCTACCCTAACCCTGCCAAACTCCTAACCTACCCCTACCATAACATACTCCTACCCTACCCCTACCTGCCCTATCCCTACCCTAATCCTACCCTACCCCTACCTACCCTATCCCTACCCTACTCCTACCCTAACCCTACCCTACTGCTACCCTACCCCTACCTACCCTATCCCTACCCTACTCCTACCCTACCCTTCTCTACCCTACTCCTACTGCTACCCTACTCCTACCCTATCCCTACTATATCCCAAGGGGTAGCCCCCCCTCGCTTAGGGGTATTAAATATAGTTTACGTCCTATTCTCAAACCTACTGAATATACTCACAAAATTTCATGGAGGAGGTTTGATACAAACACTGTGACACGAGAATTGAATATATTAGATAGATAGAATACTCTTTATAATGTACACCCATTGATATATTAAATAGAGGAAGATATGCCACGCGCTAACATCGCGACCACAAAACCTGAGCTCGGCGCACAACTACATGCATCGAAACTCATACATCTGTGATAACAGTTCCGATACACAAGGACAGAGATAGGAGCCGACGCTGTCGTGCGAGTGAAATCGCGTTAGTCGCCGAATAGTACTCCTCGCGTATGAGTCTCGTAACTCGCACATTGCGTGTGTATCGTGTTTCTCACGCATATCTATCTCGCTCTCACAAACATGGCGAAGTAAACATTAAATATAATAATAACAAAAATAAAATACACAAACCACACAATTAACTTACATAATTCTCAACAAATTAACTTTTTTGGCTGTATTTACGTGTGTAGTAATCCCGTGTGTCTTATTATTTTCCTTGTATTATTAAAACACTTTAGCTGCATAAGAAGTCATTTTAATACTTATTTATTACAAAAAAACTGAAATTATTGAGCTGTATGATCAACGATGTTCCGTGCGCGACTGATTGCCTACTAGCTGCAATCACCCAGTTTAGTAGGAACAGGCGCTGTGACTGAGTAACGTATTTATGAAAATAATATATCAATGTGTACACCATAAATCCTATTATCTAATCTTCTATTTATTTATTTTTACGTCACATTCACAGAAAGGGTTTTAGGCATCGTCCTAATAGAACGCGAATGCGCGATCATCGTAGGTCCGCGCGAATTTTACTCGTACGAACGCACGATCAAAAATATTGAACTCGAATAGGTCTCCTAACTGACAATCGCACGACTGAAATGTTTGAAATACTATTCGCGCGAACCTAGTTCGTACGAACGCGCGATTACACAATATTGAACTCGAATAGGTACCTAACTGACAATCGCTCGACGCAGTCGCGCGACTCAAATCGTAATCATAAAAAACTTATTAACAAAAAAATTAAACCGCCGAAAAAACTGAAAAGCAAAATATAATAAACGTTTTTTATTTAACCTTAAGGCGAAAGCGCCAGGGTAGCCCGCGAAATTCAATTTTTGTTAGGTTTTTTGCAATTCGCTGGTCAGTATTAAGTTGTACTGAAAGAATAACTGTTTCATGAAGTCATCATTCTTTGGAGTTACGTGGTCTTAGAGAGTTGTGTTGATGACTTTAATGATTATAATTCTGTAAATACATATTTGTTATGGCCGCGAATCATTTTGATCGACGTACAACTTAATAATGACCAGCAAATTGCAAAAAACGTAAGAAAATTTGAATTTTGTGGGCTACCTTAGCGCTTCCCCCTTAATACAAGTGTTTTTTTGTTTTAATTAGATAAGATCTGATTGTAATGTATAAACATTTTCCTATGATATTCCAACACGAATATGTGTATCATGTATTATAGAAAAAAAAACATACGTAAATATAGCTGTTGTTTTCGTCTTTTTCTGTTTTTTTTTTTAATTTAATTAATTATTTTCAAACAAGTAGTTGCAGCGTGGACTGGTACTCAGTCAATACCAACTAAAAGTAATAAAAGTTTTCATAGATAATTATTTCTGGGGGCCTAAAAAGGCCACTTTGACAGAATCATAAAAGGATAACATTATGAATCATAATATGGCAAAGACAGTCTGTTGAGACCGCTCGCGCTCCTCTCAACATCGCCGCGCGCTGGCGGCAGTGAACGAGGGTTGCGGGGACAGCGGGCAGTCAGCCGGCCGACGGCCGAGCGCGGGCCCCCGCGCCACAAAGCCACGACAGTCAGCTGTTGCTCTCCTTCGTGCACAAGGAACATATTTACTCTAGGAGAAGAACGTCAACTACGAACAAATAAAATGGTACGGTTTTTGGCGCCACCTAGTGGGTGCCCCCAAAAACTTGTGAAAGCGGGATATTCAAAATCGATTTCTTTGAGATGTTTTCTTTGAGATGGTCCACGAAAGCAGAACTGAGAAACTGTAACCGATGTTTAATTGTGCTACTTTACTGGTTACAATTTTCCAGCTCCGCTTTGGTGGTCAAGCAGCCTTATTGTTTATATTAACTTAAAAGGTGGATAGGAGATAATTCTTCTAGTAAAAAAGTTTGAGTTTTGACATAAATCACAATTTTTTTGTCAAATGTTTTTACTAGTATTATTATAATAAAAACAGTAGTGTGTCTTTTATGTCAAAAGTACTTTATTATAAATTACACAATTGGTATTGCATACATAGGAGCTATCAAAATGGGCAACTGAATTTATACCTATCAACAAACAACATAAACACAAACTATAATCACTATCTCGTACACAACACTCAGGTGATTCGGCACACAGACGGTGGAACGTAGGCTCTACTCAACGTCGTTAATACCGAGGATAACACTTAACGTTGCAAAAAGAGAATTCACAAGAAATAACATCAATATGCTCTTACGCCGGCAGACATTTTTCATGTGAAGTGGTATTTGTGGGGCTGCCATGTACATTAAACAAAATCGTACCCACCTAATCTTGTAAAATTAATAATTTTAGAAAGAAAGTAGCCTCTGCCCGTTACGTTGCAGTAAATTAAATTTATTATTTATGTATTGACTTGATTGGTAACCCTTTTGTTTATTTAAAGTTAAAACCTATACGAGCGTATATCTATTATATTCGGCATGAATTATAGTTATATTTATTGTATTCTAATAAAATTAACGTTGAATAAATATGCGAAATATTATGTCGGCTAATTTGTTGATTAATAATTTAAACAAAAATGTCGCTAAAACTACCAGATGGTAGCTTTTTAACACCTAAGCAACTTTTTAGTTTTACTAATGTTGCCATCTTTGAAAACGTCATTATTAGAGACCGAAGCTTTTAGGTCTTACATAATAGAGGAAAACTTGGCAACACAGGTCTAGCCCCCGTAGGTATTCCAAAGTTTACCCAATGAGTCGACCCCGCCTGTTCGTGCACGGCTGCGCTCACGCGTCTTAATCATTTTCCTATTCATATTGAACCGACCGTTGTTATTTTATTTCTTTTATTAATATCATTATACTTGTTATACAGTCCACTATACATTCATTTTGCTCCACCACTGACCTATCGTCGCGAACACAGTCCGTGTTTTTCTTTTTTTCGCTGCACTACGTAGGTATAATCAAAGAAATTGGGATTGGATTTGGATTGGATTAATTGGTGTTTTAGCACAGACAGAAAAAAATAACTGAAAAATCCTTCACCAATTGGATTTGATACGATTAACTTAACAGTTAACTGTCCATTATGATTCATAATGTTATCCTTATATGATTTTGCCAAAGAGGCCTTTTTCGGCCCCCTGGAACCTGAAAATACCAGAACCAGAAAATAATAAGAAAATACCAGAAAAAAACTAGTTTTATTAGGAGTACGTGCTTCTTGAAATCATAGATTTGAGGAAACTACGGGTCTATGGCCACTTCAGAGAATATTATTTTTATAATTATTATTTTTGTTTTTTTTTGTTCCGTACCTAAAGGGTGTCAACGGGACCCTATTACTAAGCCTCCGCTGTCCGTCCGTCCGTCTGTCTGTCTGTCTGTCAGTGTTTCATGAACCGTTATAGGCAGATAGTTGAAATTTTTCGAAAATGCGTATTTTCTATTGCCGATGTGATTTTTTCAGCGCATATTATTACGGTGGTACGAAACCCTTCGTGTGCGAGTCCGACTCGCACTTGGCCGGATTGACCTTGACTTTGGAATGTTAATGTTTATCGCTGGAGATTTCACGTTGCATTGTTAATTTGATAGGTTATTTAAATGATAAATTATTTTATTTTGTAAGTAGGTTTACACAAAACACTTTTACACGTCAATCATATTTTTTAAACTAGATGAGGTTGGCGTTTCCTATCTGAATACTCTGAGAAGAAAGGCCGAAACAAACTTAGAGGTCATAGTCTCTTTTAAAGTCCATACATAATCTTGGTCAGGTTATATGAAGACGATGTAGGTCGATGTCTGAGATGGTCTTTTGAGGAAAGAACCACACAGATTGAGAGGACCTGTCAGTGCACGCATTTGTCAGAAATCATGCAGCTCAACTCAAGACTTAAGGAGCTCAACGATTCGACGAACAATACCAAAGAAAGGACATTTGGATAGGCCACATAAATTACTCAAACTGTCAGACCATGGAGAGAATAATAAAAAAATATAAAATGAATAAAATAAGTGACCCACATCGTCTTCACATTCACAATAATTAAAATAATCTAATACTTTACAAAGTAAGCAAATGTCAATGTGTATAAAAAAATATTAATGTCAATGTGTATTAAAAAAAACATCAAAAACCCTCAAAATGCAGAAATTGGAAGCAGCTCAATCCCAAGCCTGTTTGTCCTCAATATATTCTTTAACAGTATATAATGCTTTCTTGCACAACTTACGTTTATTAGATCTTGAACGTGGCTTGGTAGTTTATTATAAAAGCGTATACATTGGCATCTGAACGAGCCACCTATTTTCTTGAGCCTTGTTGTAGGTACAACAAATTTGTGTTTATTTCTAGTATTTATATTATGGATATCACTGTATTTTTTGAACAATTTTATATTTTTATGGGCATATAAAAGATTTTCATAAATATACTGAGAAGGCACAGTCATTACATTAATCTCTTTAAATTTGTCTCTGAGAGAGTGTCTCGGACTTAATTTATAAATTGCTCGAACAGCACGCTTCTGCAAAACAAAGATAGTGTGAATATCGGCGGCATGTCCCCACAATAGAATACCGTACGACATTACACTATGAAAATAACTAAAGTACACTAAACGGGCAGTCTCTATATCAGTTAAATTACGAATTTTTCTAACAGCGTATGCTGCGGAACTTAGCTTTTTTGACAATTTATCTATATGTGGACCCCACTGAAGCTTAGCATCCAAAGTTATGCCCAAGAATACTGTGCTGTCTTCAGGATTCAATTCCTCGCCCTTTATCAACACATTAGTTTTCACCTGCCTAACGTGGGGTAGCGTAAACTTAATGCATTTGGTTTTCTTCTCGTTTAGAAGCAAATTATTAACATTGAACCAGTGGACTACTTTCGAGATCGCGCTATTTACATCGTTAGTAACCAACTGCTGACGTTTAAGTTTAAACAAAAGTGAAGTGTCATCTGCAAACAACACTATAATATCATGATTATCCTTTATGAGGTACGGCAAGTCGTTAATATAAATAAGAAACAAGAAAGGACCAAGAATTGAGCCCTGTGGGACTCCCATCGTTACTATAGATCCGAGTGATCTTTCTCCATTAACGTCAACGCTCTGAATCCTTTTACTCAAGTATGAAGTAAGAAGATCCAGAGCAGTATTCCGGATACCGTAGTGGTGGAGTTTCCTGATTAAAGTTTCGTGAAAAACGCAATCGAATGCCTTGGACAAATCACAAAAGATGCCCAAGGCATCGCATTTATCTTCCCATGCATTATAAATATGTCCTAAAAGTTCAACACCGGCGGCATCAGTAGTTGAACGACCCCTTGTAAAACCGAACCGAATTTCTTTAAATTTAAGGTAATTTAGTGATCTTTGTTCATTGATTGTTTGGCGCCGACTCGTATACTTTCATTAGTTTAAGAACTTAGTTATTAAGGTTAAATAAAAAAGGTTTATTATTTTTTTCTTTTCAGTTTTTTCGGCGCTTTGATTTTTTTGTTAAAAAGATTTTATTTCTCGCTTTTTAGTGGATCTGCTTATAATTTATCTAAGTAACAATGGCATAGTGTCAACTTGCGCATCACCTTTTACAAAATATTGCTTTTCCCGATGCAGGGATGTTAATTGTTGAGGAAGTTCTCCTGGTATTCCACCATCAGCTCCATTTCACCATTCGCATTGTGACGAGCATAAATTTCATAGCAACCATATTAAAGTAATCGAATCGCAACCCGTGAAATATTTATCATTCAGTAGTTCCGATGGCCATCTGTTTTCATCATCAGCTCCATTTTACCAAATGATGATTTCCGAGAGCAAATGCTCAAGTTACTTTAAAAATACCCAACTAGCTATAGGTTTGCCTATAAAATTTCCATGGGATCTTCTCATCAGATCCCAACTTGATGACAATAGGACCACCTCTAGAGAATACCCTTTCAAACGAAAAAAGAATTATCAAAATCGGGCTACTCTGTAAAAAGTTATGCGTGGTCATACATTAAAAAAAAATATATATAACGGAGAAGGTATAGTGTGTGTCGTTATTATCAGCCATATTTTAACTATTGTGGGCGTAGTATGTGGGTAGTGTTGGTTATTGCGCAATAGGAAAACGGTTTGCAGTTCAAATCAGATTATAATTTCACGAACAAATTAATCACACTAGCAAATTACACACTGTAGGTACACGACACAACCAGATACGGAACCCCGGGAACGCGGGACAGTTTCTGAGCGCATGTTGTCCGTACGATGTCCAATGTCCAAGAGCTAGTGTTCAAGAGACCTCCACATCGTTCTGTCGAGCTGTTTTCTAACCCCCACGAACTCAGGCTAGACTCTATCAAGCGCCACGAGATGGCGTTCCGAATAATCAAATAAATGACCGGATGCGACATATAATAATATATACGCGTCGACTTGAGAACCTCCTCCGTTTTTTCGTCAGTTAAAGATGCAGACTCAGCTTCTCGTACGTCAAAATATTGATTGTGAAATTCACCACGAATTGGTCTCATTTTTAACCGACTTCAAAAAAGGAGGTTCTGTATTTAACAAAGAATTTTGCGGCCCACGTTGTTTTTTTTTTCATTGCCATCTAAACCCGCAAAAGATGTCATCCAAATATTTCCCCACAGCAAAAATTGAGCGTCTCTGACGTCCATGGTTGTTGGTACCGACCGTGCCAGTGCCAGACTAGGTAGTCCACAGTCGCTCGCGTCGTAAATTCGCGCTATAATCACGTATTCGCGTTCTATTAGGACACCCAGTTTTTACTACCGCGCGAACACGCTACGGTCGCTGCACTTACTCGCGCGATGATCGCGCATTCGCGTTCTATTAGGACGATGCCTTATATGACACAGCTTGATGATAAATGAATAACTATTAAGAGGTTATTGAGGACCTCAAGTCAGAAACCAGACATTAGCTACTTTAGTGCAAACGTGCATTATCTTTTGCTTTCTTTTATTCTTGTCTTTGTGTTTACTACTGTATATGTACATGTTTTTTATTCTATATTGTTTGTCCGTTTAGAGAAAAATACAGAGAAAATTTACCAAGTAACTGGCAAGAATTAGTTGAAAACTGTCCGAAGATAATAAAAGATAGAGTTGTGAATGGACTTTTAGTGCTTCTTCCCAATAAAGAGGTACGTATCATATGAGTTCATAACCTAAAATCATGATGAGATCGTGTTTATGTCGTCGGCATATTGTATGATTCGCCATTATACAAACGGCATCGTCCTTTTGCAAACGCAGTTTATGAAATGTCGAAGGCAAATTGTAAAAAGCCAAAGCGAAATTGAACATGCGTCATTTTGTATCCCAAATCATGATAATAACGAGCAATAAAGTTATTATGCCAGTGACCATCGCACAGACTACTTAGTCCAGTTTGGTTCGGAACCTTAGTTGTGTGAGCCCGACTCGCTCGTGGCCGGCTTTTTTCCATTGAATTTAATAAAACAGACGTGATGATAACATCTGTGTTATTTTTTTTTTGGTTTCCCAAACACTGACTCCTGGCAAAATGAATACGATTAGAAGCATCAACAATTTGCCTTTGGCAGTTTGCAAACGGATGGTGCCGTTTGTATAATGACGAATCATACAATGTGGCGACGATATTTACATGGGTCGAGAAATCATAATATGTAAAGGGCTTTAAATCTATTGGCCTCGCCTTGATCCGCCATTTTGATTATTTTTCAAAATGGCGTCGCACGATAATACCTATATTTATAGATCGAGGACATATAGAGGAACAAAAAATTTAACATCATAAATCTTAAAGTGTCACATTACCGAGATAAATAGAGTTAAGGATAGCTATAATGAGTGCAAATATTTTCACCTAAACATTAATTAACGTTGAACACCGCTTCGTCAGATGATGAAAGATGTGTTACAATTATGATTATTACTTCAGTTATGTAATCACATCGAAATATTATTATTAAGTAGGTATTTAAGGTGATAGGACTTGGAAAGGAGAATCTATCGAATAAAAACATTTTGCCTTTGTCTTTGCAACACCGTCATTTTTGACTTCTTCGTAAAACACCATGATACGATGACTTTTGTTTGACTGAGAGTTGTGGAATTATAATTTAAAACTTACTACAATTGTAACGCTACCCGAAAAAGAACAATGAAGTCTGTTGTTCAATATCAGCTGATGATAGATAAAGAAAGTAATAGACTCATCAGCTTGTGAGTCAGATAATAGGGTAGTTGACTAAGAAAATATATTTAGTCCATCAGTTAGATTACTAAAAAATATTGTATACGTATTTTTTCTTTTGTCTGGCAAACAAAAAATTACGAAGATACAGCGCTTGGAAATTTCGTATGACGTCACGCCGTGCTACAAATTTTAGCACGTTATTACGTCAAAGCCCCCCACTCCTGAACTTTGATGTGATATATCTTTGTAATTTTTTATCTAATTGATAAAACAAAAAATACGTGTTCAATATTTTTTAATAATCTTACTGAGGGACTAAATCGAATCGATTTATTTTTACCCAGGCAACATCCCTATTATAATATCATCTCTACCTACTATTTGGTTGCTTTGTTTGCGAATGGCATTGCTTCGCTAAAGGTTAAAGGTAAAAAGGAAGGTGTTGCAAAGGCAAAGTCAAAATGTTTTATTCCATATATTCCCCCTTTTTAAGTCCTACTATAGAGGTATGAGGAACAGGGTGTAAAGTTCACTCATCCTTCAAAGAAAAGGGAGGATCCTCTTGGTACAGGATACGTAGAAGAAAGACCTTCACCGATCGAGTAACCGGACGAAATGTGTTTTTTACGGAATAAAATATGCTAACGAAAGTAACGGTGATGGGTTGCCTAATGAAATCCTGTCAAGGATATTTTTAATTAATTATGTAATAGGTAATTTTTTTTCGATATCTTCACCGATAGCGTAACCAAAAAAATTTAATGCTAATCGAAAGTATGGAGTCTATAGAATATGCAAACATAGGGTTGCCTACCTTTTTCTTGTCAAGGCTATAGGGTTGCCTAGTTTAAAAAGGTGATTCGAAAATGGTACCTTCACCGATCGAGTAACCAAATAAATTATATATCAAAATGAAGATTATTTTTTTGCGAATACGATGGTACAAGGTTGCCTACGAAAAACCTGTCAAAAATCAGGGTTGTAAGGCGTTGAAATTTGAAAATTGAAACGTATGAAAGTGTGCAAGAAAGAGAGACTCCACATTATATCCAGTGCGATAAAAGAGGAAGCAGCATTGCAGCTGTTCGCGCCACATCAGATCCTTGAAATAGTGCGAGAGAGAGAGCCTATACGTAATATCAAATGCGGTAGAGGAAGACGCACCATAGCGACGGGCTCCGCCCCTTCTGGCCTATGAAAGAGAGTGCGCATGCTCTGTACAGTTGACAGATCTGTGTATGAATGTCAAGCGTTGTTTTGGAGCAACTTCCCGCCATTCTTATAGAAGTAATAGCGTGCTACGGAATATAAAATCGTGCTGTTTATTATTTTTTTTATTGAATTCATTAGTGAATTTTACTTACAAATTAAAAATCTCGAAAACGTGCTTTTTATGTGGCTTGAAAGAGTCCGTAATTGACTTTGATGATGAAACGCTAAAAAACTGCAAATTAAAGTTGGCGTTTCGGATAAAGCATTTAAAAAATTTAAAAAATATGCGTATAAAAATTAAAATAACTATAGGTTAAAAATTTTTGTCCTATATTTTTTATTCTATTTATAATAATTTATTTTCTAAAAAAATGTGCCTAGTTTCTGTCAATTTCTGTTTTGTTACAAATAAAATATAAAAAATTTATTTCAGTAATAATTTGGAAAATTATATATACCTAAGTATCACTTATTTCTTGCTCTGCAATGAAATTATTGAATTCTTCAATGTAAGTTTTTTTTAAAACAGTTATTTTCTTGTAACACTGTGAGTGATAACCAACTAAATCGAGTGATATATCAGAGGGGCAATTCTCGTAATTTTAACAACGTTCACAGTCTGATCTCAGTCTCAATCTGTCAAAAAATACTTTTAATTTCCCTACATTTTGACAAGTTTTTGACATTTGCTTGTCGCCGAGATGAGACTGCGACTAGATTTTGAACGTTTTAAACTACGAGAATTGGCCTTCAGTTATGTTCACATCAGACAAACAGCACGATTTTATATTCCGTAGCAAACTATTACTTCTATGAGAATGGCGGGAAGTTGCTCCAAAACAACGCTTGACATTCATACACAGATCTGTCAACCGTACAGAGCATGCGCACTCTTTCAATTTTTTTTTTCAACCTTGCCCCACCTTAGGAATTACTCCTGTATCGTGGGTACGTTTACGAACATTTAAATTCACATACACAAACAGCCAGACTCGAAACAATTACCTGTAGGCAATACAAATATTTGTTACGTGCGGGAATCGAACCCGCGACACGCAGCGCAGCAGTCGATCGCTCAGCCACTGCGCCAACCATGTCGTCGTTTCATAGGCCAGAAGGGGCGGAGCCCGTCGCTATGGTGCGTCTTCCTCTACCGTATTTGATACTACGTATATGCTCTCTCTCTCGCACTATTTCAAGCATCTGATGTGGCGCGATCGGCTGCAATGCTGCTTCCTCTTCTATCGCACTGGATATAATGGGGAGTCTCTCTTGCACACTTTCATACATTTCTATTTTCAAATTTCAACGCCTTACAACCCTGATTTTTGACAGGTTTTTCGTAGGCAACCTTGTACCATCGTATTCGCAAAAAAATAATCTTCATTTTGATATATAATTTATTTGGTTACTCGATCGGTGAAGGTACCATTTTCGAATCACCTTTTTAAACTAGGCAACCCTAGGCCTTGACAAGAAAAAGGTAGGCAACCCTATGTTTGCATATTCTATAGACTCCATACTTTCGATTAGCATTAATTTTTTTTGGTTACGCTATCGGTGAAAATATCGAAAAAAAATTACCTGTTACATAATTAATTAAAAATATCCTTGACAGGATTTCATTAGGCAACCCATCACCGTTACTTTCGTTAACATATGTTATTCCGTAAAAAACACATTTCGTCCGGTTACTCGATCGGTGAAGGTCTTTCTTCTACGTATCTTAGACTATCTGACCAGACGGGTGTTGTATTTGTTGTATTTGCCCGATGATTCATGTCGGGCCGTTGTTTAAATGCTAGTTACGCGGTAAACTCTACTTGCGAGATGCAGGATTTTGTGTGACGTTAGTGTGACGCGTAGTTCGCATGTGGCGTTGTAGATCATACCGCTACATCACTCCCCTCCGGAGAAGAGGTCGATAGTGGGCTGAGTCTTGCATCTTACGATGCTTGCCAGGCCAGCTGAGGTTCCAGTGAGTCGGAACCGGTTGCCGCTTAGTTCACGGTGAGTCGGAACTGTCTGCGAAGATGCCCTAGTGAGTCGGGTTGGCGCTGCGTTATGCTCCAGTGCGTCGGATGTGGTACCTGCAGCGCTGGGTTGAGGCTGACTGCTGTCGTCGACCAGGAGAGGGTTTTTTTAAGGGCCCTGCTTGTGTACCGGCCGAAAGTGCAGTGTGCTGTGCCGAGGTTGCTGATGAGGCTGAGGGTGATGACCAGATATGCGCGGTCGGAGCATGCTGGTGGTCAGGATACCCGTTGAAGTCGTGGATGCTGTCGTATGACGCGTAGTTCGCATGTGGCGTTGTAGATACCTCTACCACAAAATACAGAGAGTACAGAAGTCAATCTACATAAAAAGTGCGCTCGAGCAACGCACACATAGAAACCGCTCACGGACACGATATCTCGGATTGGTTGGGACTAGTGCGAGCGCGAGTGCCATTCGCTTGAGACACGCGACTGTGAAGTGCAAAATGGAGCAACAAAAAATGTCTATCTAAGCTCGATTGATATACAGTGTAAACTCTTTATAACGTTATCCTTTATAACAATAAACTCCCTGTAACGTTGAAGTGAGCCCAACTTGGTTGGTTTGCATTAAAACCCACATATTGAAACACTCTTTATAGCGATACGTCATTCTCTATTACGAAGAAATGTGTTCGATGGTCTAGCTTTTGTTATCCTTAATTACCTTGAACACGTGCAGTATGACGCATTGTTTTCTCGGAAGTGATGGTCTTCGACCAAGCATACTGGGTACCTATCGTATTATCAGTCGTAAACCTACTTTGAAACTGTTAACATGGCCAGTAAACGGAAAGCGATTAGTGTTGACGAAAAAGTTTGTGTGATACGTGCGATTGAAAAGGGAGAAAAGAAAAGTGACGTTGGAAAGCATTTTATATTAAAAATTCTTGTTAATTTGGTTGTTTTTTTGTTCACTCCATATAACGATAACTCTCTATAACGACAAAAAATGCTCAGTCCCTTGAGTTTCGTTATAAAGAGTTTACACTGTAGTTTCCTATTTTGAATCAGTATAAACGAAGAAATATTTTTGCAAGATAAATTCACAATTTTGTTTGTGTAGATAATGTGTTGTTTGTAGTGTCATTTGACAGGGTTAGGTCTAAAACGGACAGGAAAAAATAAATTGTGTAAATAGGGTAATCCGCTTACGCTTAGAAGTTAATAGGAATTTTCGATGGTGAATATTGACATTGATATTCTAACATTATGTACTTAAATATAATTACCCTGTAACATAAAATTTTTGCATGCTATGTTTAATCTTAGCTAAACATGTTTGTGCCACTCTGACCTATGCTTAACACCATTGTATACCATGTTTTACGCAAATAAATTATTTTATTATTATTATTACAAATGTAAAATTTTATATGTTTTTTACCCGCGACGGTACGGAGACGGTATATGCGTTTGGGGTGAGAGGATGTGTGTGCAAACTAATGTTGCCATTTGTCTCCAAAACTACTAGTCCGATTTTGATGCGGTTTTCAGTAATGGGTTTGGATTTGATTGGTGCATATTCTTAGATAGGTGTTACGGTGACAACTCACAAGGGGGCGCTGCAGTAACATTTGCTTGTACAAACCAATGTTGCCATTTATCTCCAAAACTGCTAGACCGATTTTGATACGGTTTTCATATCTTTTCTTCTCTTTATATGTATAATGAACAATTATGCTCTTTAAAAAGTTTGAAATAAAAATCAAAATTAAAAAAATTGAAAAAACCCACGGCGGTTAAATGTAATTGGAAAAGGATAAAATAATTTAAAAACCCCCTACTCAAAGAATTTATGTAACGAGACTAAAACAGATAAATTCATATGGCAAGTCGGAGGACCTCTTAGAATAGAAGGTGTTCCACAGAACGGTCCCCCGACTACCATATGAAGTTATCTGTTTTCTGTCATTAATTAACGCTGAACACCGCTTGTGTTCAGCGTTAATTAATGTTTTTAATATAATGATATGAAAATATTTGGACTCATTACAGCTATCTTTAACTCTATTTATCTCGGTAATATGAAACTTTAAGGGGTCATGTTATATGACATTTTTTTTCCTCTATCTATATATATTACCGTGCGATACCATTTTAAAAATAATCAAAATGGCGAACCGGGACAAGGCCAGTCTCCATACATAAAAGTTCCAATCCCCTTTCACCTCGCAACTTGCGAATCGTCGCGTCAACTGAACAATCACCAGCTCACAATAACTGGCTGACGAGCTTTGCTTGAATGTAAGCACTAAGGTGCGATAATCGTCTGGTAAGTATCTTCTACGAGATTTGCATGGACTTTCTCACCTCAAAACGAATAAATTAATCCAATTATTTTTATTTTATAAACTTTGCCAGCAGGAAGTGTTTACTCCACATATCGAAACAACTGTATTAGACGATTCCATGGACAGTGACTTGCCACCATTACAATTTCCTGATGATGACTTCTGGAATGTCTTCGTGACCGTCGCTAATTCAACTCTTGAAATTTGGCTTCGAATAATTGGAGTTCAATATAGTGTGAGTGTTGTAAAAAGTAGTATTACTAAGCTATAACGTAGAAAGTACACTACTCAACAAAATCTAGGGAACAAGCCAACTATATCAACTTTAAAAAAAAAAACTTCAGGATAGGTACTGGTCACAATTTTTTCTTGAGGTAGGTTCCAAATGTTCAATATGGAGAAATCCAATGGATTCGGTCCGGTAAGTATGAAGAGTACTCTTCTACAGAAATAAACTTCGAAAAGAGATTGTATGAAATTTTGCGCCAGGTGAGCTTTGTGAGATGGTCCCGGGTCCTGTTGGAATGTCCAGTGGCTTGTGTTAAATTGATATCGTGCCCACGGTAACAATTTCATGTCCCAGTTCTTTGAAGATTAACTGTCTTTTGAGCTAGTAAAATTTTCTAATATTTTTTGACCATAAATGCAAACAAGAAAGCAATCTTACGTTCTGCCAAATTGCGTCGCGCTGCCCTTAATAAATAATTTGACTGTCGCAGCAGTGTTGAGGTGATAACACTTCCAAGTGACGGACCCTGTAAGTCTGATTGTCAATCATAAATTCGCGTAGTTGTATACGGAGGGAGTGGCGAGATTGAGCTCTTGAACACTAAGATTCCTGTAAAACCCTACTCAGAGCATCCTTCTTGACAAAACCTATCACGGAGGGAAAATTAAAGCAAAAATCACCATTACAAAACCATAAAAAATAATCAACTGCTATAAATTGTAAATTCAATCTATTTATGTTTCAGGATACCTTCGAAAGCCTTTTAGCTGACATGTCTAAATATTATGACCATTCTGGTTCACCTGTGGACAAATCAATGATTATCAAAAACGCTTGGTAAGACCGCTAAGTTTCTTTTAGATAAAGTTAGCCTATAATATTTGTGTTTTAGCATGGTAATAGGGGTCATTGACCAACGAAAAATTTATGGCATTCTTCATTAAAAAAAAAACAAGTCTAGAGCGATTTTAAATTTTCATCGGCGAGGACTATATTCGTCAGAGAATTTTAACACTGCGGTGTAGAATATTGCAGCTTCAGGTCAGCGCCATATCTTGACCGATAGTGGAACTAATGTAATTTTTGTAGATGATTTCTGAAAAAGTGTGCTATTTAGAGACATCGTTTTATTTTAACTGTTTTTTTTTACTTCTATCACATAGTATTATTTCAGATTTTTCTCTTTGCAAACTTCGGAGATAAGGGGGGAACGGTTTTTTTTACATTTTTCACTAAATGTCGAAAACTATGCGGCCTCAAAAAAAAAGAAAAAATGTTTGAGAATGTGCAAACAGCGCTCTTTCAAATGATACCTCACATGCCCTAGTAGCCCCACTTTGGATTTTTACAGTACCTACTTAACTGTTGCAAAAACAAAAATCCTTTCTTATGTTTGTAAAATAGTTGGGCAAACGTCATCTAATAGACGAAAAAAATATTATAAGATAAAAATTATTCTAAAGATGTCATAGCTATATCATTTTTCTATAGGTATGCTGTAAATCTAGATGACGGAGGCTGGCAACGTGCTAAAATATTGGAGATTGAAGAAGATACGGCGACAGTCTTCCTCGGTGATCACGGCGACGATGACGTCGTGTATATTAACAAAATAAAGATATTAGAGCCGCAGTTCCGGAAGCTCCCAGCACAGGTGAGAATCAATAGCGCTTCCGACTCACTTTAATGTGCAAATGTATTAAATACATTCATCATCATCAGAGATTCATCTTCACTTTTGAACAACTGATAACAAGATTGCGGATTATAGAGTAACGCGCACGTTTAATAAGCACTGCACAGTTCAATATCACAAAAACAAATCTGTTTAAAACACTTCTGTTCGTGTTTTCCAAAAATGTTTTAAACTGTTTTTTGTTTGTCCTTTGACATCATACTTTGTATTACGTCATGTTTATGTGGCGCGATCTCGACCGGTCGACCCTATGCTTTTTGGGAAGTTATTTTCAACATAATAATTAATGGGTTTTATAGTATGCGTAAAGTATGGGTGCGCCAAAGTTCACCTAAATTTTCAACTCCGATAATTGGAAATCCGAAAATGTTCTTCCTAACATATTTCATCCTAATAATAACAATTCCTAACTACTCTGTCTCTAATTTTCATAAATTCCGAAGCATTCAACTTCATGATGTCAGTAGCAATAAACATCTATTATACTTTTATTTGTTTTCCTATATTTTCTCAACATAACCATCTTTTACACTATTATGCAAATATCTTTTTTGTTTAGATTTCTTTTTATTCATAATAATCAGTATTATATCTAAGGCTAAAAGTGTCTTGGTGTTTTTTGTGTCCGACTAACCGTTTGTCGTAAAAACAATGTGGAAGGGATCCATTGGTTAGGTTAGAACTGTGGCCAACTACGCGCGAGCCGAGCGAGCGAAGCGAGCGGTGCCGCGGCAGCGGCCGGCGAGCGCTTCCTCGAAATTGGTCGCGAAATTTTTCTAAGTATTTTTTTCATTTTTTTGGGGGCACCCCAAGACGACACTCTGACCTGAATTTCATTAAGGCTGCAGTCTTGCAAAATTCACTCGCGGCGAATTATTTGCGCAACTTTGTATTTTTTTTTAAACAAAGCAATTAAATAACATGAAATTTTATTATTGCACATAAATAACCACAATATAAGTAATAGCTAGTTATTTTTTTTAAGTTCATTTAGATGGGATAAGTTAGGTAAATCAAGCGTTAAATACAGCTCTTTCGCGCCCAACATCATTTCGAGTTCTGTTTGGGCGCTTAGTTTAGGGCAATGAAGAATTAATTTGGAAATCTGTTCAGCACATATTTATCTCAACATTCTCGTCTTCAAAATGTGCTGATTAGTTTTTTCTAATTATATTCCATTTTCTTAATTTAGACGTCACAATTTCATCAAAATTCTCTGTTTTTATCTCTTAATAAACGGTTTTTTTCATAATAACTATGCGTCGTATGTATGTATTAATTAGATTATTTTAATGCCAAGAGTTCAATAAGCAAATACAAAAAAATAGCACCTAAATCACCTTACCCTAACAATAGTAATATTTTCAAAAGACCTACAAAAAAGGGGTTTATAAACAAGAATTGAGAGAGAAATTTCTTAGTGGCCACTGCACGGTCGGAGCGTTCAGACGTGTGGTCCACGACGAATTTTAACTGTTCCCTCTCGCTCTAACTTTGCTCCTGCTCTAACATAGGATGCGCACTGTTGTGTATCTAAAGTTGCTCTACTTTATTATTTTTTGTATATAATTTTTCGAGTTTTTTGTAAATATTTGTATATCAGTAATAGTTTTGTAAATATTTGTGTATCAGTAATAGTTTTGTAAATATTTGACTTCAAAATGGATCGTAAACGTAAAAAAAAAATATGCCTGTACAAGAAAAAGAAAATTGGCCTCAAACGTAGAATTGATGAAGAGAAATAGAATCCAAAGGTAAGTAGAACTGTTTACAGTATTCATGTTTAGGGCCTAACTACAAGGTCAAATTAAATTAGCTAGCGAGACTCCACAAACGTGATGGATATTGATATCTCAACACGATGAAACAGATTTTATCAACTCACACTTCAAGTAACAATACTACCAGCGGTCATTGGCCCCAAAAAATCATCAAATCTTTATTTTTTTGTATTTCGTCGTGTTTAGATAATATCGTATACAGGGTCAAATTAAATTAGATAGCGAAACTCCGCAAAAGTGTTGGGTATCGATATCTAAACGTGTGTGGGGGGCGTGAGTGTATGTGGGGAGGGCGTGATTATGTGTTGATAGATGTATCTGTATGAGGTATGGGGAGTGAGTGTGTGGGGGTGTGTGTATGGGGGGTGAGTGTGTGAGGGGAATGTATGGGGTGGGTTGTGTTTTTGGTGTTTATGTATGTATTAGATCGCTAGTCTACTATACTTTAGGGCTATTTAGACCAAAGTCGGATATCTTTTAGTACGATGATTTTTTACTAATAGGTACTTCTGAAAACTCTGTTAATAATTTATGACTTTTTTATTTTCACAGGTCCACTGCTGGCTCTCGGCAACCTTTTTCAGATGTTACCAACTTGTCAGAAGCTCGAAATAAATAAAGTATATCGAAAAAAATAAAGTATATTATTTGAGCGTTATGCGGCATTTAAGAGAGCAAATTCGAAGAAAAAGGCCAGATTTGTGGAAAGAAAATTGTTGGATTTTGCACCACAATAATGCGCCTTCGCACAAGGCCATCTTTGTAAACAAATTTTTGACCAAAAGCTCAACAAATACATGATTCGTGGTTATCGAGCAACCACCTTATTCACCAGATATGGCTCCAGCCGACTTCTTTCTTTTTCCTAACCTCAAATTACCACTTCGTGGCACCGTTTTCATTCGGTAAGACAAAGGAATATTCGCGGCGAGAACTAAACTCAATTTCGGAAAAAGCGTTTAAAAATGTGTTACCGAGCGCATACAACCTGAATCTCTTCAAAGAGAGAGTGAATAGGCTTCTTCTGGGTAAGCTCACTCAATCATCGACTTTGTCTCTGTCACCTCTGAGCTAGACTAGAGTCAAAAGCAAACCAATTCCAAATTTAAAAAAAATGTTTTGATTGGATTATTCGTTGGCGTAAGTGTATCGTTTCTGAAGGAGCATACTTTGAAGGCGATAAATATAAGTCTGCGATGAGCATGTGTTGGTGTCTGTGTTGTGTTGTGTCTGATGTGATGTGTAGTGTCTGTGTGAGCGATTTCATGGCGTTCTTTGGGACTAGCGCATTTTTTTTTCTTCCGTTGAGGGAATTTTTCAATTTTGAATACAACCATCTCTCGACGGTTATATTGGGGTAGATTTCTGATAATTCTCGTGGTCTTGTGGGTGTTGTCATTTCACAAAGTCTGCGGTAAAAGACGTGGTTCTTATTTCTTTTTACTTTTTTCTCAATAGGTTGAATTATATTTATGGCGGGTCTTTTAAGGCAGGAATCAATTAGCTCAGGGAGCAGACAATGCAAATAAAATTTTGTCAATGTGCCTACCATTTTGTAGTGCCAGAACGTAGGGTCTCTTTTTATATTATTCGACTTTCATTGAGTAGTCCACTCCAGCCCATACGGCATATAAGCACATATCCATCTCCGTAATGTTTAATTGGCTCTGAGTATGGAAATAATAGACGTGGTTTTTGTCAATCGCTAACGTATTTCTCCTAATGTTACATTTCCATTTTTTTTTCTTTTATCGTTTCTTCAGATTGCATATTTTTTGCAGAAAGTGGGCATTTTACTTCTACCAGTCCTGTTTTTCCATCTTTGTGTTTATAAATACCATCGGGACTGGCTCCTAAATATTGGACTGTTTGTTTAATATAAAGACCGCAGCTGGCAATTGTGACGTTTTCCTGCAGAGATAATGCTTTTTGTCCATTATCTCTACCATAATATGTGATCGAAACTTTGGTCTATCGTCTGTTTCTGTAGTTCATCTCTTTTTTGGTCAGAAGGTTCCGTTTATTTAAGGAGTTATTTTTTTGTCATCTGAAAATCTTCATCGGTCGTAACTTGTTTTTTGGTATTACTATCTAGCATGAACGAATTTATATAAAAACCGGAGGCGCGAAGGAAGAGCAACCCCCGCCAAGGTACCATTCAAATATAAATAAATATTGATTATTACTTAGTAGAGCAACTTTTCGACCGTGTCAAATATCGCTAGGTAGGATGAATGCGGGGACTGCAGGGAGCCCGGGTGCAGACGCACGGCGCGTGGACTCGCCGCACGCGATTCTTAAATTGTGCAATAGAAGACTAGGAAATTGCATGGGATAGATTTTTTTTTTATATATTTCTCGTGATGGTTATGATCAATCCTGTCACCCCGTTTCGGCTTGACGTTGAGTTCTGGGACACCCTGTATATGAAAAAATTAAATTTTTTGTTTACAATGTTCATATGATAGTCGTACATTTTAGGCCGGATGTGATGTAATTTCTTGAAACTGATCGTGTCCACATCCTGCGACTATTGTACCAACCACACCTTATGTATTTAGGTTATTTTTTTCTGGACTATTGTTTCCATCGATTACAAAATCATATTGCATAAACGACACTTCAGCGTCAATTTAGTCATTAGACCTGTCAGTGGTTCAGATATAATTTCAATCGACTGTAAGCCGCAATTCAAAGGCTCATGGGATGATAATTATATTCTGTAGTTCTTTAAAAAAATGGCTTACATTTACAATACGTCTACCAATAGATTTTAGTCTGAAACAAAATTAATTTAAGTTAATGGAACAAACTGTTCTATCTATTTCACTCAAGATTGTTAAAGAACATAAAGAACCTGGTATCTTCTGTTTCTTTATCATCTGTTATTTGGTTTCGATCTTGTTGCAAACTATGTTCAATAAATAGGTGGTGACTCTTGAGTACTTGGGGGACTCTTGGTAGTAGAACTGAAAAGTCACGAAGATCATTGTGTAAGTGTAATAAATAAATGTCGTTGTTGCTATTACCCAATTTCTTTCCTCAATCTGTAATATCTTGAGTCGTGAGTTTATTTAAAACAAAATTATACATGTTTTCTCCATAATTTATTATATGCACCGATTTTTGTTGTACGTTGGGTGATAATAATTTATTTATTTAAACTTTTCGCACAAAAAGGTACAAAGGCGGACCTAATGCCTTAGGCATTCTCTACCAGTCAACCAAGGGTGGTGAAGAGATTGTATGGCAGGTGATTTGTTTGAGAGGAACAATGACAAAAAAAAATCTATTAAAACTAGGCTATTTATTGGCAGTGGAGCTGTAAACAAACAACGATTTTATAATGCAAAATGTTGGGTTCAATCACGGAATAGAAAAAAAAGAGTGAAACTGTCGATATTCATAAAATAACCGCTGTCGCCAAACTGACACAATATTTGAGTGTACGTCATCATTGCGAAGTTCATTACCGCGATGTACGTTACTGCGAAAGTTTGTTATTGCAAACTTACGTTGCAATAACAAACTTTCGCTGTAACGTACATCGTAGTAAAGAACTTTCGCGATAACGTACTTCGCAATCAAGAACTTTCGCGATAACGTATTTCGCAGTAAAGAACTTTCGCGATAACGTAGTTCATAGTAAAGAACTTTCGCGATAACGTAGTTCGCAGTAAAGAACTTTCGCGATAACGTACTTCGCGCGCCTCAAAGAGCTCTCAGCAATCTGACGGAGCCCCCATAGAGGGCCAAACGCCTGCCCGAGTCGTGGGACTGTCTTATCAGGTAACCGTGACCCTGAAACGTAAAGGGCTATTGATGAACTCATTGGATGATACCTAATCGTACAGTGATTGTATTGTAATTCATTAATGATTGTATTGTGATAAAATTTAATTAAAATATTTTTGGAACAAAATATAACATGGGTGTAAAAATTATTGGAATCGATTCAGTTACTGATTCTGAACAAACTAGTATATTCAGGTTTCGCATATCCTAAAAATAATGTTGTAGATATCTACACAAACTTTATAAAAATAAAATTGACAAAATGTTTAACATCCATGTTCGTTACTTATACTTTCATACTTTTTGTTGACATAGTTTTACGTTCATAATACCGAAATATCAACCATAAATGATTTACAAAATAATAGTGCCCTTCAAAACATTTTTGTGTGACAATGGCGGATTGGCGGTGGCTAACGGCTTCTACAAAGGCAGACAATACGAACAGAATAATAAAACGTTTCTCCCGTTGAAATAGAGTTCATTATTAGTTGCGAGGTGCTCTTTTCTATGAAAATATTGGGCCGAAATAAGACCTTATTTTTATAAAGTTAACCGTGTAATTCGATTGTGCATCGGATTCTCAGAATAATTTTAGTAAACTGCGTACTTACCTAGTTTAGAAAAATTTTTAGTTTTCACCGTTTATGGTTTAGTAATAAAGACCTAATTCTCTTTTCGTATTAGTTTATGTTATAGAGTCTGTACCGTATACCTACTAATTTTGTGTATACCTACTTTAAAATTCTAATTGGTTGGGCTACCGACAATAATTTTGTTTCTTTCTTTCTTTTTAAAGAAAACGTTGCCCCACACTAGGAATTACTCCTGTATCGTGGATGCGCGACACAAACAGCCAGACCCGGAACAACTACCTGTAGGCAATACAAATATTTGTTCCGTGCGGGAATCGAACCCGCGACACGCAGCGCAGCAGTCAATCGCTCAGCCACTGCGCCAACCGTGTCGTCAAAGTGTGTTTGCGGAGAAAAGTATCACAGGTCCGTTCAGCACAGCGTCTCGTCCCGCACTGATTTATTGGGCGCCGGAGGGGTGGCTACGCGATCTGCGAGTAGCGATTACGTAAAAAAATCGATTATAAATAATTAAGAAAGTTATTGGCAAAAATAAGCCGAAGGGGACATCGGCATTACTTAATATAATATATTGGTGGCAATTAAAAGATCCTGTGATTGATAGTTTAGGAGAAAAATGGTAGTAAGTTACAAAAACAGAGGTCACTTTGCGTATTTATTTATGATATTTCAAATATATTTTTATTTTTTTTGAAGCGAAGAGGACATGCTTTATATTGTGTAGATTAATATATATTTTTTTGAAAAAAAATCTTGTATGGGTTACGGAATAAAAAGGTTCTAATGTATCCTAAATGAAGCCCAATTCACGTCTACCCACGCCTTAATATAAGACAAAAATTACTTGGTAAATGTTTCTTTCTGAGTATGAGTGAAAATATTATGGTAATTATGTTTAGGGATAACAGCGTTATGGTAAAAAACAGTAGGAGTTAAAATATACAGGGTGTTTGGCAGAACGTTAAACATACGAAAATGGTGGATAGGTGAGGTCATCTGCTACTTACTCAGCCCTAATTTATTTGGCCCTGGCGCACTGGATTATAAAAAAAAAAAAAAATGATTGAGGAGTTCCAATTCTAGCAAAACATCCCTAGTGTGTGAGCTTTCTAATGGTATGTATTTTGGTTTTATATAAAAAAAAAAATAAGAGTTATTTCATAATTTTATCAAGTAGGAAATTTTTGACGAAACTCTACCTTTACGGAAAGTTAAATGTTTTGCGAAATTTAATACTGCAAGGTTGGTAAAAATTAAATGATCGATTGAAATTATGCTGTACCAGTTTCGACAAAAAGCATTTACTCCAAAATAAATGTATTGAACATCGTACTATCGTATCTAACTAATGGTTGAGCTGAATGGTGCCTATCTATGCGTCATGTTCGTGAACGGGCGCCGTCAGTTGGGGCTGGTCATCACTTAGCTGCCTCGGCTTATTTTTAATTATTTTCATATTGAATTGTTGTTTTCTTACCATTTCCTGTACTCTGGACACTTTTAACGCGTACGTCTTTTTTACATCGTTCTCACATATAATTATAAATTCATATTATTGATGTAACGAATATTTTTGTAAAACTATAATTTAAAAGAGTGTCCATGGAGTTTCTTGCCCGTTCTTCTCCATAGGTACCTACGCTTTGGAATGGGCAACTAGCTTCATATTTTCTGACTGACCGACTTTTTGACAATTCAAAAGTGCCTGTAAATGGTTTAATTGAAATAAATGCTTTGAGTTTGAGTTTGAGTTTGTACATTTTGAAGTAGATGCTAATATAGTTTATGCACTTCAAGATGGTATGCGGGATTTTTCCGGCAGCTTTTGAGCGCGCATACCAAGCTATTTTTAAAAATGACATAAAAATGAATAAAAAAAAAAAAAACAAAACAGTTTCCGGCATGATGGAGAAATTTTAGCCCTCATCACACAATTCAAATAGGTATGCCAGACCCTTCCGGCAAGAAAAAGTGGTTTGCGTGATTTTTTTCTGAAAGCCAATAAAATTTACTGTCGAATACATAAAAAAAATTAATATCCGCGATGACGGTAAAACATTTTTCCATTTTTTTTATTCACATTGTTTCGGCAATAGGAATCCACGCATACCGAGCTTAATTTATTCCTATACTTATGTTATATTTATTTAAATAAAGTTTTTTTGATTCCGCTATGACGGGACTTTCAGTGTTTATCGGCTCCTGATTATTTGCAAAATAGTTGGGCAAACGTCATCTAAAACTATCCCAAATTTCAAGTATAGCATTAGTAGTCTTGAGATATCCAGCTGTGACAGACGGACAGACAGACAGTCTGAGTCTCACCATAAGGGTTCCGTTTTTGTGGTACGGAATCCTAAATCCTCATTCCAAGCAACACAAAATATGACCACAACCGCGAGCAGATAATACACAAATCCGCGAAGGTGTGTGCGTTACCCCAGCCAGAAAATGTTGAAAATCGTCATCTAAGTGCAGTAGATAATTAGATATACAGCTTCTGTAAGTGGTAAGCTGATAGTTTTTTAATTATTTGATAAAAACAGTTCCGGCTGGAGTAACGTTACCACAGCCAGATTTTTTGTTTTCTAATGGGTATGTTGAAATAAATGTTATCTAAATAATTCGATATCAATTTGGAATAAATGTTACTACTTAATTTGTATTTGTACTTGCTATGGTTGTGAAGATATTTAAAATCCTGCTGCGGTAACGTTTGCACGATTGCTGCATCTCGGAATTGACTAAACGGATGATTATAATTTTTGTACAGGACTTCTGGCTAATTAGTTATAATTTGTTATACAATAAAAGAATCCACAATAATGCACAGTTTTGAAGTTATTTTAGTAAATAGAAATATGCTTTCATATGCCCTAGCATTTCCAATAAGCGCTCCAAAGACTAACTTGAAACGTTATTATATAGGTAATTACTGCTTATAAATGGTACTGAAGTTTCATTACATAACATACCCGTTAGAAAACAAAATATCTGGCTGCGGTAACGTTACTCCAGCCGGAACTGTTTTTTATCAAATAATCAAAAAACTATCAGCTTACCAATTACAAAAGCTATATATCTAATTATCTATTGCACTTAGATGACGTTTTTCGACATTTTCTGGCTGAGGTAACGCACACGCCGAAGGTGCGACTCGACTACGAGTGTTACACTTATCCTCCCGAGTGTTCCCGAACGCTTCCGAGTTTTGTCACATATCCCTGTGTACGCTGAATGAACGTCTCGCGCAAACTTTAAAATTGTAGTTTGTGCACATCAGAGTCCTCGGTCTGGTTGATGGAAATTGGTAGAATATTCGAATATTGCAATTTTTGATTCGAAATAGATTATTATTCGAATGCAAGCCCTCTGCCAGCACTAACGGCGTGGCTTTGGCAGGCGATCCTGTGCCGGCTAGAGGGCGCGGAGGAGCTGGCGGCCAGCGCGCTGGGCGCGGAGCTGGTGCGGCGCCGCCTGCCCGGCGAGGTGCTGGTGGCGGCGCCGGGCCCGCGCCACGATCCCGCCGACCCTTCCGTGGCCGTCGTGCTGTACGACACCTCCACGCAGCGTGACCTCAACCTCAACAAGGAAATCGTGCACGACTTCTGCATTGCTGGAGCCTTTACGATTACGCAGGTACTCTTAAAATAATATATGTAGGGTTTCGCATCAACAAGGTAGGTACTGTCACGAGCATAAATATATTACTTTGAACAGTTCGACAATTACTTATAATACTTATACTGATTTCATGATTAATTCATAAATATTCTGTTCTCAAGAAGACAGCAAATATATGTACTTAATCATCTGTGGGAGCCATGTATGTACAAGAAGTGGCACAAATATGTGACATCGAAGAAACACCAAAACTATTCTGACGAGACAACGCCAAAATATAGGAAACGGCATCGGCTTCAAAAATGTGTGTAGGTACCTCTCAGAATGGATAAATAACAGACATGTCTTGCGTTTTAAATATCTGCCCACTCAGTTCAGTTAAAAGAGTGTGATACTTCGTTATGATCACAAATATCTGACACCACTTTGGCAGCGTATAAAACTCACAGTATAATGTTACAAGTTTTCTTCTATATCGCAATCAGTGCAGCAGCGTAAAATTTAAAGTCATAAACAGGTAAGATATTCAATCACTTAGTATCCTAAATCAAACAAATTAAAGTCAAATCTCGTCCTAAACATGGCACGTAAACCAGCAATTCAATGGCTTAATAGTTACGAGGAGTACCAAAACGACCGAAAAAAAAAACCAACCAAATAAAACGGACCAAACGTACCAAATAAAATAAAAATGGTTTTGGTCAAACATTGAAAAATGCTGCGCAAATGCAAATCAGTTGTTATTTAAATACCGTCTTCTTTTAAATTATGAGGAAACGCTCGCTCAAAATTTTGATCGATCGAATTACTTGCTGAAGTAAGCTGGCAATTGTGTCAATCCCAAGAATCAGGTGGAATTAAACCCCGGTTCGGTAGTACCGGAAACCATACCGTAGCTCAACCACGTGCGTGACTATTGTGCAGAAACCTTGCGAGGTGGAGGTGGGTTGCGTGACGGAGGAGGGCCGCGTGTGGGTGTCGCGCGCGGGCGGCGCGGCGCTGGTGCGCAACGCGCTGGCGCTGCTCACGGCCGGCGCCTACCGCCGCCCGCTGCCCGCCGCGCCGCAGGCTCCCGCGCCCAACGCCGGCACGCTCTACATCGTGCGCACACTCGCCGGAGACTGGTACGCGCCCTACACGACGCATTTTATTTTAGATTAATACTTTTAGCATCCGGTTAGACTGGAAGCCGACCTCAACATATTGGGAAAAGGATAGGTAGAAGATGACGAACTTCACAGCTGACAGACATTTTGATGGAAATAAGACTCGTGAAAATACGACATCGTCATTTCATCCCGTAATCACCCATTGCTGAGTATAGGCCTCCCCTTTCTTCTGCCATACTTACCTAAAGAGATGCATATTTTGTTCAGGAAAGTGTGTTTATAATATTTATTTATTTTATTACAGTAAGTTGTTCGTGCATAACATCCGTCTTTCATTGCAGTACTATTTTTTATTTCATAATTTATTTACAATATGAGTGTAAATGAAAAATTGTTTTTACTATTCTGTTGTCGCACAAGCCTAGGTGAAAACAACGATATATATATATAATATTATGTTAAACTTTGGATGTACGATGTCAAACACTGAAGTAATCACCCAAAGCCATTAGGATTGGACCGATATGGCATAAGGGGAACCACGTTGAATTGGCTCGAAAGCTACCTTACACATCGACAGCAATGTGTTGAGATTTCGAGACAAACAGGAAATCAAAAGCTTGCATTTAGGTCTCAGTATCGCGAAAATAACTGCGGTGTTCCCCAAGGGACCATACTAGGCCCGCTTTTATTCTTGGTATATGTGAATGACTTGCCTACTATAACTTCCCACAATTGCATACTATACGCTGACGATACGACCCTCAGTATTATAAATGAAAATGACGACATTGTTGAGTACCAAAATGAAATAAACATGACATTAAATAAAATTATAACATGGCTTGAACACAATAATCTTCATATTAATATTAATAAAACAAAAATGATACAATTCCGGACATATAACAGTACGCGTCCACGGCTTAAAATACAATATGGAAATGAGACAATAGAAGAGGTCGATTACGCAAAATTTTTGGGGATAATAATTGACAAAAACTGTAACTGGAAATCTCATATTGATAATCTATGTAAGAAGATAGATAGATTTGTATTTGTTTTATATAGACTAACACGTGTGGCTAGTGTTGATGCGGCACTATGTGCATACCATGGTTATGTTTCATCAATTTTGCGCTATGGCATTATAATGTGGGGTAATTCGGTTGAACTTAAAAGAGTGTTTCAAGCTCAGAAAAAATGCGTACGCTCAATTTGTGGAGCGCACCCACTGGATAGTTGTGTCCCATTATTTAAAAAACTTCAAATACTGTCACTTCCAGCATTATACATTTTTGAAATTTGTATCTTCGTACACCAAAATAGACATGAATTTGACTTATTTAATGATGTTGTATCCAGACCCAGCCGCAAAGTGCATATGCTTAATGTGCCTAGGCGTAGAATTAAATTGTTTTCTAATAATGTATACTGCATGTCCATTACTGTTTATAACAAATTACCTGATGGCTTCAAAACTCTCAGCCTCAGAACATTTAAATGTAAATTATTTAACTTTCTTTTAAACAAATGCTATTACTCAACTGAAGATTTTATGAATGAAAAATTATCCTAAATATTTGACATTATTGCTCATAAATCATACGCTGTTTCCTTGACCTTATTTAATTTTTGACTTATATAATTATTTTCTTTTACAACGATTATTCAATATATTTAAATTATTTGTAATTCTAATTCTAATGACTATAATTTAATTTTAATGCAATGATGACCCATAATTTTAAAAACAATATTTGTACGCCGGAAACGGCAGAATATTATGATCCTAACACAATGCTGGCTAAATGCACATAACAACTTTGTACAATATTCTGACAAATAAATGAATTGTATTGTATTGTATTGTATTGTATGATGAAAAAAAAAATCGACGAGCGCGTTCGTAACATGCCTTTTTTCTCCCATAGGGTTCGCTGCACCATTATAAGCGGGCTCGACGGTGAAGGCACTGTGAGGACGCAACTTGTGGACAGCGGTCTCATTTTGAGAGCGCCTTTGTCGTCACTCGTGCCACTACAAACTTTTTCACCAGCTCTTAATGCATTCCCATATCAGGTTAGTGCACTACATACCTAATGTAGATCAGATTGTAACGATTCGGAGTAACCTCTACCCGACAGAGTTAACATACGTAACTCGACACAATTCTCGTTAGAATTGTCTATATTATTTAATTTAACACGTCAAAAACAAATGATAAAACTGTTTGTTGAGGATCAAACGTCTATAAGCAAAACTGGCGTTCAACCGTCACTTCCATACTAAAGAACCTTCTAAACTGGCAATACTTTTGCTGTTATATGTGGTGCAACATTTTCAAGTACGGTAAAAAAATTGTACCTTCGTCAGTTTTAAAATTATATATTTCCTTTATCAAATCAGTACACATTACCTTTTGAGGCAACGGCACTGATCAGACTGTCGCATAGAAAACTATATTTACTTTTTAACATCAATCAAAATAGCATACAATTTTGTCGAGTTAACATAAATCTATTACCATTTTAATGGTCTGGCCGTTTTATGAAATATGTTATATATTTTTTAAATGATGGAACTTACTAGCTTAAAATTTTTAAATGCTCTGCCCAGAGATGCAACCACTAAGGATCGATAGATCTTATCGTCAATAGCAACTACTATCGCGACCAAAAAGTTTATCCCGGCAACAAAAAGATACGGTCATCAGAATGAGGAAAATGAGTGAAATCAGTCAACATTGATCTATGTAGATTAGGAGGTTTAGGCAGAGGTATATATCGCATGCTTAATGGAATACTGACTTAACTCAAAAAGATGATTTTTGGGAAATTGCTAAAGAAGATCTTGCTATGAGGATTTATCCTATTTGTTGACGCATAAAATTAAAACTGATTGAAGTCGATTATTAATTAATCACGATGCTTGTATTTTGAACGTATTACGAACGATAATCTATTGATGATATCTGAGTAAAAAAAAATATTAATCTCTGATCTATCTACTAATGGGTCAATGTTCCATTAAGCATGCGATATGTTACCAGCGAAACCCGATTTTAGGATGAACTAGTTTCGCCTAAGGCTAAGAACTCACGGAGCGATTTTCGCCCGCGCCCGCTGCGGTTGCGGGCCCGCAGCTTCTGTAGAATGCAAATATTTATATAAAAAATTAAAGCACATTTCACGACGCGTTTTACGCCCGCGGTGTACGCGGTTGTATGCGGCTCCCGCTGTACCGGCGGGCAACTAGTAGAATCGCGCGGGCCGCGGTTACCCGCAGCCTCGGCGGGTGGCGCCCGCGCGCTTTGCGATCGGTTGGCGGGCACCGCGGGGGCCGGCGGGCGGCGCAGCGGGACCTCAACTGATCGTTAACCGCCCGTCTTGCAATCTTGCGATCATCGCCCGCCACGTTTGCGGGCGATGATCGCAACCGCGGCGGCCGCGTAACCGCGCGAATAACCGGTCTCGTGAGTTTTGAAATAAAACCGCAGATCCACGACCGCGGCGGTTGCGGGCGAAAATCGCTCCGTGAGTTCTTAGCCTAAGGGTTCTCTGCGCCTTTATAGAACTTAACCATGGCTCAATTGTCACCCAAGTTTACAAATAAATATGATATAGAGCTATTTTACTATCCAGTTGTGCTACTTGGGATATGTTACCGGCCAAACCCGAGTTTAGGATGAACTAGTTTCGCATAGGCCAAACCAGTTCTCCCTACACGGGTTGCATGGTTGCGGTCGGTCGATAGGCGAAGGGCACCCTGAGTTTACGTTTGGTTAGGTTACTTTAAACCCTTTACCCAGAAATAGGAGCCCCGCGAAGCGGCGCTCCGTCGATAAAGGATGCAAGAGCGAGGGACAACTGGTTTGGCATAGGCGAAACTAGTTCATCCTAAAATCGGGTTTGGCTGGTAACATATCCCAAGTAGCACAACTGGGTGGTAAAATAGCTCTATATAATATTTATTTGTAAACTTGAGTGACAATTCAACCATGCTTAAGTTCTATAAAGGTGCAGAGAACCTTTATGGAAACATTATAGAACCACATGGAGAAAAATTGCAGCCTAATTTTGGTTCCAAATGGAATCCATAGGAGTTCTCGAGCCTACACTACCTCAAATGGCTTAGCATGATCCTTCGTTATGTCGAAAATACCGCAGCATCAATTTTGAAATAAATATATGGTAAATTCGAGGATTAATGTTAAGGTGAATGGGTAGTGGTAGACCGCGAAATTCAAATTTTCTTACGTTTTTTGCAATTTGCAGGTCAGTGTCAGATTCTATCTTGATCAAAATATGATTCGCGACAATAACAGGTACATATTTAAGGAATTATAATCATTAGAATCATTAATATATCTTTCTAAGTTAGATTTCTACCACCAACCACCAATCTCTTATGGAAAAGTGTTAGTGGTAGAAATCTAACTTAGAAAGATGGATTATTGATTCTAATGATTATACTTCTCTAAATATGTACCTGCTATTGTCGCGAATCATATTTTGATCAAGATACAACCTGACACTGACCTGCAAATTGCAAAAAACGTAAGAAAATTTGAATTTCGCGGTCTCAACTACCCATTCACCTTAAGTACTATGTTAGACGAAAACACGATTCCATAAAATTTTCTCGATGAATAAAATAAACCGCTGATATTCAAAAAATACTTCAAGTTAGATCATGAAACTTTCCATACTAACTGAACTAACTCTAAAGCAGGTCTTATGTTTTTTAATTTTTTTTAATTATTTGTATTTTCTCCGTAAAAAGCAAATACCTAAACTGTTGGCGCTACCTTCCGGCCCAGCACTACACTTTGTTTGTCTCGCTCTCACACAGTCCGCGAGCAGTATCGTGCGAGCGATATAAAAAAGTGAATTTTAGCTGAAATAGTATGGGCTCTTAAGTGGCAATTAGAACTATGGGTGTGAGTTGTGCGCAGTCAACGGTTGATTGAACGATTACTCAAAGGAGTCGCGGGCTCGATTTTGATGAAAACTAAAACTGCAGCATTGGATTTAAAAAAAATCAATATTTCTAGCCAGGAAACGAACCTGCTGATTTTGAAAAAAAAACCACTGTATTATTGCACCATTTGATAGTGTCGCTAATAAGGATCGAATTCTGGGAAGTATTGCGGCGATATGTGGTTGCAATACTTGAAGTATTGCAACCACACATCGCCGCAGATCGGACGAGTATGCCCCGAGACAGTCACGTATTTCCTCCCGCCAGACGCTGTCGGTGCGCCTGGGCCCGGCCGAGCGCGCGGCGGGCGGCATGGCGGCGCGCCTGCGCGAGCTGCTGCTGGGCGCGCGCGTGCTGTGCCGCGCGCTGGCCGCGCCCGCGCCGCAGTCGCCGGGCGCCGCGCCCAGCGTGGAGCTGTTCGTGCGCACCGGCCCGCAGAACATCCTCGCCTCTGTCAACAACGCCATCCTCATGGAGTACGATTTCCTGCAGCAGTGCGTGTCGCATCGTTCCGATCTCTACGAGTATTCGCGATTCGTTCGATCGAGATCGTTGCCGACGTACGCTTCCCGTCTGCGAGCGCGAGCGTATTCTGCATACCACTCGAACAATATTTAAATTATACAAGCTTTATTTATGGAACTTACTTCCTAATGATTTCTCTATGTATTTTTTTTAATTTGAATAATTTGGATTTGTGCGCACGGATTCGCCTCGGCGCCGGCGGCCGCTGCTAGAGACGATAATAACAACACTTTCCATACAAAGGCAAGCCAAACGTGCCAGTCTCAGATCACGGAGACGCCTCGGCGGCTGCTAGTAAAGACTATTGTCAACATTTCACACATATCCGTTTACTCATAGAAATTAACCGCCCATGACAATTCTGACAATGCTTGTGACAGGCGATCTTGCGCTCAGCGCTACTTGCGCGGGCACAAATATTATTCTCAAAGGCGTCTTCAGTCACTGCCGCCGTCGCGGTAATTCTGTACTCTGTGTTGTCAGTGGACGTCACCGTTTACTCATATAAACTGACAGCCCCTGACAATTCTGACAATGCCTGTGACAGCCCAAATTTCGTTTTAAGCGTGAATTGCACGGGCACGAAAATTATTAGTATTGTCGTCTCTAGTTGCTGCTAGCGTGAGAATAGGGAAAATGCATATAATTTATTTTTTCACTTAATTCTTAAAATGCGCTAATATAAACAAACCATAGAAAAGGTTTAAAGATCAAAATAATGGTAGTGTCTCAAAAAAAAAACCATTATGTGACGTCATTATCCATGACACTGTTTTGATTACATCTCATTTTTAGGCCCTCAAATTTTTTTATTAGCGGTTAATGCTCCACTACTGGGCAAAGGCCTCTACCCTCTTAACATCTCTCTCTGTCCAGAGTTTCCAAGGGCCAAAGGTCATCCTGCCATCCCCGTCTAGGCCTGCCGCAATGTCGTTTGCCATTAAGCGGGACCCACTGGGTCGCAGTTTGGCTTATTGATCGTCTGACATTAATACATTTGTTTACATGACTTTTTACGTCATCATCGGCATTGTCGAAGACGAGGCGTTACATGTTTCACTGCACTCTGATGAAGTTCACAGGAGTAGCACTGAAGTGCATTGAGAATGTTTAGATGTGTATTAATTGTTTTTTCTAATTGTTTTTATTTTTATATATGTATCTTGGTTGTAACATCGCATTGGCGTCATAGCTGTTAAGGTGTTATTTACGTAATTTTAAATAAATAAATAAAATAAATGTTTGCGTTCCATTCCACCAATAAAAAACGCAACATAAAATAAGGAACTGTAATATAAGTTATGCATTAAAAATAGCAATGTGTTTCTTGACTCCTTCCAATACAAAGTAGGTATATTATTTGAAACAAAGAAAAAGTTTTGAATTCTATGCATATTCCCTATTCCGTGCGCATGTGCCTTCATGTCGCTCTGATGACAATTCGTGGTATCAGTGTAAGTGTGGACTTTGACATGATTCGTTTTTATTTTCTCTTTTAGTGGCAGACTAAAAGAGGACGAAAAGGACACCACGGACCATGTGGAGGCGCTGCACAAGAAGAAGGAACGCATTTTCCGCAGTCTGTCGATGTTGAGCGACGAGCGCAATGCGCCCGGAGCCGCGCTACCGGCGCCGCCGCTGCCGGCGCCAGGCAAATGCTTCGACGTGTACATCGCGATGGCGGCCAACCCGTGGAACTTTGTGGTGGGCAGCCTTTTAAATGCTTATACATTCTTAGTACCTACTACAAAATATATTGCACTCCATAAACACGTGCGTAAACAGTGATAAATAAATGAATTATCACGGAACGGCTCAATTTGAGGTAGCCCAATGACATCCATGAGGTAACTTTAATGTTTTAAAGTTACCTGCCAGCCACGTAAGGACAGCGTCGACTTTGTGTAAAATTCCCGTCGCCCAACTTGCTTTAGGTTATCGTAGGGCCCGTCCAGGTTTTTGAGCAAGCATATGCAGGATGAAAAGTTGATAACTGAGTAGGTGCGGCATGATGAGAGAACACCGAAAATAAATTTGAAAAGTTTCAGATACCGAGCCCCAAGGTCCACCACCCACTCACCGGTTCAGATTCACTTTCAGATTTGCAAAATGGATAAAAAATTACGTGATCTTCAGAGGCTTTGATTTTCGTATGATCGTGTGCGGCCTGGCGTATAATGACTTAAATAGTCAAATTTTATAAGAAAATTGTGGGCTTTCTCTAAATCTGATGAATTTGAAAACTCAGATTTAGACATATTTTCAGGACGAATAAAATTTATTATGTGTAATAGTGTAAGATGTCCTGAGTGTGAATATATAAATATGTGACGGATCGATGTAGCCTTTAGGGAAATATAACGAAAGGACATCATCCATTTCATACCAAAAAAATAAAGTTCCAGAGAGAAAAAAATAGTAGATTTTTGCCACGGGAGGAAACAACTATTTTGAAGACGAGAGTGTTTCTTGGAATCCTGAGCGCAGCGAGGGATTCAAAGTACGTCACTCGAGCTTAAAATATTGCTCCCGAAGTGGACACTTTACTTTTTATCACCTTCTATGAAAAAATAAGTAAGTGCAACTCATGAATAAGAATAGTACGTTTATTTATATACTTACTAGTCAAAACAAAATAAGGTCCGCTTGTGAATTTTAACACCCGAACTGTTTTAATTATTTTAAAGCGTTCTTAATCGACATAATCTGTTTTGCGGTATTTCCTGAAGTGTTAACAAACATAATGTGAGTATACCACTTGCATAATTTTTAAAGTGGGTGCTTTGATACTTTTTTTGTAACCACTTAAATTTACCTTATTCTAAGACGAATTCTTAAGTCATTTAAATTGTGGATTCTTTTGTGAACAGTCTTACATTTGCTAAGTTAGAACGTGGATATTTATTTTGAAAGCGCTATGCCGAGGATTCGAAGACATGGACCAGCAAACCGCAACTAGAGCCATCACATTGATCCAAGAGGGACATTCGCAGCGTTCTGTAGCTTTACATCAAGCCGAGAGATCCAGAATGCTTGGAATCGATTTCAAGAGACTGAGAGTGTAACCAGAAGACGGGGATCTGGCAGGAATCGAGCAACCACCTCACAAGAAGACCGCTACATTCGTTTGACTGCGCGAAGAGAGCGCGTCGTCACCGCCCGCACCTTACAAAATCGCTTGCGACCGGTACCCGCGTGAGTGACCAAACGATTAGAAATCGGTTACATGAAGACCAGCAGTTTTCTAGGAGACTCGTAGTGCGGATTCCATTGACTAGTGTACACCGTGCAAACCGATTATCATTCGCATGGCTGCACCTACACTGGGACATAAGTGAATGGAGCACAGTATTGTTCACTGGTGTAAAGTGAATTTTTTTAGTGATGATTGTCGCATTAGAGTAATGGAGACGAGAAGGTGAGCGATTTTCGGATGCTTGTACCCATGAAAATGACAGACTTGGGGGTCCCAATGTTATGATATGGAATCTCTTTATCAGGTTGAACCGAACTCGCAATACTCAGCGGAGGCACGGTAACGGCTGTGCGATACATTGAGGAGATCATAAGACCTCATGTGGTGCCATTTGCACAAAGAATTGGTGCAAGATTCACATTAATGCACGACAATGCCCGCGCTCATATAGCTAGAGCCACTAGGGAAGCCCTAGACGACGCTGGTATACGTGTCTTGCCGTGACCTGCCAACAGTCCGGACCTTAACCCCATCGAACACATGTAGGATTTGTTAAAAAGAAGTGCCCGGGACACAAATCAACCCGTACATAATGAACGACAGCTCATTAACGTGTTCATGTCACGCTGGGAACAAATTTCGGAAGAGACAGTGCGACATGTGGTGGAGAGTGTGCCATCCAGGCTTCAAGAATGTGTTCGAAAAAGAAGAGGACACACACGATACTAAAGAAGTGCAAAAAAGATAAAAATCTTGTTTATAATTTTTTTTGTTTTAATCTCTTTTTTCATGAAGTGTATTATTTTTTTTTTAAATAGAATTTTTTACAAAAAACCTAATCAGATGTTCTGTTATCTATCAATAAATTTAATTTTAAGGTTTTTGCATTAAAAATTAGCTACCTAGCTAATTCAATTTAATTATTTATCTATCCTCAAACCCATTTATTAGAATACAGGAAATACATGGTGGCCCTTATTTTGTTTTGAGTAGTATATGGGTCAGAACAATTTCGGGTAAAGAACTTTAGGTGAGCCAATATGGACCCGGCCAATATCCTATCTGATCCGCATCTTACGCCCCAAGTTGCGAGTTCGAACCCAGCAAGTTCCAATGTGACTTTATCAAAGTTATATATCTTTCTAAGTTGGTTAATTTTCTTAGACACTATGGACCCTGGACTTCGGTCTGAAATCACCAACCCGCACTGAGCCAGCGTGGTCATCAAGCTCATTCCTTCTGAGTATGAGCCTTAGCTCGATACCCGGGACGTTACAGGCAAAAGAGTACACAATCGGATTGTGCAATAATACAGGCCACTAATAATACATGTCATGAACTGTATAAACAAATGCAGCGGAACTGACGTATGCCTACGTTATATTATGAAACATGCAGCGATGCACTGTTGTCTAAAGTATGGTCATGCTCTAGCTAGTCGAACAAAATCATTGAAAGTTGGCGTCTTTTTAATAGTCGCTGCGCTGTTACTATAGGCTGACTTTTTCGTTGGTGACAGTCGCATGGTTCACGCAGGCGACAACAGACGTACTGCGGGGGTCGTAGCAAGGCTGCGGACGGCGGGAGCATCAGTCGCACGCCGTCCTCCCAGGCGGCAACCTGTGCTCTCAGATATGACTGCGCATCTCAAAACGCACATTTCATCTTTGGATAGTACAGATCAATCATTCTTGACAACGCAAAACCTTGTGCGGTCTAGGACCAAGGGACTGTCCCTCAACGAAATTGTCGGCCCATAGAAGACCTTCACGTTTTTACTTACAGGTACAGCCAAATAGTACTAGGCACACTCTCCAAACGATGATGGCGACGTTACAAACAGAATGTCCGAAATTGTCCGATTTGGATGCACCCATCAATCCAGCTAGTGGAGAACTATACACAGTGTACTACGAAAAAGATTCATCATGGTACAGGTACGTGCTTACCAAACGAGCTGTAATAGCGTACAGTTAAAACAGAAAAGGTTATAGCCTTCGTTAATCTTTTTCTCTCTCTCGTTTGATTTAGTACAAACGTCGCGCCACTGGCAAAGGTTTCATCTGCCACTAAGAAGTTTTGACAAGTCTTTGGAATTACATAGAGTTGTTAATCTCTAATTTTAGAATTATCGTAATATTAAATACATAAGTACTTCCATGGTTGTAGCAGCTATATCGGACTGCGCGCGTTCGTATTTCTGAATATAGAGATTGCCGAAGCGCTTACTTTTTCTTATATTTTGCATTGTTAAAAGATCAGTATTTTTTTTTAGAGTGACAGTTGCTGGGACTGTTTCATCAGAGATGGTTTCTGTTTATTTTTGCGACTATGGAGATTTGGCCTTATTCGCCACTAAAGACTTGCGGCCTATTCCTCTGGCCGCCCCTTTAGCACGCTCGCTACCACCTCAAGCTATAAAAGCTCGATTATATGGTAAGTACAAAATAATTTTACTTGACTTTGAACTTACTTTGAACCCGTGCCACGCACGTATGCACTGTACAACTCGAATATCTATCAGTCCTTATTTCCGCTTGTAGAAAAAACCGAATTTTAACCGCAAAAGTACAAAGCAAAAATTAATTTAGAACTGTATTAGCAGCTTGTAAATGTTTATAGTTCGGTATTTCAATGGTAAGGAACATGTACAACAAAAAAACCGAAACTAAACCGGTAAAATCCAAAACCGGTTTAATTTAAGTGGTTGTAACAGCTCCATATTATGTCCCGCTGCAAACTTTAGGTATTTTCACACACCCAATTCCGATCTCTGATTATAATACACGAATAAAACGACATAGGGTGACTTGCACGCTCAACAATGGGTCCGTGAAAACGGTCGCTAACACATGGTGACGCAGCGTCGCGGGGGCGTTATATCCTGAGTTGTCAAAGTCAAAGCATTTATTTCAAATAGGCACTTTTGAACGTCAAAAATTACAACAAAGTAGAATTTACTCTAGTCGCCCATTCCAAAATGTAGTTTTCGTATGGAGAAGAATGGACAAGAAACTCCACCGTTACTCTTTTAAAATGTTTTACAATATTTTGCATACATTAATTATATAATAATAATATGTGAAGATGATGCACCTAAAATAAAATTGCTATACCACAATAGGTAATAGTATATTTCATTACAAGTGCGGAAAGGTTGTCATTGCAAAGAGTTCCGACAAATGTCTACCCGAGCCGAGGCGCAGCCGAAGGCGAGGGTTGACAGTCGGAACAAGTTGCAATGACGGTTTCGCACGTGTACTGAACGACTATTTTTAATACAGTTGCGAAAAAATGAAGCAATTTAATAAAATAATAAAAACATAATAAAGATAAATTCAACCAACTAATGGCGCCAACCGTAAAATATAAGCAGAGATTTTTTTCTTCACCCATTCTGGTAGGCAAAGGGAACTATGCCCATACAGCCCATAGAGTCTTCAGTAGATTTTTTTATTGATATGAAATGAAAATAAAATTTAATGAGATGTAATGAAATGAAACCTAACCTAACTCATTCAATCAAATCATTAAATCTGATATTGAAACAAATTAGTAGCTTCTTTTTAGAAATATACGTATTTGCATGAATCATAAAAACTTCTATGATTTTTTTTAGTAAAAACTTCATGGTTGGTTTTTCTTTTTAATAGACATTATTTTGACAGTTGGGAAAGAGAACGCACGAGTTCGGGAAAGGTAAAAAAAAGCACGAGTATGTAATAGCCCACATCCCGAACGCTATACGTCCCTGCAATACGCCACTTTTTGAGCAACTGTATTAAAAAAGAATTAAAAATGAAACCATGACATATAAACTAATTATCTGATAGATACATGGTGCTCACATATTTACAAACATGGTAAAAGTAAACGATTTTCATTTAAGTATGAAATCAATGTCAAAAAAAAATTACAACTAAATTAGCAACCAGTTTGATTTTGTCTAGCTAGACTCTAGATTGTCCTATGGAGCTGGACCAGCATGTTTCCAAGCGTTCTTATCTTGGATATAATCTTCTAATTTATAGTATGCTTGTTTACAAAGTGTACGGTTAATGTGAGTTTTAAATTTTCTTTCATTTAATTGCAATATATCACAAGGTATTTTATTGTAACATTTAACACGGTATAAAAGATGTACGAGCCCCGATGCAAAATAGTTCGTCTAGTATGGAAAGTAGTGCAAAGCGTAAAACAAGAAAGTAAATATTGGTAAAATAATTAAGAACGTCTAATAAAAAGTAAACCACAATTTGAGGAACATTTTAAAGTTTATTTTAACATAACTGAAATTCTTTCATGACTTTAATAACATAAAAAATAAAAAATCTAAAAACATAACGCAAAAGTATTCGTCTACCACTTAGTTTTGCCGCCTTTGCTCTCAATGACAGCTTTAATGCGAAGATGCATGGTTGCAACCAACGCTGCACACTCCTCAGGCGTAATTGACTCACAGACAGCCAAGAGTTTAGCCTTTAAGTCGCTCTTCGATCTTGATGGATTTTTACGGAGAACATTTTTCATTTTCCACCATAGGGTTTCGATCGGCGACAATTCCGGGCTGTTAGATGGGCATTCGATTGTGGGGATGCTTTTCGCTAGTAGCCACGTCTTTGGTGTCCTTGCAGTATGGCAGGAAGCACCATCCTGTTGAAAAATGAAGGAATCTTGATGTTTAAGTGACGGAATAGAGGGCAGTAAATTCTCTTCCAAAAGGTTTTGATACCTTGCAGCATTGATAGAACCATCCACAAACTGCATATCACCAACACCTTGTGCAGACATGCAGCCCCATATCATAAGAGACGCCGGAAACTTCACTTTGCGCTTGAGACAATCAGTATGAAATGCCTCATTTTTGTTCCGAATCACTTTTTTCCTTTCATCGTCGACTGTCACTTCAAATTTGGACTCGTCACTCCAAATGATATTACGCCACTGATCGGAAGTCCAATTTAAATGATCACGGACAACCTTCAACCTTCTTTTTCTTTTGTACAGCAGTCAACAGTGGTTTCTCCTTAGCGGTGTAAAATCCGTAACCCATTCTTTTTAGGACTCTTTTACAAGTATCAACTGAGACGTCTTTGTGAATCATGTCCTTCCATTGCACCGTGAGTTCTCCAGCTCGAGCAAAACGATTATTTTTGATAATTTTCTTCAGGATTCTGTTTTCTACTGCACTTGTGATGCGTGGTCGACCAGTTTTCTTCAAAGAAGAAGTTCTATTCTTTTTATAGTGCTGAATGATAGATTGGACTGTAGACCTGGGAAGTATCAAGTCTTTAGATATTTGGTAACTTGATTTGCCAGCATCGACCCCACAAACTATTCGCTTTCGAAGCTCTTCACACACGGGTTTGCCACGACCTAATGAAAAAAACTGAAAATTTCAGAATTTATACTGTCTCACTTGACAAATGACGTATAATTACTTTTACAAATTTAAATTATGCAACATAATTGTACAACGAAGGAATAATCTTATTTAACTCACCGATAGACGAACTCTTTTGCATCGATTAACAATTAGACGAACTATTTTGCTTATAACTTCTTCGAATTTAAAACAGGATTATGTATAAATTTAAAAAGCTAAAATAGTTAATTGGTTCATAATTAAAAAATGGCATAAGTAACGCGACATATGATAGTAGAACAGCTTAATATTTTATATATATGTAGATATACAAATCTCAAATCGTTTATTGCAATCCATAATGTAAAAAAACAAAAATAATGAAGTTAGAAAAAATCTCACAGAGAAAATTTCACACTAGACGAACTATTTTGCATCGGGGCTCGTATGCACCTTGGCTAATCTGAAAAATATTTGATGTATTTTATCTTTATTTCTAGTATTAAAATTATGTTTATCGCTTATTTTATTAAAAAGCTGTAGATTTTTTCTTACGTACATAATATTTTCATAAATGAATTGGCAAGGTACCGTCATAATATTAATCCTTTTGTAAAGTTCCCTGAGAGATTCGTGGCGACGCCGACGTAGATTATGAATGGCTCTGACAGCTCTTTTTTGCAAAATAAAGATGGATTCAATGTCAGCAGCTCGACCCCATAGTAAAATGCCGTACGACATAATGCTGTGAAAGTAGCTAAAATAGATTAAACGCGCGGTTTCTACATCAGTTAACTGTCTTATTTTTCTACCAGCATTAGCGAACGAGCTAAGCCGCCCTGCAAGAGATGTTATGTGAGGTCCCCATTGTAATTTCTCGTCTAGCTTGATTCCCAGAAAAACAGTTTGATCAACAAATTCCAGTTTTTCTCCATTTAGTATGATGTCACATTCGCCACTTCTAACATTAGGTAATTTAAATCTAATGCATTCCCAGTTGTTCGAGGAGTGGAGAGATATTCTACGGTTATCTTGATAACCGTAGAATATCTCTCCACTCCTCGAACAACGATCCTCCTCGCTCCTCGATACTTCCGGGATTGTCTTGACAATCCCGGAAGTATGGTCAAGGTCCCTACCAGATTTATACTGGAATACTTCCTTTATCTTGAGCATGTTTGGTCTTGCGAATCTCCACTCAATTAAGACAGAAAGAGTTGGGAGCTCTGTTCCTCGTCAGTGTTCACTCCGACTAGTCACTAAACACAACACAAGCCTGAGATGAGGAACAAGACGACTCTCGGAAGATCGGGTTCGTGGGGTCGCTACTGCCCAACAGCTTATTATTACCCTTACACCTTGTACTTTCGACAACGGCGCCGAAGCGGAAAATCTCACGTTTGTTGTCTAATTCCATCCCGTCACATATAATGTACCTATTTTAGTTGTTAAATTATTGTTTATATTTATTTCAGATGTTTGGCCTTTACACCAGGACTGGACTGTAGAAGACTGCATTAGGTTTCAAGAATTATGTGTAGAGCAGCAGTTTGTTGGCATTTGTAAAGATGTTGGGAAGGATCCATTAAATCCAAACGAACCTTTACTAACACTTGACCTCATTGATACAACTACGGATGAAGATATATATTTAAACAAACAATTGGTTGCTGAAGGTAGAGCTCGTCTCTCATCTGCTTCTTAATTTAAATTAATTTAAACAATGTTAAGTTTGCTAAAATACAAGGTGTAACAGACTACTCTTTAAGATATTATTCAGTGTTAATTTCGTTATTATGAGAGAGGATAGCAGACTGAGTTACGAAATCAACAAGACAGTCCCTACATAACATAGACGAGAGATACCTTCTGAAACATATAATAGTCCAGGAACCATTTTTACCATTTATTACTATCAAGCTATGTTTTTGTAAGTAGCTTCATTTTGACGAGACGCCCAACTTTATCTCTGACATCAATTCTCCATTGTGGTAGTTAACAGAGATAGCAGGGATAGAATAGGTCGATTGGACGATTCTCAAAATGATGGAAGAGGGACTCGTTCGTTGATCAAACCAAACATTTTGTAGGACAAATATTTTTTTCAATAATGTAAATTATTTTCTTCAGATTTAATAAAAAAAAACCCCACAGTTATTAATACATTTTTAAGAATCGTCGAATTGACCTACTTTATACGTGCTACCTCTGTTAGCTACCTTAATTGAAAATTTTCGTATTGGAAATTGTTGGGCGTCTCATCAAAGCGAAGCTATTTACGAAGATTCAGCTTGATAGTAGAATAGAATACTCTTTATTATGTACACCATATAAATTACAGACATAAATATAGAAACTGTACAAAGGGTGACACAATGGGCGGTCTGGTCTTGATAGTAATTATTTTTACATCAGGGATCTGTACTACAACTTTTGAGCGTAGGATCGGGATAACGTACCACGCAATTTGTAGGACAATGTAGCTGTGTAAATTATTTTCTTAAGATTTAATAAAAAACCCACAGTTATTAATACATTTTTGAGAATCGTCAAACCGACATATTCTATCGTCGCTATATTTGTTAGCTACCACAATGGAGAATTAATGTAAGAGACAAAGTTGGGAGTCTCATCAACATGAAGCTACTTACAAAAAATTTGCTTGATAGTAATGAATGGTCCTGGGAACCTAGATTATAGGTATAGCAAATCTAATTTTAAAATTGCGCACCCCTTCACCGCTTGTTTCATACCTACATATTTAAATGGATTGTAAAGAATATAAATAGTATAGTAGACGTGTGCGCAATTTTAAACACGGCGATCCATACCTACTACCTATGTATTGATTATTATTTATATGTAGGTACAGTAGCAGAACGAAGAGGTTAGGCAATTTTCAAAAACATTCCGTTTGCTTAGAGCAGGGCATGTCGTCTTTTCAAACTCATGTTCATGCAAAATGTTGCAGTTTGTAGTCAGAAGAATAAGGCTCGCTTGCACCACAAATCACAATACGTTTAGTGCAAGAAATATTTTATCACCATTGATTGACAGAAACAGCGATGTTTCAAAACGTATTTAGCGATTTGTGGTGCAACAGGGCCTAAGGCACGTGCACGTCCCAGTAAAAATTTACCTAAATATGCTTAACCTTTTCATTCTCTGACTGTCTTATTTCATTGTTGAGTAACTAAAGAAAATGATTGCGTTATAAGTTTACTTTTTACTAGGTATATTACTTGACAAACGGGACAAACATTGCCACTTTACAATTCACTAAAAACGTATTGGTCTTTCTAATGCCCTAATAAATACTAAAACCACTCAAAGTTTAAAGCAAAATTATTTCAAAGTTTGACTATAATATTCCTTGTACTGTTGTTTTGTACGGTAGGTCTCACGGCAGTGGTAACGAAACCAGTGTAAGCTGCCCGCTTATTCTATTGACACTCCGTACTGCGCTAGGCCAGCTCATGGTCAATATCTTACCACTGACGTGCGTCCTATTGTACAGACGTCAGCACATCATGCTACTACAATCTGTAATTTTTTTTTAAATAGATTTTCAACTTTATTGCTAAAATATAAGGTTCAAAGTTGATTGGGAAAATTTTACAGTTTCGTGTAGCTTGATGTGCTGACGTCTGTACATAGACAAGAAGAAAAAAATGTACGAAGTTCTCTCATACTAAGATCAATATTTTTAAATAGTAGCGCGTGATTCGACTCAATCGGTTGGTTGTGAATACCCTAACTAAAAAGGACTGACACTGAATTACTATTACACAGCTATGTATATGTTATGGACCAAGTGAGAAATTGGGCATTATACATAATGCCCGGTCATTATGAAAAATGCCCAATATGAGAGTGCAATTTGATAAGAATTATTCAAATAATCAAATTGACCGGGCATTATATTGTCCATCACCTTTTGGGCAGAGTAGGTAATGTTTATAACATATTTAATTACTATTTTTATATTGTTATTGTCATTTAACTTAAAATAAACTAAATATTAAACCATTTAAATAATCAGACTCATTATTTGGATTAATTATCAAGGACTTCTACATTAAGAATCCACTAGTTTTTGCATGTAAAACTTAAGGAAAATCATATTAAAAATATAACATAAAACATATTAAAACCAATATTGTTTTGTAGAAATGACTTATTATTATAAAACATAAAATAAACTAAAGTTAAGGCAATCAGACTCATTATTTGGCATAATTAGCATCTTCTCTTAATAAAAGTCAAATGAAAATCTAGGTAAAATAGAACATAAAATTGAAAACACAATATGTAGCAAGTAACAGATTTCTTTATTAGAACAACTGCCACTGTGATGGCATGTTGAGGTACTCAACTTTTTGGCTTTGCGACAACTACATTTATCAGACTTGCAACCACTTTTACAACCACATCTACTATAACCTTGCCCTCCGCATTTAGAGGACATTCTACATCACTCTCTCAGCGAAATCTCTGTCTCTGGAACATCTTCAGGCGAAATAAATCTTTCCTTGCAGACAGTAAATTGGTTTCTTGAATATAGTTGATTTAAAACACCTTGTTTTGTTCCCAGTTTATAAAAGTTAGAGGCTGTTACTTCAATGACGGTAGCAAGCATATTTCTTCCATCACTACGAGCGCGATCAACATCAGGAACTCGGACTTTTACAGTGTCACCAATTGCAGCCATGGGATATTTAGCGCTTGATACATCCAACATTTTATTTGCTTGTTTCTGCAAATTACTTAAAGCTAGTTTCTTAACTGCCATAACATTTTCTTTTTTGCGCTTCAGGTTTTCGTTTTCGTTTGTGGGTATTGGGTTTGAATCTGTATCTGAAGTTTTTTCAGACTCCTCATCTACGGTAAAAGTTAACGAAAGTTAACGAAAATTGAGCTAGCTGAAAATAAATTCATATCATTTTGAGTAGACTCCACGCGGTCAGTTTCGATGGGCTCTAGTTGATAATTTTTGGCGGACTCTACTTGGTAATTTTTAGCGGACTCTACTTGATCATCTTTGACGGACTCTACTTGATTATTTTTGGCGGACTCTTCTTGAACATTTTCGGTGAAAACCACTAGATTCCTTTCGGTAATAGTGCTCTCAGTAGATAAAAGTTTCTCCAAGTCTTCTTCTAAGAGAGCCTCATGTGGTATAGAAGAACTTTTATGCCCTACTTTCAACTTCGTTCCAAACATGGCTTCATATGGAGTACAGTTTATTAACTGTACTGTGTACTGTTTATTTACTGTACAATTAATGAAAAATAGGGCCCAGGTATTCCTGGGCCCTATTTTTCATTAATTGTACAAAACGTAATCCTTCCGACCATTTCTTACTGTTGTTATCCTCCAACCACGTACTCAGCATATTCTCTATGTCCTGGTTTGCTCTCTCTACTGACCCTTGGCTTTGAGAGTGTCTCACATCATTTCACAAGCTTCCTGAACAATTTTATTAGAAAACTCTGCCATTATCGTTTTGAAGAATGCTTGGTGCACCGAATATTGTAAAAATATCAAGTAGTACATAATTGCTACTTCTTCAGCAGTTTTGGTCTTGAGCGGACCGAGTTGCACAAATTTTGTGAGATGATCTTGGTATACAAGTATAAATTTATACTGATTATCTCCTTGTGACTGCATGTCAATAAGGTCTACTTGACATCTTGCATTCATTTCCCCGCTAAGAATAGGTTTAACAACTAATCCTTTTTTTGGAACGCTGCGTTTCTTTTCGCAGCTCTCGCATAGGTTTAAATAAATAGCAATCATTTCCCTCGTAATATTTTTATGCCGAAAATTTAGTTCCTTCTCCATCCGGTTCCTACCACCATGCCCTACACCCAGGTGGGTATCATGCAAAATCTGAAATATCTCGTTGTTTTTCACGTAGTACTTAATCATATTGTCTTTGACTGGAACAATCAATTTCTCTGTTTCTCCAACAGCCATGACGTTAAATCTTCGCAAACGCTGATAATCTTCAGGTTTTTTATGCGACTTTGATTTTACAGATTTAACTTATTCAATCATCTCGGTATAGCTTTCGTTGGTGAAAAACTTGAGTATTAAGTGACATTAATTCACTCAATCTTTCGTCAAATTGACGATTCATTTCGTTTAATTTCGAAATATCCATGATTAATTATTAAAATACACACTAACAGCTGTTTCATTATAGTTCGCTAACACTGAGTTACGAAAGTAAAACCTATCCGCGTCCGTCCTTGTTCGCTTATAATGCAAAACTAAACAAAAACAATAGCGCTTGAAGTCCGCCGCACGAGCCGCACGCTGAATGGCGGTCTCTGATTGGTAAAAGCGTGCTACGTCATGCGTGCCTCCCTCCCCCCGCCCTCACACCGTGTCATATTTAGCTTTATTATCAAATTGCCCAATTATCATGTAGCAATACAATAATGACCGTGCAATGTGATAAATAATGAAGTTAAGATAGTATTAGTCACTTAGCCCGATAGAGCTAGACATTATTCATAATGTTCGTACCTACATTATGTATAAGGCCCGCATTAATTACCTGGTCCATAACATATACGAGCCCCGATGTAAAATAGTTCGTCTAGTATGGAAAGTAGTGCAAAGCGTAAAATATAGAAAGTAAATATTGGTAACACATTTTTTAAGAACGTTTAATAAAAAGTAAACCACAATTTGAGGAACATTTTAAAGTTTATTTTAACATAACTGAAATTCTTCATAACATATATTTTTTTTAAATGTTCTAAAAAGCAACGCAAAAGTATTCGTGTACCCTTGTCACTCACGCAAAATAGTTCGTCTACCACTTAGTTGTGTCGCCTTTGCTCTCAATGACAGCTTTAATGCGAAGAGGCATGGTTGCAACCGACGATGCACACTCCTCAGACGTATTTTTTTTTTCGATGCTTAATGCTTGATCTTGATGCTTAAGTGACGGAATAGAGGGCAGTAAATTCTCTTCCAAAAGGTTTTGATACCTTGCAGCATTGATAGAACCATCCACAAACTGCATACCACCAACACCTTGTGCAGACATGCAGCCCCATATTATAAGAGACGCCGGAAACTTCACTTTGCGTTTGAGACAATCAGTATGAAATTTTTGTTCCGAATCACTTTTTTCCTTTCATCGCCGACTGTCACTTCTTTGGGCTCGTCACTCCAAATTATACTACGCCACTGATCGGAAGTCTACTTTAAATGATCACGAGCAAACTTCAACCTCTTTTTCTTTTGTACAGTGCAAGTATCAACTGAGACGTCTTTGTGAATCATGTCCTTCCATTGCACCGTGAGTTCTCCAGCTCGAGCACGACGATTATTTTTGATAATTTTCTTCAGGATTCTGTTTTCTACTGCACTTGTGATGCGTGGTCGACCAGTTTTCTTCAAACAAGAAGTCGTTCAATTCTTTTTATAGTGCTGAATGATAGATTGGACTGTAGACCTGGGAAGTATCAAGTCTTTAGATATTTGGTAACTTGATTTGCCAGCATCGACCCCACAAACTATTCGCTTTCGAAGCTCTTCACACACTGGTTTGCCACGACCCATTGTTATTTGAAAACTAATGAAAAAAACTGAAAATTTCAGAATTTATACTGTCTCACTTGACAAATGACACAGAATTACTTTTACAAATTTAAATTATGCAACATAATTGTACAAAGAAGGAATAATCTTATTTAACTCACCGATAGACGAACTCTTTTGCATCGATTAACAATTAGACGAACTATTTTGCTTATAACTTCTTCGAATTTAAAACAGGATATGTATAAATTTAAAAAGCTAAAATAGTTTATTGGTTCATCTTCTTAATATATTGTTAGCGGTTAACACTACTTTTATTTAAAAAAAAACTAACAAAATGACGAAACACTAAACTTTAATCAATTTTAAGCAAATACAATTTTAAACTTAAAAATATACTTCCTGATTTTAAAAAAAACGACTTTACACAATATTACAGAGAGATGTTATCACGACGGCTGCTTGAGACGGAGTGAGGGGCGAGTACTGGCCGCACCCCCTTTTATACACAGCGCCGCACGGTAGTTTGAAAAATAACGTTTTCACGCTAATACGGCCTCTCCTGACGTGTGGCTGTCCTCAGCCACATTGTCCAGATGATGGTCCTTGTTCGCCGCAGTCACGATCTTCGGCAAGTGAACTCGGGCGACGCGAAGGGCTCATGTCTTCAATAGCTGCATCAGTAATTAGTGGACCCTGGCGTGTGTACTATCCTCTTCAGCTAAAAAAAAATTAGAGAATAGCACATATTAGTAATATCCTTATTATTTAATCTAAAAATGTCTGTTGCAATTAAATGCAACACAAATCTAGACGGAGCACCCAGTTAGCTCGTCTTGGCAGAGACTCATCTCAATGCCCTTATGAATAAACCGAGATGGAGGCACCCAGTTAGCACATCTCTTTCGGCAGAGTTACACTAACTCAATGCCCTTACCGGCAGAGTTACACTAACTCAATGCCCTTACCGGCAGAGTTACACTAACTCAATGCCCTTACCGGCAGAGTTACACTAACTCAATGCCCTTACCGGCAGAGTTACACTAACTCAATGCCCTTACCGGCAGAGTTACACTAACTCAATGCCCTTACCGGCAGAGTTACACTAACTCAATGCCCTTACAAATAAACTGAGACGGAGGCACCCAGTTAGCACGTCTCTTTCGGCAGAGTTACACTAACTCAATGCCCTTACAAATAAACTGAGACGGAGGCACCCACGTTTGCAGTTTTATACATTCGTTAAGAACCATTACGACCAAGCGACACAAACAGTACACTTGTCGTCCAGTGTCAGAGGCCCAAAGTTAGCATGACACTTCACACTCGCTCACCACCCTCAAAGAAAGCTGAGCAAGTGTCCGGCGTCCACTCGCCTCGCCACAGCACCATGTATTCTGCAGCCGACTGGGTCTTCTTGCCATATGACCCGGCAAGCAGTTCCAGCTCGTAACGGTGATGAGGCAGTGCACGCACCACCTTGTGCGCACCACCTTGTACTCACCACCTTGTACGCACCACCTTGTACGCACCACCTTGTACGCACCACCTTGTACGCACCACCTTGTACGCACCATCTTGTACGCACCACCTTGTACGCACCACCTTGTACGCACCACCTTGTACGCACCACCTTGTACGCACCACCTTGTACGCACCACCTTGTACGCACCACCTTGTACGCACCACCTTGTACGCACCACCTTGTACGCACCACCTTGTACGCACCACCTTGTACGCACCACCTTGTACGGACCACCTTGTACGCACCACCTTGTACGCACCACCTTGTACGCACCACCTTGTACGGACCACCTTGTACGCACCACCTTGTACGCACCACCTTGTACGGACCACGCATCCGGAGTCCACTCACCACGCCACTGAACCATAGGTTCTGCGGCGGCCCGGGCTTTCCCGTTGCATGAGCCAGCAGGCAGCTCGAGCTCGTACCGGTGATGTGGTAGCGCTCGTACCACCTTGCACGGATCACGCATCCCAGAGTCCAGCCTCCATGCGCTCTGCGAGCCCTTGCTCACGAACATGAAGCTGCCGACGACAAATGTACGCGGCTGACGCGCGACGCGTCGCGACGTCTCGCACAAGAGACCTCAGCACTGGAGTAGTCGCTTCAACGCCAGTCAACAGCTGTAGAGGCGAGGTGCGGGTTGTGGCTTGCCTAGTTATGTTCAAGGTGAGCTGCACCTTCCACAATGCATCAGACCACTGCGCACCCTTGTTGTTCGCCTCTATCCGCAACATGTTGAGAACCGTCCTGCAACAACGCTCGACCTGCCCGTTTTCACGGTGCATCTCAGGCGTGATAAAATGTATGTTACAGCCTAACTCGGTAACCCAGTCTTGAAAGGATGCTCTTTCAAACATTCTGCCACGGTCACACACAATTGTTGACGGAGTACCGAATAGTGAAATGGTATTAGAAAATACACGTTTTAACTCTGTGGTATCTTTTCTATACAGGGCGTACAACAGACAGTGCTTAGTAAAAGCATCTACCACAAGGAGTATGTATCGGTAACCATTTGACTCCGTTAGGGGACTAAGGATGTCAGTGTGAACCACTGAAAAGGGTACCTCAGGCTTCGTCCAAGATTCTATGGTCTTAGGAGACTTCACTAAAGCTTCAGTTTTACTAGAGCTCGGCCGTACCTGACCGTGACCAATAAGCCTACCTAGGTATTCTAACTCTGTCTGAGAACGTGTATTTTTTTAGATTTACTGAAAATCCCGCCTCAGTGAGTGTTTTTAATACCTCTCGCAAAGTTTTCAGACCATCACAGACAGAATTCGACATTATTAACACATCGTCGATTAACGGTAGCGGAAATCACTCTTTAATAGTGATAGCATTTAGAGCTCTGTAGTCGACGCACATCCTATCAGACGAATCCTTTTTCTTAACGAGGATGATAGGACTCGCGTAATTAGACTGACTCGCGAATGATTCGCTTACTAATCAAATCATTAATTATCTCGCGAACGCGACGCTTTTCGTCTACGGAGAGTTTATAAGGTCGATAGTGAATTGGGATGTCACTATTAACTTTTATTTCCATACAACCAGTGTGTCTACGCCTGAACGCAGCCCTTCATATTAACGAAGAAACGAACGCACCCAATGTCAACGGCGCTCGCGACAGGCTTCACGCGGACAAACCGAACTCGCTTCACGATATTAGCGCGCACCGCCATACCTTTGTCGCGACACACATTTTCAATAAATTAACTACCAACTATAATCGAGGTCGATCTTATTCTTGTATCGCCAACACAGTGTTTACTCTAGAGGTCGCTGTACCGGTAGTAAACGTATCTGAATACTCGTTTAATAGAGCTAACAAACACTCTTTTTCGTCACCTACTAAGGGTGTCCTTATCTTAGGGGACTCTACAGTCAACACGTTGTTTACGTGCGAATCCCTGACTAACCGTTGAGAGTTATTTGTTCTAATATACGTAACTCCACTATGATTTAAAACATCAGTGCCAATCAAAACCGGTGCCTGAATACAATCCGGGGGAATAACAAACAAATCTACTTCTAAAGATAATTCGGGAAATTCGATAAGAGTGCATACTTACGAAGTGGACTCTATATCATGACATCCAATACCACGCATACGCCGGTAGGTGGGAATTTTATTTAAACTAAAATGCTTTAAGACGGAATCAGAAATCAGCGAAATATCAGAATCTGAATCAATTAGAACGTCAACAGCTACGTTCTGTATAACCGCGGACCACGACCGATCACTGGTCACGCAATCGTTGAGCCACGTCTTAGCGTCACCCCGTTAACACCAACCAATGCGTCCCAGACATTCCCGATCTTCCCACTGACATATCTCGCAAAGTATCTCATAGCTCGGTCACTCCTGACCAAATATGGTACAGGCAAAACAACACAATGAAAATTCGCACAAACTAAAAAATTGCAGAGTTCAGAGTATTAATCATTCTTTGATTCCCAAATCTCAAGATCACAAACTAAATAATCAAGTAAACATTATAGAGCAGCTAATAAAACATCCTTAGAGCATAATAAAACACAGCAGGAATCTTATTCGTGGCCTGTGGCTTTTCATTAAGCCCCTACAACAAACCTCATGTTTGTTACCTTGAATTCCTCCTGAATTCCGAATCCCACGGACTCTATGGTCTCTACAAGACCCCGACCAGCCGAACTAAGATTCACCACTATCACTCGACTTTAATCTCTACTCTGTTTCATCAACCAGACTTCTACTTTGCTTTTCTCAAATTCGTCATTAATACTCTGATCCCTAGGCCTGTGCTATGGCATATGCCTCAGCCTCATGAGTGTACTTGATTCAACTAGAGCCATGTAATCAAACTTTAATTAATCTTAGCAAAAAAAAATATCAACCAGAGCCATGTACCATCGTTATCCACATTACAACAATAACAATAATCTTTTTTTTTTCTAAGAGCCTTAGATACCTGGAAACCCACACACGAGTAAACCACTCTAACGTCACGGCACTCCGGCCGACCAGCAATCGCATTGCTCTCACACATCCAGCGCATGGATCCATGTGTATCACCCCTGTGACTACACACTTTTTACTACGGCCGATAGAGAACTACTACTCGCATGGTTCCCACTACTTAGGCTTGCTCATAGCTCATTACCACTGTGACCACCATCTATTTCGACTGGTACATGACCTACTGGCATCATTCGTAACCTATCGTGAGCGTATTCAAAAATTGCATTGTTACTAGATTGGGCTATACCTAACAATGTAACAGTTTTTTTTGCTGTTGTTTACCAGGGAAGCACTCTGTATCAGAGTCAAAACAAAATGAAAACGACTCACCAAATTCTGTAGACAATAGATCTGTAGTAATGCTTAGATCTTACTTGAATTAGGGAAGAAAGTGTCCCCACAATCCTGTCCGCAGCATCAGCCTCTCGCGATGTCTCAGCGGTCACGGCTCCATCCGCAGCACACGCTTCCTCACCAGCAGCAACAGGTGCCCCGGCAACCACCGAAGCCGTCAGCGGCGGAGCGCCGCCCGGATGCGACGACACGGGAGTAGCGCACGTATAGCGTCTGAAGGCAAACGCTCCCCTAAAGCGCTCGATCGAACCAGCACTCCATCCAAAGGGTCGCGTCGAGGGCTATCCCGACGCCCATACGAACTATCCCGGCTCCTACGTGAACTTTGAGAGTACTCTGATCTATCACGACGACGCCTAGGAGATCTACTACGCGATTGACTATAACGGCCACGACGCCTTTTATAAACATCACGACAGCTATGCGAATCGTTTTCCCGAGAATTACGCCTAGGTGTATTCTCACGCGGCGTGCATCCACGACTCGACATGATTATGACTATAGGCAACGTATATGACCACTACGTGAACAACAAACTAACCACGAAATAAAAGAATTAACACGTGGTTGTTTACTTCAAAAACACGTACGAAATATAATGTAATCGAGTAGAAACACGAGGCGAATCACGTTAAAATGCACAGAAACTAATCACGGACAAAATCAACAACACGTGGTGAAAAATTTTAAACAGTCCCAAAACACTATTTTGATCACGCCTATTTCTACACACGATTCAAAAGCTTTTCGCACGACACAGAAAAAAGATAGGCAATGGAGCCTATCCCACTTCTGATGTTAGCGGTTAACACTACTTTTATTTAAAAAAAAACTAACAAAATGACGAAACACTAAACTTTAATCAATTTTAAGCAAATACAATTTTAAACTTAAAAATATACTTCCTGATTTTAAAAAAAACGACTTTACACAATATTACAGAGAGATGTTATCACGACGGCTGCTTGAGACGGAGTGAGGGGCGAGTACTGGCCGCACCCCCTTTTATACACAGCGCCGCACGGTAGTTTGAAAAATAACGTTTTCACGCTAATAATATATAAATTACGTGTCACGATGTTTGTCCGTGATGGACTCCTAAACTACTTAACCGATTTTAATCAAATTTGTACACCGTGTGCAGTTTGATACAACTTGAAAGATTGGATAGCTCACATCTCCATTTATAATCGCAATATTATTTTATTGCACAAAAACGTTAGCCACAGCAACGCGTGGTCGGGTCAGCTAGTAATTAAAAAATGGCATAAGTAACGCGACATGTGATAGTAGAACAACTTAATATTTTATATAGATATATACAAAAATAATGAAGCTAGAAAAAATCTCACAGAAAATTTCACACTAGACGAACTATTTTGCATCGGGGTTCATAATATGATGTTACACATTGAATCAATTAGGGTTAATAGCCGGGGTTAACTTTAGGATATTGAAAATAATATAATGACTGTATTAGAATTATTTTGTGACAGACTTCACAAAACACGTTTGCATTATAATCCCGCAAGGAATTCGTCTCCGTTAAGAGTCCAGCATAATTCATGTCTAGGAATGTCTTAGGATCAAATAAAGCCCGTTGCACACGATGTACAGTATATGCTGCAAGTGCTAGCCTTTAGTACATGCATCAGCGCCCAAACGTAGGTGATCACTCTCACTTTTATCAAGCAAAAAGTGTTTAAATGATTTAAGTTTCATGCACGTCGGCTGCAACGGATTTAACTTTAATTATTAAGCGAATTAGTTATAAAACTACCTTTTACAAAATAATCTAAAAAAAATTGTATAATGTTAGTGAAAACGTAAACAGAACAGCCAGTCGATTCTGTAAAAATCTCACCGTGAAAAGTTGGGTGAAGTGAGTTTGTTTCTGCTAGGAATTGACACTATTGACAGCTCACTCCACCTAAATTTTCACGGTGAGATTTTTACAGAATAGCAACGTTGGTTTATCTAATTTCGTAACGGCTGTTATCCGCGGTTTTATTCACGTCCTGGCGACACGGTTAAAAAGTATCCTATATGTTAATCTAGACTATGAGTCTACCCGTGTGCTTTATGGGTAATCGGCAAAAATGTATGGAAGCTGGTCCTCAAATCAATAACAACAACACATAAGTCATTAGATAGGTCATGATCATCTACCTAGTATTTTCCCAATTATGTCGCGGTCGGCTTCCAGCCTAACCGGATGCAGCTGAATACCAGTATTTTACATGGAGCGACTGCTCTGACACTTTCTGATATGTCATTAGATAAGTGTTTTATTATAATGCAATAACTGCTATGTTGGTTCCTTTCAAATTGCTGTTAGAAAAAGTTATAGCGATGTTTCGTATGGCTGGTCTGGACGGTAGATTTAATATTAGTTTTAATATTTGCAATTTCTTTCAAATTCCGAAGATAATAATATATATTATGGAACCATCAAGCTGATCGGTTGATAGACTCGGATGCTAGATAACGGAAGCCTTGAATGGTAACTAGCAAACCCATCTTGTGTGGGCTTACTTAAATGGCGGTGGACCTGAAAAGGGGTCATTGTACTCATCATTATGTACTCTTACTATTGGACCAAACCTGAAATTGTGAAAATAAAATAAGCTGCTCCACACATTAATATATTTATTAAATATTTGATTTTCGCGATTTCAGGGTTGGTCTCATAGTAATAGTTGTTCATAATGATGAGTGCAATGACCTCTTCTGGTCCAACACTATTTAAATTAGACCTACAATGCATGTTAAAGTCATAAATTCACGTGAAAATCAAACGCTAAATGTGGGATGACGTAGCGCTGCGTAGTCTTTTCACTAAATTATAATATAACGCTCCAGTGTTTGAATAAAATAGTTCCAACTTCTCATGAAACCAGACAAGGTTTCACATTGCACTATTTGTTGGAATTACACCATACTTAAAACTCGGCTTTTTATAAGAGTTCTCTTTCTAATTTTGTAGGTACATAAGTTATGAGTTATCTAAATGTTTTGTGTTAGAAGCGATCTTTTCAGTCCCATTTAATTTACAGTGGTGTGAGTACCACCGAAGATCATTTTCAATGTGTCATTTAGTACAAGTTGAATTCTGTATTGTAATCAAATAAATGATTGTTAATATATAGCTTTGAACAAAAATGAGCTGGTCACAAAAGTTGAAGAAAATACTGGCACCATTAATGCTAATGTAGCAACCCGAATAGTACATATCTCAACGTCATAATCTTCAATATATCCTAGCGATATATCTTCAGGATGATTCACAGTATACCGTGCACGGGCCGGGATATGTCTTAGGACGAGGCACAATCAAAAGATCTTGCGTTGAAACACAAGATCTTTTGATGTTGATTTTATGAATTTATAGCGACTGGACAAGTTATGTGACCGTATAACGTTTTGATCGCTCATGACTCGCGTATAAGTTTCTATTATTATTTACGCGAAAGAAATGGGCCTGTAGCCCTAAAATTTTATGACATTTCATAAACTAGCTGTTAATTAGTAGCCGAATAAACTACTTAACTGAAGTTTGTTATTAAAACCAGTCCATGAATCTATCTATATTAGGTATATTTAAATAAAACAAAGTCGGGTTAGTTAGACCATTTATAACTCAAGAATGATTGGACCGATTTTTATGATCTTTGATTTGTTGGATGTCTCCGCCCCGAATAACAGAATAACTATTAAAATTGGGAAAATTTCACGAAAAAACATGTAGAAACAAAACATTTATTCATTCTGAGGCGGTACTAAGTACTAAGGTCAGCTGTTAGAAAATAAATAGTGAAGGGTATTCACACCGTTCTACTCAAGACATCAGACCTAAACCAGAAGTTCGGTTTTTCCATAAGATTTGTTTTGTTGTTAAAATTGTTGATTAAAACTAAGAATATTTTGTTATACCTTGAAACATACTCATTTGTAATGTACCTAGGTACCTATTTTGTTAGCAAGAGATGATCTTATCGAAATTATATTGTAATTAGTGCATCTAAAAATACTCATAAAAATCAAAAAGACAGCGAAATTCTTTTAACTACAGTGACAGTAAGTATAGTAGTTATGAGAAAAGTATATTTAAGTGAAAATTTTCCAAATTAGCTTAACTTTGATTGTTCAATTAAGCCATTGTATGTAGGTAACTCATGCACGATTCGTAATGTGTAAGTTCGGTAGCAGCAGATAAAACTTGACAATTTTGAATATTATTTATAGTAGGTAGGCATCCAATGTACCACGATATTTCCTGTGTGATATTTATTTTATTTATCTCTGTGAAGTAGTTTTAAATACCTAATTATTCTTTAAAGAAATGTATCAAAATAATAATTGTTGTATCTTACTACCTATGAAGTAGTTTTATTAATACTTCGAACAACTGCTACTTCTTGGGATATAATCAATAGTATGAATACTGTAGTATCTGTATTAATTACATTGTAATCAATTCCAGCTTAACAACATTCAACCATTGAGCATGCAAAATAAACATGTAATCTCAGTCTGTGTTTATTATTTCCGTCCCATGCATGATAGAATGATACCTAATTATTATCGGCCGGCGAACATAGGTGCAGCGCAGAGCATGGGTGTACACGCGCTATCGCGGGATAAAATAGCAATTATGTCGCGTTTTAGCATGGCAATTGGTGTCCTTCACCACAAACTCAAACACAAAGCATTTATTTCAATTAAACCAATTACAGGCGCTTTTGGATTGTCAAGGGCAAGGGGTCGGTCAGTCAGAAAAATGAAGCTAGCCATAGCCCATTCCAAAGCGTAGGTACCTATGGGGAAGAACGGGCAAGAAACTCCATGGACACTTTTAAATCAAAATAATATGGTTACAAAGTTACTTGTTTACATCATTCAAATTAAAAATTATGCATGTGAGAACGATGCAGAACGTTGAAAGCGTCCTTAATCAAAAAAGAAAAAAAAACAATTCAAATATTAAATTAAAATAACTCATGGCAGCAAAGAGATGACCAGTGACCAGTCCCTACTGACGGCGACCGTTCACGAACATGACGCATGTATTAGCACCATTCAGCTCAACCATTTTGAAGGGAGCTAAATGATCTAACACACGCTCCACCATCAGCGAGTCATTTGAGTGAGCATGACATACTCTCAGCCGCCAGGGCACAATCAATGAAAGGCGTACCCAGTAAATGGAAGCTTTATAGTATTGTTACGAGCTGGGGGTTCGTAACAATAATAACCGCCGATTTAATAACCATAAAATGACATTTTTATCAACAACACACTAATTATAAAACACAATTGCACTACTGATCGCTCTTTGAAGATCGCTTTCGAAGTATTCGCTTGTATCGCTTTATCCAATCTGACTGCTCGCTTTTTTTTTTTGCTATGGCGTCTCGTAGTTGACCTTAAGAGGTCGTGACTACTTAACCGGACTATCCTGTGGTTGCCTTAAGTAAACTCAAAGCCTCCAGTCAGGGGGAAATTATCTAGTATCCTAAGCGACTACACGCTAAGGGCACCCCCTATGGGGTACGAACCTCGGCTTAGGGCGTCGCTGGGGAGAGGGCAGCAAGTTGGGACAGGCTGGATCAGATTATTATTATTTAAGCTTGATGAGATCGGCTTTTCCTATCTGACTACTCTCGAGAAGACAGGCTGTAACAAACTCAGAGGTCACAGTCGGGAATTTAAATCTACAGGCTCAGGTGCGGCGCGGGCTGGCACTACATCGAGCAAGGGTCCCCGACCCTTGACCCCGACCGAATTTTCGTTAAATTTTAGATGATTTCTGACGCTCCACTCAATAACGTTGGATACCTATGTCGTTCTGGAGAGCTTCGCAGTCACAAACCGACCCTACGCCCATGTATAATTTAAGGTCGTCGGCGAACTTTAGACATTTTGCACTTTTGATGGCCTGGGGTAGATCATTGACCATGATTAGGAATAGAATAGGCCCGAGAGTAATTCCTTGGCTCACGCCAGATCTAGTGTAATAGGACTGAGATTTGTACCCGGCGAGTTGAACGTATTGCTGACGGTCAGCTAAGTAACTAGCAAAGAGTTGAAGTGATTTTCGTGTAAAACCTATTGCTGAGAGTTTGCCTAGGAGCACATCATTATCGACTCTATCGAACGCTTTCTGTATATCATAATAGGCCGTATCTACCTGCCGCCCTGTGTCTAGCTGGGAATGTGTATAGTTTACAGTTTATATGATTAAATAAAAAAGCTTTATTGACACAAAAATAGTTTACAAGTTGATTTTGGCAAACAGTAGGTACAATTCTGCAATTGAACACAATTCGAATGACCACTAACACCTAAACTAGGCCGAGCCTGTATCTTAGGCGTTAGATCTTTCCCGGGTAACTATCTACAGACGTGTACATTAGGATCCAATTGTATATTGTAAACAACTTTTGCACATTAAACCAATACATTAAATAATACTAACTAATATAATAAAATACAGATTAAACTGCGGGTACTCTTCTTACTGCGGGTATAATGTAATAGAAATATTATAGGTAACTAGTTTGTTGACATATTCATTGTACAATTTTTCCAAATACCGTCAACTTAAAAAAACAAATAGTTTGACCACTGAATGTATGAACTTGCGACTTTTTACATTTTTTGTTTTTGTTGTATAACATTGGCCCCAAATAACACTGGAATTTGTTAATAAAGGATGTGTTATACGGAATTGTAGAACATACTCTCCCTAAACGTCTGTCATTCATTATTTCTTTATTATAATTAAGTTTACTATGTTGGGCCATTATAATTTCTTTAATGAATAGCTGCCGAACTGTCAAAACATCACATTCCGAGTACAAGTTAATAGTGGGATATTTATAAGGCTTGAACATCATAACCTTAAGCAACGCTCGCTGTGCTCGCTCCAGTTTCATAATAGGTATGCGTTTTACGCGCTCCTCCCCATGACGTAATACAATAAGATATTATTGATTGAGCCAGCGCGAAATAAACGGTTTTGAGTAGTTGTTTATCCGCAACATGTCTTAACTTTTTAAAAATATAAATAAGTTTACGTAGTCTACCTGACAATAGATCTATGTAAGGGCACCAAGTCAACCTTTCATCAAGCAGAATACCAAGGTACTTTATTGTTTTAAGTCTTTCCAGAGGGTAACAATTACAGGGGTTAGATGTTATATCTTCGCAAGTATGCATCTGTACTTTAAGGTTTTGGGTAGTTTTTAGAGTCGTGTAAGTATTGGCAAAGGTTATGAACTTTGTTTTTGAGATGTTTAGGGTTAACAGGTTTTGAGAAAGAAATTTAGCCATCGTTTGTAACCCTGATTCTGCATGTTTTTTTGCCTCTTCCCATGTCTTTCCATAGAAAATTAGTGCAGTGTCATCGGCGAATGAGAAGATACTGAAATTTTTTAGGTTTAGCTTACATAGATTATTAATATATATAAGGAAAAGTGTCGGCCCAAGGACACTTCCCTGAGGCACGCCAAATGAAACTGGAGCATCATTACTATACATCCCGTCAATTGTTACTCTTTGTTTTCTGTCCTTTAAATAATTAGAAAACAAATCCAGTGTTTTACCTCTTATGCCAACATTTTCCAAGTTCTTTATTAGGATAGAAATAGAGACTGTATCAAACGCTTTTGCTAGATCAATAAATATTCCAATACATTTATTTTTATTGTCAATGTGGGTAGCAATAAAATTCGTTAGGTCAGAAACTGCCTGTGCTGTTGATCTATTTGCTCTAAACCCATATTGGTTGTTAGCTAAAAAGTTATGTTTTTCAAGATATGAAATCATTCGTTTGTTCATTATTTTTTCTAGGACCTTAGACAGGGCGGGCAGTACCGAAATAGGGCGGTAGTTGTGAGTACAGTCTCTATTCCCCGCTTTATGGATAGGGTGAATAACGGAAATCTTAAAAATATCTGGGAACAGACCTGCTTTTATTGATAGATTTGTAATATGCGTAAGCAGTGGTACGATAACATGTTTGGCCATTTTTACTAGTTTTGTAGGTATACCGTCCCAACCTATTGCACTATCAGTTTTTAAAGTCATTATGATAGATTCGATTTCCAATCAAAATTTCCAATGGTTTTAATTGGTGGAACCGAAGATTGTATAATTTGATCCGGATAAGGTGTAATCTTGCTTGCTAGCTCATTAGCAATGCTAGTAAAATAGTTGTTGATTTTCTCTAAAGATTGTTCGGGTGTATCTTCTATTTTGAGCAGTTCTGATGGATTGGTTTTATTTGTGTTTCTGTTTGCTATTGAGTTAATTACTTTCCATTTCTTCTTTGGGTCTTTAGCATGTTTGTTTAATTCATCTTTTTGGAAGTTGCGTTTAAGTCGTTTCAGTAAATCGTTGCAATAATTTTTATATCGTCTGTAGGTTATGGAAAGAATTATATTGTTAGGTTCCTTTTTACATCGAATGTTCATGCGATCTCGGTTTATTATACATCGAACTAAACCTGGCGTTATCCAAGGCTTGATGCAGCGCAGTCTTTTAGGTATTAATACGGTAAGAGTGTTTTTCGAGATTGTTTCATTTAGGATCCTCACTAGCTGATTGGCAGTCCAATTTACATCTTCGGATTTAATAATGTTACTAAAATTAATTGTATTTAAATGATCCATGATAGCCTCATAGTTAACTTTACAGGTTGTTTTTTGGGTCACAGATTTATTATTATTTACCAAGGCAACACACAAAAGAACTGGAGCATGGTCAGTGACTGAGGCCTGAAGAACTAGTGTAAGTATAGAGTGTTTTGTTTTTATCATAGCATGGTCCAGGCAATTGGCATCTCTCGTTGGCAATAAATGACCAGGCAAAAAACCATGACAGGCTAATAGATTTAGATAATCTGTCGATTTGCGGTCTGTATTATCATACTTCACGTCTATATTTAAATCACCCATTATAACTATGTTTTGGTGTTTTTTATAATTGTTTAGTAAACTATCTAGCGAGTTTATAAATTGGTCTAGGTTAGGATTTGATGGGGATCTATAAATACCTATTACTACAGTTTCGTTATCTATTTTTATGACCATACAAGTAGCATCACTTAAAGATACTTCCTCTACTGAACAACCAAGTGCATCTCTAGTGTAGGTATACTACTATTCCATCATTTTGATTACGATTGTTTTTTGTATAATATGTCTCATAGCTTTTTAGAGATGGGAAATTTAAAGCTTTCGAATTCCATGATTCCGTTAAGATAATTATGTCACAAGTTGTATTCAATCTCGTTAAAAAAATTTCAAAACGGCTAAAATTTTTAGTTATGCTCCTTATATTTTGCGTTAAAATTTTTATGTGTTTATTATGTGGTATATGAGATGTTATTAATGATTTATATGTTTCCGGATTACACAAAAATGATGGTCCAGCTGATATACTATCAATATTGCTGGCTAAATTATTGTTTAAATTGCAATCGAATTTTGATTTGTGGAAATAAGTGACGTGGTCAAAACATTTATAACTTTGTCAAGCTGTAAATAAAGAAACAATATAGGTAATAACTTTAAAATATAGGTAGTAATAACTTTGAATTGAGTCAAAAATATAATTCTGGACAACGACGATATTATTATGTGGAAAATTATTTGTACTCCGCAAAACTATATTAAAGAGAAAAATGTAAGAAGCTCGATTATTTATCATAAACCGCAGTGCATCATAGAAGAAACAAAAAAGAAAGAGGTTTGAACTAATAAATAAAAAATAAGATAAGTAAGCAAGTGAAGTAACTAACCCTAGTCACATAGCGTTTCTCAAAGTGGCAATTTGTAATTCATCCTTTATTTCAATGCGAGGAGCATCTATGGCCTTGCGAATAAATATTTTACCGCTATTTGACCAGCAGAATTTATATTCTTTGGATTTTGCTAAATCTCTTGCTAGGAAGAACAGTCTTCGACCCTTGTTTGTCAGAGCTTCAGAAATATAGATAGGTGTAGTTACTCCTTTAAAACCAATGTGGCCAGTGTTTAAGCGCTGGTCAGGGTGTTTTTCATTAAAGGCTTTAGCCCCCTGTATTATGTGGTTTTTCATGATGACAGTTGTTAGCTCAGCCACTATTGTGCTCTTTCCAGCCTTCGATGTAACTCGGAAAACATCCCGAATGCCTGGTGCTTGTATATTCACGTCAATCACTTTGCACGTCTTTTCTATGATGTTATACAAGTCTGTTTTGGTTTCAGTATCAGTTGTTTTCGGTACATTTCTCAGTTCAATAGTAGCCGACTTCAGATTTCTTTGAACTTCACCAATTTCCGATTCTAGACTAGCTATTTTCAATAAATGTTCTTTCCGTTCACCTTCCAAATCTTCGACCTTTTTCTTAATGTCCTCGTATTTTTCGTTTATGAACTGGAGACTCTTCTCTATTTCTTCGTTCGTATGTTTGATCTCGGAATTTTGCTGTTTTATTTCAGCGAATTCAGCGACGAGCTTTTTAAGTAGGGTATTCTGGGTTTCCTTCCACTCACTAAGCATGACTTTGATTTCGTCCTTAAACGAACAGAAGCGCTCTTCACTAGATTGACGCTGTCTTTTGCGTTGAGATACAAAATTAGGCGGCGTATTTTGGCTAGGAGTATTTACGACATCGGAATCTGATACAGTCCTTTGCAAGTCCGAGTTGGTTGGTGATCGTGGGAATCTGGGCATGTTTACCAAGTTCCGAGTTTACGTAGTCGCACCGCGCGTGTGTAATACAGCGCCGTAGTTCTATGTCGCTCGAACAGTAACACCGATATCGATACCGCTCCACTTCACTGCGCGCCTAGTACTTCTTAGATTTTTAATATTGATTAAAATTAAATAAAAATTAAATAACTTTGTGCACACGTCTTTTCGCTAGTGCGGTCCAACGGGGAAGGCGATGGATTGGTGGCGGTAGATCGACCGGCTCTGAATCCGTGCTGGGCATCATCCAGGCGCATTTTAATTTGTGAGCTTATGTGGTTGGCCAGTAGGGTTGCGAAGATTTTTCCACACATGGAAGGGACAGCGATTGGTCTGTATTCAACTGATTTGTGTTTAAGTGAACTCTTTGGGACTGGCGTGACTCTAGAGGACTTCCAGCGGGTCGGGTAGGTACTGGTTTTTATAGACAAATGAAGAATGTTAACTAATTTTGATTATTAGCACTCCATATTCTCTGTCAAAAATAAAAAATACTAGTGAAAGAATTACTTCGATACGTCAATTAGTTTCTGATTTAGAAGTAAAACAAGTTGTAACCGCACGACGCGGGCTGCCGGTGACGGTGTGACGTCATCGTACAACACGCTCAGTCTGGCTCACTCAGACCGCTCGTGGTCGCGCGCCCGTGCCATCGAAATTATACCTAAATAGGTACTTTTAAAAATGTCCAATCCAAATACTAGGAAATCATCTGTTGTGCCTAAATGTAAAAATTCAACTACCAATTCGCCGGAAAAGTTGTTTTTTATAGTTCCAAAGGACGTTACAATGCGAAAAAAATGGATAAATGCTATGAAGTGGTTAGATCCATTTTTGTTTTGATCCATAAAAGTACAGTTTATTGTTGTGAAGACCATTTTGACGTAAGTATAGCTATGGCCATAGCTGTCTCTTGCCGATCTGTAATAAGTTTCTAAAATAAATGGCCTTACGTATTTTGTTACTAAAAAAAATACAAATAAATAAAAAAGGTTTGGTACATCTGTTCGAACATCTACATTTGCAATAAAAATTAAATTAAATGGCCTTACGTATTTTGTTAGTAAAAAAAAATATATACTTACAAATAAAAAAAGGTTTAGTACATCTGTTACGTTCAACCCACTACATCTACATCCTATGTAGGTACCTACCTATCCTAGTTCCTACTAAAATTATAAATGCGAAAGTTTGTGAGTGTTTGTTATCTTTCACGCAAAAACTACTGAACGGATCTGGACGAAGTCTGGAATAACACATAGGCTACTTTTAATCCTGGGAAAATGTACAGTTCCCGAGGGAAACGGGGGCGAAGCTGCTGGCGAAAGCTAGTTTGCAATAAATCAATGTATGTACATATGTACTTATTCATTTAAATTTACTAAGAAGAGCAGTACAGACAGCATCAGTATGTGCTAACCCCTCAAGTTTTAAAATGTTACACATTAAATTCCTTACAAATAATCTAAAGAATACTTCAAAAAGAACCCATTGTTTCGACTCAGATTCGAACCATCGCATCACCGAACGTCGTCATACTCATACCGGCAGTTTGACGAACTAGCCAGCGAGCCCATATGAATTGCGTTGAAATTGTTATCTACTATGGTCTGAGTCATTTTATCTTTAGGTGGGATGTCTAATCGATAGATGTTATAATTTGAGGGTATCCATTAATTTTACTTACTTACGTTGTCTTTATAAAATTAATCCATACCCTCAAGTTATAACTACGACGTTTGATGTATACGTTCACTTAAAACGGCGAAGAGTAAACGACTACGATTTATCCATTAATTTTTAAAATGAACTGAGAACTAAAATAGTTGTTCTGTGTGAACAAAATGTGAGTGAGCATAAAAGGAATTGCGAGACAGCTTGGCATAGCAGTAAGTTCATTATAATATTAATTGTGTTCTCCGATTTTTTTCTTGTTGAGCTATTTGCGGTATCTTGTGTGTGGTATTTAATAACTTATTTAAAACCATTTTTTTCTATACAGAGACAAACGGTGCGCTTATGGGTGCGCAGATTTCAAGAAACCGGCGATGTTAAGACAATGTCCATGGGTCGGAGAACTACTGGGATCTATACGGACCAATCTGAACATCATCGGGATATTGTTAAGGTTCACACTACACCGCCGTTTACATCCACTCGTTACAGTTCACAACGGCATGGACTATCTCTGTCCACGGTTCGAAGACATTTACGCAGCGAACATTCACAGTTATCGACCTGCAAAATATGTCTAACAGAAGAACATCGAAGAGAACGATTGCGATTTGCCCAGAAATAGCAGTTATATTAATTAAGTATGACAACAAAATAAACAACGAAGACATTTAACTCATTTGATCCCACTATTTTACTTTGTATAGCAAAATATTCTAAGTAGATATCATGAGCTAATAAGAGATGTTAATTGATTATCTATTGATAACATGTTTATTCACTTATTATGCTCATGATTGTAATCCTGCCAAACTAACTTCTAGTTCCTAGACAAGTTGCAAACGCTTCAAAACTTGTCTCTTTCGATGTCACTTGTCAGACTGTCAAATGTCAAATTTGTATGCTGAGACGACATGACAGGTCACGTGACATTTCGTTAGGTTATGTCAATCTAAAATATTTCTACCGCTTACTGTTCTATCGTTTACGTTAATAGGATGCCACTTGTCTAGGAACCCAATTGTGTCAGTTGGCAAAATAGTATATTATGATAACTGTAAATAAAATTATCAAATCAAAATAAATCTTTGTTGTAAAATAAGATCATAGTTTTGTTAAATAATAGCAATAATAAATATTATTATATGTTTATTAAGGTATTTTATTTTTCTTTATTTTTAAATTCTTTATAAATAATTACTAAAACAAAATAGACAAATATATTAAAATAATAATTATAATGAACAAAAAGCACATTTCGTGCCCATGATTTGAACTTCCACTCATAGGCACGGCAAGCGGTCTTGAAACCTCTAGTCTATTTAGACGATGAATAACACGTTCGTAAATGTTAATCCTATTATTGCTTGTCGTTTTCGCAATAATAAAAGTATTAACGATTTATTGAAAAAAACAATAATAAAAACAGAATTTTAAAAAATAAATACTATCTTAAACTTATTTATTCACAAAAACACTAAATTATTTAAAATAAAATGTTTTTGCAAAATACAAAAACCAACTTGGGCCTATCACGGATTTGAACGCACATGTCTTTTGGAGGGGTAACCACTTAATGGAGCTGTGTGTACCTACCTATATATACATACGTACCTACCTATAGCTACAAAACTATAATACATATTAAATTTAATGGTACGAGTAGGTAGGTACTTCTACTATTTGAGTTGCATTCTTCCATTACGACATATTAGTTGTATTTTGTTTTGATAAAACAATTTAGGTAGTAGCAAGGAAAGTTTACTTATATTAGGTACAGTGCGTGCCACGTAAGAAGAGTCTTGACACACCACGTGGTTTGACATGCGCAGTACACGATTTTAGGTATCTTTAGCGGTATGAGGTCTGAGTGCGGGACGGGACCGGACGTCATTCATAGGGGCGGCGGAAAGAGCGGGGAGGCGGGGTCAAGTCTCTTCTTACGTGGCACGCACTGTACCTTTGCATTTTTATTCCTCGGCTCCTCGCATTTCGGCGGCAACGAAATCACTATTTGTAGATAAATAATGCGCAACCATTAATCCATCTATTTTAGGTAGATTATCCGGTTGCCCTTTTTCGAATCCTTCATCCATTTTATTAATCGAATAATATTTACTATTATTAGACTATTAACTTAATACGCGGACGAAAACACAACAAAATACTACGCAAGCTATTACACCTACTATAACCGCTGGCGACTTGATACTATGTGGGCTGCGGCCCGCGCGGGGCGTTGTGACATGACGTCACAAGCGGTCACGTGGCTGTTAGCGGGCCTCGATATTTTTCGAAACTTTGAATGCCTATAAAATCAAAACTACCTACTAGGTATTTTTGACTACAACAAAAACTAGTGTATTTGTATGCATACAGGGTTTACTGTGACAAAATTTCAATTTGGCATACCTAGTAACATTCTTCATTGTATATGTGGAGCAGAAGTATTTCTAACACTGAAGCGCAATCTTTTACAATGAATGGTGGGATGTTATCTGGACCTGATGAAGAAAAAGGTTTTATTCGCTTTAGGATGCGTCTGAAATCCGGAGGGTTTATGAGATCGACAGTAACTCGGAATGAATCTGGAGATAGGCCTGTATCTATCTATATTAATACCTTCCGGGTCTAAGGTAGGAATGTCTGAAGACCGACGCGAAGTACTCTGCGAAAGCGTCAGCAGCAGTGTCCCGTTACTGTCTTACCGTTATATTAGTATTCATAGTAATTCGGCTGTTTGATCATTCCGTTGGTTCTTAGCAAATGTCCAAAACTCCGACGGTTCTATACGTATTTTATTCTGTATAGACTCAATATAACTAGCATATGATTCTTCGATTTGTTTTTATTAATTCGCGATAGTACTTGATAAATCTTCGTTGAGTGGTTTGCCCGATTGCTTAAACTTTTTATGGTTATAATGCTTTATACTTCGCCAAGGCTAGTTGGGTTTGGCGGCCATTCGTAACCCGGGGATTCTTCGCACCCCCTACCTAGCCTTTGACCGCCTCCAAAATCAGGAATGGCTGGAAACTGAGGGCCGTGATTGATTCTGGCTTGCCATTGGAGGGTTTGCCCATAATCGCATGCGGGTTAGCGATCGTAGGTCGCAGCTTCTCGTACTAGTGATGTTGCTGCTCGTCACTAATCTGCGCCATTTAGCTGCGAAATTACAAAGTTATACCACCATTTGTCGGTTGGCAGAGCCTCGTTTGTTGTTCAGCAGGATGCACCATGAGCAGGTGAGGTTGACTGGGGGTACTGAGACAGTAAGTGTGCCCCCTTACACCACTCCACAACAGGTTCAGCCTATTACATGGCACGATGAGACTAAAACAATGTGTTCCTATCTAGCTGGCCCCTTGAGCAAACAAGTACAACAACAAAGTGCACCAGTAAAGTTATAAAACAACTTGCTGGTTGTATTTTTTGTCAAGATTACAAAGAAATTAGATATAAAACACACATGGATATTTTTAGGCATTCAGCAGTCATAAAATCAAACAATAATATTTGCAGGATAAAATTTATTTTCGAAGATCCTCGCTTGAAATTCCATACTTCTTTTTCAATGCATCTATCTCTTCCTGTTTCTTCTCAATGTCCATACCTTTAAAGGCTTTGTTTGACCTGTAGTACAATACTACTAGGTACCTATTGCAAACATTAAAGCCTGACAGGTGATCACATGCATTTTTGGCATCAAAAATATCTTCATATACTATAAAAGCAGTTCCTCTTGTCTCTGGAGTATTTCCTCTGCAAAAAAAAAATCATTAATTATTGAGAGTCAAGTGTTCAAAAGATAAAAATGATAATATTAAAATTGGCAAATTTTGGAAATAAACACATATTATTATATTAGCAACACACTGCAGTTTCACCCACATAAGTGTTGATCCCGTGGGAATATTAGGATAAAAAGTATCCTATTTCTTAATCCTGGTTATAAACTATCTGTGTACCAAATTTCATCCATCCATCCTCACAAGCTTTTGCATTTATAATGTTAATAGGATTTTGGCTGTGGCTTGGCTTACATTAACAATGGTTTTACCAGCTTGGAAAACTTCATGGCACAACTACATACCATTCATCACAATCGGATGAATCACCAGTCCTAGCATGTTGTAGCCACACTAGGTAACTTTTTGAATCAAATAATATAGCTGGAGTACTTACACACGTATCTGTCGGATTGCACCATATTTTCCAAAAATATCATACATTTCTTCAGCAGATATTTTGTATGGTAAATTTCTCACATACAGTATTCTGTTTACTTCAGGTGGTAATCGAACCTGGAACAGTAAACAATTAAATATGGAAATTTTAATAACTTATGACTTGCTGATAGCATGTTATCGGAAATGCAACTTTATCTGTGGTTATAATCTGTATGTATATAAAAAACATAAGGATAGAGTGATCCCGAAATTAAAAAGGATTTGACCGAGACTGAACTCCTCTGCCTAACCATTTAACAAAGTTAAAAGTTATTTTTAAGTTTCATTTTGGTCTGCCCCCTTGTTATACTCATATATATTAAGCTATGTGTACAGCACCATCGCTGTACAGTATATGTAGGGCTATTTATTTAACACATTAATTTCGCAAACACATACAGTTTATGTTCAAGCAATTGACAAAAAAAAATATTTATTTGCCTTTGACAAATTATAGTAGCAGTTTATTTTTTACAATTTCTATCTAAATCACGATGATTTCCATGTTATTGGTATACAGTTCACGAATACCCATTTTTTATACTTACATTGGCTCTTCTTTGAAGGGCTAAAGCCATATTTTACAGCGGCTCAATTTAACTCAATTTATAGAAGCCACATACAATATAGCACCAGCATATATCTTTCTATTGTTTTGAATAACAATATTAATATCTGCGATCAGAATTTGCTGAAAAGTGAAAACTAAAACGCGGTTTTTATTAAAAGTGGACGCACAACACCAGTGACATTCCACAGATTACCAATATGCCACAGCCAGTGTCTCAAGTTCAAGTAGCGATGTTCAAATCCGCTATAAACTGTAAACGTGTTATAAACTATATTCATATAGTCTGTTATTTTATACGCTATAATTATAGCGCGCTATTTCAAAACTCGGGCGCAGTCTGAACGCGGAGACGCTATAAGTTAGCAACACGCTATCAGTGCTATCACGCTAAACGGACTTGATGAATTGATGATGCGCGGTAGATTATTATTTCGCAACGCGCTATACATTATAGTCGCTAACGCTATCTTGCTATCTCGTTCTGGCCCCGCTGTGCGAACGCTATCTTACTATCTCGTTCTGGCCCCGCTGTGCGCGTTTAAACTTTTATTCATTGAGTAGGTTGAGGCGCTATAATATAGCGCGAAGTCAGAGCCGCTATAGCGCACGCTATACGCTATGTACAAATAGTCTGTTATATTTTGGCGCTATGCGCTTTATTAACCACCACTAGTCTCAAGTAGCGATGGGCGACTCGAGTTATCTAACTCGAGTAACTCGGGTCAGACCGTAAGCGAGTCAGCCCGAGTCAAAATATCTGCAAACCGAGTTGACCCGGAGAGCGCACGCGACGGGCGAGCCCGTCGCGCGCGCTCTCGGGTCAACTCGGTGCGGTGGGTTGGCGGCCCGCGGCTAGCCGCCTAGCCCGCGAGTCGCGAGGCCCGAAAGACTCTGAGGGAGCCCGAATCAGCCCGACGCCGAACGTCCGAGCCGCGAGTGAAAGAGATAGTTCTCGTTCTTGGTTTCTTATGTTGAATTTAAGACTAATTCAGAAACAAGTGCCATTATACATAATAATTTTTATATAATTACTTACCAAGTAAGTATTGTTGAATTTAAAACTGATATTTAGAAATCAGAGCCTTTAGATTTATAGGTATATACGGTCTATTTCAAAGCTGATTAGTTTATATTACAGTTATTTTTATAGAGTTACAAGATATTTTTTAAACTTAAGACTGGTATTCATTCAGAAATAAGTGCCATTACTTAGATGTTGATTAGCTTTTTTTTATAGATGTTAGTTGATAGATAGATGACCAAATACCAAAAGGTGCGGTGTTTAATTTAAGGAATAAAGTGCCATTAGATTTATTTTAGTTTCTTATTATTTACTAGGTAAAAATTAACATTTTTACCTCGTTCTTTTCCGCTAGATAAGTAGGTATGTACTTCGTTTTGTGATGTGATGTTTGTAAACACTTTTAATAATAATAAACGTCTGATTTTTTAATGGGCTCAATTTGATTTGACTACCATTGACTCGACGCGACGACACGCAGCCCGCCGGACCCGACCCGGCGAACCGTGAACGTAGCAAACTAGCAACCCGCGGAAAGATGCACCGAGTTGAGCATTTCCTGACTCGGACGGACAACGCGGCAACGCGACGCATCTTAAGGCAGACTGAGTCGAGTCAACTCGAGTTGCAACCCGAGTTGGTAAGCGAGTCAACTCGAGTTACTCGAGTTGCCAAAAAGTCAACTCGGCCCATCGCTAGTCTCAAGCCCGTAGACAGAGAATAGTATTCTCTGTCTACGCTCAAGCCCACTGACCTCTATTTTTTTTTGTGGAATTTTATGACCTGGTAACTAGACTTTTAGGTCAGCTGATTATCATACAAATGCCGCATTCCGAATTTAGCTATAATCGATCCCAGCGCCAGTGCTGCCAGACCTGATTTTAGAAAATCGGTAGATGGCATGGCATGTCAAAAATAGGTAGATTTTTAAATGAAAATTTTGTAGATCTACCACCCTAATTTCAATACATTTTCAGAATTAATTATTCGAGTAAATAAAAAGGTTTTCTGTTATATAGAGGTTTTATTCTTTTATTGGTGATGTTTGTACATATTTTAATTCTGAACTTGGGTCTTCCTTTTTAGGATCAAAGGGTAAAAACGGGACCCTATTACTAAGACTCCAATGTCCGTCTGGGGTAAGTAATAGATGATATAACAACAAAATCTCTAATATTTACAATATATAACAACGGAACCTATAATTTTATTTAATATAGCGATTAGTTAATATAATGAACGATTGATATAATTTTAAAATAACTAATTTTCATAAGCATAACATACATTAAATATAAAATCGTTTGACATACCACTCAAGAGATATAAAACTTATTTGGTCTAATTAAACAATAACTTTGTATTTTGTTTAAGAAATATTTAAAAGGATTTTTTCTTTGTTTTATTCTTTGTAAGTTCTATCGTAGTTATAGGTAATAGTCACCTAAGTAGATATTAAACATAACTAGTAACTAATTACCACCTGCGCTAAGATAGGTCGACGGAGCCCCGCTTCGCGGGGCTCCTATTTCTGGGTGGTTTAAAAAAAAATAACCACGAAGGCTAAGGCGGGAGCTCCGCTCCGCTTCGCTCCCGCCTTAGCCTTCTAACCTAACCTATCCGAGTCGGGGTACTCTGAGTCGAGGTTTTAACCATAATGACGTTTTTATATACATAATATTAAACGTTAGACTAATGATTTTCGATTAAATAAACAATATACATATTAAACGTTAGACCAAATGATTTTCGATTACATAAACGTTATATCAAACAACGTTATACTAATTAAGTTTTAGAAAAAATAAATGTTATATGTAAAGAAATTATATCAACAGTTGGTATATCCCACGTTGATTATATCTTATGAACGATAATAAAATGAAATTAGACCAAATGAGTTTATACGTTATGAGACGCACCCGTCCGTCTGTCACCAAGCTGTATCTCATGAACCGTGATAGCTAGACAAATGAAATTTTCACAGATGATGTATTTCTGATGGTGCCATAGCAAAAACTACTAAAAACAGAATAAAATAAATATGTAGGATTTCCGAGCTGACGAGTGTGTTCAGTCGTATCCACGGGCAGCAGAAAGCGGGGTTTAATGAATGAGGCAAAGCATTAACTTTGACAAACTTTACTTTCGTTAATAAATTAACGACACTTTCAAAAACTTAACAAGACTTTATAAAAATCAAGACAAAGAGGTATGTGAAATTGCGAGCGTACGGCCAGCGCCACGGACCAAGTCAAAGTGCCTCCCTACAACGCGCGCCGGCTGCTTTATAAAGGCACCGGTCGCCCCACTACCCCCACTTTGCTACAACAAGCGATACTACTTCCGGCGCTGACGTCACTCGCAAGTCCACACGGACTAAGTAGTCCCCTCTTTTGTTGAGCGACTTATTTACAATAAAATCTAAATCAGTGTTTACGATCAAATAATTTGATCAACCAAATTCACTACACAAATTAAATAATTTTAATATATTAAATAAATAATTTAATAATTTAATAAAACGATCAATAGAATTAACATTTAAAATATTATTAAAATCTCGATTATGGTTGTAAATGTTTGCTTGGTCAATCCCTAGTATCAGATGGGATGACACTGACTACTCACTCCACGCTCACTTCACCTAAGTTTTCACGGTGAGATGGTAACAGAATCGCACTGCTGGTCGTTTATCGTCGGTGTCAAGCAAGAGAGTGTGCTGTGTTCAGTGTTTTCTGAAGTAAATAATAATTGCCATCATTATACCGAAAGTGAATAAAAGTGCTAGCAGGGATATAATCTTGATTTTTTTTTCCATTTTTATCTTGTGGAACAGATTAGGGTCATGGACCATGCTGCCTAACCATCAGTCAGTGGATATAATCTTGAACTCAAACATCGCACGCAGACTTGCGCTCACCCTATTCTCTATGAGCTCTTGTAATTTGTAAATTCGAAAAGTCCGTGCGTCCTGCAGACTGGGGCGCGGGGCCGGCGCGGGTGCGGGAACGCGCGCGGCCTGTCTGTCCGCACTGGAGCGCGGTTGCGTTTTGCCAGGCCTCCGTCACTCCATGTACAGACGCCAGCACATCAAGTTACTACAATCTGTCTTTCTTTAATAGATTTTCAACTTTATCGCTAAAGCATAAGGTTCAAAGTTGATTGGGAAAATTTGACAGTTTCGGGTAGCTTGATGTGCTGGCGACTGTACTTGCGCGCTATAATTACCTACCTACCGCCCGGCCGAGCGGTCTCGGGCCGTTTGCGGACCATATTCAGTGCGGTTTTCGCAAGCGAAGCGCACGCACGTTTTTAAGTTTTAATTGTTCCATTCGTTTGTACGGGTACCTACAATGCCGTCTGGTGCCTTATGTGCAGTAGATGGGTGCAAATCAAGTAAAAGAAGGGATAAACACCTAATATTTTTCCTTATATTTACCTACACACTGACCTCTATAATTATGTTTTAGATGTATTTGCACAGTCAGCACCAATTTATTAAAAACATATTTTACCTTTATACGATACAATTTTAAACTACCGAACATATTCACAGTTCTCAATAAAATAGACACAAATAGTTATGTTAATTTAATTTTATCGAAGAGGCAGCCCTGCTGTGGGATCGCGCGGTGCGAAGCAATCACAACTGTACGCTTGAGCATTTAGGCACATTTTAGCATGCAGCGGTTGCTGACGCGACGGAGTAGGCTATTATAGCAATAGGTATTGGAAATTTTCTACTGAGTGAAGTATCTGTTACGTAGTAACTACATATTTAGTAATCTGTGGTTTTGCATGCTGTCGTGTCCTGTGCAGTGTGACCAGGTTAAATTTTACGAAAAAACCGAAGCACCTCAAAAAAATACAGCATGTCGATTCTGTAATAATCTCACCGTGAAAACTTGCGTGGAGTGAGCTGTCAGTGTCATCCCACTGATGCTAGGGATTGACCAAGCAAACATTAACAATCGTAATCGAGATTTTAATAATATATTTTAAATGCTAATTCTATTGATCGTTTTATATAATGTCAAAGCTAGTATTTTAGTTGTCAAAACATTAATATTTTGTGGGGTTTTAAAATAAAATTGCAAAATAGGAACTCAGTCAGAATCTCAATGTTGTTTTTTTTTATTTTTTCCCTAGACTAGTAAGTCCTTATATAGCCTGAGGCGCGAGCGCGTCACGCGCACGAACAGTAAATAAAATAAAACATTCACGTTTAAGACAGCTAGACTGATGAAAATACGCATCAGTTTTTATTACTTATTAACTTTTTAGTTGTACCTACCTACCCCAAACAAATTCATATAACACTACTTGCTATGTGAATATCAGTGGCAGGAAGCTATTGAACACATCTGCCTACCCCTTTAAAGGATACAGGCGTGATGTTATGTTGTGTGATTGCGTAAACAATGCATACAAATGCCATAGCAGCAATCGCGGTTGATTTGCTGGCATTTATTGAAGAGTTCCATTGTCTGTCTCCGAAACTCATCATAAGATCTTTACAAAATTTAAATGGGACCATTTCGGAATAAACCTCTTTCGAACATTCTTCTCTTTCTCTCCTCCTTCAATTTTTTCTTTTTTTTTTTGCAAATCCGTCTACATAATTATGAGGGGTTTATGCCCGAACATACATTAAAAATATATATATATATATTATATAAACATGCGAATTGAGAACCTCCTCCTTTTTTGAAGTCGGTTAAAAAGAAAAAAAAAACAACATTGAGATTCTGACTGAGTTGAGTTGATTTGATTAGTTTGATTCTGTTGAGTTTCTGTTTTGCTATTTTATTGTAAAACTCCACAAAATATTAATGTGTTGACCACTGAAATACTAGCTTTGAAATTATATAAAAATTTCAATAGGATTAGCATAAAATAATATTATTAAAATCTCGATTAGGATTGTAAATGTATGCCTGGTCAATCCCTAGTATCTGGTGGGATGACACTGACAGCACACTACGCTTTTTTTTTTTTTTTTTTAATAGTTTTATGGCCTGGTTGCTAAGACCTTTTAGCCACGTCTTTGTTTCATTTTATTTATATTTGTTCAAAAGTGTTTCTGATATATCTGAATATTGATTGATATGAAGTCTTATTTTTTAATAAATCTATCAAGCGGCGGGAGGTATTATTTGAGAACACAACACTTTCACTTTCACTATAGATTTCACTTAATTCACTTGCAAGAATCAGTCTGTGTAACATATGATTTTGACAGTTAAAAAGTATGTGATCAATATCACCAACACTTAAACCGCAACTTGTACATTTATCGTCTTGAACAATACCCAATCTTGCTAAATGAGCAGGTGTTTTAGAATGTCCAAAACGGAGTCTATTCATCGTCGTTATGAAATGACGACTAGCAGCTCTCAACTTAGAATACCACGGCTTAGAAGGTATCTCCTCCTGAACACTTCCATACCATCTTCCTTTAGTTTCTTTATCATTCTCCCAAAAACTATCCCATAAAGCATTTATATCTATTCTTATTTCAGAATAACAATCAGTAAATGGTATTTGCGACGTCAACCTAACATCTAACGAATTAATCCCTTCACATGCAGTCCTGTCAGCTATTTCATTACCAGTTATACCTTTATGTGAAGGAATCCACATAAAGAAGACTTCAAGTCCCTTTTGAAGGTAATGATATATTAATTGTCTAATATTATATAAAATATAGTTATTTTTAAAATGAACATAATAACTTTCAAGACTATGAATTAAGCTAAGTGAATCTGTTAAAATTAAAAAATATTTATAGTTATTTACATTATCAATACGCCTAAGAGCTTCAAAGACTGCATATGCCTCTGCAGTGAATATGCTACAAATATTTTCAAGAACAAAGCTCTGAGCAAATCTTATCTGGGGATCATAAACTGCACTTCTAACATGAGAATTTCCCTTGCTACCATCAGTGTAAAATTTGTAATAACATTTACTAGTATCTAAATAAGCTTGTAAGTCTTGATTGTTAGATATTTTTGTTTTAATAATCTTAACTTTGTTTATTAAAACCTTATAAGGCATTGCATAAAAGGGCCATAAATGATTTTTTTGAACATTTTTATATTTATTTTGCAGGTGTAGGAGAATATGTGGCAGTTTGGGAAATTTATGATTTAATAAATCATTGCCTGATGTCAATGGAGATAGTGGGACTATGCGTGGATCAGGTATGATTTTGTTTATTATCTGCTGATTGTTTGAAGATAGTAGTTTAATACAATATCTTTCTGTTAGAAGCAGTCGCCTAAGTGAAAGAGGCATTATTACAGTTTCCACCTCCATAGCTCTTATAGGGGTAGAACATATAGCACCAGTTATGAGTCTCAAAGCCTTGTTCTGCACTATATCTAACTTATTTACATGCTTACTATCTAAATATGCTAAACAACTATAATCAAAGTGACTTCTTACAATAGCTTTGTATAAAACAGAAAGAGTCAAAGGGTCTGCACCCCATGACACTCCAGCTAAACATTTAATAATATTTAAACCTTTCAAAGCATTACCTAATATATAGTTAATGTGTGATTCAAATGATAATTTTTTATCAATAATGACTCCTAGAAATTTATGTTGATTAACTTCAGGGATTGATTGATTATTAAATACTACTTCTGAATTAGGCAAATCTTTGCTAAATATCATAACACTGCTCTTACTTGGGTTAATTTTTAGTTTAAGTTTGTCATTATAATAAATTTGCAAATCTTGTAAAGCTAAATTAACATTCTCAATTGCAGAGTCAACATTGTAATTTACACTATACAACACCAAGTCATCTGCAAACTGTAAAATATTTACATTATTATTATTTACATATTTACAGATCTCAGAAGTGTACAGGTTATATAGCAGAGGAGATAAAGTTGCTCCTTGCATTGTACCTTTTGATACAGTTCTAGGTCCATGTAAAATATTATTGAATTTAACATAAAGTGTTCTATTAGTTAAAAATTCATGAATCCATTTACATAATAAACCAGGAATACCCATTCCGGATAATACATGTACAAGAATGTCTGGTTGAACATTGTCAAATGCACCTTGAACATCTAGAAAGACACATGCAACACTCATATTGTATTCTTTTGCATTTTTCAGATCTGAAATGAGTGAAGTGAAGCTGTCTGCACAACTACGACCTCGTCTGAAGCCATATTGAATATTAGGAATCACATTATTTGACTCCACATAGTGATCTAGACGAAGTTTAATCATATTTTCAAAAATTTTTCCTAAACATGATGATAAAGAGATAGGTCTATAAGAGTCTGGACTATCGGGAGGCTTTTTAAATTTAAGGATAGGAATAACACATTGTGTTTTCCAAGACTGAGGTATTATTTGCTTAAGCCAAAGTGCATTAAGTATCTTTAAAAAGAAAAGTTGACCTTCAATATTTAATTTTTTAATTAATATGTAAGGATAGTCATCCAAGCCCGGTGTCGTATTCTTTCGAGATTGCAGGCTTATTAAAAATTCAGTCCTTGAAAAGGGTTCTAATAAATATTTGGAGCTATCAACATTATTATGAAGATTGAAAAAATCATTTAAATTATCAAAACTTTTATGAGAATTTTCTGACAATTTGTTTAAAAATTCTCCAATAAATTCATCACAATAAGATTTGTTACTAGTTTTTATTCTTTTAAACCTTTTAATATTGTTCCAAATTATTGTAATAGGAGTAGTTCTGTTAAAACTATCACACAGTTTTTTCCAACCATTTTTCCTCTCTTCTGCAATTGTTCGTTTTTTAATTGCATCTAGTTTTTTGTATGAGATAAAAGTACTAATACTAGGATTTGTTCTGTAATATTTTAAGGCCTCTTGAGACTTAGTAACACTCTCTTTGATTTTATCATTCCACCAGGGAGCTGGCAGTTTACATCTATACTCTGAAGTTTTAGTAAATTTTGGAATGCATTCTAATTTAAGCATATCAAGTGTTGTGCAAAAGTAATCATATGATATTAAAGGATTATTATGATCAATTTCAACATTATTATAAATTGTTTTAGAGAGCTCGTTATACTTGTCCCAATCAGCTTTATTGTACAGAAATCTATTTACAGGAGGATTAATGTTGTAACGATCTGCATAAATTGTAATTTCTGTAATAGTTGGAAAATGATAACTTCCCATATTGTCATCATGAACAGACCATTTACATAAAGGCGTAATACTTGGACTAGTTAAACTAACATCTATAGCTGATGGATTTCGATTTGGATAATGTATGGTAGTGTAATCACCTTCATTTAGTATACATAAATCTAAATCATCTATAATTTTATATAATTGTTGGCCACGGCTTTTGGTTGATAAACAACCAAAAGCAATGTGATGGGCATTAAAGTCTCCAGCCACGAAAATAGGTTTCGGTAGATCTTTAATTATGTTACATAAAATGTCACTTCTCAAGGGACCCGATGGAGGGCAGTACACACATAGAATAGTCAATTGACCACAAGAAGTAAATAGTGATAGAGCTATTGTTTGAACATTTTCATTAAATGAAGTTTGTAATTGTTTATATTTAAAAAATGGTTTAATCAAAATTGCAACACCCCCATATCCATTTGAAGTGTTTTTAAAATAAATATTATAACCAGGTATATGACAAGGTCTAGTATCGTTAATCCAGGTTTCATTAATAAGGCAAATATCTATATTATTTTCTTGCAAAAAGTTAATTAAAAGGGGTTTTTTACTATAAATACTTTGAATGTTATACTGTGCAATTCTTAAAACAGAAATATTGTTATTACAAGAAATATCCATAATTACCTATGTTAGATTTTTAAGTAACATTTCTTTAATCGACATAGTTGTAATTGGACTGTCATCCCCTTTATTTGCTAAGGCAATTAATGTGCGAACCATAGCATTCGTAATCTCATTATTATTTATAAGATGAGTCTTCAACTCATCAGTCGAAATTGTCTTTTGTTCATTGGCCTTATTATTTAAACTTACATTAGTCTTATTGTTTACATTATTTACAGACTTATTAACTAGAGGAGGAAATTCTTTGTCATACATTCTTTCTTTAGATACAGCAACAGCAGCGTAGGTTATTTTGCTTTTCTTTTCTTGTATTTTTTTCATTTTAATAGGACATACATTAGCAATTGCCAAATGAGGTCCACTGCAATTCACACAGCAAAGCTCATTGGGCTTATCACATTCTTTATAATAATGGTCTCCAGAGCAAAGGCTACAACGCTGTTTTCCATTGCATACTTTTGCTGAGTGATTAAATTTAAAACATCTGAAACATTGTAGCAGAGGTGGGATATATTCAAAAACTCTGTACGAAAAAAGATCATACTGTACATTGTCTGGAAGAGAACTAGCTAAAAAAGTTATACTAACAGTTTGGAGAGGCACCCTCTCCTGGCCAACTTTTTTAGTAAACCTACGTACAGATATAATATCATATTTAGAAGACAGTTTAGAATACAATACTTTATTTGAAATATTTGTCGGAATTTTTTTGGCCCGTCTTCTCGATCTGAGCAGCCGGAATAAATGCTTTCATTTTATGTTTCTCCAAGAAAGTAGTATTTGTCAAAAAGTTATTTGCATTGTTATATTGCTTAAATACCACTGCAATTTTGTTCGCATTTACACGTTGTATTGATATAACACCTTTAACGTCTGTTGTAAATATGTGGTTTAAATAAATGGGGCTCTTATTGCCCAAACGATCACTTGAATTGTCACTTTGAACAAACACTTTAAAGTCTGTGTTAGTAGAGTTTTCAGGATACAGTCTTTTATAGTTAGGTTTAATATAGGGTAAAAAGTTTTCCTCACCGCCGCTGATCATTTCATCAAGATTTTGGTCCTGAGGGTCCCTTTTCCTAGCCCGTTTACCAGAAGTACCCGGGCCTCTAGTGGCCGGGGGGATTTCACCCCCGGCCTCGTCTCCCAACATTTTAACTGTAAATCTACTATTTACAACCAGTATTTACACTTTTAACAAGAAAAAAACAATAATACGGTAAGTTTTTCACCAAAATATTAAATTTACGAAAAATTCGCGCCACTTCGGTTCAAATTCCCGCCAAAGAATTCCGCACACTACGCTCACTATGACTATACCACAGACTATACTAAGTTTTCAAGATGAGATGGTAACAGAATCGCACTGCTGAATATTGTATACTGTTTGAATGAAATATAGTAGACTAAATCCGTGTCCCCTGGTGGAATCCCTGGAGGCGTACCACGAGCTCTTACCGCGATCTATTTTAGGACCTAAACTGAACTGTTCTTCTAATTCGTACCATGAAGTCAGTTTAACGATTCAAAAATAATAAAATACGCCTTAATCGGTTTAAAGTTTATTTTAATCTTACACATTAAGAAGATGAAGTACTAGTGATGATTTTCATCATCAACAGTAAATCGCCGCGACTTTTGCCTGTGCAATATCATAGCACATACAAACAGGAGTAACAGGAGTACTATTGTGATTCCACACATCGCAAACACACCACCCCGAAGTCGATTGTCACCTAAAACAAGTCGTACGGCAATTTTATTGATAAAATACGTCAACAAATAATTACATCATCAGGTAGGCTAATAATAATAGGCACTTTCACTTTAAACACACATTACAAACGATGACGACACTTAACTTTAAAGTTAGGTCTCGTTCAAAAATGTAAAGAAAGTTACACAAGCGTTAATCACTAACTACCTTTAAGCAACGTTTATGAATAAAGGGGAAATTGTTCTACAAGTTTAACTCTAAAAATTACTCTTAGTACAAGTTGAAAAACTCGTCTGCTCAGCAACATAAATAACACAATAAATGTTGTTGAACTGCCAAAACGGATGTCATTGTAAGTGAGTTACGAAATTTACTCGCAGCATAATGTTAAGGCCGACGACGTGTCCCATCGTGAGTCGTGATAGATTATCGTGATGCATCAGTAGGTACCTAGTGGTAGAGAAGGATTTTCAGGAAGTATAATCAGCAGGAACACTTGATAGGTTGGGCGTGATACGCTGCACAGCGTAGATACCAGATACGCTGACTCTTTCTTCACACTTTCTTCAATAAAAGGAATTTTACGAGTAAGTGAGAGAGCTCTTTTCTCGCTCTCGCACTTACTCGTAAACTTGCATCACGCACCCAGAAGTCTTTGCTCATCATAATTTTGCCAAAATTAGGTGTATCTTTGAGAGCAATTTACCAAACCTACCTTTGTTATCTGTTAGTTTTCCTGTTTTTTCTGCAGAATTCAGAAGATTGTAAAGTTGTGGTAAATATTGAAGCCAAAATTTGACGTCTCTCTCAGCGCTGTGGTAGTTAGCGTTGGCACTTCTTGCATCGCGGATGTCATATATGTTGGCATCACCCGTCTTGTATCGTTGCCATACGCCTTCTTCACCAGGTGATCTGTTTTAATGCAACTATGTTAGCATTGCAGGTATAGCTGTAGGTAGGCACCTACTATTTCAATCATAGTAAGACTGGGCCTCATACAGGTAAAAAAGGAAGTTCTGCAAGTATAGTCGACTGCACGACTGGTAGCAAAACTAGTACCTAGGTATTAACAGTAGGATAATAAGTTGTCCTCTTTCAGTAGATAACTACTAAGCTAGGCCAGCTCAAGGTAAAAATGCTACCACTGACGTGTGATCGACTGTGATATCAATTTGTGCCTTTTTTAGGGTTCCGTACCCAAAGGGTAAAAACGGGACCCTATTACTAAGACTCCACTGTCCGTCTGTCAGTCTGTCTGTCACCAGGCTATATCTCATGAACCGTGATAGCTAGACAGTTGAAATTTTCACATGTATTTCTGATGATGTATTTCTGTTGCCGTTATAACAAAAAATACTAAAAACAGAATACAATAAATATTTGACGATAAATAATAAATATTTGATTTATTTTTAGGTATTTCCCATACAAAAAAAATCGTCGGCTTTTAACAAAACTTTATACATTTGGAAACCTAGGTATAGGTATCGTCAAAAAAGTGTCAGCTACCATTAAGAATAGAAATTAGAGCCATTCAATTCGGTATTCTAGATATTCAATAAAAAAAGGGTTATTTGGAATACCTACTGCTTTTAGTAGTACTAAAAGCAGTAGGTATTACAAATTACAGTCAAATCACCATTTTCGACTGAATTTATAATTTGTTTATATCTATTATTAAAGTTAAATGATTTTCCAATAATTAATGCGTTTTTATAGGGCTAACTCGTTTCCTCTTGTACTTATTTCCAAAAAACAAACTGGTATTCCAAATATGCTGCACTTCATCTACTTTTGTGATGCTAAGTAGGTATACGAGTATTGAGTACCTACCTACTAAACTATTTCATTAAACCTAAGTTTGTATTTTAGAACTTGTAACAAACCCAAATTTAATGAAGTTGATTATATGCCTTCTTAAAAGCAACGATACTCGTTTCTCGTCTTGAGTGGCGGGTCGACGAGCTACTTGGAGCATTAAAGCATCTCCCAACAGAGATACTAAATCGGATCCATGGACAGCCCCTGCCGAAATAAAACAAGTTAAATACTATGAAAAAAGCATGTTAACCCCCTATAATTTAGTTATATTTTTGTTTTGCCTGGTCTCACTGCTGGGCAAAGGTCTCCCCCAAGTCCTTTCACGAACTCTTTTCCCGCGCCACTTCGAATCAGAGGGTGCCTGAAGATGGACGGCGCCGCCGAGGCCGGCCCAGGCCCAGAATGAGGTGGTTTCGATAAGTACAAATAATTTAGTTCATACATTTTGTGCAACATTTATTCTGGTGGTGCAAACTACTAATATAGGTACCTAATAATTAAAGTGCAAAAAAATAAAGACTCTTATGCTAGAGGAGAATCTTGTGTTGTTAGGTACAGAAGATCCCCTGAAAGTCCTATAACACAGGATTCGCCTTGCTAATTTTATTATAAACCTGTAAAATTATACTGCCGTCCCTCTAGGTCAACTCCTGCTGGTTGTGAGTATCTATAGACATACAAGCGGGCCACCCTCCTTGCCAAGCGTGCTGCCATCAGTGCGATTCCCGCGTTCCATTTTGCACTCGATTCCACTCGGCCAAGTGCTTCTACATTATCAAGAACGTCATTTAAATTTCTTGTTTTATCTTTCCAATATTCCCAACGTACTGCTTCCGTCAACTGTAAATCATGTTGCAATTAGCAGTCTCTATCATTAGGAACATTAAGTAGTTTTACTTATTGTTTTCATTATTAAAACAAATATAAAATTTTACCATGGGTAAAGTTTCCGATCGGTCCAAAGTAAATAGCTGAAGGCTTTGGGGTATGATCTTATCATTCGCGATCTCAGAGGCGTACAGTTTGCCTTGTTTAATTAATTCTTCGAACTTGACACCTGAAATATAAAATTGACCTCGTTAATACCTACATTAAATTATTGTTTAACTCAACAACAGAGTTCTTCACGCAGCGTTATTATTATTTTTGTACAAGTACCTATGTTTGTAGTACAGATCTACAGAAAAACTGAAAACCCGAAAAGGGCTACTTATCAATAAGAATCAACTCGGAACAATTGATATAAAGACCCTGGCCTGCATAGGTATTCACAACCATTCGATACGTTTCCGTGCCGAATCGAACATCAATCAGTGAAAATAGACGAAAATTGACCATTCAATACAGAATGATCAGATTATTGAAAATACAGACAATAGTTCTATACCTATAGACTACAGGAAAACCTATAAGAATTCTGTGATCTTAAAACAACACGGTAAATCTCTCAAGATTGTGCGTACACACTTATAGGGGGGGGGGGGGTAATACTGAAAGTCCCGTCATAGCGGAATCAATAAGAAAATAAAAAGTTTCCGGCGTGATGGAGAAATTTTAGCCCTCATCACACACTTCAAATAGGTATGCCAGACCCTTCCGGCAAGAAAAAGTGGTTTACGTGATTTTTTTCTAAAAGCCAATAAAATTTACTGTCGAATACATAAAAAAATTAATATCCGCGATGACGGTAAAACATTTTTCCATTTTTTTTTTTCACTTTGTTTCGGCAATAGGAATCCACGCATACCGAGCTTAATTTATTCCTATACTTATGTTCTATTTATTTAAATAAAAAAATTTTGATTCCGCTATGACGGGACTTTCAGTGTTACCGGCCCCCGGACTAATTACATTTTCAGTTGGAATGTATGGGAGAACATGGTTTTTCAACTACAATGTTAAGTTTGTTCTTGGGATAAATTCATTCAAACTACGGAACTCTTCATTGTGCGTGGTCCGACACGCACTTGGCCGGTTATTTTTTCAACTGTAAAGTTAAGTTTGTCCCTCAACCCGGTAGGTACCTATTGTAAATTCATAGGCCGTGTATGTGTCACTTGAGCGGAGCCGCGAACAGCCGATAAGCTCGGACTTGTCCGGTTTTTTTATAATTCATGTACTTACCTACTTACTTAATATTTATGACATATCTAGGTCTGAAACTGTAAATTGTGTAAGTTAAAAGCAATCGACTTATGTTGCTGACCGTACCCACCAGCAGTAGGACAAGGATTTTTATTATAAAAGTTAATTTTATTCAGTACCTACCGTTGTCATTTAGAGCTTCAAGGTCGTTAGCTCCTAGGATTATGTCGATTTGCATATTATTAGGTTGTGTAGATGTGGATAAAGCTACCAGCAATGAATTTGGTAAGAACTGTTCAGAATCTGGTAAAAAAACATCAGATATCGGTTGCATAACTCCGCTCCAAGTGTTGTTCTGCAAAAGTAGGTTTCATTACTTGTCAAGTTTTAATTGTTACATCTATAAATTCCACATAACCTTGAGTACTTATTACTATTACCGAATATAATGACGTGATTTCCGACAAAGGGCGTTCTCGCATACAATGTAGTATTTCATGATCTGTGTCACTGTTACAGCCAAGCAAACTTGCAATTTCACGAGATATTCGTTCAACTTCAGAGGCTTCAACAACCTTTTGTTCATCTATTGCTTTCCAGATGTCAATAGGAGACATTATAAGTGCCCTTTGAAATAAACCTGTCGATGAAAACCTTAAATAAATGAAATCTTACCTAAGTGCCTAAGTATGTATATCATATGTGGCACGGAATATATGGTACCTATCGAGTAGCTCGTGATAGTGTCAGGGAAATCAGAATTATGGCATATGGCGCTATGGTAACTTACCGATAGATCGAGGCGATGTAATATGATGCAGTACACTGTCAGCACCAGCAGAATGACCAAGCAACGTGATTGCAGTAGGGTCCCCACCAAATGCGGCAATATTGTCACGCACCCACAGGAGTGCGAGGTACTGATCCAACAGTGCAAGATTACCGCGAGCGGATAAAGAACGAAGTGTGAAAAAGGCAAGCAAGTGTAAGCGATACATCACTGTGACTACCACTACTCCTTCAGCCGCTAACTCTTGGCATGGCAAAGATACACCACCCCTTATCCAAGATTCGCTGTATAATATAACAACCACAGGTACAGTTTTACCATCGGAACGCTACCTAGAACAACGTTACAAATTGGTATGCTTATGATCGTTTACGACGTACGGCATTTCATACAAATTTTCAAGCCCTTGTTTATCGAAATGAATGAACCGATTTTAATGAAACTTCATACGCATAAGCAGAATACAAAGGTGTAAGAACATATTCGAAAAATAGTGTTACAGCCAAATTAGTGTTGCCCAAATGCAAGACCAAGACAAGACCTTAGCCAGTCTTGGTCTTGGTCTTGCGTCAATACACCTGGTCTTGGTCTTGGTCTTGGTATTGCGCTCTCAGTCTTGGTCTTGGTCTTGCAGCAAGAGTCTCGCAAGTCTTGCGAGACTCTACTACTTAGACTAGACTACATTCAAATACCTATTAGTCTATTGCTCAGGGTGGAAGGGAACATCGACGCGCAACCGCTTACCATGGATTCAGTACATGATTCTGGACCCTCCTGCGTTGAAATTTTTCGTCGGCGTTTTCTTAATTTTTTACGTTTTTTTCTGAATTTTTTTTTACTGTAAACTTTATAAAATCATTATTTCTATCTGACCCAATAAGATTTTTAAATAAAAAATAGTAAATTTACTTATTTCACTTAAAACAGCAATGTAAATAAAACTCGAAAGGGCTACCTGATCAGCTGTATTGCTAAAGTTCATTTGCGAGGTCAACACTGTCTTCGCGCTCACGCTATTCGCTTTCAAATGCCGCGACAAAGGGACCGCAGCGCCAAGCGGTCTCCTCGTATTATTAACGCACTTGAAAATAAACTTTAAAATTATTACAATAAAATGCATATAAATGCTTGAATCTGACAAAAAATGCGGAAGATTGTGGGAATCCCCGCGCGGCGTCGAGTCGGCCATGAATCCCAATGAATCTAACAGACGCGTCACATGAGGCATTTTAATCATCTACATAATTGAATGACCCATTTACTACTTTTATTTTAGATTCGTTATGAGGGGATAATTATTTTTCTAAAACTTCATCGATTTAAGGGGGAAACGCTAAGATAAATCAACCATGAACCTTAATGCTTTAGCGATAAAGTTGAAAATCTGTTAAAGAAATATGGCAGATTGTAGTAGCTTGATGTGCTAGCGTCTGTACCATAACATCGGCTGGCTTAAAAACTGCTACTAGTACTAGACCTACTCGACTCGCTGTTAGTTTTAAATTTTGCTGAATAGAAGAATAATATAAACTTTGAAACATAAATACCTAGGTACATAATTTTTACCAACCTACTAACGTTAGATCTGCACATTAGACTTATACAAGTATAATATAATACTCTAAGTAGATATACCTACAAGGTATGAAATGAACTTTGCTAGAAAGTTATGCTAGGTACATTTTTATCACATATGGGAACAAATTTGTAAGTAACACGCTACCTACCTACTTAATAAATAGTCGAAACATATAATAATCAATACAATACCTGTTAGTGTTATGACGATACGTCTTTGATACTGGGGAACGTCTATCAAAGTCGGGATTGAAACCAAATACCTACTATAACGCCCAAATCTCAGTTTGACTTAACTGCGAGACGCAAGAGTCTTGCAGGCTTAGTCTTGTTCTTGCTCAAGTCTTGCAGGGGTCAGTCTTGGTCTTGGTCTTGCTACAATAAGTCGGTCTTGGTCTTGGTCTTGGTCTTGCAAAAATGCAAGAACAAGACCAAGACTGCAAGACCAAGACCGATTTTGGGCAACACTAAGCCAAATTAGACCGATTTTAAATTTTCCATAGAAACAGAGATTTCCACTTACCTTTTTTAAATATTTCGAAAATGTTCTTAAGTAACTTTTTAGACCTTTGTATCCTGCTTATGCGTATGAAGTTTCATTAAAATCGGTTCATTCATTTCGAAACACAAGGGCTTGAAAGTTTGTATGAAATGTCGTACGTCGTAAACTTTGATGACAATAATACAGGGTGGCTGGCAGGGACATTGACGCGCAATCTGTTACCATGGATTCAGCGCATGATTCTGAAATACTGCGTTGAAATTTCTCGTTTGTTACGGTATCAAACAAAAATGAGAGATCGTTTTGTTTGCGATGTGACCGCCTGCTAGTGCGCGGTCTCGCTGGTGGTTTCATTGTGCCTGCGACGTGGCCTTGATGTGGTCGGTATTGCCCACACGGTTGATTTTGACAGCACAATGTGGTCCGTGGGAATAAACTAGGTCATACAAATTAGCGCCCGTATTGTCGTTGTGGTGTGGTTGTAGATCATACGTGTGATCGGGTCGTAAGTGTGTTAGCCCACGTTCGCACGAACGTAAAAATATCGCAGCGGGCTTTTTTTGCGTACTGTATTTTCATTTCAAAAAACACTGTTGGATTTTCAACTCTCGGCGCTTAGCAGAGCGTTGAAAATCTAGTGCCCGAAAAAAATCGCCGTGGCAAAATGCCCGTGCGAACTTGGACTTACGCAATTACCCCACAGGTTCATGAAAACAAATCATAAGCCTTTGGCCTCACCGTAGTCGGGTAAAAGGAAAACGTAACTTTAACACAATATAATTATTTTCAATGTGAAGCTAAACCAAAAGAAAAACCTTACCCGAGGTGTCCATATATTTAGATATAAACAATCTTCACTGTAATTGTCGTTACCACCATCTCCGACGTGAGGACAATGTGGAGGTATTCGATGGGCAAAAAATGTTCGCCTCCAACCCGTGTGTCGTTCTGGAGCCTATAACAAAAATCCATACTAATGCATTGACTTATATGTATATAATTATAATATTACTAATATATGCAGATTTTACTGAATTTTTCCTTTGCTGTGAGACTTTGCTTCTTGCCAAATTTTATGATTGCAGGTCAACGGGAAGTATCTTAAAGGTTTTTATTTATTAATTGCGAGTGTCAAAATATGCTGCATAAATGCCAGTATTTTTTACCCGACTGCGGCGAAGCAATAAGGAGGTTTATGATTTTGACCGGTACCTATGTATGTTTGTTCATCTGTCCCCTCATAATTTCTAAACTACTTGTCATAATTTTACAACCGAGATATCGTTGGAAGCGTCTTGATCGTCCGCTGGTTATAGGCTATGTGATGTCACATTAAATTGAATATGGCGCCCTCTAGCAGACAAACATGACATAAAAATTAAAAAAAATCATGCCGTGTTAGGTATCAAATGAAAGGGCTTAATTAGCACATTTCAAAAATATATATATTCTCAGCTATTGCTCACAGCTTTGCTTGCGTGCACCCGATAATTAGGAATAATTTCTATAAAATCACGCCTAAGATTTGAGCCAAACATATTTATGTATAAGTTTGATATATTACCTAGGTACATACATGTAAAACAATAAAATTTAAACAAAAAAAAATTAAAGCGGCTCTAAAAAGGATGAAAAACAATAAGTTTGAAAACTAAAACCCGACTGCTGAAAAGGATGAAACAAGAAAGTACTTTCCCGTATTAATTTCAACTAGATACCTCCACGCGTTCCTGAGATAAAGAGTTTTGACAGACAGACGGACAACGATGTGACACATACAGGGTGAATTTTTCAGGTGGGCGTGGATGGCCAAATTCGAAACTATGAGGAATAGCGAAAAGTACTTAAAGGAGTCTCGTGCTCAATTTTGACAAGTAAAACTGCATCATCGATTTTTTAAAAACAATATTTCTAGCCAGGAATCGAAGCCGTTGATTTTGATAAAAAAAACATACTATTTGATAGTGTCTGTGTCTCTAATAACGATAAAATTCTGGGAAGTAATGACATACGGCAAACTTAAGGAAAATATTGCATGTTAATGAACTGCTCCCTTTTATTCATACCTACATTACACAGGTATCTAATGAGCATCATTTCGAACAAGGTACAGACCTTGTTCGAAATGATGTTCAATATTTTTATTAACACACACCCGCAGCGCAGCCACCTTCACAACATTATGTTCTAAATTCAAATTTTTATTACGATCTATGGAAAATATTCTAATGGTAATATTGTAATGCTGAATGCAGTAGGTACAATCCTTGAGACGTCGAATCGAGTTATGTATTGAAAACAATGGCCATCATTTTAAATACCTATTTTAATCAGTCAAGGTTTATTAAGTTTTAAGTAGGTACCTAACATAAGAAAAATAAAAAAACTATTTTGTTAAAAATGAGCTCTTTCTTTAGTTTGCCGAGTGTTATTACTTCCCAGAATTCGATCCTTACTAGCGACACTATCGAATGGTGTAATAATACGGTTTTTTTTTTCAAAATCAATGTGTTCGATTCCTGTTTAGAAATATTTATTTTTCAAAAAATCAATGGTGCAGTTTTAGTTTTCATCAAAATAGAGCCCGAGACTCCTATGAGTACTTTTCCCTATTCCTCATAGTTTCGGATATGGCCATCCACGCCCACTTGAAAAATTCTTCCTGTAAGTATAAAGAGTTCCCTTTTTACGTTTGAGGTTAGTACGGAACCTTAAAAAGCCGCAACCAGTCGAGTCGGACCCTCTCGTGCCGAGTAATCCGGATCTTTGTTTTGGGTTCGGATTTCGGAACCCTTAAAATAGTAAAAAAAATAAAAAACATACCGAAAATCTGTATCGGCCTTTTGGGGGCGTCGCATATGGTACACCGTAGTAAATTTCCACCGGGGTGGCGGAATTTTTCGTATAAGCTTTTATCTGTAATTAAAACCTATAGTTTTAAAACAACATGTTAATATTATGACAAACTCGGCCCCTATAACCAACAAAACTTTTATACAAGAGTCTATTTACAAAATTGTGAGTAGAAAAAATTGCGTAACACAAATTACAAATACGAGTACCTACATACCTAGCTATAAGTATTGCCTATAAGTTACAATATCGTCTTGTCACTACAATTTACATTTTTGTAAGGTTTTTCCTTTACGATTGTGATGGCTTAAAGTTTTGTGGTAGGTAGGTACACGCTGCATGCACTTGTAACATATTTTGTAAATAGGAACTCGTAAATTGTTGGCTGTAGGTAATTGTAAAGTTTGTTGGTATAGGGTCCTGTCCGCCCAGGATCAATGGATCTTATTGCCACGTCTCTAAACCCCACCCTGTCCCTTTATACTAGTCACAGACACAGACGTGCGATTTTTTTCAATCACAGCAAAGAGCCATAATATACACAGTCTGGCCATAAATACTGTTACAATTAAAAATAAGAAAGATATTACATTTGAATTTGGAATCTGTTATTTTTATACGATTGTTCATTGAGTTTACTAATTTTGGCGCCAATACATTGTACAGACGCCAGCACATCAAGGTACCCGAAACTGTCAAATTTTCCCAATCAACCTTGAACCTTATGCTGTAGCGATAAAGTTGAAAATCTATTAAAGAAATTTGACAGATTGTAGTAGCTTGATGTGCTGGCGTCTGTACAATATTTTGAGATATTAAAATGGAGTGGGGTGATAAAGAGAACCGAATCGCTGTGATTGCATTACACAAAGTTGGTATGGAGCCAAATGCAATTTTTAAAACTCTCCATACGCTTGGTATTAGTCAAATGTTTGTGTACCGGGCTATGTATAGGTACAATGAGATCTCCTCTGTTTGTGACAGAAAAAGATCTGGCCGTCCAAATACTGTTCGTACGAAAAAGGTGGTCAAAGTATAAGGGAAAGAATTCGAAGAAATCCTGTCCGAAAGCAAAAGATTTTATCTCGGGAGATGAAGATAGCACCCAGAACCATGTCGCGTATTTTAAAAGATGACCTAGGACTTGCAGCCTATAAGAGACGCACTTGTCATTTTTTAACTGATAAATTAAAAAAGAATAGGGTGGTAAAATCGAAACAACTGCTGAAGCGGTACGCAAAGGGAGGTCACATAAAAATTTTGTTTACGGATGAGAAAATCTTTACTTTAACAAACAAAATGACCGTATTTATGCTCAAAGCTCTAAGGAAGCTTCCCAACTAGTCGACAGAGTGCACGTGGGCATTAACCGACTTCAGTGATGGTTTGGTGGAGTGTTAGCTATGAAGGAGTGACTGAGCCATATTTTTGTGAAAAAGGTATCAAAACATAGGCACAAATGTATCAAGATACCATTATTGAGAATGAGTTAAGCCCCTTAACAACACCATGTTCAATAACCAAGTATGGTCCTTCCAACAAGACTTGGCGCCGGGTCATAAAGCTCGGTCCACGCAGTCTTAGTTGGAAGTGAACGTTTCGGACTTCATCAGAGCTGAAGACTGGCCGTCGTCTAGTCCCGATCTTTATCCCCTGGGTTATGATTTATGGTCAGTTTTAGAAAGTACGGCTTGCTCTAAACGCCATGATAATTTGGAGTCCCTAAAACGATCCGAATACGATTGATTGGCAGTGAAGAATTTTCCCATGGAAAGAGTGCGTGTTTCTATTTATAACTGGCCTCAACGTTTAAAAGACTGTATTGCAGCCAATGGAGACCACTTCGAATAAGCTTTTTATATTTTAAATTGTTTTATATTTATGTATTACACTAACACACTGTAAAAGTAATAAGTATACCTAAATATTATTTGCATTAAAAAAAAATTTTTTTCTTCGTGACAACTTTTGTGGCAAGACTAGGTATGTATGCCTATAAATCTAATTATACTTATTATGATATTATAATCTTAAAATTATTGGTGAGTACCTACTAAAAAAATGTGGAAGGTACATTTTTTTAAAAAACTATCTTTTAAAAACAGTACTTATTTCTTTTTTAGTTTATCCATTTATTTTTGTTTCATCAGATTTGATTTATAGGTATAATTTCTAGAACACAGCGATATACCTAAAATAGGTTGGCTCTACTGGCAGCCCCGATACCAAAGGAAGGGCTGCCAGTAGAATGTGAATATATATCCGCATTGTCAAGAATTACCGCTGACGGCTGTATTATAGATAGGTAAGTATACCTATTTACAAGTGAGAACCTTCTGCTTTTGAACTTGGTTCTTTAAAAAAAATATTTATTTTATAGGTACACTGGTCAACACTAGTCATGCCACACGAACTCTGATGGCTAATATTGTTTTTGCCACCTACACTCATTAATAAACAGCAATAGTTTTATTCCGATTGGCCTTAGATTTCTTGTGATGTGTTGATTCGTATAACCAGTAGATACTACGGTGATAAACGCAAACAAACGATCGCAAAAAAATATAGTAAAAAATAAAAAATACAGTAAATATTAAAAAATAGTAAATATTCTTTCAAAATCTGTGGTGATTTTAAAATTGTTGCCCTATTACTCGGACTTCAGCTGGGTTTAAATACCAAATTCTGCTGTTTTCTTTGTGAATGGGATAGTCGGAACAAAAGAAACCATTATCGTAAAAAAGAATGCGAACATCTTTAAACCCTGGACAGAAAAATATGAAATATTTACCTCTTGTAGAGCCGTCTAAAGTTCTTACACCATTGCACATTAAATTAGGCATAATTAAAAATTTTGTTAAGGCGATGGATCGCAATGGGAGCGGATTTTTGTATATAAAAGAAAAATTCCCTAAAATAAGTGACACATAGATAAAAGAGGGTATTTTCGTTGGACCTCAAATTAGGGAGTTAATAAAAATTCCAGTATTTGAAGAAAAATTGAACGATCTAGAAAATCGAGCATGGATATCTTTTAAAAACGTTGTTGCAAATTTTCTAGGTAACCATAAGAGTGAGAAGTACAAAGAGTTTGTTAGCGAGTTGTTGTTGGCTTACAAGCATTGGGTTGCAACATGTCACTCAAGATTCATTTCTTAGACTCACATCTGGATTTTTTTCTTAAGAATTTTGGAGCTGTGAGCGATGAGCAAGGGGAGAGGTTCCATAAGGCCATTTCACAGATGGAAAAGCGCTATCAGGGCAAGTGGAACCCAAGGATGTTGGCCGATTACTGTTGGACGTTAAAAAGAGACCATCCAGGAGCTATATTTGCCAGAAAATCCTAAATCATAAATTCATAATAGAACTTTTTTGTTTCAGACTGTCATTATTTGTTGAAATTTTTAAATGACATTAATCAATAAAATTCTTGGCCAATAAAATTGTTTTTTAGTTACTTATTTTAACTAACAATCATCGATCAAAGTAAAAAATATGAGTGAAGATCGTGTGGCACGACAAAGTTTAAATTTTGTTCCCCAGTGGTACAGAAGGCCGCACTTCAACCTTGAGCTGTCCACGGGGTGTAGCGTAATAACCGTGGTCTAGCGTAGTACGAATTTTCAATAGCCAACCCAACCGCGTCCTAACCAAAAGCGATCGTCGCGCAAGTACGCGATCGACACGGTCGTTTAAGTATGAAAACGCGACTTCATTGATCATATATCATCATTGATCATAGATCATATATTCATAAAAACCACACGTTAAGAAGGCCTTAGGATGGTTGTCCACCGACATCGTCAACAGGACGTCAACGAGATGACAGGCGCGTCGTCGCCGAAGTAGAAAAACATACATTTTCACTATGGCCGCATGTCCACCGCCCGCCGTCACCAGGACGTCACGTTCGGTTCGAATTTAATCTAGTTTCTCGTTGACGTCCCGGTGACGGCTTCGGCCGGTGAACAAACGTGTTAGGCTACTGACGTGGGCCTGCCGAACTTACAACTAGATACTTCTATAAAATTAAATTAATGTATTGCAAACACTTACCCCTACAATTCGTCCTTGTGGTAAATTTGCCACCGGATCTTGAGCTAAAACAGTAGTTAAACCTAACGTATACCAGATACCTATTAACGCTATTAAATCGCACATTGTGCCACTAAAAATGGTAAAATTAATATCCGAAACTGGTACTGTACTGCAGAAACTTATTGCCTACTCTTTTTGTTTTCGTACTAAAATACCTAAGTAATATCGCAGACGGGCTCAATATTATGTTGCATTGCGTGTAGTGACCATTTGACACTGATGATGTGCCACTCTGTATTCGAGCTGTGTCTGTATGTATGTATGCGTTATCGACACAACAAATTTGATCGTACAATGATTGTGCTCCAGTCCATGACGAGAGAATTGTAACGATGACTGGTCACTATTGTTCTAATTTCACCTGGAATTCATATTTTAGTTTGTGACAAAACAAAACAAAACCCTGCCAAGAGTAAATCGGGGTCACTCAATGAAGGTTCCGAACAAAAGTAGATACACTGGCAGTCTGTGAAACGGTCGATAGCCTGATGTAGTTATGTACCTAATTACTTTATTAATAAAGCTGTACTTGCTCCTAAACTATACATCTATAGTGCCAAGCAATGATTATAAGTAAAAAGTTTTACTTTTTAGGGTTCCGTATAGCTGCTATGCATGCTCTTGCTATGCTGCTTGCTGTCCAGGAAGTCCCTCGTTTTGAGAGCGGTGTGCGAAGGTGCGTTGTCGTGATGGAGCAGTAGCATAAACAGCCTTGCCATTCATTTGCTATCAAATACTGTTTCGGTGCTGTTTCTGCCTTATGGTGCCCCCGAGACGTGATGCCCTAAGCAATTGCTTTATTTGCTTATGGAACTGGTAGCAAGTGACTACACAAACTGCGATCGATGACCTCACAAAAAAACATCTTTATGATTTTTTTTGTTACATCATGTTTAGATATGGATACCAGGTCTGCGGAGTTTTACTAGCTATTTTATTTTATTTGATCCTGTATAATTATGTGTCGGAAATATGTCAGTCGTTCGTTTGACTATTCGGAACGCCAGCGACGAGCGTTCCTCGCCTGAGTTCGTGGAAGTCGAGGAGAGCTACATAACAGCTACAACAGCGTCGTGGTGCGGCTACCTGGCTGGTGACAGACCGCCAAGGTGTCGTGAAGAAAGCGGCTCTGTGAATCATCTTGGCGCGCCTACAGAAATACAACGTGAACCACTCACATGGGTGCGCGTAACTCACGCGCGCCCAATAGACCACTAGCCATTGTCGCAAACAAAATGAGGGGCCTGTTTTACAGGCCACCGTATAGCCTTCCGCGGCCGGGGGACTAAGCCCCGGTACCGGGGTGGTGCGGGCGTGCAGCTCTTGACTATTGGACATCGTACGGACAAGTATAGCCTTCCGCGGCCGGGGGGCTAAGCCCCGGTACCGGGGTGGTGCGGGCGTGCAGCTCTTGACTATTGGACATCGTACGGACAAGTATAGCCTTCCGCGGCCGGGGGGCTAAGCCCCGGTACCGGGGTGGTGCGGGCGTGCAGCTCTTGACTATTGGACATCGTACGGACAAGTATAGCCTTCCGCGGCCGGGGGGCTAAGCCCCGGTACCGGGGTGGTGCGGGCGTGCAGCTCTTGACTATTGGACATCGTACGGACAAGTATAGCCTTCCGCGGCCGGGGGGCTAAGCCCCGGTACCGGGGTGGTGCGGGCGTGCAGCTCTTGACTATTGGACATCGTACGGACAAGTATAGCCTTCCGCGGCCGGGGGGCTAAGCCCCGGTACTGGGGTGGTGCGGGCGTGCAGCTCTTGACTATTGGACATCGTACGGACAAGTATAGCCTTCCGCGGCCGGGGGGCTAAGCCCCGGTACCGGGGTGGTGCGGGCGTGCAGCTCTTGACTATTGGACATCGTACGGACAAGTATAGCCTTCCGCGGCCGGGGGGCTAAGCCCCGGTACCGGGGTGGTGCGAGCGTGCAGCTCTTGACTATTGGACATCGTACGGACAACATGTGCTCAGAAACTGTCTGGCGTTGCGTATCGTCATGTCGTGTACCTACAGTGTGTGACTAACTTGTTGGTAAATTATACTCTGGTTTGAACTGCAAACGGTTTTTCTATTGCGCAATAACAAACTTTCAGTCCAGTCACTAGACAAAAAAAGGGGTCAACCTCGGAATTTAAGATAATAAGCTGGAAACTCGTTTACAGCTTCATTTTGGCATTCTGAGAGTTGTCTCAAACGTCTCATCTCATAGTATCTCGTGTCTGCGTCGTAAGTTATTGGAGGTCAAAGGTCACGAAAATCGGTTTTTCGCGATTGTCTTTGTTTCTATGGCTCCAATGACCTCAAGACCTATTATAAAAATTAAAGATACGAAAATTTGCCACAACTTTTGTCTTAACTTTTTTTCTATACGCTCAACTCTTTTCGTGATAGAGGGCGGAGAGCACCCAGCGCTTAGGCATACATACTATATACAAGGTCAACCGTGAATCTCGGTGCATAACACCTTGTATACCTCTACTAAATCATTAATATATTGTAGGATTTGGAGACAATGATGCAGGAAAACGAAGATGATGAAGATGAAATTGAAATTGTCAATTTCCCAGGAGATGATGATGAAGAAGAAGAAAAAAATTGATATTTTTTCACTTCAGATTTTTTAAGAATTTTAAATGTACAGTCAAGTGCAGAGAAAAGGTACCACACCAAGACTTAAAGATTATCGCCCGAGCACGCTCGGGCCCGCGTGTCACGTGAGCCGCTCCCTCCCCCGCCGCCGCACCCATCTCTGCCCGCGTGCATCCACCGATCCGCTTCTAATAATATTTGCAAGTTTTTAATAATTTTATATGGTATTTTATCGGCTTCCTTCGGGCCGAACTGTATAGATACCAAGAATAACTTACAAAAAGACACTGCGTGTGATAAGATACGAACCTGCTTCACCAGGCGCCAGCCGATCAACTAGACCGTGCCATAAACCACTAGGCTATTGGCTCAGTTATCAACCGTAACGAAAATTGGAGTAGCATTACTCCTTTTATCGAACAAGGTTATTAACGGTCTAATCTTCTAGATATTAAGGTTTAAATTTCAACTTCCGTGTTATATTAATTAATACTAGCACCTTACCGTCTTGTTTTACAAAATTCAATACGCAACTCCTCAATTAACTAAAACATAAGGTTGAAATTAGCATAGATTTCTTGTTTGGTTGAATAGAATGTGTTGATTCTGATTATTGCACTACCCTCATTTTACTTCAGAAACTTAACTACTGTATGAACTGCGAGTTAAGGTTGAATTTAGTATACTTCTTCGCCTTATTTACTAAACTGTGATTGAGGGTATTTTTACTTTTCAAATGGTTTCATTTTCGTTCCGATTCGCTTGTGTGTAATTATCTTCATCGTAATATTATCCAATTTATTAAGTTTTTGACCAGTTGATTTTATTAATCGATGGTATGGTTCGATTAACAACTTTATTGAAGGCTAAAATTGTTGTTTTGTGGGAAAAGGAACAAAAAATAAAAAAAATAGCACGAGATATAAGCATAACGGTAAGATTTACGTTATTCTTACACATATACCTATTTATTGTTGCAATCATGTTGCATTATTACTTACATGTTGGATTTTTTTCTATGTATTTCTAATATTATTATTTTCATTACAGAGAAAAACAGTTCGTAGATGGATACAAAGTTATCAAGCGACGGGTGATGTGAAATGTGATCACCAAGGCTCTCGCCCGATTGCTTACACTAATGAATCGGAGCGACAACGTAATATTGTAAAAGTTCACTCAGTGGCACCCTTCAAAACTATGCGTTCAAGTGCTGACTTCAAGAAGTGGTAGACAGTGACGGCCATTCTATCCGTTATGAATAGGCAACTCGGCAGATCGACTGTGTAACTTATTTGATAAAATTACATTGGAACATATACATAAGCAAGTGTTAATAATTCCCAATATCATTACATAATCAGTGGGATCATTATCTCTTAGTTAATCAAAAATAAACAACCTTTATTATTATCAATGCAGTTACTCTTGTTTACAAGTAGTCTATTAATGTGTTAACGATTTATATCTGACCTCACATATTTTTTTAATGTTGTGTTAAATAAGGGTTATCAGAAAATGTGATAAAAGAGAAAGATGTATATTGCTATACTGTTATAGTTTAGCATGTTGGTTCTTCCTCTGTAATTCACAGGCACAATGAGAACATTTCATTTTTTAACCAGGCTTGTTTCCGATAAGATCATACAGAGTATAAGAAATGTATGTTTTCACAACTTTAAATAAATAAATATTATTGTAGTTATGTTTCTAGAAATATCTATAAACGAACCGTTATCTAATGTTAAACGTTCTAAACCAAACTAGGGTATCTATTTTGTGTTTAGTTAATATTCTAAGTAAATAACCCCAATTTAATACAGACAGAAATCTGTATATTCAAACAGGAAGTGGATTCCATGAAGTCCTAGAAATGTAATTAAAAAAATAAATGAATATTGTTTATGCAAAATGCCTAGCTTTTATTACAAACCTCCATTTGATTTTTTAATAATAATTAACGAAAAAAACTAAACTAACTACTAAAGAAACTAAAAAATAATAATAAAGGTAAATAAATAAAATAAGTCTTCTCACCCGCGGATTGAACTCGAGACCATCGCATTGCTAAGCCGCAGCGTTAACCACTAGACCAACATGCTACTTGCGTTACATTACAAAAAACTTAAATAGGTTCGATGTCATTACCAAGGGGTAACCGTTTCTTTGAAGCGCGCTGTACATTTAATTTTAATTTTAACTGTAACAAAAGTACAGCTACTAAATAAAAATTGAATTCAATTAAATTTACTTGATTTATTTCTATTTACAATCTATCGATCTATTTATTTACAATCTATCTATCTATCAATCTATTTATTTATTTATTTAATATATATACATATATATAAAACATCATTTAATACAATATATGTATGATTTAGTAGAAGTATACAAGGTATTATACACCGAGATTCACGGTTGACTTTGTATTATAGTATGAATGCCTGAGCGCTGGGGGCTCTCCGCCCTCTATCTCAAAAAGGGTTGAGCGTACCTACTTACAGAAAAAAAGTTGTGGCAAATTATCGTATCTTTAATTTTCATAATAGGTCTTGAGGTCATTGGAGCCATAGAAACAAAGATAATCGCGAAAAACCGATTTTCGTGACCTACCTCCAGTAACTTACGACGCAAACACGAGATACTATGAGACTTTTGAGACAACTCTCAGAATGCCAAAATGAAGCTGTAAACGAGTTTCCAGCTTATTATCTCGAATTCCGAGGTGAAACCCTAAAGTGACTAGACTAATTACCCATAGTACGCTCACGGTAATTAAAATATGGCTGATGATAACGAGTACCTTCTCCGTCATATGTTATAGAGTATATACAAATAATATTATATATAGATTACTGCTATTTTCGAGCTCGCTTCGCTCGCTCATGCAGCCGAGGTTCTCTCCGTTTTCAAACTGTTCTGATTATTTTGACTAAGTAAGTTACTGAATGAAGGGCCAAAAGAAAATATACCCTATCCGAGGAGGGGTGCTAAAATTTTCGAGCTCGTAATGATAAATGAATGATAAATAATTTTATTTTTGTAAGTAGGTTTGTACAAACACTTTTACACGTCAATCATGTTTTTTTTTAAACTAGATGATGTCGGCGTTTCCTATCGGTCACAGTCTCTTTTAAAGTCCAGATATAATCTTGGTCAGGTTATATGAAGACAATGTATATGTAGATCGACGTCTGAGATGGTCTTTTGAGGAAAGAACACCTCAGATTGAGAGGACCACTCGGTCGATTCTGTAAAAATCTCACCGTGAAAACTTAGGTGATGCGAGTTTGTTTTTGCTAGGAATTGACACTATTGACAGCTGACTCCACGCTCACTTCACCAAGTTTTCACGGTGAGATGGTTACAGAATCGCACTGCTGTCCAGTCAGTGCACGCAGTTGTCAGAAGTCGTGGGTCAACTCAGGACTTAAGGAGCTCAAACGATTCTATAACAATAATAACGATGAGCATTAGGGAAGGATTTCATTCCGTAAAATGGGGATGTACGTTTTAATGGAAGTTGGTCTGTTTTGAACTGTGAAACATGGAAGTTGACAGGTACTTATTTTTTTGTTAATAAGTAAAAGTTGGTTGTACTTATCTCTTTATCATTTTTTTTGGAAACGCATTGAATCCCAAAGGCTCCAGAGAAGTTGCTGATGGGAAATCCCAACGGGCATAATTATCATGCCCACATGGTTTGTAATAAAATAAATATGTAGGTAGGTACAGTTTGAACAAACTTTAATATTAGATATATATTTATAGGCAAAATTTGTTTTCTAATTAAAAAAAAAACTAAAAATATAGCAGGTATCGTAGTTAAGTACTTAAAATTTTACTTTATAAATCTAAAAAATGCTGACAGTAAGGGACCTCACGCACTAGCGGCCACGACCGCACCGCACTGTGGCCGCACAGACCAGGGTAAGCAGCCACACACTGACGGAGGCAGAGACGTAATTTTGCTACGTTTCTCTTCATGCCGCACGTCATGCTACTCGTCATCCTACCACTCCTCAAATAAACTTAAAAATGGAAGATACGGTACTCTCTAACATCGCAATCACTAAACCTAGACTCGGTGCACAACTACATGTAGCGAAACTCACACATCTGTAATCACAGTTGCGTACTTACAGGTACTGATAGACAAGGGCAGAGATAGGACCCTACACAGTTGTGCGAGCGTAACGGCGTTAGCCGCCGAATGTTGACAATTATGAATAACATTGAGGTAGCGATAGTCACGCGATGTGTCACATCGTGTCTCTCATCATGGACAGTTTTGTATTATCTATCTTGCTTTCACAAAAATGGCGAAGCAAACAATAAATAAAATTATAATTTTCAACAAATTAACATTTTTGGCTGTACTTACGTGTGTTTTATTTTTCTTTCTTGAGTGATTAGAACACTTATTGAGTACATAAGAAGGCATTTTAATGCGTATTTACATACAAAAACTTAAATTATTGCGCTGTATCGACATGCGCTGTTTAGAAGACGATGGTCAGTTTGTGGCCGAGTGCAACTTGGTTCAGTAGGACTGCGCGATGTGATCAAGTAACGTATCTTCCGCTGTCAGTTTATCCCTTTTTGTATTTTTTTTTGTGTGACTCTAAGGACCGGCAATATGCACGTGAGTAACCGACCACATAGTTCCAGTTATGTACACTCGATGAGAGGCGTGTGAAGTAGTGAGGAAAGGAAGCAGAAACGTAGCGTAGTATGGGTACGTCACGCAACCGAGTGAGGAGCAGCGCGAGGACCAAAATAATGTAGCTAAGGGGAACGACCAAACTTTGTGTTGTACTTTAGTATGAATATCCGTATCTTGATCGACCTTGGTCTTGGATGGTTTTTTTCTTCTGCGATCAAGGTTGCGACAGCCAGTCGTGGTGGTCGTCGTCGTGAAGTGCGCGAGGGCTTTAAAGACTCGTACTAAAAAACATCACACTTTTACAGAACTGTATGCAATATCGAGCTTTTTTAATAGTATTTTGTAGTAATAGTGGATCGGTTGATTGTTTGCGAAGCCTATGGTTGCCAACATTAATCCGTAGCCAAGAAGAATGGAAAAAAGCTTGTGTCTCGCAAGCCATTGACGCAGACCTCCAACTGAAATTATAAAGAGAGGGTAAGCTTACAATCTATATTAGAAAAATAATAAAAGTGCGTAACATTGTTTTAGCAGCATGTTTTTATGGTTGCGGCCAACATTTTATAATGTTGCAGTGTTGCTGGCAAAATGCTAATGTTTTGTATGGCAACAATGTTGCGCAAATATTGTAAACAATGAGGTATATAAACAATGTTTACGCAACATTGTATACAATTATGTACCGATAGAATATTTGCGAAACATTATTGCCAGTTTGATGTTACGGGACAATTTTGAACAACTGCTGTGTTGCTTATTAACTATCTTTCCAATGTCTATCAGGCTTTACCGGGAATCGAACATGAAACCATGCCCAACGGCTAAGGTATTTACTTAGTGAGACGCAATCACGACTGACGCAACTTGCAAGCTGATAATGTCACAGATGGATTGTCGAATCCGCTGTTTTACATAACCGCTAGCCGTTTTACAAAACAGCTCCGTTTTGTAAAACAGCTGAAAGAAGTTTAGCGATTTTGCGTAATGAGAGCTGCCGTTTTTGTGCTCACCAGTCGGCGCCACTGTCGAATAAGATCCTGAAGTATAGTTCTCAAAGTTTGTGTGAAAACAGTCGCCTCCTTCTGCGAAGCAGTCATGCTAGCGAAGGAGGCGGCGAGACGGCTGAGGGAGAGAGCCTGCCGTCCCAGCCGCCGCGGGAGACGCTCCGGGCGTCGGGAGCCGCGCGACGATTCCCGGCCACCGTAGGCGCGGGCCTGCGGGCGGTGAGTAATGGGTAGCTAACCGTCCGATCAGGACCAGGCCCGTGCCGGACGGCGCGTACATGATCCACGCGCGCCTCAAAGAGATGTCAGCATCATTCGGAGGGGCCCGTCAGGGCCGAAGCCTGCCGGGTCAGCGGGATTGTCCGAAAGGGTTACCGCTGGCTCGGAACATAAAGGGCTAAGGAAGGAACACGGGTTGGTTTTAGTCAGTAAGAGTCTGACACTCATAGGTCACTCACTCTGATAGCATGATATCCCATCCGAAAAAAAGGGGTCGCCAATTTGAAATAATAACCTGGATGGTGTAGTTTGTCCAAAAGTAGTAGGTTGTAAGTATATTAAAGTGCTAAAATTGTAGGTTACGTAAACTACGGCCCAAGAATAAAATATTTAAAGATTGAAATAAAATCGTGAAAATTATTTTTATGATAAATCCGATCCTTTTTTTTTGAGGGTGGGATATCATCAAATGACTCCTCGTGCTCTGCCGCTCCCGCGCTGGGTGGAGCGGAAGGGACTGTCAGACTCTTACTGACTAAAACCCACCCATGTTCCTTCCTTAGCCCTTTATGTTCTGGGCAGCGGTAACCCTTTCGGACAATCCCACTGACCCGGCAGGCTTCGGCCCTAACGGGCCCCTTCACTGGTGCTGAAATCTCTTTGGGGCGCGCGTGGAACATGTACGCGCCGTCCGGCACGGGCCTGGTCCTGATCGGACGGTGAGCTACCCATTACTCTTCGTCCGCAGGCCCACGCCCACGCCGATGTGAACTCCTCCTACCGTCAGTTGGGATCCCGATGGTGGTCTGTTCGGGTTTCCATGAAAAGACATGGCCTCGGACTTGTGCAATGCCACCTCAAGACCCAACTGCCGGATCCTCTCCATGACTATCGCAACCCCGCGTGTCATCACGTCGGCCACCGCCTGATGCAACCTCCCTTGCGCCAGGACCAGCGTGTCGTCAGCGTAGCAAACCACGCTGACGCCATCAGGGAGGTCGGCCCGCAGCACCCAGTCGTAACCGATGTCCCACAGGAGCGGCCCCAGAACCGATCAATGTGGGACACCGCACGAAATCTCTCGCCAGTTCCACTCCCCGTCACGACCGGGGTAGATGACGGTTCTGTCCGTCAAATACGCTCCGACTACTCGACGGAGGTAAGTCGGCACCCGGTGATACCGAAGTGCCTCCCCAATACAGCTCCAGGGCAGGGTGTTGAACACGTTGGCGATGTCAAATGTCACCGCCACGATGACCCCAGCCCGGGACACCACGTCCCCCGTCGTGAGGGCTCTCACGCGCATACGCCATCATGCGCGTGAGAGCCCTCACGACGGGGGACGTGGTGTCCCGGGCCACAGTCGAGCGCCCCTTGCGGAAGCTAAACTGGCTATCCGCAAGATCCGGCCCCATCCTCACCAGGTGCCCGACGAGGCGGCTGGCAATCACTCTCGCAAAGAGCTTGCCGACCTCGTCGAGCAGCAGGATGGGCCGGTATGCAGACGGATAGTCCACAGGGCGCCCTGGCTTCTGAACGAAGACCAGCTTCCCCGTCTTCCAGCGGAGTCGAAACTCTCTCGATACATGCGCTTGAGAGCGCCTCGACCAGTCGAGGCCTGAGAGCCCTCGAGGCCAGGACCAGGCTTTACCTGGCAAGCCGTCGGGTCTTGGGGCGGTATTTTTGGCCTTTAGCCTACCTACCGCCAGTCTCAGATCTATCCCGATCACTTCAGTCCGCGTCCGCGTGGTCCGCTTCGGGCACCGCAAGCGGCGGAGCCATGTGCGGGGGAGTATGCTCCCCCGTAAAGGGAACAGCACTCACTACCTCCTCCACCAGCTGGGGGCGGAGACTCTGCGTCAGCAAGGGGGCCCAGGTGCGGAGATTATTCCGCATCATTTTGTAAGGGTGCCCTCATGTTCAGAGTCTCCACCATCTCCTCGCGGGCCATATCCGTTGCCCGCTGGACAGCCTCTTGGAGGGCAGTCTTCGCCGCTCTGTACCCCTCGTACAGCTCCGCCTCCGTGGCTTCGAATGCGGAGCGAATGCGGAGCCTGCGGTGCCTGGTGTACAGGTGTCGCACGTCGACGCACGCCTTGCGTAGTGACTCCACCTCCTGTGACCACCAGTACACCTGACGTCGGGCGCATCCTGGCCGGACTCGGGGCTCTGCAACGTCGCATATCTCAGACATGGCCTCCCGGAACCACTCCGCCTCATAGTCAATATCGGCAGGCCTGTCCGGTGATGACACCCAGGCCTGCACGATTGAGGCTTCCAGGAGGAGCTCCCGGTCCAGCTGCTTCAGCGCCCACCGCGGACCACTCGGGGCCTGTTGGACCAGCGCGCTAGAGGTCTGGGCGGAGACGTCAAATTGGATATACCGATGGTCGGAGTAGGTCTCCACCTCCTCTATGACGCACCAGTCAATGACACTGTGACTGTGACAGAGCGGGGCTGGCGAATGAGATGTCCACCACGGACTCACCCCGCATCCGCACACACGTGGGAACAGAACCCCGATTTAAGACGACCAGGGGCCGTATTACGAAGTATTAATGCCATCATGATTTCAGTGCGAAAAAGAGATGGTGCTATCGGTCATGTATAGCTCCATCACTCTCTTACACTGGAATCATGATGGCAGTAAACCGTTATAATACCAGGCCTGTTTCCAGAGCCCATTGCAGTCCTCCACCATCCTGCCCCGCACATCCGTACGTGTAACGGGAAAATTTACACTTTAATTTGTATGTGGTATCAATAAATTATCAATTTTTTGCTGTCGAATAAAAGATGGTCCGGTTTCTGTGCCTGTACTTATTATTACTTATTAAATACAAAACAATATAAAACTAGTCGCTTTGTTTACTTTAATTTCGATTTTGCAGGTTTATAGCGGAAATAAGCGTAAAAATAAAGTACATATGCACTGGTTTGCCGTATCAATTGTGTAGAAGTGTTTATACACTTCTACACAATTTATTATATTACATTATATTATTATGGGGTTTACTACATATTAAAAGACAACGTTTTTTATGCATAACATTTTATGAAAGTTTTAAAATCGAAATAAAATCTAGTTTATGGTGGCAAATCTGTATCCTGGCAAAAAAATTATGTATTTTATTGATATTAAGTAGATGCAAGGTTTTTCTATACTGATTTAGGTACGGACGCCAGCACATCTACCTACCACAATCTATCAGATTTCTTTAATAGATTTTCAACTTTATCGCTAAAGCATAAGCTTCGATCAATAATTGTACCATAAGGTTCAAAGTTGATTGGGAAAATCTGACAGATTGTGGTAGGTTGATGTGCTGGCGTCTGTACCTATAATTTAAAATGATTATTTTCGATATATTCATTTGAAGCGAATATATTCGATCCCATCACTTATTACTATAGAATGTATTGGATATACAATCTTTATGTGTAGTTATATGACGTGCACAAGAATTAAATTTTGAATTTAAAATGAATCTTTTCTTATGTATAGACGACAGCAAATTAAGCTATAGTAGCTTAATTTGCTGTAGCTTAATTTGCTGTCGTCTATACATTAGAAAAGATTCATTTTAGATTCATTTTTTTTATTTATTTATTTTTTTACCTACAGTATAAGGTTCAAAGTTGATTAGGAAAATTTGACAGTTTCGGGTAGTTTGATGTGCTAGCGTCTGTACTTTGTCAAGTAAAACTTTCTGTCACTCTATAAATTTTATCTGAATACATTTTTGGTACAATTTATTTCTCCAAGTCGTTTATTTTATCTTACATTGGTTAATATGGGCCCTGTCACCCAGACACCCAAACATCCAAGGCACGAGACTCGGGGTGGACAGGAGTACGCGTAGCATGGATCCAGTAAGAATTCTGGAGAGTAAGGAGTAACATTTATTTTTCAAGCAGTGTAATAATTATTTGTGCAAAGGAGCGACGTTGAGCAGTATGTTTAGGATCGAGCCCCTGAACAAAGAAAATTATGATAGCTAAAGCTAATACAGGTGCAGGCAATCCTAATAAAAAATGATGCATGAAAGTATGCAAGTGGAAAGGTACCAAAACCATCTGAAAAATAAAACAGGAGAAGCTAAAAATTGGGATACTGAGGATGAATAGGCCAAAGCGGGTCTAATTTTGTCGATGTGTGGTACTGAACTTCGACATATTAGGGGCTGTAACACTTCAAGAGAAGTTGATCTCAAAATGAAGGCGTAATGCATACATATAAAAAAGAGGTTTAAAAAAATGGAACAAAAGCGCAAAACTTGGAAACAAAACTATCCCAACTACCAGCGAAGAAGGATTTAAATACAAATGCTAATGTTACATGCAAGGACATAAGGCAAAGGCATCAGAATGTCCGTATAAAGAAGAAGAAGGTATAAAAGGATGGCACATCGTGTGGATGTAGACGAAGCACTAATTACTTTTAATGTTTGAGATTTAGAAATTTGTAATGCTGTAAATGCACAAAAGGACGATTGGATTTTTGATAGTGGGTACACGTCTCATCTTTGTATTGATGCGAGTATGTTCGGGGACACTTTAACTGTAACTAGCAGAGAACTAAATTTAGCTACGCATGTGAGTACTGAAATAAAAGGTAAGGGTATTCTAAAGTTGTCGGCATGTAACAAACACTCAAAGACCGCGATTGACTTACATGATACACTTGATGTTCCGAACTTAAGGACAAATTTAATATCTGTAGCCAAGCTAACCAACGATGGTTGTGATGTCACATTTAAACACAATTTCGCAAATTTGATTGACAAAAAGGGGCTATATTACATTGCGTGCCCATCGCAAAGAGAACTTGTATTGTTTAGATAGGTCTGAATATTCATTTAGTCTAAGTAATACAAATGTCGACATACTTAGATGGCATGAACGCTTAGGACATTTAAATGGTCAACACCAGGTTTACATCAAGTGTCAAAATTGACGCAACCGAAGTACAAAGCTAACATGATTGCGATATTTATGTGCTAAAGGAAAAATGAACGCGTTACCTTTTTCTAATTCTGGGGGTCCTTGCACTGAAAAACTTATTACTTTTATTGATGACTGTACACGTTGGTGTGAGGTATATTTTTTAAGTGCGAAAAAAAAGCCTTAGAAGCTATTAAGATGTACAAAAGTCAAGTTAAGAATGTAACCGGATTTAAGATCAAGTACCTTCAACAACAACAGCGACAATGGAGGTGAATATTGCAACTTTGAGTTCGACCAATTTTTGAAACAAGCAGGAATAATGCGGACACTGACAGTTGCTCGGACACCGCAACAAAATGGAATATCTGAACTAATGAATCGGGGTTCAGATCTTTCCGCAGGTTTTTGGGCAAATGCAGTGGATACCGCGTGTTATATCAGGAATCGATGTCCTACAAGCAGTCCTACATGGTGATATTCCTTATGAAAGATGGCTAGACAGACCAGTGAAGATTGATTACCTTCGAAGATTTGGATTAGCTCCAAATCTACATCGTATACTGAAAAATCGATTTTTAATACAGTTGGGTGAATTTCCCAAATGGCTTATTTTTTTGTCTTCGGTGAAATTAGTATTTGAAAAAAGGAATATTGTTCTGAATTATTTTTTTTAATATTTAATAGTTAGTTATTGGGTTGTGGCAAAAATATAATTTGCCTAGGACTATTACAAAGGTAGAAATAAATACATAAACCTCTATTTTTTTCAAATCGGTGCTGTCCCTCTACTTTTTTTACAAACAAAAAAGCTTATACACTAATAAAAATAAGTAACTTAAGTATATAACTTATTCTATTTCATAGAATATTAGTTTTGTTATTAATATACAGCATATTTTATTACATAATTAACGATTATTATTACTGAGAGGCACAAACGTACTTGTCCTGCAAAATGTTCTCACATCGCTGGATAAAAGTAATTTCAACCTAACTTTACATCGACGAGTCTGACAGCGTCCCCACCCCTATTTTATTTCCCTCGTTAGTGTGTACTAGTACGCAGTCAGGATGGACGTGTGTCAAATCGCTGCATATTCCCGTCAATAACGTAAGTACGCCATTTTCAGTAGCTCCCGGACAATTATTTTATATTATCGGTGGTTGCATTTTTCTAGTGTAATGAGTAGTTTTATTATTGTTGTTTGGTTCTAACAGAGGTAGTAAGTGAATTAGCTTCATTGACTGTTATTGAATTTATCCTAGATATTATGCATTTTTTGTAATTTTCTAAAAAGTGTGTTATTTCTCACGTCGCTGTTCTCATATCGCTGTAATCGGTGGTCTTTATTGCCAACGATGTGATAATTTACACCGAAATGATAAGAAAAAATCAATCGGTGTCTTATATCTAACATCGGTGTTTTGATTCATGATCAACGCACAGTTTTGTCACATCGGTGGATTGCTTTATCATATCGGTAGATCATTTTATCATCTCGGTGAGTCGTTTTATCATATCGGTAGATCCCGTGTCATTTCGTTAATTATACAAAGAAACAATGGAACATACAAACATACATACAAACACATACATTATATACATACCTACATAATATATATATATATATATACCTATATACAAACATTCACTCATACATACTTACCTACATAGACTGCCAAAATCTTTACCACGATACCACTGAGTAGTAGATGTATAAATGTATCATTAGGAGAGGTCTGTATTCGGTAATGTACGTCTATATGCTGAGATGATGATGGTGAGGTGGAGCAATTGAACGCATTAAAGGTTTCTCTAGAAAATATTTTTTAGTTAAAAAAATAGTAAGTACATAATAATAAATAGATAAAAAGAAAACATCATAATAGCTTAATTTTGTTTAAGAATGCCGGCCAAAACTAAATGAGGAGGAGAAAAAAGTTGCTGGAAAAGTATAAGAAAAGCTAAAATCAAAAGCGATCCTGTGTTAGAGGAGCATTTAAGAAAAGATAGAGATAGATATAGATACCTACTAACTATTTCCTTTTTGATGTTCAAAGGTGGATAGTTTATCATATCGCTGGATATGTACATAATTTCGGTGGATAAACTTATCATATCGGTGTACAGAAAAAATAATCGGTGCCGGTTTGTCATATCGGTGGAAACCAGAATTCAAATTGAATTTTCTCCTTAGTCTTAAATGATACGTTGATGATATTAAATTTGGGGATATTTAATATCCTAAAGATTACAAAAAACCTGAATAATATACAAAAAAAACATAAATAAAAAAGTTCACCGATATGATAAAAAAATGGCATTTGTTGAAATTCACCCAGTTGCTCAAAAAGTGGCGTATTGCAGGGACGTATAGCGTTCGGGATGTGGGCTATTACATACTCGTGCTTTTTTTTTACCTTTCCCGAACTCGTGCGTTCTCTTTCCCAACTGTCAAAATAATGTCTTTAAAAAGAAAAACCAACCATGAAGTTTTTAATAAAAAAATTCATAGATGTTTTTATGATTCATGCAAATACGTATACATATTTCTAAAAAGAAGCTACTAATTTGTTTCAATATCAAATTTAATGATTTTATTGAATGAGTTAGGTTAAGTTTCATTTCATTTCATCTCATTAAATTTCATTTTCATTTCATATCCATAAAAAAGTTCTACTGAAGACTTGGCTGTATGGCATATTTCCCTTTGCCTACCAGAATGGGTGAAGAAAAAAAATCTCTGCTTATATTCTACGGTTGGCGCCATTAGTTGGTTGAGTTTATTGTGTTTTTATTATTTTATTAAATTGCTTAATTTTTTCGCAACTGTATTAAAAATAGTCGTTCAGTACACGTGCGAAACCGTCATTGCAACTTGTTCCGACTGTCAACCCTCGCCTTCGGCTGCGCCTTGGCTCGGGTAGACATTTGTCGGAACTCTTTGCAATGACAACCTTTCCGCACTTGTAATGAAATATACTATTTTCAGGTTTTTTTTTTGTCTGTGCTAAAATATCAATCAATCCAATCCCTATCTCTTTGATTATTCCTACGTAGTGCTGCGAGAAAAAGAAAAACACGGACTGTTTTCATCATATTTTGATTCATAACGTTATCCTCTTACGATTCTGCCATAGTGGCCTTTTTAGGCATGTGAGTGAACTTAACAGATCATTGTCCAGCAGATCAAAAACAAATTCGAGTTCTTCTCGCATGCGGCTGAGTTCTGTAGTACTTAACCTGTGAAAAACGAAAGAGTTCTAGCTTTCAAGAATTGTTTGAAAGGATAAAAATTGTATTTTTCGACTTCTTAAACGTTCTGACATGATTCGCTGGCACGTGGATGTGAGTTCAGAACTATTCCTGAAAAGTACCAGGAACTTTAGAACTCAGCCGCATGCGAGATTCTTCTCGCATTCTCCCAAACTCCCAATGTGGGTTCTTCTCGCATGCGGCGGATGTTTTTAATCTGCTGCAAAATGATCTGCTACGGGAAGTTGGCAGATCATTATGCCAATTGACTTTTTTATGGCAAAAACGCCAGAACTATTTCTGAGAAGTATCTGGAACTGTAGAACTCAGCTGCATGCGAAAAGAACTCATATTTAATCTGCTGGACAATGATCTGCTAAGTTCACTCAAATTTTTTAGGCCCCCTGATAGGTTGCATAAATTACCTGAGCAACGCAACTAGGCCCGATATTGCCAATGCGGTGAATAAACTAAGTCGAAAGTTATGACGAGACCTTAGAGGCTATATTTCATATAGAGACGCCGCTTCAGCGTGCTTTTAAAAGCACGGAATATAAAAAAAAAACAAATAATTATAATGACTTGGGAAATGTTGACTACCCCAGAAACGTCATCTTGATAGTGACATTTCTTTGTTTACATTAATTGTGATCTCGAATTCCATTTCCGAGAATAAATAGAAGTAAACCCGCGTAGCGTAGCCCATCCACAAACAGTGACATTTGACATTTCAGAGACCTCACGCTACATTAACACCTCTAGGGGCGAATTCATATGCGATATACGCAGAATTTTATTGTACATAATACTACCTACATATTTTGCGTTTATTAATGCAGCGGGTCAACGATTAGAGTCTAGGTTAAGTAAAACAGCGTGAAATGAAACATCAGTTTGTAGAACGTACGTTTACACATACCATTTCTATTAACGCTGGCTGTGGGGAACCTCATCGATGCGGGCTGTTTTGCATACACAAGCATATATCGCACTCTGACTAGATCACAGTTAGTAACGATGTATTGTGTCATTTGTCCGTCGCAGCCTTGCTCTGTTAATAACTTGCTTTTCTCATCTTCATATAAACCATCACCTAAGATTTGAAACCATTTCATAATTAATTACATTGAAGTTTAGACAATAATAATGCACTTGCGAGAAGAACGAACCCAGCGCAGGGACAGAATACCTAGTAGGTAGGTTTGTACTCATTTGGGATGCCGAAATATGAAATACCAACTCAGTTCAACTCACCTTCATTAGAAACAGGCTTTTGGTAATTTATTCCTTCCGGAGCGTCTATGACTTCGCACATGGCTATGCAGGACAAGTGACCACCAATGCAGCTCGCGCCCCATCCGAATCCTCCATGACTGTACGGCAAGCTTATGTTCAATTCAGGTGACAAGTATACGCCATTACCCAGCAATGTGTTCTACACGGTAAAGAATGCGATGAAAGGTAATTCATTAAAAAATAAATGTGAAGAGGGTGTACTCGTATCTATTCTGAGAGTCGGCAACAACGTCGCAATCCCTGTTTAGATAATTGCAATTTATAATCAATATTTCAGAGCGATATTTCATAATTTCATTAAGTAATATTGACGAATTAATCTCGAACAGTATACTTTTAATGAAACGGAATCTATTTAGTAAAATAATTACGTATTTATTTTTTAAAAAATGGCTTGGCAGGTATTAATTTCTGCCAGATCCACTTCAGATTTCCAAAATGGCCAAAAAATAACGTGATCTTCAGAGCCTTGATTTTCGTATGATCGTGTACGGCCTGTTGCATAATGACATAAAAGTCAAATCTGATGAAGAAGTTCTGGGCTCTCCTTAAATCATCGACTTTGAAAACTCAGACTGGGACAATTTAAAAAGGATGTCTAGGTCGAATAGAAGTTATTTTGTGAAATAGCGTAACATGTCCTGATAGTGATATAAATATATCTGACGGATTGATGGAGCTTTTTGGGAAATATAATGAAATTTCAATGATTTAGGAAAGTACTCAAAAGTGGTAATAATTTTGCATTTACCTCTAAATCAACGAACCCAAGAGATTTCTGTTTTTACTACTTCATTTTTGTATACCTACTTCGACTTGAGCCCTTTTCACAAACTTTATGATCAGGGTTTCGTCGATAAATATTTTTTTTTGACTTGTACAGTCACGAGCACTAATATGTCAACACTTGGCAACTTTCGATTGCGATTTTTTCGTGTAATAACGAATACAAAGTTGAAATACGACACTTTACACAAACCTACGGGTTCGAAAATACTTTGTGAGAAAATCTTCTTTGAATAAAGCCAAGACAGTGTATACATACTTATGCTCGTGACTGTACAAAGTTAACCTAACCTGTGTATCAGTAAAAAAGTAAAATTTTAAAAAGATTTATATGTTACCTACTTGATCTTGACCAACTGTTTTATCTACTTAAGTTTACAATTCCGAAGCCGACCGCAACCGCAAACCCCAACAGCAAAGCTGCCAGTCATGTCGCCGTGGTTTGCGATTGCGGTCGGCTTCAAAATTGTACCTTGAAACTCTCTTGTCGAGCTGAAAATAAAACGGTATATAAAAATGTATATTGACGTACTTACCTTATTTAAGTGTTGTTGCAAGCCAAAATTGAGAATGGTGTAAAAATTTTCCAAACGGTTGCCATGATAGGCGTAGAATACGTGATGGTTCTTAGCCAGCTCTTTCCATTTAGTTTCTGCAGTGGACTTACAGGAGCTTGCAACTTGAAATATATATTGTGGCTTCGGTGCAGATATTGTAGAATGTGCGTTTGCTAAGACGGTCTCATGCTGAAAGTAAATAAATATTCATTTTAGTTAAGAAGAACCGCGGGTGGCGTAACATTTTAAAAGTAGGTTTTTAGCTGATCTATTGCTGGCTCCTCCCGCAAACCTCCCGATTATTGACTGCGAAAGCAGCTCGGACTGATTATTCCTATGCAAAATAAACGAAATCATAATATCACATCAAGTCCCCGTTTTCTTATTGAAAACTGGAACGATTTTAATACCTATGTTTCCTTTCAGTTCTTATAATCTACTAAATAATTAATTTATGGACAAAACCAAGACATAAGAACACTGCAGTAGTAAAGTTAAAAGTGATGATGAATAGTGGTAATTAGAGTTGTAAAAAAACGGTTTTTTTTCTGAGATGAAAAAAAAAACGTTTATAAAAAAACATGGAAAAAAAGTTTTTTTTCTGGAGTAGGTTTTTTTTCATGAGTACCTAGGAAAATAAAAATATGGTAAGGCGGTTATCGTATAAGAGTTGATGTTGTTGTTTTCTTTGTTCAATAAGAAAATACAATTTGTTTTTTGTTAAATAGTACATACGTAATAGACTGACAAATGACAGGGCTAGGAAAATGCGCAATGTACACTACATTGCGCACAATTTAAGATTGCAATCAGTAAAATCATCAACAATATTAACACAAGCAGAAGGTAATAGAGTCCCTAATAGTATAGTCGTTGATTCAGAATCAAATGAAACAAATACAGACACAGAACATTATTCCGATGCTGATAAAACAAGCGTAGCCGCAGCTACTGATACTGATACAGATGATTGTAACACATTAAGTATTTTTAAAGTACCTACATAATAATAGTTACCCATTGATTTAAACAATTTGACTTGAATAAAAACAAAACAATCAAATTTAGTGTTTTATTCCACTTTAGTTAGTGTTTCATATTTCTGAAAAAAACCAAATGTAGAAAAAAAACAACGGTGCCAAGATTTTTTTCATGTATTTTTTCAAGATTGTGAAAAAAAACATGTTTTTTTTTTCAATTTACATCTCTAGTGGTAATGATATAGTAGATTTTACAACAAGTGCACAAAACAAACCATTTTTATCCGAGACTTTTAGCAGCCCGAGCCGAAGGCGAGGGCTGATAGAAATGGTTTTGTGAACGAGTTATAAACTCTGCTTTTCACTTCGATTGCGAGGAAATAAAACAGTAGTATAACATAACATTTCTTTAGTTAAAATTCAAAGTAAAATTAGAACAGTTTTGAATACTGAAGGAAATTATTTTTTTTTAAATCTTACGACATTGATATTAGGCTGCAGACCTATACAGCCTACTATTAAATTAATTTTGTAATAATAATTTTCTTAAATCAACTAACCTACCGTACTTGAATTAAAATTTTAATATCTATTATATCTTAAAAAACACATAAGGCAAATAAATTAAAGTAAATATTATATAATAACAAATTCTATCTATGAACTTCTTATTGCATTTGGCTGTATGGCTCATTTTCTTTGCCTTAATATAATACATTTATGAGTAGATACGTTAATGCCCTTGTGCACAAAATTCGATTTTGTGCAGCCTATACCCTGCACAAAGAAGCACTTTCAGAGCATGAGAAGTGAAAAGGTTTTTATTTTTGTAAGTAGGTTTGCACAAACACTTTTTCACTTCTCATGCTCTGAAAGTGCTTCTTTGTGCAGGGTATAGGCTGCACAATCTCAAAAGCTCAACGATTCGACGACCAATACCAAAGAAAGGACATTTGGATAGGCCACATAAATTACTCAAACTGCCAGACCATGACAAACAAAAACTAACAGAACAGAGAGAATAATAAAATTTAATAAAATGAACCACATTGTCTTGACATTCACAATAAATAATATAATAGGTACTTTACAAAGTAAGCAAATGTCATTGTTTATATAAAATGCATTAATGTCAATACCTATGTATATGTATTAAAAAAAAACATTCAAAATGCAAAAATTGCTCAATCCCAAATTCCCAAGCCTTTTTGTCCTCAATATATAATCTTTAACGGTATAAAGACTTTCTGGCACCACTTACGAATGATTTGAATTTATTATGGCTTAGATCTTGAAACATCAGTTGTGTTCTTTTTATAGACCTTATTGTGATACCTACCTAAATTTAGATTAAAACTAGCAAGTCATTTCTTATAAACAGATCCGTTTTTATAACAAGTTGCCAAAGCCGGTTACAGAACTTTGTGATGGAAAGTTCAAAACTCCTCATTAACGGCATAACTACGTACCTATGTCTTTAACTGCTCTCAAATTACGATGTTTATTTTTTATTTATTTTCACATACTTTTTGACATAATCTTTTTATTATTTAACATTACTTATATACAGACAATTCTAATTTTTTAACTCTATTAGTGGTTGTAATGGCAATCATATCACTTGACTTTAATAGGTTTTTATTATATTTTATTTTTTATTTATCCTTTTGGTAGATTCTTATTTTGTAAATGTGAGGACTTTATAGGCCTTGTAGACTTTAGATCTGTAGACAATTTTCTATTTTGTCAAGTACCTGGTACTTGTTGATAGGCCTACGCCACAGTACCTACGCTGTCCTCCCATACCTACTGTAATTTGAAAACATTGTAAAAGCCAATTATTTTTAAAAGAGTAACCGTGGAGTTTCTTGCCGGCTCTTCTCCATAGGAAATGACCAATTGGAACCGTGCACCTAGCTTCTGACGTTTCATAAGTGCCCATGTAGGCTTATTATATTAATAATGGGAAATACAATATTTTTATTTAGATTTTTGATTTTCTTATGCTCCAAACACTAGAATCATCGGCTTAAAATCAATGTCCGGATTTACCCCTTTTTTTTTGAATAGGAAATTATCAAATGACCCCTCCCACTCTTCGTCCACCCTTGCCCCTCTCACCCCTCCGGCCTGCCTGCTGCAATATCAGCCAGCGGTCGGCGAGCCGTCAGCAGCGCGCCGTCGCCTAGCCGTAGCCGAGTCGACGTATCAGAGCTTCTGATCGGTCCTGGTCGGACGGTGAGCTACCTATTAGGTACTCTCCGTCCGCAGGCCCGCGCCTACGGCGGCCGGGAGTCGTCGCGCGGCTCCCGACGCCAGGAGCGTCTCCCGTGGCGGCTGGGACGGGAGGCTCTCCCTCAGCCAACCCGCCACCTCCTTCGCTAGCATGACTGCTTCGCAGAAGGAGGCGACTGCCCCCAACTCCCTCTCGCCCCGGACCATGGCTTGAACCAGGCCCGGATGCGAGAGGTCGCCGCCGCTGCCGATCGCCTCGCGGCGCGGCGTGGGAGGACTTACCCCTTGATGGTAAATTTTTCATCATGTTCATAAATAAAAGGTCTCTTATTCACACATACAAAGCAGACAAAGTTCAGCTAACAAACTATATTCAAAGCAAAGCTAAACTATGTTTAACTATTAATCTTGTGCAATTTCAGTCAATTTGAAACTATGCAAGTTTCAAAGTTGATGACGAGATAATGCTTAATTGCAACATTCTTTCATCTAGTAGAAAATCCGATTAGTATTACCCCAAGTGACTACAACGCGCTCTACATACCAACCACCGAAGAAGGGTAAGACATTACCCTCCTTCTGGGTCAGTCGAATCATAATATATCTAGGTAGATAATTTATGTTTTGGCTGTTATTCGGTGGTGGGGTCACTAAATCACCAACATCATGCTTTCGTTGTAACTTACGACAAGAGATTTTTATTGCCTACTCTCTCGGTACATTTTAAGTTGGTACTTGAGTAAGTATATACTTAATTCAATATTAACATACCGCTTCCAAGGGTACTGTTTTCAATGAGGGTTCCTTTAATCTTACGAGCACGTAAAACAACAAATCAATAATATCGCTGATATTTGACAAATTATCTAAGTTATCCAGCTGCTGTAAGACCAAATCCAAAGCAGGCACGTCGGTTATCACGCAAAGCTGAAATTTTATAAGTTATTAATGCTACGTAAGTACTAGGTAAGGTAGAGGTTCTGTTAATGGTGGCTCTGGCTGTTAGTCACTTAGAGCATCTTAAGGGGCTTACAGGACCTAAACACAAAAAACGCAAGTTTTAGAAACAATAAAATTATATGATCGACTACAGTAAAAAAAAAACAAAAATGTACATGATATCTTCAGGATATATGCAAGGTAGATAGTGTATTGAAAACAATACATCTAATTTGATACGATAGAAAAAAATCATGAAGATACCTCCAAGAACTTTCTTTTTACAATAAAAAACATACTAATATACATACAATCATTCTGATTTTTTGCCAGATTATTCTAAGTACAAGCAAATACTAAAATACTAGTGTCTTAATTTTTTAGTCCAAACAATAGATTTTTTACAATTAAATAATTGCTTCATATTTTGCAATAAATTACCAGGGTTGTGTCGTCACGTTTCTCTTTATTGTCTATGCAGTCTGACAGTGAGTGACCGCGCTTCAGGTCATGTAAGCCCCTTAAGGCAAAAGCGCCAGGTTAGCCCGCGAAATTCAATTTTTTTTAAGTTTCTCGCAATTTTATGTATTTACAAAATTATAATCTTTAAAGTCATCAACACAACTCTCTAAGACGAAGTAATCCCGCAGAATGAGTATTTCATAAAATCTTGACATTTTGGGATTATACTAACCTAACAAGTTGTATTACTGATTCTAATGATTAGGAATCTGTAAATACATATTTGTTACGGCCGCGAATCATATTTTAATCAACATACAACTTAATACTGACCACGCAACACGTAGCAACACGTTTCGCCGAAAACTTTGTTGATAGAAAACATTGTTTGTAGATATCTCGGTACATAGGAAGCACTGTTGACAGAGATCTCTATTCATAGATAGCACTTCTTGCCGTAAACTTTGTTCATAGAAACCACTGTTTCCAGATACCTTGGTTCACAGAAAGCGCCTTTGTGAAACAATGTTTTCTATCAACGAAGTTTTCGGCGAAACGAGCTGTCTAGGAATAGAAATTTCTATTAGATTTGCTGTCTGTATGTGGTCGTATCGTACAAGCGTGTTGCTATTTTAGGTTGCACACTCGTTTGTACTTACCTAATTCACAGTAGGTATTTTTTGTAAAATGTATGAGACAAAGTTTTTTAAGAGACTTCACAGTCTAATCTCAGTCTCAATCTGTCAAAAATACCTACCTCTAATTTCACTAAATTTTTGACAAGTTTTTGACATTTGTTTGTCGCCGAGACGAGACTGCGATTAGATTTTGAACGTTTTAAATTACGAGAATTGACCTTCAGGTTGTAACCGAAAACATACCCATATATCTCACTAACTACTGACTTAAATAAGAAGGTCACTTCACTACACCATTGTCCAACTGTCCAATAGTCTCCGAATAAAATAGCTATTTGAATTCTGGATAGACGCAAATTATAAAGGTTCCGTTTTTGCAATTTGGATACGGAACCCTAAAAAGGTACAGAACAAATGGCCTGATGATTGCCTTCTGAAATAAATCTAGATTTGATATATCCTTTTAAAAACTAATTGTAAGTAATACCTACTACTTATTTAGTCTTAAATAGGTAGGTACAAGAAAAAACATATATGCCACCGAAGTCAACCAAACAATGAAAACACTCCACTCTACATCTAGATCATGCTAAGCTGAAAAGGCGTAAAGGCATTCCCATGTGCGATATTGTCCAATGCCGTTCCAAGTTTGCCAGCCGACAGCATGCGGCAACTAGCTCTCGACTGTATAATAGAATACATTAACTTATAGACATATGTAATATACCTACTCCCTAACTAAACACCAAGTTAAAATCAAACTTACAAATTGGTTGCAGAAGTTTACGTATGACGAAACCGAAAATCTTATTACAATTGAGGACCTTGCAGCAAAAGGGAGGCAGATCCAAATTTTTAACGACGCGACATCGTAACCGTACAAAAAACGTCGCCAAAAATTCATTTATTTCCCTTAAAAACTTTAGCAAAATATGTAGGTAAATATGTTTATATTATATTATACCATATAACTCTTAGACATTAGAGTCTTAATCAATCATTTTTAAAAACCTTTTTTCTTGATACCTGACATTTCTTAAATTATACTTGGACCTCAGGTGTCTCTTAAGTCATCAACACAACTCTCTAAGACCACGTAAGTCCCAAGAATAACTGTTTCATGAAATCATCATTCTTTGGACTTACGTGGTCTTAGAGAGTTGTGTTGATGACTTTAATGATTATAATTCTGTAAACACATATTTTTTACGGCCGCGATTCATATATTAATCAACGTACAACTTAATGCTGATCAGCAAATTGCAAAAAACGTAAGAAAATTTGAATTTCGCGGGCTACCTTATCGCTTCCCCCTTAACAGTTAACTGTCCATTACGATTCATAATGTTATCCTTTTATGATTCGCCATAGTGGCCTTTTTAGGCCCCCAGCTCGCTCTTTAATGTGACTCTATTGTACATACAATATACATACATTAAATCCTGTGTGTACCTACTTATGTATGTTTTTCAAAGTTTACAAATAAAATTTTATTATTACTTATTATTATTATATTAATGAGACGCCTGATTTTCCTGATAATGATGTTTTTATGATTGAGAACAATAACACCAAAGATATCTGTTTGAAGATAAGCATACCAATTCATCCATATCCTTGATTCCATTTTTCAAGAAAGCTGGTGGAAACGGTCTCAAACAGCTTTCATATCTAAAACTAAAAGCTGCTGCTACAAATAGACTCCATTTTATATCTGCAGCTTTAAAATCCTTCTCCAAGACTAATCTGAAATAAAGTAAACAAAAGAAGTATGTACAAGTATCTAGGGACCGTAGTGTATACGAAGACATCCCTCAACGTATAGGTAGTGTATAGGTACAGACGCCAGCACACCAAGCTACTACAATCTGTCAAATTTCTTTAATAGATTTTCAACTTTATCGCTAGAGCATAAGGTTCAAAGTTGATTGAGAAAATTTGACAGTTTCGGGTAGCTTGATGTGCTGGCGTCTGTACCTTATTACATCCATCCATACTAATATTATAAATTCGAAAGTAACTCTGTCTGTCTGTCTGTATGTTACCTTTTCACGCCTAAACCACTGAACGGATGTCGATAAAATTTGGCACAGGGATAGATTGCTTCCCGGGGAAGGACATAGGATAGTTTTTATCCCGATATTCCGACGAGATCAAAACTTACGCGGGTGAAACCGCGGGGCGTTGTTAGTACTTAATAATATTATAAATTCGAAAGTAACTGTCTGTCTATATGTTACCTTTTCACGCCTAAACCACTGAACGAATTTCGATAAAATTTGGCAGAGATGGATTGCATCCCGGGGAAGGACATAGGATAGTTTTTATCCCGATTTTCGCACGGGATCGACACTAATGCGGGTGAAACCGCGGGGCGCTGCTAGTAAATTATAAATTTATAATAATTAGATATACCTATATTTACCTTCTAAGCGTTCATGTAAAATAAAATTATTTGTACAATTAAGTACCTAAGCTATGTTGTTTGTGTTTGTGCACAATAAAGCTTATTTTCTATCCGATCTATTTGTGTGCACTTTATTTAATACTTTCACTAAGTAGGTAGGTACGGTTAAATATCAAATAAGACTTTTACTATTATTTTTATTACACAAGTGAAATTACCTTAAATGAACAGCTTTCTTCTCTAAGGAATCTAGTTTGGCCTGATTATTTTCCGACAACGTTTCAGACGCGGATGCCAAGTTACAGTTAGTCGCTGTATCAGATAACGCTTCATGCTCGCCGTCCATGATTTATTTGGTCTTCCAGAATATGTATAAAAGTACTAAATTAAAGGCATAATTTTGAATTCTTTCAAATATATTTGCACATCATTTTATTTCATTACGTAAGTCCATACTTGTCAAAATCATAAAACAATAGACGGACAAGCGGCCAGTAACGAAACGAAATGAGGTCATGCAGTTAGGTCGTCCAAGTCAAAGTTAAAGTTTCATGTGTAAAAAAAGACTTTTTCACTTCTCATGCTCTGAAAGTGCTTCTTTGTGCAGGGTATAGGCTGCACAAAATCGAATTTTGTGCACAAGGGCGTTAACGTATCTACTCATAAATGTATTATATTAAGGCAAAGAAAATGAGCCATACAGCCAAATGCAATAAGAAGTTCATAGATGAATTTGTTATTATATAATATTTACTTTAATTTATTTGCCTTATGTGTTTTTTAAGATATAATAGATATTGAAATTTTAATTCAAGTACCTACGGTAAGTTAGTTGATTTAAGAAAATTATTATTACAAAATTAATTTAATAGTAGATAGGCTGTATAGGTCTGCAGCCTTAATATCAATGTCGTAAGATTAAAAAATAAATAAAGCGGCGGGAAACAGCTCTTGTTCTTTTTTCGTGCATTTATTAATTTCTTCAATTTGCTAAAATTGTTAAAAATGTCCAGTGAAGAAGAGGATTTAACAGTCTCTCCTAATACGCTTATGGAAATGAATGCACAGAGAGTTGTGCAACAGATATTACCGCCAAAGTCTCGGGAAAAATATATCAAAGTTTACGATAATTTTGTAAATTGGAGAAAAGAAAAACTAGTAACTACGTTCTCGGAAAGTGTTCTTTTGAGTTATTTTGATGAATTATCCAAAAAACTTCAGCCGTCTACACTGTGGAGTATATATTCCATGCTGAAAGCAACATTACAAATGAAGGACAATGTTAATATACAAAATTATTCGAAGCTTACATCTTTGTTGAAGAGGCTTTCAAGTGGGCACAAAAGCAAGAAAAGCAAGGTCCTTTCAGCTAATCAAGTGGAAACCTTCTTAAATACCGCTCCAGATGAAACATATTTGGCCACAAAAGTACGTAATACACATTCCTTTCATATTTTATTGCTCATATACCTATTGCTCTTTTGTTCTAAAGTGTATAAAAGTTATTAATTTTGTTTTAGGTGGCACTTATATTTGGTATAAGCGGTGCGTGCCGAGGCATTGAACTTGCGAACATTACCGTAAATGACGTAAAGACGGACACGCTTTTGCAAGCAATAAACTTACCCGACACAAAAAACAAACGGGAGCGAACATTTGTTGTCAAAGGAGATTACCTAAAAATAGTTAAAAATTACCAAGCTCTAAGTCCTCAAAACGTGTCGACTAATAAATTTTTCCTCAATTATCAAAATGGGAAGTGCACTAAACAAGTTATAGGACGCAATAAATTTGCAGCCTTTCCCAAACAGATCGCAACTTTTCTAAAATTAAAAAATCCCGAAAATTACACGGGTCATTGCTTCCGCCGGACCTCAGCCACCCTTCTAGCAGATTCGGGAGCAATCTTAACAATGCTGAAAAGACATGGCGGGTGGAAGTCTGATCAGGTTGCTGAGGGATACAATGAAGAATCCGTACAGAACAAAAGCAAGATTACCGACCGTATAACAGAAGCCATTAATTTAATCCCAAGCGAATCGTCAGAGCCATCTTCTCATAATATGCCATCTTCTCACAATATGTCGTCTTCACAAATTCAGAAAAATACCGTTAATATGCCGGGAAAAACAATTTCCTTCAGTATTCAGAACTGTTCTAATTTTACTTTGAATTTTAATTAAAGAAATGTTATGTTATACTACTGTTTTATTTCCTCGCAATCGAAGTGAAAAGCAGAGTTTATAACTCGTCCACAAAACCATTTTTATCCTCGACATTACTATCAGCCCTCGCCTTCGGCTCGGGCTGCTAAAAGTCTCGGATAAAAATGGTTTGTTTTGTGCACTTGTTGTAAAATCTACTATTTCACTTCTCATGCTCTGAAAGTGCTTCTTTGTGCAGGGTATAGGCTGCACAAAATCGAATTTTGTGCACAAGGGCATTAACGTATCTACTCATAAATGTATTATATTAAGGCAAAGAAAATGAGCCATACAGCCAAATGCTATAAGAAGTTCATAGATAGAATTTGTTATTATATAATATTTACTTTAATTTATTTGCCTTATGTGTTTTTTAAGATATAATAGATATTAAAATTTTAATTCAAGTACGGTAGTAGTTGATTTAAGAAAATTATTATTACAAAATTAATTTAATAGTAGGCTGTATAGGTCTGCAGCCTAATATCAATGTCGTAAGATTTAAAAAAAAAATAATTTCCTTCAGTATTCAAAACTGTTCTAATTTTACTTTGAATTTTAATTAAAGAAATGTTATGTTATACTACTGTTTTATTTCCTCGCAATCGAAGTGAAAAGCAGAGTTTATAACTCGTCCACAAAACCATTTCTATCCTCGACATTACTATCAGCCCTCGCCTTCGGCTCGGGCTGCTAAAAGTCTCGGATAGAAATGGTTTGTTTTGTGCACTTGTTGTAAAATCTACTATTTCAATTTTTCACGTTTAAGTTGTTGTACCTACCACACCCACCCACATACGGTAACTTACAGTATTTTTTCTCACGATTTCACGACTTGTGGTTATCTATTAGTGTACAAACATGCTGTGAATGTGTGTGTAAGAGCAGGAGCTCTAGGTACCGTCCGAGTCAATAGCAAAGTCGGAAGTGTGTGTGTGTGCGTTATGTGCTGAAGCTACTCGTCTTCACGTACACATTCATAGCATGTTTGTGCACTTGGTTAACACAAGTAAAGGGCGTGTCGCCGCGGTGACACGCCCTTCGCCGTGTCGCCTCGTGAGATAATAATATTATACCACTACTTGCTATGTAAACAATAACATCATCAACATACACAAAGTGGAATAGGATTAAAAACTGAAAGCTTGTCATAGGTGGCAGCACTGATCTTAGTCCAGAAACTGCTATTGCTGTGTATGCGTTTACTGTTCTGTCGGTCACAAATAAAACAAAAACTAGACAAAAATGTATGTAACTTGGAGTGTAGCACAAATGAGATGGGCGTTGAGTAAATACCCGAACGGAAAATATCCAAGTGAATTCCCATTTAGTTCGTTTTATTTAATAACGCAATCTTGTGCAAAATCCATACTTATCATTATAAATGCGAAAGTGTGTCTGTCTGTTACCTCTTCACGCTTAAGAGTCTATATTATGCTGTTTTGGTGATATTGGGCGATCTAGATATCGGTATCTGTAAGACTTGAGAGTTTGCTATTTGGACACATTAAACTTGGACTTATAATCTTTAAATTTGTAGAAGCGAAAACACGATTGGATAAAAAAATCTCGATAAAAAAAAATAACGAAAAAACCTCGTTTTGCACTTATTTTGAGTTAGATCTCTGAAACCCTATGGAATTTAATGATGATTTTTAAACTAATAGATAGGTAATAATATTATCTCAAATCGTGCAGAATTATTTTTTTATTTTTCTACTCGTTCTCCTCGTAATTAGCAATTCAGTGATTTGGCGCTTGCGTCATTTTATTCTAAGCGAGCATACTCTCTTTCTGTCTCTTGTTTTGCACGCGGTAGTAATAGCGCTATCCTTTTCAATTTATTCAATCAGTCTGCTACGGCATCTCTTGGAGGACGAATCTATGTTTGGCGACATTACAGAGAGAGGACTATTTTCGACATTTTTATTTTGTTTAGTGGTAGGTATTACCTACTGTAAAAAGGAGTTAAACCCGTTTGGTGTAAACATAATAAATTATTATCATTATTTAGTGTAAATAAAGATGGGCAAAAAGAAAACTCTCGGAAAACACGACACATGGTTGGCGCCACGGAACAGAAAAAACAGTTTTGTCTGTTCCGTGGTTGCCGCAGTGGCTGAGCGATCGACTGCTGCGCTGCGTGTCGCGGTCGCGGGTTCGATTCCCGACCGGACAAATATTTGTATTGCCTACAGGTAGTTGTTCCGGGTCTGGATGTTTGTGTATGTGAATTTAAATGTTTGTAAACGCACCCACGATACAGGAGTAATTCCTAGTGTGGGGAAACGTTTTTTAAAAAAACAAAAACAAAACAAAACGTTTGAGGGAACAACTCCGTATTCTGAACGAAAGAAAGAAAAAAGTAAGTACAGACGCCAGCATGTCAAGCTACTGAAATCTGTCAAATTTCTTTAATAGATTTTCAACTTTATCACTGAAGCTTAAGGTTCAAAGTTGAATGGGAAAATTTGACAGTTTCGGGTAGCTTGGTGTGCTGGCGTCTGTACCTAACTACCGATTTATATAACGGTATCAATTCTTTTATTTCCTTAGCTACTTAGGTATTTCGAATGTCTATTGCCTAGGGAAAAAAAGTAAGTAAATTTTTAATTCCCGTTAATATTTTTTTTACCTGGCTCGTTGGTCTAGCGGTCGCAAGCGCTACTGCTGAGCTGTGAGGTCCTGGGTTCGATTCCCGCACCTCTGCCCACCTCATCGGGCAATACAGGCGTGATGCTTTGTATTAATGTATGTAAATTTTAAATCGCATAATGTAACATAATTGAATCTTTCCCGTACAATGAGAGGTCAGCTTATATACTGGAAATGTATAGCTTGATACGTACCCAAGTAGCACAAAATAGCTTTATAATCGATGGATAACAGAATTAGCATATTATTATAGCTTTATAAGAAGTCTACATATAGGCATTATAAACCACTATACAGCTCTTGTAATGCTAATTTGGGCCCCAAATTATACAGACTTAAGTCTAACAATGGCATTTTAGCAGCATTATATTGGTTGTCTACCGGAATGATAACCCAACTAGCAAAATAATCCTGGATGGCGATTTTATAATGCTACATGGACTTATAAAGCTCCGATGATGGTTTTGGTGGTTGCTACTACGCTTTTAACAGCATAAATACATGCTGGTTTTACTCAAGTACACTTAATCTTATAATTTGTACTTATATCGGTATATGGGATCATATTTCCTGACAAACATAGGATCAAGACTCCTATGAAAGCATGAAACAAGAGTAATTGCACTCAAGAGTAATAACTCCGGTAACTCGGACTTATATGCGCCTATAAGATAACGTCTGCGGACCATTTAAATCCTAATACTCCTGTAGGAGCATGTACCAGGAATATATGCACTGAGGAGCAATTACTCTTGTTATTTTTACTTATAACCTCATATAAGCTAATATTTTATGGCCAATATAAGTAAATTAAAGTTAAATTACCTACTGTAAATCATTTGTGGTTTGGTTTTACATATGCTTAAAAGTAAGTGTTAAATGAATTTCATATCCATATTTTAAAAACAATAAATCACCAAGATTACACAGCATGCAGCACTCGGTAGGATAAATTTGTTCTCTATATCGATTTATCGTACGCCGTTTTAAACCTAGACATATTTATATAGGCATTCCACAGGAGTGTTATTGTCCAAGAAATCTCAAAGAATCCTGGTTAAAACTCTTAAGAAGCCACTTTTGCTTGTAACGACCAGTACAGGCGAAAACACGATTTATATAGTTTTGCAAATTCCATTGTAGGATTTGACATCAGCCATTTTGATTTTTCAGCACCGATTTTTTTAATTTAACTGGTGAAGACCGCATCGCTAATTCTAGGGAGGGTTCCGGACAAGATAATTTTAGTACTACTTTAGATGGAAGAGGTTCGGACAACAAAAGTACCAAATCTTTGAGCGATATTGAAAGCGATAATAAGAAAGAACTTTCGGATTACATATAACAAAAATTTAGAACTGCGTTATTTTTTTTTAAAACTGGGAATTCCCCGAACCACAAAGCCATGTTATTGAAGTTTAGCAACATTGCGCGTGATCGGGTGAACCTGCGAGTATTAATAAAATTATGCTGTCGATTTGAGATGGTCAAGAAAGTACCATGAACTCCTAGTAAACGACTTCTTTTTAATTTATCGTAGTTGCTACCATACATGTTCCTATTGTTGCACTAAATAAACGTTTTATCTATCTATCTATCTATTGTGTAATTGTAGGAGATCCATTAACATTTGTGTAATATTGCCCAGACATCAGATTAGACTAGTTACAAATTTCACATTCGTCTCTTGGGAAGTGATCATAAACTGCTTAAGTGGAACAATTCTCACATCAAAACCAATCTTGATATAGTAATGATCTGATGTGCTCTTGATTCTGAGTAAAATGTTAATCTCTAGTGATAATATGCAGAAACCACGCTGTGACAACCGGGACATATCGCCGATAACAAGAAATGTGTAACACTCCAAGGCCATTTTAAGTTCTTTAAAGATCGGAAATCTATTTTGGTTAAAAATCGATCGATATCCAGGAACATAGTCTTGTTTAAATCGTCGGTAACCTCTTATATAATTATATTAAATAAAAACAATGTTTAAACTAATGTTTAACCTAGCACGTAGAACAAACCCTTAAAATATTCCTGTTACTTATCTATAAATATCAATCGATTTTCATCGGGCATTGCGGAACCCTAATTGGTAACAATGGCGAATCTTCTTCGGTTTTGAGATAACCTAATATAGAACCAATATACTTATATTGGTACTATGTCACACTTGGAAATGCTAAAAATACTTATTTTAGCACTATGTCACACTTGGAAATGCTCACCAAGAAAATGGCAGCTGCCTTCATAATATTTATCTAATATTATTTAATACTAAAATGTAAATAAGCAAATTTTAAGAGGCGCTTTAAAATTTTTATCGAAGCCATGATAGGTTTCACAGAAAATTCAAGTTCCCATATGAATAAGCTATAAGTAAGACTAACAATTTGGTAAAAATTTTTCTACTATGGTTGACATGAATAATATAAATACCATCAAGATGTTAAAAATATTTTTTACAGAGCACAACAATGCGCGATACACTCACTTCGACAGTTCGCAACATATGAGCTTATAGAAACATTTCTAGGCGCGTATTAATCTAATTTTTTACTATAATTTACTTATAGTGAGATTTACAGGAGTAATTGTATTGACGTAATTCAATTACAGGAGCAATATGGGCGTATATGGCATTTCAGCGGTCTAATATAAATACGTTATAAGTAAAAGTAGACTTATAAAGTGGGCCCTTTTCGCAACTTATATGCGGATAAAAGCCTCATATAATCCTCGATAAATGATGGTTCTAGGATAGTTTAAAAACCACTTTTTGCTAGTTGGGAAACGCATCATAATGGGCTGTGAAAGCAGGTTAAAGCAGTGTGCATATGTTAAATGTGGCTCTTATACAGCTTGTACCATTACAAAGGCAAAATAAAAACATTTTCAAATATTATTTTTAATTTCTGTTATTATTAATAAATCTTGTGTAAAAAGAACATGGATACTTTCAACAAAAAAATATAAGTGCTACAAGGTAAGTAATTAAACTCTTGTTTTTGTTCTCTATGAGTGAATTAAGGTTGCGAGTATCAGTTTACTGTGAAAGTATGTATATATTTGAATCAAATATTTCATGCGCCTTCAAATTAAAGAGCTATTTATTACAAAAATATTATAAAAATATGTGGAATTGTAAAAAAAAAATATGCTCTTACGAAGAAATCTTTAGTTTTAGTCATTATAAATGATAAATGATAAATGATTTTATTTTTGTAAGTAGGTTTGTACAAACACTTTTACACGTCAATCATATTTTTTAAACTAGATGAGGTCGGCGTTTCCTATCTGACTACTCTGAGAAGAAAGGCCGAAACAAACTCAGAGGTCATAGTCTCTTTTAAAGTCCAGACATAATCTTGGTCAGGTTATATGAAGACCATGTAGGTCGATGTCTGAGATGGTCTTTTGAGGAAAGAACCACACAGATTGAGAGGACCTGTCCAGTCAGTGCACGCATTTGTCAGAAATCGTGCAGCTCAACTCAAGACTTAAGGAGCTCAACGATCCGACGAACAATACCAAAGAAAGGACATTTGGGTAGGCCACAAAAATTACTCAAACTGCCAGACCATGGAGAGAATAATAAAAAATATAAAATGAATAAAATAAATGACCCACATCGTCTTCATATTCACAAAAATTAAAATAATGTAATACTTTACAAGTAAGCAAATGTCATTGTTTTAAAAAAAATATATTAATGTCAATATGTATATTATATAAAAAAAAACAACAAAAGAACAACAAAAACACTCAAAATGCATAAATTGGAAGCAGCTCAATCCCAAGCCTTTTTATCCTCAATATAATCTTTAACAGTATAAAAAGCTTTCTTGCACAACTTACGTTTAATTAATAATTTAAATTTATTAAGGCTAAGATCTTGAACGTGGCTTGGTAGTTTATTATAAAAGCGTATACATTGGCATCTGAACGAGCCACCTATTTTCTTGAGCCTTGTTGCAGGTACAACAAATTTGTGTTTGTTTCTAGTATTTATATTATGGATATCACTGTATTTTTTGAACAATTTTATATTTTTATGGGCATATAAAAGATTTTCATAAATATACTGAGAAGGCACAGTCATTACATTAATCTCTTTAAATTTGTCTCTGAGAGAGTGCCTCGGACTTAATTTATAAATTGATCGAACAGCACGCTTCTGCAAAACAAATATAGTCTGAATATCGGCGGCATTTCCCCACAATAGAATGCCGTACGACATTACACTATGAAAATAACTAAAGTACACTAAACGGGCAGTCTCTATATCAGTTAAATTACGAATTTTTCTAACAGCGTATGCTGCGGAACTTAGCTTTTTTGACAATTTATCTATATGTGGACCCCACTGAAGCCTAGCATCCAAAGTTATGCCCAAGAATACTGTGCTGTCTTCAGGATTCAATTCCTCGCCCTTTATCAACACATTAGTTTTCACCTGCCTAACGTGGGGTAGCGTAAACTTAATGCATTTGGTTTTCTTCTCATTTAGAAGCAAATTATTAACATTGAACCAGTGGACTACTTTCGAGATCGCGCTATTTACATCGTCAGTATCCAACTGCTGGCGTTTAAGTTTAAACAAAAGTGAAGTGTCATCTGCAAACAACACTATATCATGATTATCCTTTATGAGGTACGGCAAGTCATTAATATAAATAAGAAACAAGAAAGGACCAAGAATTGAGCCCTGTGGGACTCCCATCGTTACTATAGATCCGGGTGATCTTTCTCCATTAACGTCAACGCTCTGAATCCTTTCACTCAAGTATGAAGTAAGAAGATCCAGAGCAGTATTCCGGATCCCGTAGTGGTGGAGTTTCCTGATTAACGTTTCGTGAAAAACGCAATCGAATGCCTTGGACAAATCACAAAAGATGCCCAAGGCATCGCATTTATCTTCCCAGGCATTATAAATATGTCCTAAAAGTTCAACACCGGCATCAGTAGTTGAACGACCCCTTGTAAAACCGAACTGTTTGCTATGTAATAATTTATGTTTATTAAAAAATCTTTGCATTTGGTCTAAAATTAGTTTCTCAAAAATTTTACTAAAGGTAGGTAGTACAGAAATAGGTCTATAATTTGTGGGGTCTGATGTACTACCTGATTTAAACAAAGGTATTATTTTACTATGTTTCATAAGGTCAGGAAACTCCCCATTGTCAATACAACTATTAAAGATAAGAGCAAGAGAAGGTGCTACAATGTCAATAATAGACTTAGCAACTTCTACAGAATTACCCCATAGATCTGTAGTCTTTTTTACATTTAAAGTGTGAAAGGTTTTAATTATATCTCGACATGTAATATATTCAAAATGAAAATCCGAATCGCAAACATTAACATTTTCCTTAAGCAAAGACTCAGCAACAGAAGGTGATGAGTTTAGGGATTTAGTAGTTGAAACGGGAATATCTGAAAAGAAATTTTCAAATGCCTCGGCGACTTGTGAGTCTGATTTTATTATGTTGTCATTAATAGACAGGCTGTAGTTAGTATCTCGATTACTAGACCTTCCCGCTTCACTATTAATAATATTCCAAGTTGTTTTAATTACATTACTGCTGTTTTTAATCTTTGAACCCAAATAACGTGACTTGGCTATATAACAAACTTTTTTAAATAATTTTGAATAATTTCTAACATACAAATTAAATTCATCAGTGTTAACATAAGTCCTTTCATTGTACAGTTCATAAAGCCGTGTTCTACTTTTATGAATACCAATGGTAGCCCAATCACTGAACGATGCATTACTATTAACCGAGATAGTTTTAGGAATAAAGGTGGAATCAAATTGTTTACAGTACATTTTAAAAAAATTATCATAAAGATGATTAGGATCAGCATGAATGGACAAAACTGGTAATTTATTAATGATTTTAACTTTAAAAACCTCCAAGCGACTTGCAGTTTTGGGGTTAACAGTGATATCCTTTTTAGCCACTTTTTTGTTTTGGTTTTGAATAGTAATCCTTTGCCCACAATGATCAGAATCTAGTAAATTTATAATTTCTTTGTGGCTTGGTATAATATCTGTATAAATATTATCTAGGCATGTGGCACTAGTTGGGGTTATTCTTGTGGGCTCCAAAAATAGGTTTACAAGATTGTAGGACTGAAACAGACTTAAAATTTTACTACAGGAACCTGAGTTTTCTAATAAATTTACATTAAAATCTCCACAAATGATAACGGACTTGTTTGAGTTACAAATCCTGTGTAACACTTCATCCATTACCTTTTCAAAGCAGTCATACAATCCTGACGGTGGTCTATACACACTTAATACAATAGAGTGCTCCAATTCTATACAGGCAATTTCAACTGTACGCTCAACAGATAGGCTCACAATATCTTTACGATCTTTAAATGTGAGCTGGTTACTTACTAAAATTAATGAGCCACCATGTATAGCATTTATTCTGCTGAACGAACTACCAACCTGGTGATTATTAAAATTGAACAAGAACTGATACCTGTATTGTACCGGCCGGTCAATACCATAGGTTGAAGTCCTTTCTAAAGGACTATTTACCATAAAATTAAATTTTAAATATTATCGAGACAAAAAGCGAAATGGCGTAAGCATAATTAAAAACTTTAGGCATGCGGATGCCGGTATACGACTTATTGCTTGTTAAAATTCTTGTCATTATACGTTTGTATAGGTAAAGGCTATATAATATTATGATGAAATGCTTTTAAAAAGCTGGCATTAAAACAGCACCAATGTACACCGTTAAACAGTTGTGACCCATGCGAAAGGTCGTTATAAAACATAGAGCAGTTTTAAAGAATTTTAAAATGCTTTTTAATAGCCTAAGCCGTAATTAATGCTTACATACGGCCTACACTTTTGTATAATGCTTACAGCTGTATTAGAAGCTGTATAGAGACATAAATTATATCTAAAATAAAACCTTTAGCTGCACAAAAGATTGAAAAAGAGGATTATATAGCTTTAGGAACTACAAAGTTAATAAAATGCTGTTATACAGAAGCAAGACATTGCTAAAACCCTTCAAATTCTATAACGAAGCTAGAAGAAATTTTCTGGTCATCACTTTTTCCATTATATCGATTTTGTGTTACTTGGGTAGCCGTGTGTACCTACCTATCTACCTATATAAATATAATGCGGGTAAAAATACAATAAGTATCAAAATAATATCATCCTAGTTCAATCACTGATATTTTTACTAATTAATATTACTTATTCAAACTGATGAATTTTATTTAAAGAAAAAAAAACTTGCCATGATGGCTTTCTCTTTTTTAGGGTTCCGTAGTCAAAAAGGAACCCTTATAGTTTCGCCATGTCCGTCCGCAGTTTAGCTCAGAGGCTCTTAGTACTATTAGAAAACTATAATTTGGCATGGATATAATTATGTACAGACGCCAGCACATCAAGTTACTACAATCTGTCAAATTTCTTTAATAGATTTTCAACTTTATCACTAAAGCATAAGGTTCAAAGTTGATTGCGAAAATTTGACAATTTCGGGTAGGTTGATGTGCTGGCGTCCGTACATTATTAATCACGCCGACAAAGTGGTAAAATAAAATCTTGAAAAAAAATTTTTTTACGCTATCGGTTTTTTTAGGTACACGTAAAGTGGGGAAGTTTTTGAAGTGAAAACTTCTTTAGCATCGTTGTGATTTGAAATTTTATGTGTTTTTGTGGATCGTTGGATGGATGGATCGATGGATCGATGGATCGATGGATCGCCGGATCGCGATGGATCGATGGATTGATGGATGGATGGATGGATGGATCGATGGATCGAAGGATCGAAGCATCGATGTATCGACGGATCGAAGCATCGATGTATCGACTGATCGACGGATCGATGGACCGATGGATCGATGGATCGATGGATGGATGGATCGATGGATGGATGGATCGATGGATAGATGGATCGATGGATCGATGGATCGACGGACCGATGGATCGATGGATCGAAGGATCGACGGATCGACGGATCGATGGATTGACGGATCGATGGATCGACGAATCGATGGATCGACGGGTCGATGGATCGACGGATCGACGGTTCGACGGATCGATGGAACGATGGATCGACAGGTCGATGGATCGATGGATCCATGGATCGACGGATGGATGGATGTATGGATGGATCGACGGATCGATGAATCGATGGATGGATGGATGGATCGATGGATCGACGGATCGATGGATCGACGGATCGGTGGATTGACGGATCAATGGATCGACGGATCGATGGATCGACGGATCGAAGGATCGACGGATTGATGGATCGACGGATCGACGGTTCGACGGATCGATGGATCGATGGATCGACAGGTCGATGGATCGATGGATCCATGGATCGACGGATGGATGGATGGATCGACGGATCGATGGATTGATGGATGGATGGATCGATGGATCGACGGATCGACGGATCGATGGATCGATGGATCGACAGAACGGTGGATTGACGGATCGATGGATCGACGGATCGATGGATCGACGGATCGATGGATCGACGGATCGATGGATCGACGGATCAACGGTTCGACGGATCGATGGATCGACAGGTCGATGGATCGATGGATCCATGGATCGACGGATGGATGTATGGATGGATCGACGGATTGATGGATCGATGGATGGATGGATGGATCGATGGATCGACGGGTCGATGGATCGATGGATCGACGGATCGGTGGATCGAAGGATCGACGGATCGACGGTTCGACGGATCGATGGATCGATGGATCGATGGATGGATGGATGGATCGATGGATGTAGTATGTTACAGTCGTTTGTAATTTCAGCTACGGAACCCACTATGCATGGCCCGACTTGCTTGGCCAGTATTTTTATTTATAAGGAAACATTTGTTCTAGGTACATAGTTATTATGGTTATGTTATGAGTTTATTTTTGTAGGAACATTACTTTTTGTTATTACGGTAATACGATATTTGTAGGTATTAGGTACATACATACCTTCGAATGTTGCGCGTCGCGTAATTTGTTGAAACCTTGTGAAACCACTTTGACTTTAATTTTTTTATGGGATTTTTATTGTTATTGTAATGGTATTATATAATTTTGAATATTAAATTGTTTAATAAATAAATATTGATGAATATTTACATATAATATTTTATTTCATACTAACCTTTTAGGTAAGTACATAATATATAGATTGAGTACCCCTACGCGAGGACTGAATAACGGATCAGACTAGATAGTCTCGGTCCACGAAAAAAAAAAACACGAGCCTCTAAATTTCGAAACTCGCGTCTCGGGATGGAAGCCCTAGTACCTATTTGCCTACTATATTGGTGGTATGTCAGTTTGTAGGTCTATGAACGGAGCTTCCAAATAATTATGTATTTACCTATACCGACAATGAGCTCGTTTGATTATAATCAGCTATGTTATGCTTTACCTACACATCGCGATCGATCCGTCGTACCAAATACTTCCGTGAATTTGAACTTTATTTGAATGACATAATTTTTTACGAATACATTTTTATTGCCATACGAATCAAGTTAATTCACGAAACGGCATATTCACGGCCCGTCTTCGGCACAGAACGCTGTTGATCACCTGGGCGGCCGGGGCACCGCGCAGTTTAAACTCGAACTCGACTCACGCACTCGATCGCGTTGCCGCGCGCCGCCTGCGCCGGTGGTGGCGCGCCGCGCGCTATGCCATCGCGTATTATTGTAGAGGGGGCGCGGGCGAGAGGTACGAAATCGCTCGCGTTGGGCTGCCAAGGCGCGCTCTTAAAACGCTGAACCGATTTAGATGAAATTTGGTATGGAGATAGTTTGAATCCCGCGAAAGGACATAGGATGATAGTTTTTATCCTGATATTACCACCGGATCGACACTTCGGGTGAAACCGCGGTGCGCTGCTAGTAAAATCACACTGATATTATAAAGGCGAAAGTTTGTGAGTGTGTGTGTTTATATGTTTGTTACTTCTTCACGCTCAAACGGCTGGACTAATTTTGATAAAATTTTGTATGGAGGTAGACACCCTGACACCCTGGGTTACTTTTTATCCCGACTCTATGGAAGAATTTTAGAAAAATCATCCTGAGAGGTTGAATAGGGAATGAAAGTTTATATGGAAGCCGATGGCAGATCCCGTCACCATCAAGCACATTTTTGTCCACATAATTAAAATGTTAAGTTTCTGACACAGCACAGCATAGCCTAAATTCCTTGATTTGCCCGCATGGAAGCTTGCTCAAGAGTAGGTACTTTATTTAACAAAAAAGAGCGCTAACAAAGATTTTTGAAAATTAATGCTCTAAGTGTTATAAGTAGGTGCATATAGGGGATGAAAGTTTGTATGGAAGTTCGACATTTTGTCAATGGGTTTTATCAGGGTTTACTGATTATACGTGACAACAGCAAATTACGTCGAACTACTTTGATGCGTAAGAGCGTTTCTTGCATGGCCCCCATTATTTACAATAAATTACCGAGTAGTTGGAAAGCTAGCACAATTTAAGAGTAGATTGCGGAAATTTTTGGTAGATAAAACGTACTACAGTGTAACTCTAACTGAGTTCCTATCGGAGAAAAATATTAAATTTGTTAATTTGACATCTTGATTTTTTAAATTTTAATGTATGACATTTTTGACATTTTGATCTTTGACACTTAGATTACTGACACTTTGATTTTGGAATTATAATAATAATAATATTTGTAATAGTAATGACATGATGTAATGATAACGGTATGACATTTGTAATAGTAATGACATGATATTTAATCTTATGATACCTACTGATCTATATTTTCCTTTTAATACAAATATATATTTTTAATAGCTGATGATTTAAGAATTGTATAATAGTAATTTATAAATTGATATAAATAAGTGTTTGCATTTTTAAATGTTTGCATGCCGATAGGTAAAATGTGGCTGGGCTAAATGTACCTAATCTTAAGAACTTATTATGTATTACCCATATTTGCAAAATAAAATTATATTCTATTCTATAAGACTTATCACTATATCTAAATAGGCTTTATTATCAACTCAGCCTATCGCAGTCCACTGCTGGACAGACTAGGCCTCTCCCAGTCTGCGCCACGCTGTCCTCTGAAATGAGAAGACTTGACGAAGTTTTCCAAATGCTGCCCGACCCAACTGGATCCTTCTGTCGCCTTCTTTCTCACAGTTGTGTCTAATGAGCTGGATGAATTTCCTCAAGGTAGACATGATACTCGTTCACAACTTCGAGAAACAACCCTTCGATGTGGATTGGAATTATCATGACTTTATTAACATTACTGTTATGCTATGCTGTGCATGCCATGAAGGTGCGATTTTATGTTCGCGGAATATCGGGGTGACCTCAACGTGTTGAGTGATTCACTATCTATTATTATAAATATTAAGTTTTATTAAAATCGGCTCATTAGTCTCTGAACTATGTATCATCAATCAAGCAACTTAATCGAAGACAGTGTTCATAATCGAGCACCGCGTCGTTATAAAGTTCCTTACCAAGCAAGAAAAAAACGTCCAAACCATTACGGAAGAGATGTCCTCCGTTTACGGAGACTCTTGCCCTTGTAAAACCATAGTTTACAAGTGGCTTCGTCTATTCAAGCAAGGACGAGAATCACTTGAAGACGATCCTCGGCCTGGACGGGCCATCGAGGTGACCACACCCGAAATCATCGCTAAAGTCGAAAAATTTATATTGGAAGATGTTCGTCTTAAGAAAAAACAGCTTGCAGAAATGGTTGGAGTAGGTATCTCATACAACCATTTTTTTTTTATTTTTCATGACCATCTCCGTATGACCAAAGTCAGTGCAAGATGGGTGCCGAGAATGGTCACGCCGCCGCAAAAGCAACAGCGTGTAGAGAGTGCATGTGCGTTTTTGGACCTCTGTAACAAAGATCACGAGGATATCTTGAATTGAATTCTTGAATTGAAACCAGAGTCTAAACAAGACTATGCAGTGGCATATAAAAGGCACACCAACGCCTAAGAAGTTCATGGTGTCGCAAAACTCATGACAACTGTTTTCTGGGATACTGATGGAATCCTGCTGATAGATTATAAGGACAAGGGCGTTAATATGACTGGAGAATACTACGCGTCAATTCTGGAGCGTTTGAGGGAAGCAATCATAGAAAAGACGAGGAAAATTGACGAAAGGCGTCTTGCTCTTGCACGACAATACGCTTGTTCACAAGAGGCGTGTTGCCCCTGCCCTGCTGCCTTACACAAGTTAGGCTTCGAAATAATTAACCACCCACCATGTAGTCCAGACCTGGCCCCCTGCGGTTATATTATCTTATTCCCAAACATGAAAAAAAAGCATCATTGCAAGAAATTTTCAAATAATGAAGAAGTGAAGGACACAGTTTCAGTGTATTTCCAGGACAAAAATGAATCTTTTTTTTCGATGGAATGCATCATAAGCTTATTGAACGATCTGAAATATGTATGAGGCTAGCAGGTGAATATAAGTAGGTTATTATTTATTTATTAAACTTACGCACACTATCTTTACAGGATGATACAATAGTGGTTTGCAAATAAATACCTACCAAAAATAAAATGAAAAATCAACTTACGGCTAATACTTAAAAATCTAAACAAAACACTTTACACACATAACAATCTAAAACAGAATATTAATATTTAAATATAACTAACATAATTCAACAAAACTCTTACGAATTCACTCAAATTGCACGAAAATGTCAATTCTCTCATGGACTTCATTTAGTACACATATTGCGCGGATGAGGGGTGTTTTTGACAGCAGGTTGGTTTTGGCAGCAGGCACGGCCGGCAGTAGCGGTCGCCGCCGCCTCCACACGTACCGGTCTGGCACGCACAGCTTCAGGTGACGCAACACACCCGGGTTATGAGCTACTCCACACAGGAGCTTTAGCGCATACGCTGCAAGTGTAAATTCCCGGAGCACTCTGAGTTCGTTGTACCCCACCATACCCAGTATGATACATAGGATACATCAGCGGGTAAAATGGGCAAACCCCATAAAGTTTAAAATACAAGTGTCTTGTAAATTTATTCTGTACTCGCTCCAGCATGACATTTTATATCGCTTCATGAGGAACCCAAATCACCGCACTGTGTTCCAAGTGACTCCTTACCAAAGCGTCATACAGCACCCTGAGCGTGGTAACGTTAGTGAATCCCTACGACTGTCTTAGTACGAAACCCAGGTTTCTGTACGCCTTCTTGCAAATCTTAAGATATGATCCCGGAAAGTTAGATCCGGGGTAAGCAGTAGGTACTCTAGACCTCGTACCTGAGACACTTGCTGCATCGGCGCTTCGTCTACTCTGTATTCGAATTTTTACCTTTTTTTTCAAGATGGGAAATCATTAAATGAACCCTCCCGCTCTGGGTGGAGCAGAAGGGAGTGTCAGACTCTTATTAACTAAAACCCACCCGTGTTCCTTCCTTAGCTCTTTATGTTCCGGGCCAGCGGTAACCCTTTCGGACAATCCCGCTAACCCGACAGGCTTCGGTCCTGACAGGCCCCTTCATTTGATTCTGACATCTCTTTGAGGCGTGCGTGATGGAACATGTACGCGCCGCCCGGCACGGGCCTGGTCCTGATCAGACGGTGAGCTACCTATTACTCTTCGCCCGCAGGCCCGCGCCTACGTTGGCCGGCAGTCATCGCACGGCTTCCGACGCCCGGAGCGTCTCCAGCGGGGCAGGCGGCTGGGACGGGAGGCTCTATCCCTCAGCCGCCCCGCCGTCGCGCCGCCTCCTTCGCTAGCAAGACTGTTTTTTGTTTACATCATTCAAATTGAACACCAAAAGTGACTATTATTTAAGTAATGGCTATTAATTAAATGTAATGAAATATAGCTCACGAAGCATATAAGCAATACAACTGCCATTTGATTTACTAGGTTGGAGCGAAACATAATAAATAGCTCAATAGTTTTTAATTCACATTACGAACTAATGTGACCCCAGCTCAGCTTGTAAAACTAGTGTAGTTGAGGCAGGAGATATTAGCTCAACCAAAGTAGTTTTTAGGCTATTATTATTTATTACCTACCGTAAAATGCCCTAACTTCGCACGGATTTCGAGGTTTTTTCAAATTAATTCGACATGAGTAGGTAATTCATTTGACTTGTAAAGCGGAAATGGAAATAAAAACTTTGTGCACCTAGCAAAACAACTCATTATGGCTTACACCCTAATTTTTTCGATAAATAGGCATTGCAAAAGCCAGGCAATGTTATTGCCTAGGCAAAAATATTTCCATATAAACAGATTTCGTACCCATTAATTAAGTATTAGATTAGTATTCATACTCAACCATGTCATAAAATCTAAAACATTTTCCTTTTTTTTAGAAGGTAGGCAAAGTTAGGCAGACCTTTTGAGCAATAAGTACCTATAAAGGGAATCCTTCAGGGCTGTCACCAAAGCAAATAAAACAACTTATATTTTTTAAAAATCAAAAATCAGCAATCTTGTTTTTAGTACACACCTTGGTAACAATTTGCAGGTTAAGCAATACCTAATGAAATTAAATAGAAAATAAATGTAATCTTCTATTGCAAATGGGTGGGTTCCATCGCGGACACTGGAGTTGAACCACTTTTTAACCTTATTAGGTACTAATGGGATGAGGTCAAAAGGTAGTCCAACGCAAATGTCCGCGATGATACCTACCTATATATTTTAACTAGATTACAATAATTATGCATCTTTGGCATGATTTTAAACTTTTTATAAATCAACACGATTAGGCAGACAGGCAATCAATATCCAAAATAACAATTTATGCTTAAACGTAATGCCGACGATTTATTTTTGTTTTGAGAACTGCCGGTCGATTCTGTAAAAATCTCACCGTGAAAACGTAGGTGATGTGAGTTTGTTTTTGCTAGAAATTGACACTATTGACAGCTCACTCCACGTTCACTTCACCTAAGTTTTCACGGTGAGATGGTTACAGAATCACACTGCTGGTGCTTTTCTTGTTTCGGGGCATCTTCTACCTCTGTAAAAATCAGAGTTAGGTACGTTTTAGACTTTTTAGTAGGTAGGTACTTGAGTTCTAGAATGGTATAACTGGTATTATCTTTATACCTACATTAACCGACGACATAAAACATAAAGTTTTCGTTATTCTACGTTCTTACAAGTGCAAAACTGTGAGTACTGGCCACCGCACTGTCGGCTTAACCAAAGAGACCATGGTTAGAAAAAATATGTTGTGTCAATTTTGTCGTGTGAAAAGAATATTGTCAATCGCAATAATTCTAATTAAAGTAATGTATCTATAATACAATGTTAGTATCAATATACCCCATCAAAAACATAGAAAAAAGATAGAGGAATATTTTGTTGGAGCAAACATATGAACCTCATGTCTGTCACATTAATTTGTAGACAGGCTGGTTGTGAATTTTAAAATGAGATTGTTTTTAAAATTGACAACTGTTGTTTGGAACAATAAGAAAATTGTAGTTTTGATAATTGTTGTCAACGTGTGTATGTCCATCAAAGTTCGCTTTGTATATCTTTTATCTTTTCTCACATATATATTTGTTTAACACCAAATAAAGGGTTACTTATTCTGCGCTGTGTTTAATTAACTAAAGACACAACAACGAGTTCCAACAAAGGTTATGGGCCCAGAAACCAAATAAACCGAGAAATGAATGAAAACGGCGAAAATCATTCAGCAGTAACTGTAAGTAGGAATGATTCTTTGAGCATGGCGTCAATTGAGAAACTAGATGGTGCCATTAACTATAGTTCATGGAAATTTATGATGGAATTATATTTAATACACGATGATCTATGGGAGTATACATATACTACGCCCGTTGATGAGATAGGCAAAAAGAGAGATTAAAAAGCAAGGAGTAAAATATGCTTGATGATAAAACCAGAGTGCCTAATTCATGTGCGTCAAGCAAAGACGGCCAAGGAGGCTTGGAAAGCTTTAGAGAAAGCATACGAAGATAAAGGGCTAAATAATCGCTGCAGATTGCTGTCAAAACTAGTTAGTCTTAAACTGGAGCAGTTCACGACTATAAGAGATTATATTTCGCCATTGATGACGACTGCACAAAAACTGTGTGATCTAGGAAAGGAAATAGATGACGAATTATTGGCTGCCCTAATGCTTCAAGGTTTAACAGATAATTTTCAAGCTATGAGATTAGCAATTGAAAATTCAAATATTGAGCTTACTACGGATTATGTGAAAACTAAACTTTACCAAATGGAGGATACATATACAGCGGCTACGAGTGCAAACAATCATGCTCTTTTGACAAAGAAAAATACTTTTAAACAAAAACAACAGAAAAAGTTTAAATGTTTCATTTGCAATGGACCACACAAAGCGAAAGATTGACCAGACAATCCAAGCAAGAAGAGAAATGAAGCATCTATAGCTTTGGCGATGACGACTTCAACTTCAGAAGATTTTTGGATTGTTGATTCGGGAGCTTCTAATCATATGACTTCAAGGCGTGAATGGTTACATGATTTGAAGAATTATGAAAGGGGAGTGACTGTAGCGTGTGCAAATGGAGAAAGGTTGCAAGGTATTGGAAGTGGCACAGTGGTATGTACGAAACCGAATGTTACAATTAATGCTATGTATGTCCCGAGATTAGCTGCAAACTTACTTAGCGTTAGTGCTGTCACTAAGAAAGATCTTAAGGTAGGATTCTACAAGGGAGGTTTTAATGTAGTAAAGAGTAGTAATTGTGAAATAACTGGCGAACCTTTACTTAAAGGTGTAGAGGAAAATGGTGTGTATAAATTAAAGCAAAGCTTAAAGCACACAGCGCTGGCGACTACTATCAGTGGAGATGAGATGGACTTATGGCATAGAAGAATGGGTCACCTTGGAGTACGTAACCTTAAACTACTACGCAATATCATGGCGACAGGGGTGAGTTCTAACAGTTCTACTACACTAGAGTGCGTAGCTTGTCTTTAAAGGAAAACAAACCAGACAACCATTCAAGAAAAGCAGTCCAGCAAATAGAGCAGACAGTGTACTTGAGCTAGTACATACTGACGTCTGCGGACCAATGGCTGAAGAGTCATTTAGCGGATTCAAATATTTTGTAACGTTTATAGATGAATATACACCTGAACAGAATGGTGTAGCAGAAAGGGCAAACAGAACAATCGTTGAAAAATCTAGGAGCATGATCCAAGAAGCTGGATTAAGCAATAAGTTTTGGGCAGAAGCTGTGAAGACAGCTGTTTTTCTGAAAAACCGATCACCAACGAAAGCTGTTAGGAATAAAACGCCTGAAGAAGCTTGGACTGGAAAGAAACAAAATCTGACATATATCAGAGTTTTCGGATGCAAAACGTTTATGCACATACCTAAACAAAAACGCACCAAGTGGGATCCGAAGAGCAAAGAGTTGCTTCATATTGGATACTGTGAAGATGCGAAAGCATATCGTTTGTTTGATCCAGAAACCAAGATGGTACATAAAGCAAGAGATGTTGTTTTCTTCGAAAACCAATTTCAACCCATAGAGAGAAGTTCAGAAACAAAGAAAGATGAGATATCTGTAGTTTTTGAACACGTAAATCCACCAGTTGTACCAACAAACACTGTGATAGAAAGTGAAGAAGAACTTCAAGAACAGAATGAGACTAAGAGAAATAAATACAAAATATGATTTAGATCAAAATGAAGAATCTAATGGCAATGAAACAGAAAGCTGTGATGAATGGGAATCCCTTGATGAAAGAGACGAAGAGGTACTACAACCAGAGCCGGTACTTCCTAGTGAGAGAAGATATCCATTAAGAGAGAGGAAACCTAAACAATTTCCGGATCACATCACATATCAAGCTGTTGAATGTTGACCTTCTTTGATACAGTCACAGTTTGATTTTCGGTCGCGTACGTCACCGCCCCAGTCCGCATCTACAAACCCCTCAAAGGTTAACAGGGTTATGGGCCCAGAGTGCGCAAAGATGTGGAATTTTACTAAGATACAATGAGCGAACAAGACCTGGCAACTATGTCTGCAGGAGGCGGAAGCGTAAGTGGGCTTTGTATTGAGAAACTGAAGGGGCGAGACAATTACCTCCTCTGGAAGTTTAATATGAGAAACCTGCTTATCCATGACGATCTTTGGTGTTCTATCGACGGGTATCCGGAGTGCGATAAGTCTAATCCGGAGCTGAAACGGCGTAAGAATGAAAGGGCGTTGGCTAAGATCTGCCTGTCAGTGGACGCTTCATGCGTGTCCCACGTGATGACTGCGAAGACAAGTAAGGATGCCTGGTTGAACCTGGAGAAGGCGTATGACGATAAGGGCATAGGCAGGAGATTAAAACTGTTGCGGATGCTGTGCTCGGTAAAGTTAGACGACTTTGGTGGTAATATGGACAAATATGTTGGCGAATGTTTGTCGTTGTCGCAACAGTTGGCGGCTGTAAATAAACCGATTGACGATGAGTTCCTGGCGGCGATTATTCTTCAGGGATTACCTCCTAAGTTTGATCCAATGATCATGGCCTTGGAGAGTAGTATGAGTGACCTAACCAGTGACTTCGTGAAGGCTAAACTGCTACAGAATACGAAGTGGTCTGATAATTGCAAAGGTGGAGATTGCCTGATTGCTGATAAGTCAGAGAAAAGGTCTGGTAAGAGGCGCCAAGAGAAGAAGCCGAGGTGTTGGAACTGCGGGAAGTCTGGTCACGTTAAGAAGGAGTGTACCCAGAAAAGTGTTGCGATGGTCGCGACTCGGTTCTTGGCTGACACGTGGTACGTAGACTCGGGTGCGTCGAGTCACATGACGGGACGGCGAGACTGGATACACGATTTTTCTACAAGGAGTGTAGAGGTGAACGTGGCAAGCGGACAGACTTTGAAATGCGTTGGTATCGGTAATGTGTGTTTGAAACTCAGAGATTATGTTTTGACTCTTAAAGAAGTGATGTACATTCCGGGAATGAGTGTTAATTTACTGTCTGTAAATAGTTTAGCAGTTAAAGGGCTTAGAGTGGAGTTTATTGAGTCTACTTGTAAGATTTTTAGAAATAAATCTTGTATAGCTAATGTTAGGTCTGATGGCGGGGTATACAAACTGCATACTAACGCGGTAGCTTTAAGTAGTGTAAATAAAGAGGTTTCAAAGGAGTCTTGGCACCATAGGTTGGGTCATTTGAGTTATGACAGCTTAAAGTCACTGTCACACGTTATTGATTTTCAGAATGCAGAAATTACAAATAATTGCGATGTTTGTATTCTTGGAAAACAAATAAGATTTCCGTTCAAGAAATCTGGTCGTGACGTAGCGGCTAAGCGGTTAGATCTGGTGCATACAGACTTGTGTTCGATTCCTCTTGCGTCCCACTCAGGTAAGCGGTACATTTTAACTTTTCTGGATGATCACTCGCGGAAAGTATTCTTGTACTTCTTGAAAAATAAGAGCGAAGTAGCTAGCGTCACCATGGACTTTGTTAGGCTCGTGGAAAACCAATGTGAATCCAAGGTAAAGGCAATACGCAGTGATAACGGTACGGAGTACGTAAATAAAGAGCTAAGCTCATTCTTCAGACAGAAGGGTATTGTGCATCAGGTCACTGTTCCGTATTCGCCTCAAATGAATGGTGCGGCAGAGAGGTTGAACAGAACTCTTTTGGAACGGGTACGTTGTATGTTGTATCACGCGGGTTTGGATCACAAGATGTGGGCTGAGGCGGCTAACACTGCCGGGTACCTTATTAATCGGTCTCCGTCTAGTAGATTAGGTGGGAAAACGCCCGAAGAGGTTTGGTCGGGTAATAGGGTAAAGTATGACCACTTACGGATTTTCGGTTGCGAGGCCTTTATACATATCCATGACGTTAAGCGAAATAAGTTGCAACCTAAGAGTAAGAAATATATTTTTGTCGGTTATGAAGACAATGGAAGATCTTACAGGTTGTATGACTCTGAGACACATAATATTAAAAGAAGCCGTGATGTCAAATTTAATGAAAGTGTGTTCCCAGCCAGAAAGCTAGGAACTGGACATGGATCACCCACTATAGAAATATTTCTTTCAGGGGAAGAAGTTGACGATTCCAACAGTGAGTGGAAGTCAAGCGTGCCTGAGAGTGAGGTGGTTGGTGATGCAGCTCGGGAGTTTGTCACTGAAGAGCCGGTAACGAGGAATGTTGAACCGGTTGTGTCTGCGAGCGGTGATGATGGCGGCGACGACACTTTGGTTTTTGAAGATAGCGTTGAGGAGGTGGTAGAACCTCCGGAACCGAGGTACAATCTTAGATCTAGACAACCTAAGGGTTTGTACGCACATGATGAGATCCCAACTGAACCGCGCACTGTTAAGGAAGCTCTAGGCTCAGGGCAGAGCGACTTGTGGCAGCAAGCTATGCAGGTGGAGATTGATTCGTTCAATCAGCATGAGGCTTGGGAGTTGGTGGATCGTCCTATAGGCAAAAACGTGGTTCGGAATAAATGGATCTTCAAAATTAAGTGTGACGCCGAGGGGAAGATAGCCCGATATAAGGCTAGGTTAGTAGCCAAGGGTTTTACCCAAAAGTATGGTGAAGATTATTTTGAGACGTTTTCACCGGTAGTACGGTATAGTTCGTTGCGACTATTGTTGGCGATAGCCGTAGACATGGAACTCGATATAGACCATCTGGACGTACAGACGGCGTTCCTAAATGGTAATTTAGATGAGGAAATTTTTATGTTTCAACCGGAGGGGTTCATTTCACCTGGTGAAGAAAATAAAGTCTACAGATTGAAAAAGGCAGTCTATGGACTGAAACAAGCTTCACGAGCTTGGTATCAGAGGGTGAAGGACGTGCTTCTGCTGACAGGTTTTGTTCAATGCCAACTTGAACAATGTATCTTCTATAAAAGAAATGGTAAGTCGGTTGTTTACATTGCCTTGTACGTCGACGATTTCATTGTGTGTTACAATGATGCACGCATGGCTGAAGAGCTGAAAGAGAGTTTACGTAAACCATTTAAGATTAAGGACTTAGGTGCGGTGCGGCATGTTCTCGGGGTCACATTAGAGCGTGAGAGGACGAACAAAACTCTTAAGCTTTGTCAGGCGAGGTATATTGAGCGCTTGCTCGACAGTTTCGGTATGTCGGAATGCAAACCAGTCCAGACTCCTTTGGACCCAAACATTAAGTTTACTGATACGAGTGTGTTAGGCGAAGGTAATGTTCCGTATAGGGAATTGATAGGTTCCCTTATGTATCTGAGTGTTTTTACACGGCCAGATATTACGTATGCAGTTTCGTACTTAAGCCAGTTTAATACGTGTCATACTATGGAACACTGGAGGGCTGCGAAACGTGTATTGAGGTATCTTAAAGGAACTCAAAACGTTAGTCTTGTGTTTAGAAGGTCGGGTCATGTTAACATTGAGGGGTTTGTAGATGCGGACTGGGGCGGTGACGTACGCGACCGAAAATCATTTTCGGGGTTTGTTTTTAAGTATGGGGGAAACACCATCTCCTGGGAATGCAGAAAACAAACATGTGTTAGTTTATCAAGTACTGAGGCTGAGTACGTTGCTCTTAGTGAGGCTGCTAAGGAGGCACGTTGTCTTAGGGACTTGGTTACTGAATTGACTGGTAGTTCTGGGTTAATCGTCGGTTTGTTCAATGACAATCAGTCTGCTCAGAAACTTAGTGTCAATCCAGTGTTTCATAGGAGGACTAAGCACATAGATATCAGGTACCACTATGTTAGGGAGGCTGTGAATAATCATGTAATCAAGTTGAATTATTTACCTACTCAGGAAATGGTGGCTGATGTACTAACAAAATCTTTGTGTGCTCCTAAACATAAGTTCTGTGTTATGAACTTGCGCTTAGGTTTTTCTTAAGCCAGTTGAGCCAGTGGTGATGTTTGAGTTCAAACAGTGATTGAGGGGAAGTGTTGAATGTTGACCTTCTTTGATACAGTCACAGTTTGATTTATGGTTCTGATTCTATTCTGTCTAAGTTGATTTGAATGTTGAATGACTTTTTTGAATATTCGCCAATGCGTTGCTCATGTATTTTACAATATAATATCTCGTGTACGAGTTCAAGTCTTTAATTGTGTGTATCCACGTAAAAAACTTTTACTCAAAGGTTAACACAAGCTATTGAAAGTGTTTTTCCACTGACAGTGGATGAAGCTTTATCACGCATGGTTAAAGAAAATTGGAAAAAAGCAATTGAGGAGGAGTTAGATGCTCTACGAAAAAACAATACCTGGACACTGGTCAAACCACCAGCGTACCCTTACAACATCGTTGATTCTAAATGGATATTTCGAATCAAAGAGGTGGGCGGATATAGGTATAAGGCACGCCTGGTAGCAAGGGGATATAGTCAAAGGAAAGGCATTGATTTCCATGAGACCTTCGCACCAGTTGTGAGACACAGCTCACTCAGAACTTTAATAGCTCTCGCAGCTAAATTGGATCTTCAAATTGATCAGATGGATGTTAAGACTGCATTCCTAAATGGAAACTTAAATGAAGTTGTTTACATGAAACAACCACATGGTTTTGAACAAAAAGGAAAAGAGGACTATGTGTGTCTTCTGAAGAAGTCATTATACGGACTGAAGCAGGCTCCAAGAAGTTGGAACATAAAATTAGATGAGGAACTAAGGAAGCTAAACTTTAAGCGATCCTTAAATGAACCCTGCGTCTACACTAGGACTAGAGGAAAGAACATAATAATCCTGGCTGTCTATGTAGATGACATTCTGCTATTTTGGAACAATTTAACAGAAATGAAGGTAGTGAAGAAAGAGCTTATGTCAAAATTCGATATGAAAGATCTTGGCAAGGCAGAGTTGATGCTTGGTATTCAAATTAAACAAAATTTGAATAGCATAAACCTCAATCAAGAAAAATATATCGAGAAGCTGCTTAAAGAATTTGGCATGGAAGATGCAAAGACAGTTTCAACGCCGGAAGTAACTGGACAAAGGCTAGAGAAGCCTCCATCAGAACACAAGTCAAGAGATGACCTACCATTAGAGCATTGATAGGTTCTCTTATGTATCTTGCTGTGTGCACACGTCCAGATATTGCTCATTCAGTGAACAGTTTGAGTCAGTTTAATAATTCATTTGACGAGAGTCATTGGATCGCAGCAAAACGAGTACTTCGTTATCTCAAGGGCACTAAGAGTCATGGTGTAAAATATTTAAAAGGACAGAATGGACCTCTAGAAGGATATGCAGATGCAGATCATGCTGGAGAGTTTGATAGGAGATTATACTCTGGTTTGGTCTTCATATTGCAAGGTGGCGCAATCAGCTGGGAGAGCAAGAAACAAAGAACAATAGCTCTTAGTACAGCAGAGGCAGAATATGTATCGCTATCAGAAGCTGCAAGAGAAGCAATATTCCTGAGAAGGTTTATAGCCGAAGTAACTGATGGACAGGGCTACAAATTGGATGAAGCCATGACCATTTTCAGTGATAGTCAGTCTGCCATCGCTATTGCCAAAAACCCAGTACATCACCAACGTACTAAGCATGTAGATGTGAGGTATCATTTTGTGCGTGAGGCAATTGTAAATAATGAGGTGATACTGAAGTATAAGGAGACCACATGCATGGTCGCAGATGGTTTAACGAAACCACTTCCAAGAGAAGTTTCAGTGGTGTGTGAGAGGTATGGGTGTGTGTGTTTCATAAACATGTATGGTGTGTGAATGGACACGAGATTAAGGAGGAGTGTTGGAGCAAACATATGTAACCTCATGTCTGTCACATTAATTTGTAGACAGGCTGGTTGGGTATTTTAAAATGAGATTGTTTTTAAAATTGACAACTGTTGTTTGGAACAATAAGAAAATTTTAGTTTTGAATTATAATCATTAAAGTCATCAACACAACTCTCTAAGACCACGTAAGTCCCAAGAATAACTGTTTAATTTAATCATCATTCTTTGGACTTACGTGGTCTTAGAGAGTTGTGTTGATGACTTTAATGATTATAATTCTGTAAACACATATTTCTTACGGCCGCGATTCATATATTAATCAACGTACAACTTAATGCTGACCAGCAAATTGCAAAAAACGTAAGAAAATTTGAATTTCGCGGACTACTTTAGCGCTTCCCCCTTAAGGCGAAAGCGCCAGAGTAGCCCGCGAAATTCATTTTTTTTTAGGTTTTTTGCGATTTGCTGGTCAGTATTAAGTTGTACGTTGATTAATGTATGATTCGCGGCCGTAAAAAGTCATCAACACAACTCTCTAAGACCACGTAAGTCCAAAGAATAACTGTTTCATGAAATCATCATTCTTTGGAGTTAGCGCTTCCCCCTTAAGTAAACCGTTTAGGTAAAGTAAGGCTAGGTAGGCCAAATTAGAGCATTTTACGGTATTTAAAAATGAAGCAAAATAACTGGCAATAAAAATAACTGGGAGTAATTCGATATTTTTCTCTTATGGGGGAAGCGCTAATGCGCCTGCCAGACTATGCTCCTTGCGCTGCTCATCGCTATGCTCCTCGCGCTGCCGTGATTTGCCGCGATGTTGCCCTCTCTGCCCACACACTGCTCTACTCGCGCAATTAATCGCGACGCTCCTCACTTGTCATTTGCCTTGGTGAGACAATGGACGTTGAAACGGTGGCAGCGTGCGCGCTATGCATTTTTAGTATAGCTAATTATATTAATGTAGTAAAAAGAAATATACATCGTCGTCGTCGTCCTCGCCAACGGAGATGGTGGATTATTAACACCTTTTCATTTGACCATTCCACGCTTGGCGACGACATAATTTCCAATTTTGCATACGCGTGCGTCTTGCGCGAGCGCTCCATGCAGACTGCGACCGCGCGACAGGGTTGCCAACGGTTAAAAAAAATCCCTCGTACATATGCAGCTAAAAATCTCGTATTTTGACTTTCAAACCTCGTACATTTATTATACATCGAAAACGTGCTAAAACCAATATTAAGGCATATTTAACTACTGGATTTAGGACTTTTTACTCGATTAAATAAACTATTGCAAGTTTCCTACTAAATAAAACATCATTTCGTGTTGTATTTAAAAAAAAATATGAATACTAAAGTTAAATAAAAAAAATAATAAAACGAAAGCGCCAGGGTAGCCCGTGAAATTCATTTTTTTTTTTGGTTTTTTGCAATTTGCTGGTCAGTATTAAGCTGTACGTTGATTAGAATATGATTCGCGGCCGTAACAAATATGTATTTACAGAATTATAATCATTAAAGTCATCAACACAACTCTCTAAGACCACGTAACTCCAAAGAATAACTGTTTCATGAAATCATCATTCTTTGGAGTTACGTTACTATTATATAATGGTGATGCAAAATGTTCGTATAGCCATATTATCAAAATCTCGTACATAATTGTACGAGGTTGATAGTGTCCTCGTACCTCGTACGGAAGACCACAAATCTCGTATTTGTACGAGGAACCTCGTACGGTTGGCAACCCTGCCGCGCGATTATGTGGCCGGCCACTCGCACTCGTATTGCCGGTCCTTTGACTCGCGCGCAAAAACCGACAAAATAGGGAGCAGTGGGTAGGACGAGGAGCATGACGTGTGGCATGACGAGTAATGTTGCCACACTATGTCTCTGCCTCCTTTCCTCGTTACTTCCCATGCCACTCGTCGAGTGTGTGGCGGGCGCATAAGGTAGCCCGCGAAAATCAAATTTTCTTACGTTTTTTGCAATTTGCTGGTCAGTATTAAGTTGTACGTGATATTGGGTAAGTTTTTTTTAGTGTGCAGAGTGTGTTTAAAGGAAGCTCAGATAAATTAGGAGATTCGAAAACTTGTTTTTATTCCATTTGCTTTTACAACCAAAACTTTGACACGACCGTTTTTAAACAAGAACAGTACCTTAGCAACATAATGACATAATATAAAAACGAATCTTCAATACTCGAAAGAGGTTCATCTTCAACACTCTCCCTTATTGAATGGTTCTTGAAACCAGGCCTAAGTTTTCTCTAATTCTTACAAATCTAGGCCTTGGCAGCGCCTTTGTCATGGTGTCTGCTAATTGTAAAGCAGAGCTCACTTTCTTTACTTTTATAGCTCCCTCAGCTACCAGTTCACGCACATAGAAGTGTCTTATTCTTATGTGCTTTGTCCTTCTATGAAATTCTGGGTTATGAGCCAGTCGTATGGCAGCTTCATTGTCTACTGACAGTGTAGGGTTACAAGCAAGTATAGTGATTGCATCATAAATTCGTTTTAACCAAACAAGCTCTCTTGCTCCTTCGCTGGCTGCTACCAGCTCTGCCTCTGTGGTTGATATAGCAACTGACTGTTGTCGTTGACTCAACCAAGACACAGCTCCACCAGCATAACAACATACAATGCCAGTTGTTGATCGTCCAGTTGTGACATCTCCTCCATGATCTGCATCACTGAATGCTTCGAGTAGTCGGGCTCGATCTGGCTGATATCTTATACCATAAGCAGTAGTACCTTTGAGGTAGCGCATTATTCTTTTTACTTTGAGCCAATCAGTTCTAGTTGGTGACTCTAATTTCCTTGAAACGACACCTACTGCATACTGGACGTGTTCCCACCATCAAATATGGGAGAGATCCTACGGCTTCTCGATATGGAAAAGTTTCATTTAACTCCTCAGATGACTCAACTCTCCCTGAGTCAAAGGTCTCTTTTTCCATTGGAGTCGTGATCGGATTACAGTTACTCATTTCGAATCTCTCTAACACTTTCTTGGTGTAAGCTTCCTGCTTTATATAAATACTACCATCTTTATATCTTTGAATTTCAATACCCAGATAGAATGAAACCGGTTTCGTTGTAATCTTTAGTTTATCTTTCAAGTGGCTGAGAAATTCCTCTGCTAATTTCTGATCTGATGCCGCGATTAGACCGTCATCAACGTATAAGGTCAGAATTATTTTCTTATCACCTTTTTTCTTTATGTAAAGACATGGGTCAGCTGTGCTCTGTATAAAACCAAGTTCCTTTAAAATTTCATGGAAACGAGTATTCCAACACCTTGGTGCTTGTTTTAAACCATATAGACTTCTGTTAAGATGACATACTTTATTAGAACCATCTTCAAAACCTTCAGGTTGCTTAATAAAAATGTCTTCTTCTAGGTAGCCATTTAAGAATGCTGTTGTCACATCAAACTGAGCTATGTACATTCTTTCACTTGCAGCAACACTAATAACTGAACGAATTGTTGCCATTCTGGCTACTGGACTAAAAGTTTCGTCATAGTCAGTCCCTTTCCTTTGACAAAAGCCTCTTACTACAAGACGTGCTTTGTATCTGTCAATAGAACCATCTATGTTTCTTTTAATCTTATAAATCCATTTAACTGGTATGGCTTTGCGCCCTTTTGGTAGTTCTTGCAGAGTCCACGTATTGTTCTCTTTCAATGAACTAAACTCATTTTCCATCGCTAAACGCCACTTGTCTTTGTCGTTACTTTGCATAGCCTCTTTATACGTTAATGGCTCGGGTGAGTTCATTACTGACAAAACATAATCGTCGAATTTTACTGGTCGTTTCAAAGTTGATCTATCCCTAAGATCATACCTCGGTTCAATTGCGTCATAAAACTCATTTAACCCATCATCTTCAGTATAATCGTCTCTGTATAATTCTCTGGGTGCAATTTGATCTCCACTAACTTCAAATTCATCAGATTCCATTGTATGATCAACTAACCTATCTCCCTCTAATTCAATCGATTCTATGTTATTGTCATCTGATTGTTCTGGTTGCAAGTTGTCTCTATCTCGAGTATCTCCCTCTGTCTCAATAGGATTCTGTTCAATGTGACGTGCTACTTCTGTTGGTTCCGGAGACGTTAAGCCTATTTCAAATATATTAAACCAAGGATTCATTATATCCTTTTCTGTAGTTTCTGTCTCCACCTCTATAGCAGCTAACGGTTTCTCATTAAAAGTAACGTCTCGAGATCGTATTAAACAATTATTCTTGCCTTCAGTTACCCAGATACGATAGCCGTCTGTATCATATCCAATCAAGATACCTTTAACAGTCTTCTTGTGTAACTTTTTTCTCTTCTGTTTCGGAATATGTGCGTAGCAAGTACTACCGATAATGCGTAAATGCTTGATGCTCTCTTTCTTTCCGTACCAAAGCTCGTAGGGTGATATAGCATCTTGTTGTGTTGGGCCGGTTCGATTGAGGATATAAACTGCCGCATTCACCAGTTCAGCCCATAGCTCAAGTGGCAACTTCTTTTGTGCATACATCAAGGCACGTGCAGTTTCTACAACTGTTCGATTCTCTCGTTCGGCACAACCGTTCTGTTCTGGGGTGTAGGGGCACACTAATCGTTGTCGTATTCCTTCTTTCTGAAGTATTTCTTTTACTTTATGATTAAAGAAAGAAAGAAAGAAAGAAAATACGTTTATTTGCGGCAAACATGACGCATAAAAATAAAAACACAATCGAAAAGCAAAAATAACAATTTGGGAGAAAGTATGCGTCACATCTACGCAAAACGGCCAACGCTCAGCATAATGCTAAGACCCTATACGAGACAGAGCCCCAGCGCTGGTTTTCAGCGACAGCCGGTGATTGACGTGATGACGTCAGCCAGTGCAGTATACGATTAGATACAAATAAAATCAACAAACAAAATAAGAAATAAAAATATGTATACATTACAAAAAGTGGACATGAAATATATCAAATGGTAACATTCCGGGCAACGACTCGCGCCGCCGGTTATTAATATAATCTGTGCGCGAGCGCATTGATTGATGATTATCAAACTCGCCACCATTGTCACTGAGAATCTGTTGTGCTTTGTGTCCTGAAGCTTTTATTTCAGCCAACAACAGTTTCAGTTTTTCAGGAACTTCTGATTTTTCCTTTAAAAAGTAAACGAATCGAAACTTTGTATAATCATCCTTAAAAAGTAAAAAATATCTAAATTTCGAATACGAACACGGCTCGAAAGGTCCACATACGTCTGTATGTATTAACTCACCAGGTTCTGATGCTCTTGTTCTCGTATTGAACTTCAATCTGTGAGCTTTACCATATAAGCAGCCTTCACAAAGTTCATTTTCAGGCGGAAGGACGATACCTAACTCTCGTTTAACAAAAGCTCTAACATGCCTCTTATTTTGATGTCCGAGACGTTTGATGTCCGACTGGGCGGCCGTTCTGAGATAGGGAAGCTGCAATAGAGTGTTCCGAAGCATCGGTTTCAACAGTGAATATTTCGTTCTGATTTATGACGGTTAAGGCTGATGACATTATGTCTGCTTTTAGTTTTTGAAAAGAGTCAACAGCATCCTTTTCGAGAGGAAATTCAGAAACTTTGGTCAAGGGGCTGATCTTTTCAGAAAAATTTCGAATCCATTTCGAGTAATGGGCGAACATGCCTAGTGTTCTTTTAAGTGCTCGCGAGTCAGTTGGAATGGGCAAGTTCAATAGAGGACTAAGGCGGTCATCATCTGGTCGAATAGTGTTCTTTTCAATTTTGTAACCCAACAATTTTATAGACTCTTGCTTGTATACACATTTTTCCTCATTAAGCGTGAGATTGTATTTAGCCGCAACCTCCATGAAACGAGACAAATTCAGATCATGTTCTGCTGCTGTTTTGCCACAAATTGTGACGTCATCCAAATATGAATAAGTACCTGCCAGTTTTTCTTTATTAATAATATAATGAAGTGTTCTTTGGAATGCAGCGACCCCGTTTGTGACTCCAAATGGTATACTTACGTGTAAATTGGAACAACTTACCGCAAGCTTCAAAAGCTGTATATTTTTTTTCAGACGGCAAGATAGGCACTTGATGATATGCACTTCTTAAATCAATTTGACTGAAGAAATTGTATTGTGCTACCTTCGATACGATCGATTCTATGTTTGGCAAAGGGTATGCATCCAGTTTAGTAAATTTGTTGATTGTTAATGAGTAATCAATGACTAACCGTTTGCGATGCGTTGTGCCTCCAGTGACCAAGACTTGAGCTCGCCATGGCGAGTTACTAGGTTCAATAACCCGGTCTTGTAAGAGTTTATTGATTTCGTCTCTTATAAATTGATTATCAGCTTCAGAATGTTTTCTTGACTTGATAGCGATGGCTTTAATATTGTTTGTAAGATTACTGAAAAGTGATACAGAAGGCACCGTAGCTTCCATAACGTTACATATCTTAAGGGGTTCTGCCGTGCCTCCGAATTTGATTTCTACTGATGAATGGTCGCTTAGAATATCATGACCAATTATCACATCTGCACAAAGATCTTCCAAGGCGTAAAGAGGCTTCTCCTTGTAAATATGCTCGCCTAGCTTGATTGTTGCGTAGTAAAAGCCATCTATGAGTGAAGTTCGTTTATTTGAGGCTAGTGTTACCGTTTCTTTCCATGGATGGCGTTTCAAGTTTAGCAATAAAGCGAAATTCTTATTGATAAAGCTTGTAGAACTTCCACTATCAATCAAGGCATCAGCTTTATGGCTATTGACAGTGATTGAAACTGTAGTGTTCTGTAAGCTAGCTGGAGATGCTGCTAAAATTGCTGATGCTTCTGGCTCCTTTGGTTGCGCTACAGCGTTGCTAACTGGCTTATCTGCGGCGTTTCCGCTTCTGCATACTTTGGCAAAATGGCCTTTCTTTCCACAGTTTTGACAAGTTTGATGAAAAGCCGGACATTTTATTCTCTGATGAACATTTCCCCCGCAGAAGAAGCAGCGTTTACGTGATGTGGCCGCAGACAGATTGGAAATATTTCCCGTTTCATCTGTGTTTTTGATTTGGTAGAGTTCCTTTGCAGTTTGGAACTCATTAGAATTCTTTTCAGCCATTTCGAGAGACATGGCCTGATTGCACGCTTCTTCTAGGCTTATTTCTAAATTTTCAAGTAGCCTTTGACGAATTTTTTGAGAACTTAAGCCTGCAATGAAAGCGTCACGGACATATTCGTTTCGATATTCTTCAGCAGAAACAGATTTGAACGAGCACTCAAACGCTAGTTGTTGTAACGTGCGTATATAGTCAGCCACTGTTTCTTCAGGCTTTTGTTTGGTCGAAGACAGTACATACCGAGCGTGAATTTCATTCTTCGATTTCAGATAAATTTTATCTAAGAGGCGTAAAGCGTTCTCATATTCTTTTTCCTCTCTGATAAACGAGTAAACGTTAGGAGACACATTATTGAAAAGAATTTTTAGCTTTGTTCCATCCGGAATCTTGACTTCCTTCGTTTCTTCTGAAAGATAGTTCAAAAATGTTTCTTTCCAGTGCCGATATTTTAGCTCGGCAGTTGGAGTCCCCGGATCCACGTCAAACTTTTCAGGCCTGAGCAGTCGCGCAATAGAAGCCATTGCTTTTCTTCACTGCGTTTTTATTTATGCAATAAATTGATACAAGAAACGATGAGACAAATAGAAAAACCATTAGAGATATATGGTTTTATTGCATAAAGAATTGCAGATGGTATGTCAGATGTGATAATAGTCAAGAAGTCATTTATCTACTTTTTTAGTAACCATTTACAATAAATAGCAAAGAGTATTTACACCACAGTCCGTACAACTTAATACTGACCAGCAAATTCCAAAAAACCTAAAAAAAATTGAATTTCGCGGGCTACCCTGGCGCTTTCGCCTTATGTAATAAATTACTCTCGGTGGCTATAACGATCGATAAAGTTTTTAATAGTACATTACTTCAGAGGGAAGAAAGTGACAGTTCCATACCGAGATTATGGCATTTGCGCCACGAGCTTGCGAGGGGCGCAAACCATTTGAGGTATGGAACTGTACTTTATCCTGAGGGATGTATAGTGCTTTTTATTACACCTACGAGGAAAATTATGGACATAAATGCATAGAAATGTTTATATTTAGTTAAAAGTACAATTATTAAAAGTGCAGCTATTATAAGATGTTACATTTTGTCCGGGTATCTTGATATTTTGAGACACGGCAACAGATTATCAACAACTTCTTGGGCCGTCTCTAATACCTAGTTCTGGCGGTGTGTTAGGGATAACATCATCACTGTCGCTCGAAGTATCCATATTTTACAAAAAACACAAAGATAAATGTGTTTTTGCGAAAATGCGCGGGCTTTTCCATTTTTTATTCGCCCGTTTCTGGAGTAGGCTAAGATCATAAGGTCATGCAGCCACTTCTTCCGTGATTCCGCGAGTTTTATATACAAAAATAATTTCGTTTTTAATTTTCTGTATGCACCAAGGAGGTTGGTAACTGGTAAAAAAAAAAACTGTATGTGGCCAGTAACAATTTACTTGAAATTTAATTAGTAGACAGTTAAAGTCTCTTGGCAGTATGACTGCTGACAAATTAAAAAAAAAAGAAAAACCGGGTATGTAATGGAATTTCATACATATTTCCCACCCTTGGGTCGGAAGGATTTTCATACAAACTTCCATACCTTGGGATGAAAGGATTTGAAGGGCGGGATAAAGGCGTTTCTTCCCTCTAATTGGTATAATTAGTATGTATTTTCAGAGCAGGTGTGATAAAAAAGTATTTTTTTTATCGAAGGATATGTCCCATTTCTAATATTAGTTCCACGGAATCTCACATTGCTATCAACGCCAAAATGGCAAAAATCAAATCTCTTCATCTTGTCATCGATGCCAACGTGTTGGGTAACCAGCTGCGACTGCGTTCCACCACAGAATCCTTAATAGTACAAGGTTCCACATACTTTCGAAGTTTCAATTATTTAAATAGTAGAAAATAATTAAATATTAATATGATATGGCAACATTTACATGTGACGTTTTTATGTGTGGATTGTTGCAAATGGAAAATGGCGTTTGTGTTGTATTGAAGAGCTGTAAACATACGTATTACTTTGTGCGTAAATTAACGTATTTGTTGTGGAATTGAACAGCTTATTATTTTAATATTTGCTAGTGATAACTATAACGTGGACTAATGAGTTTACTGACCGATGTCTGCCGTGGCTCCCACTATCCCCGGTTGGTGATAATTTTGTTGCTTTTATATGAAATCCAAGCACACCGATATTAGAAAATAATGCAATACAAATTATTAGTTATATTGTAATTAGTTAGGATAATTAATTTTTTTATTATGATTTTCGCATGGGTACTAAACGTCCTAAAAGTTATCGACCTATTTCTTCAATAATTTGACATTGCACCGCGTGACGCGTTGTGTTAGTAACTCAGCAAGTTAGAAATGGAAATTTAATTATAGCTAAGAATTACAATTAACGCATTCCACTGGCAAAAAAATATATCATTCACAAAGCACCTCTGATTATGATTCTTAAAATATTCATAACAAGAAATTTTAACCACAGCACAGCAGACTAATATTTTTATGTATCAATTTTGGTCATTGGCAGAAACCCTGAGCTAATTGGCAGAAACCAAAGCTAACTTTAGTATTTAATTTTCTTATAAGGTCATGTTTATAATATGTATCTATAGATTGTGTACACAGCAGAGCCCTGAATTCAATATTTTGTATAAATTAAGACTTTCTGTATTTAAAATTTTACTTTTCGTTTTTAAATCAATATTCTTTCTCGGTGTCCTTGATCTAAATAAGTAAAATTCATCAATTTAACTTTTTTAATATACGGTTTGTCAGCTGATTAGGATATAGGTCTTGGTTTGTCAGCAACAAAACCTTCCCAGCAAGCTTTATTCATCTTGTTGTGGGTTTTTCAGCGACCCTATAAACAATAATTATACAATGCATTTTATATGTTCATCTGGGTACCTGGTTTTGAGAAACTATGGACTTACAAGAAAATAACATGTTTTTATTAAATATATTATTACTTTATCCTTCACCAATTTTTTAACGATTATTCCCGATGTCCACCACTTGTTTAGCCACCACTGGGGACACCGAAACACTTTTAAAAATTATTCTCATTGCCCACCACTAGGGGACAAATTATTGTAACTTAACCTCAAAACACTTAAGTTGCTTCTGCATCATCTCTGCCGCTGCGGGAAGTGCAAACCTGCCACCCTTACGTAACAAAGCATGGTCACCCATGTTCACCTCTGCAGCTTCGGCTTGCTGCAGCCTTAGGCGCTAAGGCTCGCACGGGTGCCTATGCTTTGTTACAGCGGGCGGGGGTTGCTCTCCCTTCGCGCCTCCGGTTTTTATATACACCCAGGGGTAGCAGCCAAAAAGCTATGTGAAGTGGTGGACAATGAGAATAATTTTCAAAAAGTTGTTTCGCTGTTCCCCAGTGGTAGCCAAACTAGTGGTGGAATAATTGATTTTTTAAATGTAAGCATCTTGACTAAGTAATGTAAAATTTCATAGAAATCTTAAAATAAATTGAATGCAATTTTTATAGGGGCTGACCCATCAAAGGATATACAAAAACGCCGTGCTGGCAGTGTTGGGTGAGTTTCTAAGGAATAATAAATATAATAACTTCATTTCTAAAATAAAAATGAATTCTAAAATAAAAACCATTGCTTATAAAATACATTGGTAATGATAGTGGCACTAATCATTTTATCATCATCATTGGACTAATAAACATGAAAATCAAAATGTCATTTCATTTCATGTACATTGTTAATCCTATACTCTGTAAAAACCTATCTAGATAGGTATAGGACATACCATTTCAATTACAATGTTGCGTGCCTATTAAAGCCCCCCCCCCCCCCCCCCCATCATCATTCCCTTTCCCAAATTATTTGGGGCTGGTGCATCATTTATTTTTCTACAATTACCTAATATACAAAATTAAAGAAATGTAAGTTTTACTGTTCTTAATAATATTATTGCAAAAAAAAACAAATCAAGTAAGTATCTTGACTTGGATCGCGAGGTTGTCGACATGTGGGATGTGGACTTGGCGATCATTGTGCCAATAGTTGTGACAGCTAATGGGTTAGTAACCAAGAGCCTCAACCAACACCTGAGGAGGCTTGATCCAGAAAGCGGTAGTTCTGGACACGGCCCGCATTGTTAGGAGGTTCCTCTTTCTCTCTCTGGAGCCCTGACCACCGGTAGCTTGACTATGTTCCTGATACCAGTGGGCTACTATTTTTTTATATTCTAATATTTAAAAATATCATTTATATGTATTTAGTTAAATAAAGGAAATAATATTATTGCACTTAGATCAAATGCTGTAAACAAACATGTGTATAACTGTTGTATGGCTATTTCTTTCAATTTTAATTGGAAACTGGCTCACCTGGCCCAAGAAGAAGCTTTATAAAAAAAATCTGTGTCTTTCCTCCAAAATCAAGGTCATGGATCCTGTGACCACTTTGCTCTACTCTACCACACAATTTTGGAAGTCCCATCTCAAAAATCACTGAACACAATGTCACCCTGTCTTCTTTAATTCCATTTAATAAAGTATCTGACTATTCCTAAGTAAGCTCAGTACTGTTCTGACTTTTCGTAAGCTGATAAAATTTTCGTTTTTCCTCTATGTTTATTTTAGTGTTAAGATCATCCTAAAGTACCCTAGATGCTGATGGTCACTTTAATTTATTAACAATTAATTTTTTACAAATTATTTGTATTCTTGGTAATTTGGATTAAGATACTGAATACCTATATTTAAAAATACACATTCATGCTTGCCTGGTCTCAGATCCTTATTTTTGCATTAATTTAATTTACTACTGAAATTCAACACAAGTCATCATTATTTTTTCAAATTCAAAGATCTTATCATGACATGACATTGGAATAATCAAAAGTGCTTTGTGGAAAGGGTAAATGGTTGTTTTTACCCAAATACGGCGAGGCCCATACGGCGGGGTAACATTCATATTTTCAAAATGATCTAAGGCAGGCTGTTTATTAAATTAGTAGCTAACCCGGCGAACTTCATACCACCTCAGAATCAATAAATACAAAATGTATGAGAAAATTAATTATAACCATTATATTTTTTCTTTGTGAATTTTTCCCATGTTTTAATAGTTGTGCTATTCAGGGTGGAGACAAATCCAACAAATCCATACCATATAAATTGGTCCAGTCGTTCTTGAGTTATAAATGGGATGTCAAACCATCATCTATACTAACATTATAAAGAGAGAGAGCGAATATTGTAAGTTTGTGTATGTAGAGGGTAACCTCTGGAACCACTGCCCCTGTTTGAAAAATTCTTTCACCATTTGAAAGGTACATTATGACATGGCTATATGTTATACAGTGTTGTGCACGTTAGGCAGGTGAAAAAAACTAATGTGTTGATAAAGGGCGGGGAATTGAATCCTGAAGACAGCACAGTATTCTTGGGCATAACTTTGGATGCTAAGCTTCAGTGGGGTCCGCATATAGATAAATTGTCAAAAAAGCTAAGTTCCGCAGCATACGCTGTTAGAAAAATTCGTAATTTAACTGATAAAGAGACTGCCCGTTTAGTGTACTTCAGTTATTTTCATAGTGTAATGTCGTACGGTATTCTATTGTGGGGAAATGCCGCCGATATTCAGACTATATTTGTTTTGCAGAAGCGTGCTGTTCGAGCAATTTATAAATTAAGTCCGAGACACTCTCAGAGATAAATTTAAAGAGATTAATGTAATGACTGTGCCATCTCAGTATATTTATGAAAATCTTTTATATGCCCATAAAAATTGTTCAAAAAATACAGTGATATCCATAATATAAATACTAAAAATAAACACAAATTTGTTGTACCTACAACAAGGCTCAAGAAAATAGGTGGCTCGTTCAGATGCCAATGTATACGCTTTTATAATAAACTACCAAGCCACGTTCAAGATCTAAGCCTTAATTTTAAATCATTTTAATTAAACGTAAGTTGTGCAAGAAAGCTTTTTTACTGTTAAAGATTATATTGAGGACAAACAGGCTTGGGATTGAGCTGCTTCCAATTTCTGCATTTTGAGTGTTTTTGATGTTTTTTTTATACACATTGACATAAATATTTTTTTTTATACACATTGATGTTTGCTTACTTTGTAAAGTATTAGATTATTTTGATTATTGTGAATGTGAAGACGATGTGGGTCATTTATTTTATTCATTTTATATTTTTTTATTATTCTCTCCATGGTCTGACAGTTTGAGTAATTTATGTGGCCTACCCAAATGTCCTTTCTTTGGTATTGTTCGTCGAATCGTTGAGCTCCTTAAGTCTTGAGTTGAGCTGCATGATTTCTGACAAATGCGTGCACTGACTGGACAGGTCCTCTCAATCTGTGTGGTTCTTTCCTCAAAAGACCATCTCAGACATCGATCTACATGGTCTTCATATAAACTGACCAAGATTATGTCTCGACTTTAAAAGAAACTATGACCTCTGAGTTTGTTTCGGCCTTTCTTCTCAGAATAGTCAGAAAGGAAACGCCGACCTCATCTAGTTTAAAAAATTTGATTGACGTGTAAAAGTATTTTGTGTAAACCTACTTACAAAATAAAATCATTTATCATTATCATTTATATAGTTGTCGCTTCGTGATATAAAACCTACGCATTTAAAGTTTTGCACTAATTTGTTAACTGTTCGTGTATTAGAGATGAGGACTACTAATAAAAAACAATAATATAGAAGAAATGTGACCTAGACGACCATCTTACATAATTATTAATTGGTGCTAGTGTCCCTAATTAGCTGTCCACCCATATACAGTGCGTGCCACGTAAGAAGAGACTTGACACACCACGTGGTCTGACATGCGCAGAACACGATTTTAGGTATCTTTAGCGGTATGAGGTCTGAGTGCGGGACGGGACCGGACGTCATAGGGGCGGCGGAAAGAGGCGGGGGAGGCGGGGTCAAGTCTCTTCTTACGTGGCACGCACTGTACATTACTAGCTTATGTGCGCGACTTCATTCGCGTGGAAGTCGGTAAGATATGCAATACAATAACAGCCACATTTTGATAAAACTGCTACCACTTACCCCGCTCGCGCCATAACTTCGTTTTCGCTTAGCGTTCTTTTTACTTTTTCTTTTTGGTCGGCTCCTAAGGGTCATAGCGTGATGTTAAATGACTATATTTTAACCTTCCTCAAGAATTGGGCTATCAATTGTTGAAATTTTTTCAAAATCGACTGGTACTTTCTGATTTTAGTGCTTTCAAACAAACTTCAGCTTTATTATATTATATGCTAGCAGCGCCCCGCGGTTTCACCTGCATAAGTGTCGATCCCGTTCGAAAGACACGTGGCGCCATCTATTATCATAATAACGTTATTGTTGTTTTCCTCGGGAACAACACTTTTTTCGGGATGTAAAGTACTTAGGTACCCTATGTCCGTTTCAGTACATCTGACAACGTATATGCAAAATTTCAGGATGATCGGTTCAGTGGTTTAGAATAGTACATATATAGATAATCAATCTTTAGATGCTGTCGCTAGCACAGCCCCGGATCTAAGGGGGGGGGGGGGCAAACCGGGGCACTTGCCCCGGGCGGCAGTTTCATGGGGGCGCCAAATCCTTGAGACAAGAATTCGAAATATCGAACAAATGAAGCCTCTTTTCCTACAATCTCATGGGTTTTTATCAAGTAATCGAATCTTAATATATTATGTTTGAAAAACAAACTTTTCTATTTCCATACGCCCCAGTTAGTTTTTGAACACATACTAAATGATTTATGAACGCATCTTAACAGATCAAGTAAATTTTGGAACGCGTGCGTAGTGTCCGTGATCTTTCTGCCAAGGGGAATCCCCGTCACATATTTATACGAGCCGAGCCGAACAAATTCAAACAGTTCAAGTGACAACACTGTTTGTTTATGTGGTTGATTGCGTTTGCGAGTACCTAATCAGCGTTAATAAAATAAGTAATTTATTAGTGAAATCATATATTGTCGTAGTGGAAATCAACAATTTGCAAGTTTTTCTCAGACACTGAAGGGAGGGGGCGCCACTATCAATGTTTTGCCCCGGTTCGAAAAATCGTAGATCCAGGGCTGCGCTAGCACGAAACTGTGATTCCTGAGTACGTACCGCACTGTATATGAGACTATTAGTCCCAGTAAAATCACTACCTTCAATTATTTCTAGTCCCAAAGTAAAAGTTATTTATAATAATGAATACAATGACCCTTTAAAAGGTTTTTAACACAATTTCCAACACACTTGCTCGTAAAATGGTTATTATTGAACAGCTTTTAGGTCCATAATTCAGTGTATTAAAAACGCGTGCTTTTTATTGTATGTTATTCCACTAGTGCGATAACGCCACAGATAACTATTTACTAGTCGGAGATGCACGCTTTTTTTAATCTCGTCAAAGAGACTTCATGCCAAAAGAAATCCGCGGGCCATATTTCACTTTTTTTAAAAGTCGCTTCATACATATTTTGATCAAGATACAAGCTGATAGATACTGACCTGCAAATTACAAAAAACGTAAATTTGAATTTCGCGGTCTACCCCTGCGCATTCACCATTGTCCGTGGTCCCTTCCGAAACCAAACGGAAAAGATCCTGACTGGCGTTCTATTATTGCGGATTCTCACTGAACTAATGTATATTTCTCTATGCCAATAGTACTTTTTAATTCCATACTAACTAAATTACAATTTGACATACGACAACAATACGATCAGTCTAAACATTATTTTGTGTTTATTATATTTTTTCTATGCTGTTTAGCGGTTTTGTCTTGTGCTTTTATTTACACCTGCACGCGGCGCGCGGAAAAACCAAACCAGCGCGTCATTTTCCATACAAGTTAATATTTAACAAGTCTGTTTTTTTCCTTGCAAGTGTGTTGAAAAACGTCGTAAGAAACGCGTGTGCATTGATCATTATACGCTCGGCTTCCTTATCGTCTCGAGTAGGTATAATGATTTAATGATCAACATAGCACACGTATCATAAATAATGTACTATTATGTTAGTTACTAAATAAATCAAGTAATAATCATATTATGGTGTATCATAGAGCATTTTCCTAAAACATTATCTTCTCATCATAGGTCAGATGAAGACGACGCAAGTGGTGGGAAATATACAAGGATGGAGGAGGACAATATTCAGGATAAGGAAAGATTTGCAAGGTAAGGAATGTACTGTATTTATAAGTGGTAAATGGGGGTGATGGGATGGCGGTGGTACCTCAGCTTATCGCAAAATGCGACTTGATAACGCCTATAACAAAAAAAAAAACTTGCTTTTGGAGTCCAATTTTTAAGGAGAAACACCAAGGTAGCCCGCAAAATTCAATTTTACGTGTTATATCTTACGTTTTTTGCATTTTGCAGGTCAGTGTCAGGATGTATATTTTGTCTTGCAAATGGCTTAGAGGGTTGTATTGATATTTAACCCTCTATGTTCATTATAATAACCCTATTGATTGACATTTCATGAAATAGTACAGTACCCGGCGATAAATATTGCACATCGACCTATTCCATCCTATCGATTTTATACAAAGAATTGAAATAAATAATTATCAAAAGAAGCAAATCATAATTGTTTTAACAGCTCCTAATAGATACCGGACTGTTTGTATTTCGTGCGACAGCGATAACGCTCTACGAAGCCGAAATTAGCCGATTGTCTCTTTCCAAAGGTTGATGTGCATATTTATCGCCGGGTACCTACTGTAAATTTGAATTTCACGGGCTACCCTGGCGCCTCTTAAGACCCTTCGCCCGGGTACCACGCACCCCTTGCACCCTCGGGTAAAGACGGCCCTGGACACACACACACACACTCACTATCATTTTTGACAGCGCTCGCGGTGATATTATTTTAAGGTGGTCGGCGTTATCGCAAGGTGGCGCATATCATGACGTCATCTATGACGATTCACGGTACATCGTTATCGCGCTCACGCTAATTCTGTACGAGTTTTTTCTATTGTTTCGTGACCCATACTCATACAAAGGCGGACTTATTGCCTTAGGCATTCTCTACCAGTCAACCAAGGGTGGTGAAGAGATTGGATGGCAGGTGCTTTGATTGAGAGGAACAATGATAAAAAAAAATATATTAAAACTAGGTACACAAATACATAAATACAACTAATAATACTGTAATACATACTTATAATATTTATACATATATATACAAACTCAAGGGAGACGGGTGTTTTACACTTTTATTTTCCTTTATCGTTCTGCGAACTGTCACTGCAGATCAAAGAGAAATAACCACTAGAGAGCGTATAGGCCGATTTCTTTGAAGCGCACGACTCACTACCACGGGCCGGGGGACGAGGAAGAACGCGCGGCTGCAATTGGTCAGTTCTTGTAGGTATGCCTATCGTTATGGCTGCACTACTTCATTAAGGGAAAATTGTCGATATCGATGAAATGGATTTTAACATTATGAAAAATACTCAATTAAAATCATAGAAATAATATTTAATCAAAATCAATCAATTACAAAATAAACACATGTATCCTGTTATTATTGATTTTTAAAATGAATTAATTTGGTACAATTATGTTTTACGAATTAAAGTTTTAGGGTCCAGTTCTTTGTAATAGTTATTTATGATACTAGTGCGGTAAGTTGGTTTTTGTAAATACCAATTTCTGCACGTGTGTCATACAATGTTTTTCAACACATTTGCGAGGAAACAGTACAGTATGTAATTAAACAAACTTTTTCATTTGACTATTTTTAATAGCAAATAAGAAAATAAACAGATAGGTCACTCTTGGAAATTAATAGTAAAATTTGAACAGTTATTGAAATTCAGTGAAATTTGCTGCTTTGGAAGCTTAACTGACGGACTGACATTATTAATTTCACACTTAGTATGTTGAACTCATATTATTATTTTGTTTATTTAACAGTGGGAAAGTCGCAACAATTTTTGAAGTTTCTAATATGAAAATGGCGCGAATTTGCAAATGGCGCCACATACACGTGCACGTGGTGAAAATTAGAACTACATCTTTCGTCTCATTTACTCTTTAGGATTAAAGTGAGACAACGTATTGAGCAAAAGCGCTTCCAAGGAGGTTCGATCAGTCAGGTGGTTTTTTCTCATAATGTAAAACTCTTTGGTGGAATTCTTATATTTTTTTATGGAAATAAAAAAAAAAACCGTAAAGAAAACGCACGGTGCTATACAACGGAACGTGCGGTAAAATAGGTACTTAGGTGAGAGTACCTATTTTACCGCACGTTCCGTTGTATGGTGCGTAATTTTTAACTTTCGAACAATGTATACAGGCTTTGTAAAAGCATTTTTCGAGCAAATGTGTTGAAAAAAATTATAAACGAGCGTCTACATATTTTTGAATTATGCATCTTGCTAATTCAATTAATGATTTGTTGATTCTATTTCAAATTGAGGAAAATTAATATCCGGGAATAAATTATACCCAATCAGAGATTTTAAAACCGACCTTATAAAATAATCGGTATTATATTTCAAAACACAAAAACATGTATGTCAAACAAGCAGATGAAACCAACTTTTTTACATCAAAGACCACCGCCCTCAAAAACTACAAAGTGAAAAATATTTACTATACTTACAAAACAACAAATAGAACATTATCAAATTCACTATGATGTATGATTGTATGACCGTCTGCCACGAAATTGTAGAGAATCCAAGTGAAAGTTGTACTAATTTGTTGTTATCTGTGGCTTCGTAATAATTGGGAGTAAAATCGCCCGACCGCACTACACTATTTGCGCTGTAGCATGGTGCGGGTGACAGTTGCCCGTATGACGTTGACATTTGTCAGTACCACGTAGGGATGTGAGGTTATGCAATTCATTTTTATCGCTAACGATACTCGCAGCGTGAATCTAGTTCTCTTTAATATTGTTATGAAAATTAGTGTATTATTCAGTTGTGCAGTGTAACTACGTGTGTGCTACGTGTATAAACTTGTCAATATAAATGTTTTATGGCTACATAATTATCTTTGTACTTATATAAAATAATCAAAATCGGGTTTATGTTTTTTTTTTCGTGACAACATTTTTGCTCTATGGTGCATCGGCGCGGCGGCCATGTTGTTTACCCGTGCGATGCTGTGAGTGCGAGTACGAGTGCAAGCGCGTTATATTGTGACTTAATGTGACACGTATTACGATTTCATTGTTTGTTTTCATTTTTGTTAAATTGTTATTTGTTATAAGTTTGTTGAGTTTGTTGTTATTACCATGCCTAAGCATACAAAAAAAACTGTTTTGGGTAGTCAGGCCAGGGAGCTTGTTGTTCGCCTCCGAGACTACTTTGAAAGAGAACAACAAAATAATGGACCGTTGTTACCATTGAATCATATTGTAGAACGAGTAGCCGAAGCTCTTGATATTGGCCGCAATACTGTTTCGCGTATAACACGTGAGAAAATTGGCCAAGATGGGATGTTTGAAAATAAATTATCGACACCCAACAAAAAGCGGACCAAGGTGAAGCCAATCACAGATTTGGATGATTTTGCTAAGGTTGCTATTAGAAATCATATTTATGATTATTATAGAAGAATGGAGCTACCCACATTGCTCAAGCTTCTAAAATCATTAAAAGAAGCTGACTTGTTCAAAGGAGGTATTACTTCGCTACGGCAAGTTATAAAAGATATTGGCTTTGTTTACAAAAAAGTTAACAAAAGAAAGATTATTATGGATAGGACTGACATTGCCCTAGCAAGATGTAGATTTTTAAGGAAGGCCAAAAACATAAGTGATTGGAGCAAAGTTGTCTTTTTGGATGAAACGTGGCTAAACGCCAACCACACAGTGGGTAAAAGTTGGACCGACGATACGGCACAATCGTGTACCAAAGTGCCGGAAGGCAAAGGCGAACGCCTTATTATTTGTCACGCAGGTACAGCAAGTGGATTCGTCCCTGATTGTTTGCTGGCTTTTAAGTCAAAAAAAACTACGGAGTATCATGAGGAGATGAATTACGAAAAATTTAAAGATTGGTTCATAGGTCTATTAAACAATTTAAAAGAGCCTATGACCATAATAATGGACAACGCACCCTACCATTCGGTGCAAGTTAATAAACCCCCAAACCAATCCAACCGCAAAAGCGAGTTGGTGAAGTGGCTGAGTGAAAACGGAGTTACAGCAGATATAAAAATGTTAAAGACGGAGCTTATTGCCTTAGTCCGACGCCATAAGCCACCAACTCCTACCTATGCTCTGGACGAGATGGCAAAAGAAAAAGGCCACCAGGTCCTTCGACTACCACCCTACCATTGCCAGTATAACGCTATTGAGCTGATTTGGGCCCAAATAAAAGGTATGCTTTTAATTTCAATTCCCATTTTGAAGCTTTATAAAAAAATCAGCTTTCCGATCGTAGCATGTACCTAGTTTAAAAACATTACCAGATACTAGATTAGGCTGATTGATGATTATTTGAATACTTTTTTTTATAAGTTCGTTTATTTTTAGGTTACGCCGCAAGAAATAATACTTCGCCGCCATTTACGGCAAATAAGATGTTGGCCCTATTACAAGAGGCCATCAACAATGTTCAACCTGAAGACTGGTCGAAGGTCGTGAATAAAACAAAAAGGGACATTATGTCTGATTGGGATCGTGACATACATATTGACAACATAATTGAGTCATCGTTAATAATATCCGTCACAGATTCAGATGATGAATTGAGTGACAATTCAGATGTTCCTGACTCTGATATGAGTTTAGACGAATAACATGTATTTTTTTTTAGCAACCTTTTAAGCAACCTTACCCTATAAATGTTCTGTTGTATAATTAGACCTTTTAAAAATAAAAATTGACCTACGCACAATATACGTTTTTTATTATAAAAAATATCGACTATCCATCGTAGCAGTACATCCCATCACTAAATACGTCTATGGCGTTACGTTATACGCATAACACTTTGCTTAATTTTTCATTCAATTTGATTTTATTTCTTGATTAGAACATTCTGGTTGGGTTTAATTTAATTTACTACAGTTATTAATTATTTAATATATTACGAATGTGGTACAACTGAAATATTAAGTCATAAATTGTAAATCGCGGCAACTTTCAAGAGTGAAACGAAATGTTACTGAAACTGTCACCCGCACCATGCTACAGCGCAAATAGTGTAGGACCGATCAGTCCCAGCACAGAGCATGTGGGTCCTAGCGGTGCCAGACGACATAAAAATTATCCTGGACCGATCGATTCCCGTCGGGGAGAGAGAGAACAAAAAAATCCCGGAACATACATAAAAAAAAACCGACGAACGACGAGTCTGTAGTAGTTAGGTATTTTATTACAGTAAGTGAATTGAATAAAAATTTTATTAATTTTATTATTTTCGATATCAACTTTCAGCTATTAAAGGTATAACCACTTTTTACGATAAACATACAAAGGGAAAGAAAGGGATAGAAGCATTAGAATTGTCTAATACAAGAACGAGACTTTTCCAAAAGACATCAACGCGGGACTAAAAAATATGCTCAGTTACCCAACGACATCTGATTAAAACAAAAATATTTTTTCGTACTGTTTACTTACCGGAGAAAAGTTATACTATTGTAACTAGATGTCTTGGAATGGTTCCCACACCACTTCACCGCGCATGAAGGCATTTTGATGCGTTATAATTGCATAAAAGTTATAAAAATTGTATTAATTTAGCGTGCACAGAGGTCTTACATTTGGACACAACTAAAATTATTACTAGTACCGTAGCCTATACATAGGCGACCAAAAGCCACTAGTTGGGAGCGTCGGGGCAATGTATGTGCAGTCAAGTGATTTCTGAAAGTCTTTGCTGCAGATATGCCCAAAATCTCGATGGCCTTCTTGGCGCAATCACCTAAAGAGCAATATTGATCTTTAGGCCAGTTCGTGTAGACAACATGCTTGTAGGCATTCATTATCATGACCTTTTCAGACACAGACATAGCAGTGCGTTGTCTCTTTTTACGTGGTGATATGAATAATGAATTGTTACCAAATTAGAATGAATTTAATACAATTTACTTACTTTAATTTATTTAATGCATGCACAAATTCAAATTAATAAATTTTTCTTTACATAATAAATAATTATTTATTTATTATCTAAAGAAAAATTTATTAATTCAAATTAATAAATTTAAATAATTAATAAATATTATAAATTATTATTATTATTTCCTTTATTCATTTTTAAACAAACTTATTATATTTTTAAATATTCTTTAGAAAAAATAAATAAAAAAAACATTTAAAAATATAAAAAAATTGTAGCCCACCGGTATCGGGAACAGGGTCCAAGCTACCGGCGGTCAGGGCTCCAGAGAAAGGAACCTCCTAACGATACGAGCCGTGTCCAGGAGTACCGCTCTCTGCATCAAGCCCTTGACCCAGCTGCCTAACGAGAGCCTCCTCAGGTGTTGGTCGAGGCTCTTGGCCATTAAGCCATTGGCAGTAATGACTATCGGCACAATGATCGCTGAGTCCACACCCCACATGTCGACAACCTCGCGAGCCAAGTCAAGATACTTGATTTTCTTATCTTTCTCGGCTTTCACGAGGTTCCCGTCATGCGGGACGGTTATGTCAACAATCATTGCGCGCCGCTCTGATCGATCCACCACCACTATATCAGGCTTATTAGCTATAATAGTCCTGTCAGTGATGATGGATTGATCCCAGTACAATGTGATATGGCCATTTTCGAGAACTGGGTCGGGCGCATACCTGTAGTACGGCACCTCCGATTCCACAAGGTTGTACTGCAGAGCAAGTTGCTGATGGATAATCCTGGCTACAAGGTTGTGTCTATGCAAATATTCTCCGTTAGCCAGACGAGAACACCCGGAGATAATGTGACGGATTGATTCGCCCGGACGGTGGCATGCCCGACATATGTCAACCGTACCGTCCTTCACAATAAATCTCCGGTAGTTATTCGTCATCATAACTTCGTCCATAATTGCACAGACAAACCCTTCGGTTTCTCCGAAGAGTTCCCCGGAACGTAGCCAGGCTACGGACGCTAGGAAGTCTACGTCGGGCCCGTGTAGGGCCCGGAAAAAGCGTCCGTGAAGCTCCTTACTCTGCCATACCTCCATGCGGTCTTTAGTGTCAAGCACTAGAGGTTTGCGCCAGTTCTCTTTAGCCAAGGAGAGCGCGGTAAGGTCCTTGTCCAGTGCTACAACATCTCGATGCATCCCCACGTCGGCTTCTAGGAAATATTCCCTGAGACTGCATATCTCACGATTGTGCAGAGTCTTAGCATTTAAAAAGCCTCGACCTCCACACTTCCGCGGGATATACAGTCTCATAACCGAAGAACGTGGGTGATGCATTCGATATGCCGTCAACAATGTACGGACCCGCCTATCCAGGGCGTCTAGCTCTGTTTGAGTCCATTTGAATATGCCGAAAGAGTACATCAAAACCGGCATGACCCAACCGTTGAAGGCACGCACCTTATTTCCGCCTGATAAAAGACTATTAAATACTTTTCTCAGGCGACCAAAGAAGCGCTCCTTCAACGATTGTTTCATGTCGGCAACGTTGATGCCCAGTGCTTCCGACATACCCAAATACTTATAGGTTTCGGTTGCTGAGAGGGATCTAAGATTTATAGAATCTGTGAGCTGGGTTCCCACAGATTCCACAATCCCCCCTCGCTTTACATGCATGACCGCACATTTGTCCACACCGAATTCCATCTTGATGGCGCTACTGAAAGTTTCAGTGACCTTCAATAGCTCCATCAGTTGGAAATCGTTGGGGGCAAAGAGTTTCAGGTCATCCATGTAAAGGAGGTGAGATATAACTTGACCACCTCTCTTCAACCGATAGCCTAGACCTGAATCCTCCAGCAGCGTGCTAAGAGGATTCAAGGCTAAGCAGAACCAAAGTGGACTCAAACTGTCGCCCTGAAATATACCCCGCTCTATCCTTATCGGCTCACTATTCCTCTGGGTTTGCCAACATCCTGGATAGCGAAGGACTGTCCTCCATTGCCCCATACACGACATCAAGAAGGTGCGCAGGGTTGCATCAATTTTATACAACTCTAGCACCCTCATGAGCCATGTATGTGGCACCGAGTCATAGGCCTTCTTATAGTCTATCCAACATGTCGACAGATCCTTTCGGGAACGGCGGACCTGTTGGCTAATGGCCATATCGATGAGGAGTAGCTCCTTAGTACCACGGGACCCGTTCCTACATCCATTTTGAGAAGCAGACATAACAGAATTCTCGTTAATATGTTTATTTATTTTAGCTCTCAAAATGGAGGTAAGAACTTTATAGACCGTTGGAAGACACGTAATCGGTCTATAATTTTTGGGTTCCGCAGTACTACCCGATTTATGGAGCAGGTGAGTTATTCCAGTCGTCAGGAACTCTGGTAGCGACCCTGACTCTAAGGCTGACTGGAATAGGGCTGCTAAGCAAGCATGCGATCTTGTGATCCATTTGATCCAAAAGTTGTGCAGTCCGTCCGGCCCTGGTGATTTCCAATTTGGCAACGGACGAACTGCACAACCTACATCTTGGGGGCTGATCGTTATTGCCCCCATTTCTGTTATTGGATCGCATGCTCGCTCGACTTCCCGAGTCCACTCACCCTCGGTATGACTGACAGGTACCGACCAGATGTTACGCCAAAATGAACACATGGCGTTATCATCCGGCAGGCACATGTCAGTCACACCTTGGTCCGGTCGCTCCCATGCTCTGTAGACCCACCTTTCATCGCTTTGGAAGGTGCGATTCAGAGTGTACCGTTCCACCCGACGCTTATACCTACGAATACGGTTTGCCCATGCATACACTTTCTGCTTCCAGAAGTCGATGCGCTCTGTGACACGGGACATGTAGTCTTGAGGACTGATATCAGTCCCCGCAAACGCCCGCCTCACAAAGCGCATCACTCGAGGGCGATTGTTGCCCTCCCGGAAGCAGATTAGTTTGCCGATGAACGCTCTGGCCCCAGCAATGCGTCGTTCAATCCTATACTGCCATGCCGGTACGGCTGGTTTCGGTCGTGTAGCTCTGTCATCCGGAAATTTGACATGAGCTACACGACATGCCGTTACAGCCGCGCAATACAGGATTGAATGAGCATCGGTGAGGTTTTCGCAGTTATCAAAATATCTTGACAACTGCGAATCCAGAACAGCCACCAGCGCCCTATTTCTGTTATGCATGGGCAAACGAGGTAAGCGTGGTCTGAGTTCGGGTGTCATGAACCGATATTCTCTGATCGCACCCTCCAAAGTACTCCTCATCTCCTCACTGCACTGGATACTTACGTTAGTAGCCATGTCATTACTTACGTCGTTTTCGCAAATTAATGGTGTGGTAGACTGTGGTGGTGCCACAGCCTGCGACGGCGAAGCAATGACATGGCTACTCTGCATTTCAGTCCGCAAGCGATCAAGCACGGTGTCATCCAACATACGATTACGCTGGATGACTCGTACCTGATCCGACAGTCGTTGTGCCGATACGTTGACAGCCGGCTCAAGCACCTGAAACAGAGAGAGCATCCGAACACGGTACGCGGTCAGGTTGTTTCCTCCCTCTGTAGCCCCATAGTATGAGCGCATGACGTTCTCGTTGATGGATTGCGTCCATCGCATGCGCTGCACACTTCCGCCGGGAGCTGGGACCCTATCAGAGGCCGGTGGGCCTCGAGGTCCTAAGCCGTCCGGCGGCCGGCGTCCTCCCCGTCGACGAGCAGGTGGTGGCGTCGTGGGCGGAGAGAAATACTCGTCGCTCGAGCTCAACGCAACTGCCGCGGCCGGTGTCGTCACAGCGCTCACAATGGGGCTGGGTACCGGCGGCGACGAGGCGGAGCTGAGCGAAGAGTCCGGAGGTGGAAGGCGTGCACGGCGAGCTGCTAGTCTCGTCAACATTTTTCAAACTTTGTTGTCATATTTTTTATACAAAGTTGATACGACAGAGGGGCTTTCCTTTAAACTGCCTATACTAGATACCATTTTCAAGCTCTGTACCAAAAATCAATTAAATAGGAGCAGTAGTTTAGTCACAAATGATTTTTTAAGTTTTTGTTACGTTTGAACACGATGTATATTCCTAACAGCTGATTATCTCATACGCATAGGTCATGCACCTTAAAACGATAATCCGAGTATAAAATACATTGTTGCCGCACAAGTACAACCAAATATTTCACGAAGCAATAAATACACACACACTTGCACTTTCACTATGAGAGTGACAATCATAGCAAAACCCCCGCGCCTTTTTGCCGCGCGTAAAAGGAATAGAAATAGGTCAGTGTGTTGCTATTGCATCCTAGATCCTTGCGAATTTGCTAAAAAACTTGTTCTTTCAGTGCGCACGCGTCATCCATCCGGGATGTACGTTACGTAACACGGGAGCCCCGCCGCCGTTATGTTTTGTCGAACTCGCTGACAATAATTGTGATTTTGTTTTGTTATTGTGATAGACACTAAATAAGTTTAAGACAGTATTTCTTTTTTTATTGTGACAGGATACGTAACTTGGGATTATTATTATTTAGTGTTAGTGTTTTTTTTTTATTGACTGTTTTTATTGTGATAGGATACGTAATTAAACGTTGGTTGTGTGTGTGTGTAATAATTAAAGTGTTCAGCAATGCCTCGTGTAACTTACACGGCGTCAGAATACACTTACATGATTTTAATTTACGGTGAATGCCGTGGAAACGCAGCTTTAGCTCTGCGAACATACCGAGAAAGGTATGGTGACCGGCGCAATTGCCCTAGGAACACCGGCACCATACAATTGGCAGTACAAAGATTACGGGAATTAAAGTGCTTAGCGACGGACAGTGATTTAATTAGAAAAATAAATAACAATATTCTCCGTCGGTATAATTTGTGCATTAATAAGAATGGAGGACACATCGAGAATTTAAAAATTTTGTGTTTTTGTGTGTGCGCGTACTTTACAACCTTACCTAACATAAAATCCAGCGCGAGCGGTCAAAAACGGCCCGCACCCCACGCCACCCACCCGCCCGCCACGAGATCACACACACGCACACGCGCTCCTTTGTTACCTAGGCATCTAAGGTCAGTCAAATTTATTTATAAAGGGTGGTGCGTTTCACTCTGACTTTTAAGCTACTTAGTTAGTTTGAAAAAAAAAAAATCTCATTTTTGGCGCTTTCTATTTTTGTACTGTATCGAATTAATACTATGCACGTATAGTATACGTAGTGTAATTTAATGCCCCTCTGTCATATCAACTCTGTATATCGGGGTGACATGACAAATGTCACCTCCGAGTCGGCAGTTTTTGATGTATGTTTAGTTTTTTCATTGTATTTTTTAAATTATTTTCTGATTATTTCGAATTTGGTTTCACATACAATATTAAAATTATAAATAAAACTGTGGTACTGCTTCTAAAAGTTAAAAATCTGATAAATATAATGAGATGACAAGATAATTCGTGTTGACGTTGTTGGTGTTATTTTTATTATTATTTATTATTATTATTAAGTATTTTTGTTTTTAATTTTAAATTATTATTTTTTTTTTAATTATGAAATTTGGCAAGAAGCAATTTCATGTGGCACAAGGGAAAAATCCGAAAACCATAAATTTACCGTAATTTACATACATACCTACAAATTTGTACGGAACCCTCGGAGCGCGAGTCCGACTCGCACTTGAACGGTCTTTTTTTTTTCTTAGAAACTGTACATTACAATGAATAGCTTATTGCTTGAGCAGTTAACAGGTAATTGAATACAAATCTTATTAGCATCGAGGCCTGTGATTTTCCCATAAACACGACACTTCTCACTAGGTTACTGTGTGATGATTGAAAACGTGTCTTATCACGCACACGCAACAAGCGCGCGCTTTTTCTCTCAAAACTCATGTTTTAAATTTATCCAATTTTGCTTACACCTCAGGGGCCTACTCTCTAATTCCATCAACGAATATACGGGATTATGGGCCCGTCCGAAAATAGTTAGAAACTTGAAGTGAATCCTACACCCGATTAATTAACTTTATTGGAGCCCGGTAAAAACACATCGGTAGGGCCAACTGTCAAATCGTGGTGTCATTCATTCTTAGGTCGGACCCTAACCTAATCCTATATCCGTAAGTGATACGGAGTACGAAACGCCAGTAACTTTGGCCGAAACTACGGACGTCGTGACTGGGGAGTAGGCCCCCTGATATGAAATCCTTTTAATGGGGGGGCAAGGGTGAGCAATGCCTATTCTAGAAACTTCTTTGCCCACCCTAGAAAAATCGTTGCTGTTGAAGGATTACCTACTTACTGTTTAATCGCTTTTCTTTAGAACCGTACATATTGACCAAGATGTAAGGTTTCTAGAGTTAGGGGCTGGAATTATTTATGATCTCATTAAATGACTGGTTAGTTCAGCTGGACGGCTGCCTCCCCCCCCCCCCTCAACAAAGTCCTAGCTAAGCCAATGATCATCATCATTCTCCTGCTCTTATCCTTATCAAATATGAAGAACTAGCTGCGCCCCGCGGTTTCACCCGCATAAGTGTCGAACCCGTGGGAATATCGGGATAAAAAGTAGCCTATATGTTAATCCAGGGTGTCAGCTACCTTCATACAAAATTTTATAAAAATTGGTCCAGCCGTTTGAGCGTGAAGAAGTAACAAACATATAAACACACACACACTCACTCACAAACTTTCGCCTTTATAATATTAGTGTGATAAAAATAATTTAACGTTGTATTATTTGGATAATGGTTATTGGTGACCATCAAGTACACTCACCGGCACGGAAACTTGGCCACATGTAAATTTGACAATATTTCGCACTTAAATGTATTTTTGACATTGAAATAATGGTAGATGCACTCAGTGTTTCTTATGCTTTTAGAACTTCAAATTGAAAACGTCTCTACACCAATAAGTTTATTTTTATTAAATTGGGCACTTTTGCAGAAACAAAGAATTTTACTCTATCAATTTTAAAACACTATAGAATATAAAAAAAACTAAATTGGTTTATTGTCTCTACGTTTTAGTATCGGGTATTTGCTCCTCTAGTCCTATAAATAACGGTCTACATTCGATCTGGCGTGCTTTGAATGATGTTTCTGACATCAACTTGCGGTATGCTTTCCCAAGCCGTTTCTGGCGGGTGCGGAGGTGGACTTTATCTTTCTTTTGAGCATGTACCAGATATGCTCAATCGGCTTTAAGTCCGGACTACGAGCTGGCCACTGCAATTTTTGAATACCAACTTCTTGAAGGTATTCTTCAACGCAATGCGCAACGTGTGGGCGTGCATTAGGAGGAATTGGTCGTGCCCAATGTATCCCGAATATACCAAAACATGTCCCTGGAGGACCTCCTCGATGTAACGGGCTGCAGTTTTCGTGCAGAGTCCGTGCCGCTGAGTGTATAAATAAGTTGACCTGATATTTGACAGTAGTTTTAACTTATGTTAGAGAATCTATGATTACCTAAAAATATAATAAATAAATAAAATTTATTTATTTCAGACTAGGATATCCATATTTTGTTAGTAACAAATTAGTTATCTTAGGACTAAGGTTAGTAGAAATTAAATTAAATTGAATTGAAATTAAATATTTTTACAAATAGATTACAAACAACAATAATAATAATAATTAGCCTAGGTAAATAATAAAATCATCATAAAACGTGTAACCCTATGAGCCTTCCCACCACTGGCGATACTGGTCGATCCGCAATCATCCTTAGGATTCCGCTGCCACTACCTCGAATTCTGCGAATTAGTGAGGCTGACTTTTTGCGCATTATAGCATAAAAGTCATCCACCCTCGCGTCTGCAAACATGCCCGAAGCACTACAAAAACGAGGTAGCCGCAGCAAAACCCTAAAGGCGTTGTTATACTGAACTCTGAGGGCATTGTAGGCCCGCTGCGTGTAGCTAGTCCATAGGGCGCTGGTGTAAAAGCTTTGGCAGAATATGAATTATAGTTAATACTAGCTCCTTCCCACGATTTCGTCCGCGTGAAATTTCTTGTTTTAGGAAAAAATATATCCTATGACACTCGGAAATACTGTAGCTTCTCATTAGTGTAAGTATGTTCGGAAAGTACTTCCAAAGATTACCCCCATACACACAAACACAAATTACAATGCGTGCCACGAAAGATGAGACTTTTTTACTTTGCTCCTTAATGTTATTTCCTACCCAGAAATTACCTTTGAATCGATTTTGTTAAAGGTTTTACTAAGTAGATACCAAATCGTAAATTTCTGGAAAAATTATAATATGTAAGTAGTTATTCTTAAATCTACAAAAGTAATTTCCTCGATAACATTTTTTAATATTAATCTTTTTATTTACAGCCGCGAGAACCACTGCGAAATTGAACGTCGCCGAAGAAACAAGATGACAGCATACATTACGGAACTGTCTGATATGGTTCCAACATGCTCCGCCCTCGCGCGGAAGCCGGACAAACTTACTATATTGCGTATGGCAGTAGCGCATATGAAAGCCTTAAGAGGTATACAATCAAGTTTATTAGTAGTGTAAACAGCAGAGTAAGGTATGATAAATTATGCACAAGTTTCTTATTAATTTTTTCTCTTTATAGGCACTGGCAACACTTCAACGGATGGTACTTACAAACCATCCTTCTTAACTGATCAAGAACTAAAACATTTAATTCTTGAAGCAGCTGATGGGTTTTTGTTCGTTGTAAGTTGCGACACTGGACGTATTATTTACGTCAGTGATAGTATAGCTCCAGTACTGAACTACTCTCAGGTACGTTACATTTTATAAATTACTAACTGTTGCCCGCGACTTTGTCTGCGTGTATTTTGTATTTCATAATTTTTAGGATTCCGTAGCCGAATGACAAAAACGGAATTCCGTATAATTTCATCTTGTCCATCCGTCCGTCGCCAAGCAATTTTACTCTGAGACTATTGGCACTACCTATATCGATGAAATTTGGAAGGATTGTGTATTCTATGATCCAGTAAGCATTTTTCGTAATTTCAATACATCATGTATTGAAATTACGAAAAATTAAACTATATGTAGCACCAGTGGCGTGCATTGCATAAAGGCATATAAGCAGTGCCTACCTCGATAAATCGCCATAAGCCTGACAATGCATTTTAGCACTAAATTATCATACTTAACAAAAAACAAAATCTTCATACAAACGCGCGGTAGTAGGCAGTCGCCAGACGGCCTACTCGGCTCCCGTACTATTTGCACATTGTCATTGATGTTTACTCGTTCAAGTTAATACGACGAAATTAAAAATACGTACGTCTCACGCGTAATACCATGACGTTCGACCTTCGCAATTTATCACCCTAAAGTAGGCATGCCTACTCAAATAACCAACCGAATATGAATTTAAAATCGTAATTTGTAATTCGTTCTTAATTTGGTCGTGCGAAGAAAGAAAGGGAAGGATATTGGGGTCGCCGATAGTGAGGTAAAAATGAAAATCCAAGATTGCGGCTGCGAATATTGTCAAATGTCATTATGGTGTCGTTTTCATAGTTTTCGAAGTTGCTGGAGCCGAAAATAAAGTCAAAATGAAAATCCAAAATGGCGGCTGTAAAACTATATTCTTTTTTGTAAATAGATACTTTTGTTTTGTTTCTGATTAGTGACCGCTTCTGCTTAGACGAGACCCGGCCCTAGTGCTTGCCTACCTATTCTGAAAACCAATGCACGCCACTGGGTAGCACTCCCCCGTACTTTACAAATATACGGTGGAAAATTCTGGAAAACTGTCCAACTGGGGAAAGACTGTCTTCTAGCGTCATAAACATGTTATACAATCAGAGCATCTGAGCGTTGCAAATCTCTTTGATAAACGAACTGTTGATGTTTGTAGGAACATTTAGCTGACGGCGATTTTATTGTTGTTAACACGTTGCTAGCCATGGTGGGTAAAAATGACCGGCACTTCAAAGACTTGGACTGGTCTTTTACGTGCGATCTGTCTGTGTGCCCGTCAACATTATTCCAAAAGAAATACCTATATCGCATAGCTCTCACAAAAACCTCTGTGAAAGACGGACAAAAATTGGTCTTATAAAGTCGGATCCCTAAAAATTACATAAAAAAGACTGCCATTATTTTCATCAAATGAATTTTGTTTATAAGATACAATTTCGGAACCTAATAGAGACACAAATGCTTCCTTAATGTGGCCGACAAGGAAGACACTTGTGTTTGGACTACGAGTACTATTGCGACGTACTGTGATGGCCATTTTAACGTTTGCATGAAAAGTGCAAACGTCAAAATGGCCTGCCACAATTAATAGTAGTATATGTTTTTATTAAAGTTCAAACACCCAGTTAACATAAATTATTTCATATAATTATTATTTTATTTTAGGGTGAGTGGTACTCTTCTTGCTTATTTGACCAAGTACACCCAGATGATGTAGAAAAGGTTAGGGAACAGTTAAGCACTCAAGAACCTCAAAACACGGGTCGTATTTTGGATCTTAAGACTGGAACAGTGAAGAAAGAAGGTCACCAATGTTAGTAACCTATTTTTTTAATTAGGTACCTAAAAATACTATTTAAGTATTCAATAATCTACATAATTAAAAATATTTTAATATCAATTACAGCGTCCATGCGTCAAGTTATGGGTTCTCGTCGTGGTTTCATATGTCGTATGCGCGTTGGTGGATCCGCGGAAGGTGCTCATCTAGGAAGACTGCGTGCTCGCAACTCACTAGGGCCCTCACACGACGGTCATAATTACGCCGTGGTGCATTGTACTGGCTATATAAAAAATTGGCCTCCTACAGGTAACATTGTACATCGGCGCAAGTGTTTTTTTTTCATATTTCCAGGTATCCTAACTAAAACAGATTTTAAAAAACTACCGTGGGTTAATTTGTATACTTATGGTATGTGTCACGCTGCTTCTAATTGAATTGCTTCGATGAAATTAGTTTGGTTAGGGTACGGTGAAATATGACGTATATACCCTGACTTTACCTATGATATGAATTGTTAAGCAAATTTACTACCAACTAAAATTGACCATATATTGAAGTCACTACAGTATTTCTTGACAGGTGTATGAAATTGCCATAACACGGCAAACTGACGTAGGGTATCAATTTGCTTAGCAATTAATTCCTCTGACTGTATATATAATTACCATGTTAAAATTCCAAAATAAAGCATAAAATTATTTGTTACACATAACATTTGCTATGAATTCTGTCTAAAAACATGAAGGAACATAGTTTTATGTATGTTGGCATATCAGATCTTTTTCCAGGTATGCAGATGGATCGTCCCATTCAGGAAGATCTTGACACATCTCATTGTTGTCTAGTTGCGATTGGAAGACTACAGGTAGATATTTTACTAGCTTGAAATTATTAATATAATTATTTTAATAGTTCAAATACATGAGTCGTTTTAATGTTACTAGGTCACATCAACACCGAACTCTTCAGAAAACAGTTTGTGTAGCGGTGGAGTAGAGTTTGTTTCGCGTCATTCAGTGGACGGTCGTTTCACGTTTGCCGACCAACGTGCAACACAAGTAGTCGGGTATGCGCCTGCCGATCTACTGGGGAAGCTTTGTTACGAGTTCTATCACCCGGAGGACCAACAGCATATGAGAGATAACTTTGACCAAGGTAACTTTATTTTACTTTCAAGATGCATTATTATTTGAATGATATTGTCTAAGACAGGCAATAACCATGGTGAATTACTTGTTACAGTGTTGAAATTGAAAGGTCAAATCATCTCACTGATGTACCGGTTTCGCACCAAAAGTAGAGAGTGGGTTTGGTTAAGGACTTCGGCCTTCGCCTTTTTAAACCCTTACAATGATGATGTGGAGTACATCGTTTGCACTAACACACTGGCTAAGTATGTATTTAGGTTATTACGTTTTATGTTTTTCTTTTTCATTAAGATTTCTGACTTACAAGTTATGTTTTTGTTACTAGCCGGTCGTTAGGAACTACTACCGGTGAACCAGCTCCAGAAGAAAATTACGATTACCATCTACGTCACCGTGACGTGTATCAAGCGCAAGCGCCTAATCTTCATCAACAGCATCACGCACCCCCAGGTAATTATAGTCAGACGGTAATCATTTCGAGAATTTGGCTCGTCTGAATGAGGGACAATACCCGCACATATAGCAGCTGTCTGAGTAGTAGAAGATAATGAAGGTTTTGACTTCCATTTAATAACAAATTAGTAGATTGTATGCCAAGGGAGCAAACAACTATTTTGAAGGCGAGACTGTTTCTTTGAATCCAGAGCGGAGCGAAGGATTCTAGAGTAAATCCCGAGCGCAGCAAGGGGTTCTAAAGTAGAATTCTGAGCGCAGCGAGGTTAAAATAGTGTTGCTCCTGAGGTGGACACTACTTTTTATCACCCTCTGAAAAATAAGTAAGTGCAACTTATGAATAAGAATATTTATTATTTACAAATAATTTTGAGTAAAAAATTCAAATAAAGCAGAATGCTTTTCGCGCGTTTTTTTATTTTTTCTCAAACTTTTATTTTAATTTGGCTCACGCGTGATTTACTTTATCATACGGCCTGTTACTTGTTCATACAATGTTCGTGATTGATCTCTGGTGATTGGAACCTTTACTAACAGTATCCACATTCCAGATTCAAATCACTTTTAGTCCCTTGGGATTAAAGAGCTATTTTAGTCCGTTTCCAAAGAATACACTACTTAGCTCTTTTTGACGTGTAAAAGTGTTTATACAAACCTACTTACAGAAAATAAATCATTTATCAATAGATGTGATAAAAAATAAATTTTTCGCCGTTTTTATGTTGCCTCCTTAAAGTATACAGATACTAGCCCGAGCTATTTCTATTTTTTCAATCTCACCTTCATGCCTTAAAATTTTGTGATTATACTCAATATCTAAATATTAATTAGTTGTTATTTTGTTGACCTTACCTTAACCAAGCGAATACCTACTACTATTTACTATTATCGTAATTTTGTGCCAAAACTTGGTAAAACGTGAAGAACTTTGAGGTACATTGGTAATACATAAAAATGATACGCATTTTCGGTTCGTATTCATTATAATTACAAAGGGCCTTGCTGGACAGACAAAACTTTCATGCTGAATTTCTCCTGTTCTATCAAAAATTCCTTGAATTTAATACATGAATCGAGAGGTACATTGCGATCCATATTTTTTTATGTATTACGAGCGCAATACAGCCGAGGGCCCCGCTGGATAGAATGTTCAATGTGCCTCACATTGAACAAACAAAGCATTGCCACTAGTTTTGGGAACTTAACTCGCGGGGCCCAGCTAGGTAGAAACATAACGATACGTGATGTGAATCCTGGAGTTAACAACCCGTAAGCTACGATTTATTAGAAGAGCGGTGGCTACATAACAGCCGCAGTGACGGCTGTCATGGAAATGATGGCAGCGGAAAAGATTTAATTCGCTAGAGCCCTACCGCGTCAAAAGATAGTCTCGTTTCTGTTGATTTGACAGCTCTGATACACAATGACACAGTGGCTTGACTTGATTGTCATGGAAACGCTATTTGATAAGGGTTTTTTTAAATTACATATTCTCTGAACATACAGACGGACAAGAAACACAATTTTTTTTTTAATTGAGTTTTTTTATGAATAGTTTAAGTATATACTTTCATATGCATTTAATTAAAAGCTGTTTTAATGATATTTCAAATATACACTTTAAATTTATTTATTTGTATAGATGTCGGAAATTGTCCCTCGGGAACGGGTTACTGTGACAAAATGTAGCCTATATGTTACTCCATAATTTCAGCTATCTGCGAGTGAAAGTCCCGTCAAAATCGGTCCAGCGATTTCGGAGATTAGCCGGAACAAACAAACAGACAAACAACAATTTTTAAAAGTAGCGTTTATACAGGACGAATTTTTCAAGTGGTCGTGGATGACCAAATCCGAAACTATGAGGAATAGCGAAAAGTATTCAAAGGAGTCGCGGGCTCGATTTTGATGAAAACTAAAACTGCATCATTGGATTTTTGAAAAATCTATACATATTTCTAGCCAGGAATCGAACCCGTTAATTTTGATTAAAAAAAAACTATTATTACACCATTCGATAGTGTCCCTAATAAGGATCAAATTCTGGGAAGTAATAACATACGGCAAACTTAAGGAAAATGTTGGATTTTAATAAACTGCTTCTTATTTTAAAGTATTGATACCGACATTACTTTGTACCTTGTTCGAAATGATGCTCAATACACCCGCAGCGCAGTCACCTTCACAACATTATGTTCTAAATACAAATTTTGAATGCAGTACAATCCTTGATACGTCGAATCCAGCTATGTATTGAAACCAATGGTCATCATTTTGAACAATTAATCAGCTAAGGTTTAATAGGTAGGTACCATTAGAAAAATAAAAAAGTATTTTGCTAAAAATGAGCTCTTTTCTTTAGTTTCCCGTATGTCATTACTTCCCAGAATTTGATCCTTATCAGCGACACTATCGAATGGTGTAATAATACAGTGTTCTTTTTTTAAATCAACTGGTTCGATTCCTTGCTAGAAATATTGATTTTTCAAAAATCTAATGATGCAGTTTTAGTTTTCATCAAAATCGAGCCCGCGACTCGATTGAGTACTTTTCGCTATTCCTCATAGTTTCGGATTTGGCCCTCCACGCCCACTTGGAAAATTCACCTGTATATATTTTCATGTGCATTTAGTAATAAACTGTTATTTTTACATTTTTATTTTTTTTGTATAGATTGTACAGAGTCAAACTACATTAGTTAGCAAAAGTCCGCAGACGTGATGGTTATTATCTAAACATGATTAAACACAAAAAATATGTTATTTTTCGGCTCAACGTTCTTAGTTAGTGTAGTTACTTCACATACTACATTTAAAAATCTGTTTGTAATTTTGTTTTTGTTTACTTCACAGTCGTGTGATATCTAAAAACGACAAAACAATAAAATATATTTCATGTCACTAACTCCGCCAATCATTATCATCTATCATAGATCTATCTATCTACCTTTCAATAATGACAGTGGAATAAACATCTACTTTTGCTGGCATTAGTTAAATTCGTGATTTTGGTAAGATAAATGTCAGATTGATCGTGCAATGCTAGTTTGACGCAAGATTTGTCTTAGATTGATCGTCTAAAGTCCCCCCATACAGCAACCAATATTTGTTAGGGCGGATCATTATGTTAAATGTGTTTGTGGCAGTGAGCGGCGGCGGCGGAGTGAGTGCGCGGTCTCCGGGCGAGGCAGGCGTGGCGCCGGCCGCGCCTGCACCGCCCTACGCGCCGCACTACGCGCCCGAGTACTCGCCGCACCGCCCCACCAACACTCCGCCGCACACCACCTGGACCACCCTGCGCACCGTAAGTATTCCATGCATTAACATTTGAATTATAACGGCTCGACTGTGTTACATGGATATATTTTTTTTTGGTAGAGCGGCGGTGGGGGCGGCGAGAGCTACGCGTACAGCGGCGAGGCGGCAGGCGGCACGACTAACGCGGCGGACGCGTCGCCGGCGCGCTCGCCGCCCGCGCCTGCCTACCTGCCGCCCGCCGCGCACTACCACCACAACCACCACCCGCACCCCTCGCACGGTAAGTACCTACTTCACTAGCAAACACCAGACACGCGTACAAGGCGAGGCTGCGAGCGTTATACAATCTCATTTGGGGGTCAGCTCTCCTCGTCATTCTTCGCCAGACATGTCTACTGGGTCGTTCAACATTCACTTGTGTGTCCTGGAGCATCGTTATGTTGTTTATTTTCACACCACCTTCTTGTTAATGTCAAATTGTATGTCATGGAAACCTAATCTAAACTCCCTAAAGTAAGTCATTATAACCGTGGTAGTGGTCTAGCCGGGCAAAAATAATGAACTGAATTTCATTATGACCCGCTGGTCATATGGTTCACAAAAAAAAAACGAATTGATTTTTATTACCTCGTACGCAAAATACGCGCGTTGACGTGGAGTTGCGGACACCAGCCCGTATTACCTATTACCTATTTTATTACCTCGCAGAAGGTGTGAAAAGTATCTCCTATGGGATAAAGGAGTCTTCATGTTGGGTTGCACTCAGGATTCAATAAAGCGTCTGTGACATGACACTGTTTTATCCCCTCGGGCGCTGTGTTGCAGGCATGTGGTCGTGGCAGGGAGGCGCGGGCGGCGCGGCGGGCGCGGGCGGCGCGGAAGGGGCGCATGCGCCGCACGAGCTGTCGGATATGCTGCAGATACTGGATCAGAGTGGGACTGCCACCTTTGAAGATCTAAACATAAATATGTTCAACTCGAACTTTGAGTAATGTTAGTTGTATAAAGCATGTACCTAATTTGACTCGTGAATTTAAGAACTGAGAATAGGCTGCGGTTCCAACAATGATGTTAATAACGTTAACGACGCCATGGCGTTATAAGTTGCTGCATTTCTCACTTCAGCGAAAGTACAGACTGTCAGAGACTTTGGATTAAACTTTAATATTTCGATTGTAGAGTCAGGTTCAGGAATCAGGATAGTTGACTAAAGCTACTTATTTTTAATAGTAATAAAGTGTAACATACTTTTGATACAATAATATTAACAGGTTTGTTGATACGTTATAGCTTAAGTATAAGCAGTGCCTAAATTATGATTTTTTTTATATTTTTTTTGCTGTAAAAATGTTCATTATGATAGTTAAAATATGTAAGTAAATAATGTTCTAGTAAAAATAAATTTAGTGACAGTGAAGAGAATTCATAATTTTATTTAACATTATCCATAAAAGAAAATAAAATTTAAAAAATTATTAATTTTTTAATCATCCATAAACGTAAACGAAATAAAGCAAGTAGGTACTTTATCTCAATTTTATTCTTCTGACCTTAATCGAAATATTAAATCCGTAGCAGAGTAAAGGTGATTCTGAATAGTCTTTTCTATTTGAATATTACATTTAGTTAGGCTACAGTTGAATGCTTAAAATTTTTACTGTGTAAATAGTATTATTTGGCAGCTTTTATTTGAACAGAATGTGTGTGGTGATTTTTAATCAACATTTGACTATGCAGAGTTAGCTTTACTGGTACATCGATCTTGTTAGTTTCCGTGAAATCACGCGTTATTACCATATTCAAAGGTCTACGCGATTTCCGTTCAAATGGTGCAACTAGCTAAATTAAGTTAATTAAAATTGTTTTGTATTAATGTTATAGGTTGTCTTTTAAGTTTTGATTAAGACTCATTTAGAATATAGGAATATAAATAAGTATTATTTTTTTAGTTAAAACAAATCAAATGCTTTCTTCGGTTGTAAGCACTGTATTCACCATTCCACTATATCGTCACTTTAAGAAAACCAAATGTCTGCTTGTTGTTGAGCACTGACGGCAGACTACACAGATTTGAAAAATTTAAATAATAGTGACGTAATACCCATTGTATTTTCCATATGTAATCCATTATCTTTTTGAAATTCAACACAGTTTCCGCTACGAAACCAAAGACATGCAAATTGTGAAGCATTATCGGGACAGCACCTGCGTCTATCGTCACAAATCAATGCGTGCCGAAGGTTTTTGCTTGCTAAAAAGTTATTGTGCCACCGCGGTGGTCACATTAGCGGCATCTTAATTAAAGTAACGTAAAAGTAATTTTTATTTGCAACACAACAAATTTGCATAATAATAATAGAAACGATTTTTGCTACAAAAGTTAATAACTGAATTCTGTGATGAACTCGCTCACTCGTGTCACTCGTGGGAGTCGTGGGATAACTGGGGCGCAAACAGTTCTTTGACTTCGATAGACAATAGTGACTGGTCACATTATATACGTGTATCATGTAGCACGAAGTTTCAGTACGATAGACGCAGTAGGGGAAGGGGTAGGACCCAGCATTACGTCGAAATGGTTTTGATAGTTTCATGATTGGGCAGATGTGTCATTTTGTATTTACATATTACTACAGCCAGGCTAGAAGATGTAGACAATGCTTACAGATATTTTAATCGGTAAGAAATTACACCAGCAGACTTGTTTCTGTTTGGTTAAAATTATGCACACTCCTAGCCAGGCAATTATAATTTCAATAATAAAAATATATATAAAGCAATAATGGTCTAAAAACAATTTCTCGAACGAAAATGGTCGCAAAATTAATGTAACAAATTGTCAAGCTCGCGAAACTGGGCGTAATAGTTGTAAAAAGTATTTCAATTAAATACAAAAGTCGGTTAATAAAAACCACAGCCAGCTCAACAATTGTTAAACGAGCATTTATTGCTTTGTAATTTGTAATGTAACAAATTGTCAAGCTCGCGAAACTGGGCGTAATAGTTGTAAAAAGTATTTCAATTAAATACAAAAGTCGGTTAACAAAAACCACAGCCAGCTCAACAATTGTTAGCATTTATTGCTTTATAGTTTGTTTCCCGAATATAAATAAGTAGTTTTATTTTATCAGTTAAAATTATACCTAATTTAAGATTTTATTGGATTATATTTTTATGTAAGTAATGCATTTACGAGCACGTATTTTCATCGTAAATTATTTTTTATTACTTTTAATTGGTTGAATAGGTATACCTGAATTTTGTAAAATGAATTTTTCATTAAATATTAACGATATGGACATTAATTTGGTTTTTATTATTAATGCAGCAAACTAACCCGTTGTCCTAGGTGAGCGACGGGACGCGACACGTGACACGACATAATGCAATTATTCACGCGACGTGTGTCCTATTTTGTAGTCATCGTGAGCTGAGCGACAAACGCTGCAATCTCAGTTCATTATTATTTTAACCATGTGCATGTATACTTACTTAGCTCACCACCACCGCCACTTCAGCATTCACCGAGAGTCTTTTCGGTCATGAATGTGAAGTGGCAAGAAGAGAGGCTTCATTCAAATTGATTAAAAATGAACTCCTGATCTATTTGAACTTAGAATTAGGATGTTTGCGAGTCCTACATTCCTGTTAAAAACAATAAAAAATGTTATGTACAGACGCCAGCACATCAAGTTACTACAATCTGTCAGATTTCTTTAATAGATTTTCAACTTCATCACTAAAGCATAAGGTTCAAGGTTGATTGCGAAAATTTGACAGTTTCGTGTAGGTTGATGTGCTGGCGTCCGTACGTACCGCAAAAAGTGCTAAGAATACATTTTAATAAATTGGATAAATGGTACTCTTTTGTATTTATGTATAAATCTGTACTCTTTATTTACCCCCTCTGAAATCAGAAGGCCAATTCTCGTAATTTAAAACGTTCAAAATCTAGTCGCAGTCTCATCTCGGCGACAAGCAAATGTCAAAAACTTGTCAAAATGTAGGGAAATTAGAGGTATTTTTTGACAGATTGAGACTGAGATCAGACTGTGAATGTTGTTAAAATTAGTAGAATTGCCCCTCAGATATATTCTACTTCTTCTACAAAAAGTTGGCAACCCTACTTAACACTACGTCGCGTGTCGTCGCGCAAGAAACAATTCCGCACTTCGTCGCGTTTCGTCACACGCTTAAGGCAACAAGGCCGTTTTTTGTTACACGACCGACGACGGTACGCGACGCGTCTTCCGTCAGATGTGCGACCACCCTAAGAGTCGCCATGTTCAGACAATTGTCTAGCAAGATAACCACGATCCGTAGACCTAGCTGCATTTGGCATGCAACATGTTCCAGTGCGTGCTGCATATGAACAGTTAACGGACAAAAGCTGATTTTCTAATGATCTGATGGGATGGCTGATCGTCTGTTTCATCTAAGGGTCAGCGCAGTCAGAACTGCAACTGCTTGAGCAAAATCCGCCGCGTAGTCCTGGAGCCGGCGGCGAGGACTCGCGCTCGCTGGCTTGAGCAGTCTCGCAGACGCTCGCCTGAGCTATATTGAACGATTTGAACGACTCTACAACTACCGGCTTCCCTTCGGAACAACAACTATGTACGGACGCCAGCACATCAACCTACCACAATCTGTCAGATTTCTTTAATAGATTTTCAACTTTATCGCTAAAGCTTAAGGTTCAAAATTGATTGGGAAAATCTGACAGTTAGGTGTAGCTTGATGTGCTGGCGTCTGTACATATTTAGTGTTACTTTTGACAAATAACATACTACACAACTCACAACTTAATACAACACATGACAGGTAGATATATCATTCATCATGAGTGTGGGCGATACAAATAAGAGATGGACCTCGATGATAGTTTGTTAGAAGTTTATTATTGAAAATTACAATTACATATATGTGTCGCGACAAGTATGGCGGTGCGCGCTAATCGTGATTTGAAGTGAAGTTCGTCCGGTTCGTCCGCGTGAAGCCTGTCGCGATAGGCGTTGACATTGGATGCGTTCAGGCGTAGACAATGAGATTAAAAACATTACAAAAACCTGACCACATTTTTTGTCATATCAAAGAAATCCGTTAACAACAGTGCCAAAAATAAGCCGCACCGTTTGTGTTTCAGAATACGGTACTAAATTCGTACAGTGCGTGCCACGTAAGAAGAGACTTGACCGCGCCTCCCCCGCTCTTTCCGCCGCCCCTATGACGTCCGGTCCCGTCCCGCACTCAGACCTCATACCGCTAAAGATACCTAAAATCGTGTTCTGCGCATGTCAGACCACGTGGTGTGTCAAGTCTCTTCTTCGTGGCACGCACTGTATGTATGAACATACGTGACTTCGCGGATTTAGGTTAGTGTTTTTTAATTAAATATTCACTAGAAATAATATGAGTTGAAAAAAATCGTTTTTGTTTATTCGTTGTGAGATATCGATACTCTTCACGTCTGCGGAGTTTCATGAGGGCACCGACCAAACGCCAACTGCTTACTAGCGGCCTCGTCGTTTGTTTGGTTACCTATTTCTTTTATTTTAGAATGAAAATGAAGAAAATAAGCACGTAAAGTTGTGCTCCACAAGATTATACGTTAATGGTATTATAAACGATAGTTTTACATTGTTTAGTTTTATTATAATCACTAAAACGGATAATAGTGGCCACTATTATCTGTTTTAGTGATTATAATAAAACTGCGGTGGCTACGGCGGCGGTCGGCTTAGCCTTATTGATTGCAACTAGACAATAGTTATACTTTAAAGTATGTACTAATTCCATGGCAAAAAATATTGTACAAAACATAACTTTGTGTCACTGTCAACAGTGTCACCGGTCCTGTCAAATATGTCCGAATCACACGGCAGACAGCAGTCACAGATTCGAAATTCCGAGTATTTTTGGTGAAAATCAATTCAATGATTTACCTTTAGTGATTGTTGATTCCGTAATTATTTAGTGTTCTTCTGGTGTTAAAATAGTTTAAGTGTGAAAGGAGCCATAGTAAATATGGCTAGATTGGGAAAAACAGCGCAGGAATTTATTCAGGACTCATTTTCACCCATAATCGCAGTTCTGTGCAGTCCAAAAGTAGAAAATGTCGTGTCTAAGAATAATTTGTCTTTTACTGAAATGTTACTACCCTTCACAACATTGGATTGGGAAGGTATGCCTAATGTTTCTTGTTTTATTGTAGTTCTATTGGGGGTGTTGTTCTTATGCTGAGTGTTCGTACAGTTCACAGGCTGATAAAAATATTTTGCTTTTTAACTATTCTTTGATGTCATCTTGGGGAATTGAACCCGCCTCTTAGATGACTACCTGCCCAGGAATTGTTTACTGTTTTTATTATGGATGAAATCCTTCTTAAAATCAACCATTGGCCATAGTGTAGTTAGTTGGCCTTAAATTATTATTTTATTATATGCCATAGGTATATTTAAAAATTACAAGCCTGCTTCATTTTGTGATATTTCAAAATTACAAGCCTGCTTCAATACCTTGTGATCAAGCTTTTCAGCAAAATTAAATTATGCCTTTTTTATCTTTGGTGATGGCACTTTGGCTCACATACAGGAGAAGCTGTATTCCAAGTTGCAGGTGGCCTAAAGACTAACAAAACCAAAAACAGTAACTCTGCCATTAAAGTAAGGTCTTCAGCATTTCATAGGTAACTGTTGAGTAGATGCAGCTGGGGCAAGTGGCTAGGTGATGATCTAAAACCTTATCAAAATAAATATATAATCATAGGTGTGCTTATATATAGTTTCAACAAAGTTCATTAATTTATTGTTTTTTTTTTAATTTCAGGTCAATTTCGAGACTCAAGTGGAAACATATGTTCTATTAAGAATTGGAAGTTAATTATAAGAGATGTAAATTGGAAGCCATTACAACCTACAGAAGCAAGAAGACAATTAAACAATGCTGTATTACACAATTATCATGACAAAACTGTATCTCTAGAAATAGGTAGATAGTCATTGTGCCAGATGTTTTTTTTTTCATCCAATACTTAATGAGTTTAATGTTAGTATGGTACATATATAACTCTTAATCATTGTTTGCAGATGGCCGAAAATTTGATGTTCCTCAATCAACATATTGGTTTGATGCCTGGAGGGAGACTTACTTAGAAGTCCAGTTTCCCTCAGATCATGAATTTACAAAACATTTTCTATCTTGTATTATAGTAGGCACAACATTGGATGAGAATGTGATAGATAGTTTCAACAATTTAAATCAACAGTATGCTCTGTTACAAAATGTTGCTCCACCTAAACTACCTAAGTGGTTCAACAGTGGTGTATTGAAGTCTTATCTTCTTCTTCATGATGTTTCTGCAGTCCCTAAAGAAAAGTAAGTCTATTGTTATTACTATAAACTACTTTTGAATTTGTTGAAAAGTAATATTAATTTGTACAATTTCTTACAGAGCAGATGCAACATTTGAAACACTGAAACAGACCTTTGGAGCAAACAACTGCTTTATGCTATCAATAAACTCAAAAAGTACCTTGGATCAAAATGTATCAACAGATTTGTGGGCTCAGTTTGTTAAACGATCATCACAAGCAATTGTAATTGTTTTTATCCTCATATTTATGGTTTTTATTTGGAGTAGCTAGTAACAAAAGTTCTATTTTTCCAGAATGAAATGTCTTCTTCACTGACTAACCTACCCACCACACCAGCTGAACCTCAACCAACATTTCCACCGGGTGCAGCAAATAATATGTCAGGTTAATATCCATGCACTGTGTTATAACTAACAATATCAACATAAATAGCACATGTGAGAGTACTATGTACTATAAAGGAGTGACCTTACTTATCGAGGCGGAATTAGCTTGAGCCGGTCAGTAAGAACAGACTTAATTCGTATTGTTTCGGTTCGGATGACGCGACACGATATCTCGTCGAACTATTTGCTTGTATTGCATGGACATAAACCTCTTACTTGGCAGCTAACTAACTTAACTCAATACAGTGTTTATGTTCTTTCTCTAGAATTAGCTTACTGACAGGTCATATAAGTTCATATAATTGTTTTTTTTTTAGACTTAGTCAATTCAGTTCCCGAGATGTGCAAAATAAAAAAATAAATAATAATAATTTTTGAAATGAGTGACATAATCTATTCATTTCAATGTTTTCTAAGGAGTTGATTGCAATATGTGGTTAGCTAACAACCTCTATGATTGATCATATTATTCTGGCCTGAGCAACCAGCAGCAAGTTCGTCATGCTCCCTTGGATGCAGGGACTTGAAAACAAAATTAATTTCGTTCTGTTACCACTAATATTATTGTCTAACGTTCCAAAATTGTAACAATACTAAAACTTAAAATATCAATAACATTACAAAAAATAATGTTATAGAATATAATTTTCGTAGAACAATATTATAAGTAACGTTATAAGTATCAGTAACATTAAGCTTATCCTCTTGTAATAATGTTACAGGTGAAACGTTACTGATTCATTTGTAACGTTATTCTTCATACTTTTCGTCATCTTTTATGTCATGAAGCTGGCAAAGTTGAGTATCAAAATGAATAACGTTATTATATCGTTATAATAATAACGATATATTGATGATATTGTTATTGAACAGTTTAAGATTTTGTTCAGTTTTACTGAGAAACGGAACGAAATCTTAAACTGTTCTTTGTAGCCAAGGAATTAATTTTGTTACGATCCTGGTGGAACGGTACAAATTATCGGTACTGGAACTACGCCTAACGTTATTTTGAGTAACGTTTCAAGTCCCTGCTTAGATGTTACTGCTTGCGGTAGCATCGGGAGTCAGGGTGCCTCCTTCCCTCAAATATGGCGAGGGGGCTAATGGCTGATCTTTGCGTTATGCTCTTGAACGGGTGCTGGTTGTAGTGTTGGGTAGGACACGACTTGAAAAAGAGTTTGTAAGAGTAGCCTCTTTTTCAAACTGAGCCGGTACAATGTCCTACTTCAAATGAGGTGAGGCGTTCGGGCTCGGCGGTAGATTTGAGGAGGTGAGGCGTTCTGAGCTCGGTGGTACAATTGAGGAGAATATTACAAACATGTTATTTTGTCATTTTGATGCATAATTTGTCATTTTAATACATATTAAACAAAGAAGTTTCTGTAGGTATAAAAAAATAACATTTCTTTTTTTCAAAAATGTAATAAAATATAAAAACAAAGAAAAGTACAGAAAAATATTAAAGATTGGAATTTAAAAATAATATCATGGCGACTTTGTTGCCACTAAGCCTGTTCCTTGAAGGAACAGGCTTAGTGTGTGTTGTAGTTACATGAATATTTGTACTCCGCCCCTAAAACGACCCACTGACACTGACTAACTAAGTTATGGTTATTTTATAATAATTTTGTTGAATAGAATATCACAAACGATATTGTTTCAACTGTAACAAAACTTTTGAACTGGCCTGTTCACGTTCCAGGCGCATAAACTTAGTACAATATAAATAGCTTCGCGTCATATTGTCATCTCATTCCGGTACATACAAATGACATGAAAGAGTAGACCTAGGCAAGTGAGTGGAGGCTCGACGCGTTCTCTCTCACTCATTTGTATGTACTGATACTGTGCTCCGTCTCGTTTGCGACTATCGCGACAACTGCCGCGTGCTGCGACAGAAAATGTGAAGTAGTACATTTTGAAACGCTGTACCGCTCTTACATTTTAACGTCATGTCACAGTATAAAGACATACAGTATTGTATCTCGGCCGTAACCTTGATGTAAATGCCTACAGCCGCGCGGTACGTAAACATGCGATAGGGCTGCCCGCCTCCAGTATTTTAATTACATTTGCCTACTTGGTGTTTCCATTTAGTTTTGTTATTGTATTTTACTGTGTGTACATAAATAATAAAATAAATAAATAAATATACCTACTTCTTTTTATATAAACAAATAAAATACTTTGTGAATTGAATAGGAAGTGTTTAATAGAAATGCGTGTTGTTTTGATCGCCGCCGCACGACTCCAGCTAGTGAGCAGCGCGCTGTTGCTATTCAAATTTCGAACTAATCGCCGCGCGGCGCCAGTCAGTAGGCAGCGCTAGCGCGCTGTTAAAATGGCGGGAAAGCAAGTGTGCATTCACAGATTGATTTTATTTCAAATAAAAAAAAACAGTTTATTCGGTAATTTAAAAACTTGGCTGCATGCTCTAGTGTCTTTGCCAACATTTTCACGCAGCCACGGCGGAAAATAATGCTCGCGCCATTTTTCTCAAATTTTCTTTTCTTTGTACTTGTATTGTGAAATGTTTTTTTTTTCTGTTTCCTCGCAAATGTGTTAAAAAACGTCGTACGATATACGTGCGTATTGGTTATAACATGCTCGGCTCAATTACGCCTCGCATGTTATAATATCGTAATGTACTATTACAGAATAAATTATAATCATTAAAGTCATCAACACAACTCTAAGACCATGTAAGTCCAAAGAATGATGATTTCATGAAACAGTTATTCTTATTACAGTAACAGTTATTCAATAAAAATAATTAATTTTATTCATAAAAGTATGCAATCATTTCATTAATGTTTTGTTATGATGTTGTCACGTTAAACTATCGTCCGTAAATCGAATTTACAGACAACCAATTTTTTTCTAGTATTATTCATACACACAGTACAATAAACAACTATTATTAATAATAAAAACCACGTCTTTACTTTGAATTATACAAACTAACAAAACACACATGCCCCGAGGTTTTAACACAAGCGTACCTACCGTATAATGATTCATGAACCGCCTATAACTACCTATTTCACTCGTGTCTATCACTTTCCTTTACTTTAATCACTTTATTTATTAATCCAGACATCTTTTTTTCCGGAGGTAATAGGAAATACTTATCCATTAAAAAGACACACATTATGTACCTACCCACTAGTAAGTAAAATAGTCTTACCTTTCCGAGTTTCCAGGTAATGTAAAAAAAGCTATCTCTGGATGCGTTATTGACGAATTCATGCAACCAAAAACAGCACAATATCGCCTACTCGTCATATTAAATATGTACTTGAACTTATTTTTAGTGAAAAAATCGCGCGGTTATTGTTATAAAAAACAACACACCGTCCGTTCGTCACTGTTGCACAGTCGCGACTCCGAGCCGCCTGAGCGCACACGGTGATCGAAGCGCGTAGGTATAGCCCGCGTTTCGTCCGTTTGTATGAAGACGACCTACTGTATATATTATTACCGTGGTCATGTCCAGGACAAATGTACTGCCTCTTGTATGTCCTACCCAACACTAGCTGGTTGTGGTGACTGGTTGTCTTACTGACCATGGTTTTATTGTTGTTATTAGTAAGTAATAACTTGTTTATTTATTTAACTTCGATGGTCCTAGTTTATCAGTTGTGACTTCAAGTGACAGCTATGTTAACAGAACCCAGCATTGGCCATTGCATAAATATTTAAGCTGTCACACCCTTTATACCTGGAGGCTTTTATTTAGATAGTAAGTTTTTGTTTACATTTTTAATTATGATTTTTTTTTGCTTGAGTATGTTATAGATTTTATTGTATTTGATGGTATATTGGCGTGGCTAGCTGACATATGGCAAATAATTTAATGTTCTGTGTCCTGTAATGTTAATAACTTTGCATACCTAGTATTGTATACAATCAAGTATTTTCTAACTAAACAGACAGCTGTGCTGCTGGGGAGTTTATTGTGCCACTTCTCCCCAGCGAAAGCACTAGGAAGTAGTGAAGGGCGGGCGTTTTGGGGGACTGTCTTTTTTAATTTTGACGTTCGAAAAGTGCTGATTCTCAGCCTGGTTTCAATAAATGGCTTTTGATTTGATTTGCTCTGGACAGAGAGAGTTGTAAAGAGAGTAGGGAGGCCTTTGCCGAGCAGTGGGACATTAATGTATTTAAAAAAAAACCATATTACTGACCGGCTCAAGCCGATTCCGCCGATATCGATTCATGCATGATGTAGCTCAGATTTTGTAACATAATAGTTTGATTTTAAGAGTGTCCATGGCGTTTCTTGCCTGATCTACTCCATAGGACCTACCCTTTGCAATGTGCAGCTTCAATTTTCTGACGGAACAACTCCTTGACAATTCAAGTATCTGTCAATGGTTTATTTGAAATAAATGCTTGAACCCTTGGGTCATATCCATTATTTTATTTTGCATTATTCTTTTAATTTAATTACAGATGAGAACACAGTTATTTCTACAACTAACTCAGAAACTGCTCATCCACTAACAGCTACTGAAACAGATGTTTATGATAATGCAAATAGTTTACAGGTAATACAATTACAAACACATTATTTTAAAAGATTAATGCATAATAATGTTGAATAAATAAAATAATTTTCAGACTCATTCATTCTCGGGAAGTTCCGAAAGCATGAATGTAGCTAGCAAAGGCCTAGATTGTTCTACAGAAGTTCATGGGACGGCTCTGAATGCAAGTGATATTGAAGGTATCAAGAATTTTTTGCAAGAGTATGCCTCTAAGGCATTGTTACCCTACATGGAGAAACAAATATCACAGTTATCCGAAGTTGTGAGTTGTACATTTTTATATAGTGGATGCTATTTCATATATTACAACTATTGTCACAAATTAACTTTATTGTAAGAATTAAAATACAAATAATACCCATTCTGCTTTTAAAATCGCAAAGAAAATCAAAAGAGTAGTAATTCAGCTAAGTGCATAAGGTTTCTGTTTTGATTTTTTTGTATTCTACATGGAACATTTCACACTTATAAAAAATATAACAATATTCAAATAAAAAAATTACAGGTTGCAAATAGAAAGGGTGTGAGTAGATCGTTACTATCAGCCACAAAACGGTGGTTTGGCACTGGAAAGGCCGGCAATACAACAGGCAACAGCGCTGTCATGTATGTGTTCATTAAATTAAAACCACAAGCAGCACTTTACACACATAATACATATACCTAATATTTAATTAATTTCAGATATACTACAGACTGTCCTGAGTTACAATTACGTCGGTTAGGCGACCTCTGGTTTATGTGTCGGCAATGGCAGCGTGCATTCGATGCATATCATACCGCGAAGAGAGAGTTTTACGCCGACAGTGCTTGGCTCTGCTACGCAGGCGCGCTTGAAATGGCGGCAATAAGTGCGTTCATGGCTGGAGACTCTAATCGGAAAACTCACGGCTACATGGAAGAGAGCATTGTAACTTATCTGAACACCTGTAGGTTAGTAGGTAGTGTTCTTCTGTATTTTCTTAAATTCATCTCTGTACATATGGTCTGTTCCGAAAGTATCTGATGAATATGTACACAAATGGATCAGAAAACGTACCTGTGGATGCCAATTTGTGTCAATAACAAATTGAGTGCTTTGACTTGATTATTTGAATAACTAAACCATTATATTACAGGATGGTTCAGTATGCTGTAAGAGCCACTTTATTGTCAGTGCTTTGCTTAAGTGGCTCAGGTTTGCATGGTGAGGCAGCTAAACAACTGATCCGTATGACGTCAGAGGACAGCGACTTGCGTAGTGCTATGCTACTTGAACAAGCGGCGCTATGTTTCTTATCTGGCCCCGCATCTAAAGGCATGTGCAGAAAATACGCATTCCACATGGTACTGGCGGGCCACAGATTCTCAAAAGCAGGCCAAAAGAAACATGCATACAGATGTTACAAACAGGCTTACCAGGTGATTTTTTTTTTTGTATTTTATGTATACGTATTAGAACGAGTAAGAGTATGTAAGCACGTTAAGTCGTTGGTCCTGCACCTGATCCCTCTCCGGTCGTGTCGAATTGCCGTCCAATCGGACTGTGAGGGAAGAGGGAGTGCACCTGTGTCTGCGCGCACATTTGTGCACTATGATATCTCCCGCGCCAAAGGCTAGTCTCCGTTGAGATTGGCCGCCGCCGCCGCCGTGGCAGAAATACGGTCTGGAGGACTTTATTTATTGAGAGCGAGTGAAGTAAATAATAATCCTACCAAAAACATAAAAAAAATACAAATATCTGAATTAGGTTGCCCTTAAAAAGTTTTACAATTTATTAATGACAAAATGTCGTACAAGGTAATTTAACAACAATCTGACAAACAACTTCCAAACATTTAGCGAGCCATCTAAATATTTTTTGGACTTTCATGGCCCGTTGGATAGCTGGTTAAATGAGAATGTTTTTATTAAAATCTGTAATCTGTGTTTAATGTCATAATAAAATCTTGAGATTAATGGCATTCTTTCACTTTAGGCACTTACTAAGCCTACGCCATCTGTATCTTTTAAAACCGTAGTGTGATGTACAGACAGCGTCAGTATGTGCTAACCCCTCAAGTTTTAAAATGTTACACATTAAATTCCTTACAAATAATCTAAAGAATACTTCAAAAAGAACCCATTGTTTCGACTCAGATTCGAACCATCGCATCACCGAACGTCGTCATACTCATACCGGCAGTTTGACGAACTAGCCAGCGAGCCCATATGAATTGCGTTGAAATTGTTATCTACTATGGTCTGAGTCATTTTATCTTTAGGTGGGATGTCTAATCGATAGATGTTATAATTTGAGGGTATCCATTAATTATTTTACTTACATACGTTGTCTTTATAAAATTAATCCATACCCTCAAGTTATAACTATAACGTTTGATGTATACGTTCACTTAAAACGGCGAAGAGTAAACGACTATGATTTATTCATTAATTTTTAAAATGATTTATGATTTTATGAGAACTAAAATAGTTGTTCTGTGTGAACAAAATGTGAGCATAAAAGGATTTGCGAGACAGCTTGGCATAGCAGTAAGTTCATTATAATATTAATTGTGTTCTCCGATTTTTTTCTTGTTGAGCTATTTGCGGTATCTTGTGTGTGGTATTTAATAACTTATTTAAAACCATTTTTTTCTATACAGAGACAAACGGTGCGCTTATGGGTGCGCAGATTTCAAGAAACCGGTGATGCTAAGACAATGACCATGGGTCGGAGAACTACTGGGATCTATACGGACCAATCTGAACATCATCTGGATATTGTTAAGGTTCACACTAACCCGCCGTTTACATCCACTCGTTACAGTTCGCAACGGCATGGAATATCTCTCTGTCCACGGTTCGAAGACATTTACACGCAGCGAACATTCACAGTTATCGACCTGCAAAATATGTCTAACAGAAGAACATCGAAGAGAACGATTGCGATTTGCCCAGAAATAGCAGTTATATTAATTAAGTATGACAACAAAATAAACAACGAAGACATTTAACTCATTTGATTCCACTATTTTACTTTGTATAGCAAAATATTCTAAGTAGATATCATGAGCTAATAAGAGATGTTAATTGATTATCTATTGATAACATGTTTATTCACTTATTATGCTCATGATTGTAATCCTGCCAAACTAACTTCTAGTTCCTAGACAAGTTGCAAACGCTTCAAAACTTGTCTCTTTCGATGTCACTTGTCAGACTGTCAAATGTCAAATTTGTATGCTGAGACGACATGACAGGTCACGTGACATTTCGTTAGGTTATGTCAATCTAAAATATTTCTACCGCTTACTATTTTATCGTTTACCTTAATAGGATGCCACTTGTCTAGGAACCCAATTGTGTCAGTTGGCAAAATAGTATATTATGATAACTGTAAATAAAATTATCAAATCAAAATAAATCTTTGTTGTAAAATAAGATCATAGTTTTGTTAAATAATAGCAATAATAAATATTATTATATGATTATTAAGGTATTTTATTTTTCTTTATTTTTTAATTCTTTATAAATAATTACTAAAACAAAATAGAAAAATATATTAAAATAATAATTATAATGAACAAAAAGCACTTTTCGTGGCTATGATTTGAACTTCCACTCATAGGCACGGCAAGCGGTCTTGAAACCTCTAGTCTATTTAGACGATGAATAAAACGTTCGTAAATGTTAACCCTATTATTGCTTGTCGTTTTCGTAATAATAAAAGTATTAACGTTTTATTGAAAAAAAACAATAATAAAAACAGAATTTTAAAAAATAAATACTATCTTAAACTTATTTATTCACTAAAACAATAAATTAATTAAAATAAAATGTTTTTGCAAAATACAAAAACCAACTTGGGCCTATCACGGATTTGAACGCACATGTGTTTTGGAGGGGTAAGCACTTAATGAAGCGGTGTGTACAAACTACTACAAAGGTACAACGTAGCTAGTACACAGCCCGTTGAAATGTTCACAGAATATGTGTATCTATCGCAGCTATCATGACAATTAATAATCAATTTAATAAATCCAAATTCAAGGGGACCACAAGAACCGCGAAAATTATGCCTAAGGCGCATCCCACCAAACTTTTATAAATTATTTATTTTCTGTAAGTAGGTTTGTACAAACACTTTTACACGTCAATCATATTTTTTTTTAAACTAGATGAGGTCGGCGTTTCCTTTCTGACTATTCTGAGAAGAAAGGCCGAAACAAACTCAGAGGTCACAGTCTCTTTTAAAGTCCAGACAAAATCTTTGTCAGATCACGTGAAGACCATGTAGATTGGTGTCTGAAATGGACTTTTGAGGAAAGAACCACAGTCAGTCAAGTCAGTGCACGCATTTGTCAAAAATCGTGCAGGTCAACTCAGAACTTGAGGAGCTCAACGATTCGACGAACAATACCAAAGAAAGGACATTTGGGTAGGCGGCGTAAATTACTCAAGCTGCCCAGATCATGATTAAAACTAACTATGAGTCCTGGGATAAAAAGTATCCTATGTCTTTTACATAGGATAGTTTTTATCCCGATTGTCCCACGGGAGCGACACTTATGCGGGTGAAACCGCGGGGCGCTGCTAGTATTATAAATGCGAAAATGTGTCTTGTCTGTCTGGTATCTCTTCACGCTTAAACCACTGAACTGATTTAGATGAAATTTAGTATAGAGATAGTTTGAGTCCCGGGAAAAGACATAGGATAGTTTGATCGACACTTATGCGGGTGAAATAGTAAGTTTGAAACATGGCAGGTGTACGAGAGCAGCGGTTGGCGGCTAGCAACAGACCATGTGCAGTTCGCGCTGGGCCGCCTGGCAGGCGCGCTGCGTCTGCCGCGTGACGCTCTACGCTGGCTGCGCGCGCCGCTCGCGCCAGCCGGCCCGCAGCCGCCGCAGCAGCAGGACGCCTTCCTGCGCGAGTACATGCTGGCGCACCAGGTGACACTCACTGCCACACACTAGAAAAACAGCTTGTAATAACGCCCCGTATTCATGGGAAAAATGTTTCGCAACATTTGATGTTACTAGATGTTCTTTCTTATTCATCATCACTGCAATATTCCACGTTGACACTTACTAGCAACATTGTCACCCGTAATACAAAAACATGTTGCCGATACAATTTTGCACAAATTTGTTTCCCAATAAATACGCGGCATAAGTGCAGTAACTGTCTAAATAGTACCTAACTCTAAAGGACTGTTTTACAATGAACGATCCTAGTACCCACCACCCTCTATATAAAAAACATACAGAATTCCCATGAAATTGTCTAGATGTAGTGTAAATTGTAATAGATTTGTCGCTCATCGTCAAGAAGGACACGTAACGTGTAATAATGCGGCGATTATATCAATAGCAATGGGTGGAAAGTAGCGAGGAGCCTCGGGAGCAGCTGGAGGTGCTGCCACTGCCGCTGGTAGTGGAGCGCGACACGAGCGTGCTGTGCGTGGGCCCGGCGCCGCTGGGCTCGCCGCGCCGCCGCGCCGCCTCGTCTCTGTCGCTGGCGGGCGAGGCCGCGAGCGGCGCGGGCGCGGCCGCGGGCGGCGCGGGCACGGCCGCGGGCGCGCCCGGCGCGTGGCGCGCGCTCGAAGAGATGCTCCTGCAGGTGGCGCAGGGCGCGGTGCCCATGATATTCAAGCCCACCGTCGATCTCTACACCGACGCCACCGACTGCGAACCGCTTGTGCCGCAAGGAGGTATTTGCAGCATTTAGGGCCTACAGGCCCTATAGCCTCATGAAAATATTTACTATTTGCATGCGTGACGAAATAATAATTTGTTATTTTTATTAAATATTCATTTTTGTATAACGTTTATATTCGGTCTGCGCAAATATGACCATGTTTTACAATTTCGTGTGAAACTCAAGTGGTTACCAATTTGCCTTCGCCGGAATGCTCATATTCTTTCCCTTTTGTACAATGAGCCCTTCCACTCCTCTCTATCTCAAGAATCTTTTCAAGTTTCTTTGCGACTCCGTCATGAAATTTTTAAAGTCATCGGATAACTTGAAGCTCAAAATGCCTATGCATTCCACAACTTTCTTTGATAAATCCTTTACTGTGGAGGCCGTTCGTTTGTGGAATGCATTGCCAGTTGAAATAAAACGCGCGCAGTCGTTACATCTGAAGGCTAATTCTCGTAATTTAAAACGTTCAAAATCTAGTCGTAGTCTCATCTCAGCGACAAACAAATGCCAAAATCTTGCCAAAAATGTAGGGAAATTAGAGGTATTTTTGACAGATTGAGACTGAGATCAGACTGTGAACGTTCTTAAAATTACGAGAATTGGCCCTCTGTTTAAAAGACTTAATTCGTAAAGGAACACTACTTGTCGTTGTGATCTTGTTGTCGTAACGGCAATCATCTACAGTCTTCATTTATTTTCGTTGCTTATATTTTTAGCCCCTTGCTAATAAACGTTGTATAGCATCTGTATAGTAAAACAACGCTTTGTCTTCTTCTTTCGAAAGTCAAATGACTGACGACTGAAAGAGAAAAATCGATATGTAATTATTCATCTGATTTAATACGTTTATTAGTAAGGGGGTTAGTATTTATGTATGTATTATTTTGGATAAGTATGTATATTTTAGTGTATTGTATACATAATATTTGCACCAACAACAGCCCCATTTTATGTCCAGAAAAATCACTGTCCATTGATCCATTCCAAGGTTGCGGTATATTTTGAAGTGTTTGATGTATTTTTTTTACGTTATGTATTTTTTGGTGTACAGTAAAGTATATATAAATAAATAAATGTAGAGCTTTTATAATATTCGGTTTTAAATTGAATTAATAAAAGATAACCGAAAAATTGTTCATCAATCACATTTATATGTAATGTTGTTTATTCAATTTCAGAACCAATTCAAATTTCGGTCACTTTATGGAATCCCCTGAAGATTTCATTAGTTTTAAAAGATGTGGAACTATTGTGGCGATTTGTACTGGCCGCTGACGATGATGCGCTGGGAGATGAAGAAGTACTGAGCAATGAGCAGGCGGTGTCTGCGGGACAAGCGTTGGAGAGCAACATTATATTTAGTCAGAAAATCAAATCCGTCCTCCTGGAAGGCGATTGCAGAAAAGTATTAATTTTCACCTTGACACCCCTTAGGGTTGGACGACTAAATATTCATGGATTGGCGTACAAGTAAGTATATTTTCTATTATTATTATTCAGTGATCAGTATGCCAGTGGCGTGAGGTCTGTATAGGCAAAAAGACACTGCAGACCCTAGACCTAGTAGATCTAGATCTAGACCAGTTACTAATATTTTCAAGAATATAAAAAATATACTAAGTAAAAAAATATTCACACTCCTAATGTAAATTAATAGCAACGTTCATAATACCGTTCGTACTATTTTTACTACGGCAGGCGTGGCGTTCATAATACTTCGCGGTCATCGTAAAAGGCAGGCAGCCAGCGATTCTGTCTATAATCCATTCATAAATGTACGCATGTAGTGGTACAATTTCGTGTCTGTGCACTGCACACAACGATCCGGTAACTACGCAAAGACTGCCGCAGGATATCCAATCACGGGCAAGATCGTTGATCGTCAATCGGCTCATCTCAAGTATTATCCAATCACGGGCCAGATCGCTGCTGCACGGGTCAATCGTCTTGGTATTGGCTCATCTCAAGTATTATACGACCAAGTTGTATAGGTAGTTAGTTACGTAAAATTTCGATTGACAATGATGCTATTTTATTTGTCAACGTTTTACTTATCAAAATTATGAAGTTATAGTTTTTCTATAGAGTCCATATTGCTTCTTTTCATGTGAAGTGCGCTGTACCTAAAGTGTAAACATAAGTTTATATTTTGATAGTTTTTTGTGATTAATTCATTTTGAAACGTAAATATTTAGGTCGAGTTTTTGCTAATTTCAATCAGTTTATTGAATTGTATTTACAATTACTTTTTGTTTGTTTAATTCAAAATGTTGTTCGATTGTGAGATTTGTGTGGAAAATGTGTGTTTGTTAAAGGTTAAAAATGGTAAATTTTCGCAATTACCGTTTAATGAAAAGGTTCAAATTGTAACTAAAGGGAGATGTGTACCTGAGTTACGAGAATTAACCCAGCAAAGTGGTAATGTAACTCGTAAGTTTCATAGTAATAATTTATGACACATACAACTGGGTGTGCGGGTCTGTACACACAATTAAATTATTTTGTTTGCCTTGCTTATTGTTTAGTAGTTCGAGTACAGTGTGGAATTATTCGGGATATTCAGATTTGCATAATTTCTATTCTGCAGTTTATTGTTACTATCCCAGCAAGCAGCGCATCGACAGAACGTTCATTTTCATCGTTAAAACGTATTCACACGTATTTAAGAAACACACAAGATCAACAACGACTCACACATCTTTCCATGATTTCGCAAACGCAAAACGCAAACCAACTTTTTATGACGATGTTTTAAAATCATAGTTAAAAAAGGATAGGCGCGTAGATTTAATTTATAAATAAGTTGGTTTACTTTATTTTTTTTAACTGTTACCAAACCAGTAGTTTATGTACTTATTAAATATATTTATATAATGCAAATCACATGAAGAGCCTTTTTCTAGGCCACATCGAATATCTTTCAAGTGACGTGTTTTGTAATTTTCACTCACTTGGATTAGATATTTGAGGTGGCCGAAATCTTCTATTTGCATCATTGGAAAATCGTAGTTACAACCTTTTCAACCCCTGGTGAGTTTTATCTTTACTAACTAGTGCAATTGCGAAAGACTTTTTTTTTTGCGAAAAAAAAACTACCTACCCAGGCATAAAACCCTGTGCACGCCACTGCAGTATGCAGTATGTCTTTCTCTAAGTATTTTCAATTTATGCCCGGTTCCACAAACGCCAAGCAGTGCAGCTCAGAGTAAAGCTTGGGTTTCCTAGGAATGCGGTTCCATTACTAATAATGGCCGTCATGAAAATCTGTCATTTTCATATGACAGCCGCATGTGGGGTCACCACTCCTCTAGGAAACGGTAATTTGATGGCTGTCCAAATACGGAGTGTTTTTATTCACACGTGTTTTACATTAAGGTGGCAGTAGTCGATATATTTTTCCATACAAATTTCGGGAGGGTATTACTCCACTGTTTGACATTGTACATCCTAAGTTAAACATGATATCGTTTTTTCTTATTATCAATTGTGTCTGTATGGAAACAGAATAGTAAAATAAAAAGCCATTAAAAAGTTATGAGCCAACAAAGATTCGTTTTATTTGTTGTTTCCTTTTCTTAAGGTGAATGGGTAGTGGTAGACCGCGAAATTCAAATTTTCTTACGTTTTTTGCAATTTGCAGGTCAGTGTCAGATTGTATCTTGATCAAAATATGATTCGCGACAATAACAGGTACATATTTAAGGAATTATAATCATTAGAATCATTAATATATCTTTCTAAGTTAGATTTCTACCACCAACCACCAATCTCTTATGGAAAAGTGTTAGTGGTAGAAATCTAACTTAGAAAGATGGATTATTGATTCTAATGATTATACTTCTCTAAATATGTACCTGCTATTGTCGCGAATCATATTTTGATCAAGATACAACCTGACACTGACCTGCAAATTGCAAAAAACGTAAGAAAATTTGAATTTCGCGGTCTCAACTACCCATTCACCTTAACGTAAATTTGGATGTAAATAAGTAATAAAAGATGTGAAAAATCTTCAAAACAAAGTCGGTAGTAGGTACCGACAAAGCTCAATTATCGAAATGTTCAATAATCTTTACGTTTAATTGATTTATACAGTGGTTTTTGCATAAAACTCGATGTTCCAAAGGACTTCTCGTGTTTTTTTACGCGCGTTTTAGTACGGATCGTTGTATGTGTACGTGCGAACTAGACATTGTGCTTGTAAACTAGCGTCTAACTGCTCATCACTGAGACTATCTCTGAGTCGATGCCTGGTGAGACAGCGTGCTTTTTGGCAGAGAGTTCGGGCTCGCGACTAGTTCCACCTTAATGTCAAATACTTGTGAAAATAAAACGCCCCTCTAGGAAACCGTAGCTTAATTGTGAGGCCGTTCACTGCTTTCTTATGAAAACAAAGCTTTAGGTAATTAATAAATCTGTAAGAGTTGTCTAAACATTACGCATCGGCCTAAACGGTGCAGAGTCTGTGGTTGGTAATTTGTTTTTTGCCCTAGGTAACCGTGCAAAACCTTACATTTCGATGTTAACAAATGTTAGTGAAAACTCAAGGGTAGAGATAAATAGATTGAATACTAAGACAACCTTTGGATGGACTTGATAGAAAAAAAAAACAATATGTATGTAAGCCGTGGTATACCTACTATTTTCATATGTACATATATACAAAACATATCTATTCGAATATTACATGTGTAATATACAGTATGTTAACTAACAGAGGGCGTTCCCGTTAACCCGCAATAGTATAGCATCCATACATGCTAAAAAAAATATTACCATTCGAAAATAAAATGTTTTTATTTTTTTTTATATTAAAATATTCACTAAAAATCGTAAATTGATACGTTAAAGAAACACTCTGTACACGCGTACTTGAAGGACAGCAATGTCGGAATTTATTTAATTAAATAAATTAGAATTAATTAAATAAATAGAGTATCAATTTACGATTTTTAGTGAATATTTTAATATAAAAAAAAATAAAAACATTTTATTTTCGAATGGTAATATTTTTTTTAGCATGTATGGATGCTATACTATTGCGGGTTAACGGGAACGCCCTCTGTTAGTTAACATACTGTATACAGGGAGGCAGGAACATCGACACGCAAACTGAAACCATTAATTCAGCACATGGTTCTAGACATGTAGCATAAAAATTATTCGCCAGTTATAAAAAAATATCTACTGTTTCATAGAATAGTGCAATACCTACGCGGTCTAAAATTATAGTACAGTGTTTTTTTTTTTAATAGCTGCCAGAAAGTTTCAACGCAGTGGGTTCAAGTGGGTTCAGAATCATGTACTGAATCTATGGCAACAGGTTGCGCATCGATGTCCCTGCCACCCTGCACACACTTGATTATAATTAAAAGGCAAAGAACTAATGACGACTGCGAATATAATGACGTTTAAGAATAGAGATAGTGATTCTTAACCATATTTTTAAAAGAAAGTATGTCCACGTCTTACCGACACTGGGAAAGCATTGCATAGCCGTAATGCTTTAAATGTAAAAGATTTATCATAGGAACTGGTGGAAAGAAAGAAAGAAAATACTATAATTATAACTTATTTAGCATAGTCAGATAATAGTCATACATCAGATAAAAATAAAAAGTGAACACAGACCTTAGATATCCATTATGTATGTCATGAAGGAACTTGAAATGTTCTTTAATATGATCGGGGGTTGTAGGATTGAACAGAATACTATAAAGTAAGAGGCAAATATTTTATAGTCACAAAATATTTACCTCTTGCAAATGAGGACCCCAAGAAAGATGTTAGTCAATCCAAACCCCAAGCTTGTAAACCTTCTCACCATTAAATTGTACCTGAGGAAGCTGCGACCAGTTTATCTTAGGGGTCAACCCAGAGCTGCCAATAACAATAACCTGGGTCTTCGACGCATTAATCATCAATCCATGTGCTTCATTCGCAAATTGTAGCCAAATCCCTGTTGACGATGTTAATAGCGTCAGTCAAATCCGTATGCACAGCTTGTGTATTGCAAACCATCAGTATAAAGATGGTAGTTGGAAAGAAGCTAAGAGCCAAGATTACAGTTGTTGGAATCCCAACACTAAATTAGTAACATAGCGAACATCACTAGCGTGTCCGCTTTGGTCGCCACATTTAATTCGGCGCTCTTTCACTTCCTCCCAAGCCGGGTCCGCGATAGGACGTTACACCGGTTCGCCTCGTGCTCCGACCTTCCATATTGATGGTGATTGATTTGGTGAGAATACATCTACCTTTAAGAACTGGCTGTTTTCCTTTTACATCCACACCACAAATCTCTACATGGTCCTTCGAGCCGGATCCGCGATAGGACGTTACACCGGTTCGCCTCGTGCTCCGACCTTCCATATTGATGGTGATTGATTTGGTGAGAATACATCTACTTTCAAGAACTGGCTGTTTCCTTTTACATCCACAACACAATTCTCTACAACAGTGCCAAGCAAGTGGGTGTTTGATAGTTGGCTAGTAGGATAACCTACTTCTGGCTTAACAAACCCGCTGCTACTGGTTGCCAAACCTTTTAGCTACATGTGTAGCGTTTAATGATAACGTTGAGGACAGCTCAAAGTGCACATTCCCCCTTTCCCATAATACAGATTTGATTTTTATAGGCTTATCAATACCGGCGAAGGTGGTACCGAAAACGTAAACAATGTGGTAATATCAGGAAAAGTGAACCTAACCTCAAGTGGCAGGAGCCCCGATAAACGACTACAAATTACTGTCATTCCAGAAGCTCCTTGTTTACAAGTAAGTCATTTTCATAGAAAATTCGTTAAATTCAATGAACTCGAAAGATATCATCAACACTGGGTAGGTCATAGCGATAAACAGTTAAAGAGACTCAGAACTCGCTATTATTTAATCTTTTCAATGCTCCGTCATAAACTTGTACCTACCTATTAATTTTACAATTACAGATGACCTTTTCGGAAACCAGTCCGGATATCATAAGCGGGGAAATGAGAACTGTCGACGTTGAGTTCACAAACGTAGGACCTGTCGATATGAACAACCTCTTTGTTGCTGTCTCCCATCCCGATTGCGTCAACCTCATCACCGGAGACGAAGAGGATGATTTTAAAGTTTTATATGACGAGAAGTATCGTAAACCGCCCGCTTACTCAGGTAATAATATTATGTTGAATCTTAAACATGTCTGAAGTTTTATTATCAGTAAAATCTATTTTACTTGTATTTTTTGGTGTAGAATTTAATAATTATTAAGCTTACGGCGCATGATATATCAAGTTGCGCAACGGCAAATTTATTTGTAAGAGCGATCACGTACCTCGTGCGACCTGCTCCACGACGACTCATGAATCACGCACCGTGGATAGTTGGCTTTATAGTATCAATAATGAAAGATCGTCCTCGACATAAGAGGTTATGTAAAAGACGTGTGTGGCAGACGAGCGGGCGGCGCGCGCGGCGAGCTGGCGCGCGGTGGCGGCGCGGCACGTGCGCGGCGTGCGCGCGCGCCTGGCGCGCGGCGCGGCCGAGCGCGCGCGCCTGCTGCTGCGCCCGCGCGCCGAGCTGCTGCTGCTGGCCTACTACAGCACCGGCCTGCGCGCGCGCCCCTACCGCCTGCTGAGGCACGTTTTCCGCTTCAAAGTCGCTGTGAGTATGAACAACCTTTAAGGATACTATTCGGTGCCCAGTCGGAAACGACTACCGTGTCACGAATCGTCTCAAACTTTCAAGTACGGAGTGGGTGAAACTGTAACCAAACCACTAGCATTTCAAAAGACCTTTAATTTCAAATAGTTTTAAGCCATAGTTTCAATGAAAAACCTGTATTTCCATTTTGTCTCATTTAGAAATATTGTTTCCAGGAGGCTGTCGAGTTGGCTGTGACCCCTCGTCGAAGTCTTCGGCGTATCGATGGGGAAGTCGTCGAAAATATGAGTTTAGCGGTTGAAGTTAAAAATATTTTCGCTGAGAAGGGCGAGGAGCTGCACGTGGAGGTGTTGGAGGCATCACTGTTGAGTCGCCAGTGGAGCCTGACGGGGCTGGTGGCTGCGCGCGGCGCGGCCGACCAGCTCGGCGCGCGCGAGAAGTTACACTTCGTGCTCCGGGCGCGGCGAATACTTGCAGAGCTACCGGAAGGACAAGTTCAATATACGCGCGTCAAAATCAACGAGAACCACCCCGACGCTGTGGCCGATATTAACGTGCCGCCCTATTCTAAATTCGTGGTAGACGGTCAACATTCATTCATTGATGCCCCTGACGCAGCCATGGCACAAGAAATATCTAGTATAAGAACAGGACTTATACAATCCATGTTTGTACTTCGTTGGAAAGTGCATGAAAAACCCAAAGCAAAGGCTGCAGTCGGACAGCATTGTTTATGGCTGGATTGTTTCACAAAAGCTGTATCCCGGGAAAAGGAATATGTGCCTGGAGAAGTGGCACCCATACAACTTGATGAATTTGAAAGCAAATCAGATTTACGTGACTCTAACACTAAAAGTAAAAAAGACAATGTTGTGATATTTAGACTGGAACATTCCAATCACATTAACCATAATTTTAATGAAATGAAGCTTTGCTTGATTCCAATTACTTTAAATATTGTCAACTGTTATGGAGTTCCTGTTAAAGTGTTTATAGACATGTCAAAGCAGAAAAACAGGTAATTGACATTTTATGCTTGTTTTTAATATTTAATAGTGTCATAACTAGAGCTCAAATCCTCAAGAAGAAAGACAAGCAGATTGAACGACACGAGTGAGGCAGACACGTAATAGCAGATAGTGATTTTTTAAGGAAACTCTGCCTCTTCCGTCCATTAAGTACTGACACAATATACAATAACTTGTAATAAAATTTCGTTGTTGTTTCAGAGAGTTGTCTGGAGAGCTTGGTTGGGCCGGAGCACTCAGTTACGGATGCGACGTGGAAGCTAAAGAGCTGGGCGTTAGTGTGAATCTAGACAAGTTTGAGTCCAAGCGGGTACAAGTGCGAGGCGTTTGTGCTGCACCCGGCACTTATCTCGTTGGTTCCGCATTCTTAGTGTCTACTACCGGAGAAGATGCAAATCTTAATGTTTCAAATGTTTCCAACAATACTTCTTTATTGGTAGTTGAGCAAACCGCATAGACATTTATAATATTTAATTAAACTTGAACTTTAAAACCACTAGGCAACAATTGACACGCAACACGTGACGCTTAACATGTTCGACAGCGTTGCAGAACAGCCCGCGACATTGCCAGCAAGCGCGCAATATGACGCGCCGCGTGTTGTTTGTTTCCGTGCAACATGCAGTTGAGTATCAAATGTTGTCGAGTTGAGACGTGACGCGCAGAGATGTCCGTGTGGTGTAACGAACGAGTGCTCATTCGCGTAAAATTCGTAAAAGATCCATCAACCACACAGAGATCACTGAATACATTTTCTTTATTATGTAAGTAATTTCTAACCCACCAACGTGGTTTTTTTTTTCTTTTTGATGCATGTTTCGATAAAATTATAACCACCGCCGCAGAAATCAATACTACTTCCTCTGGCGGCATGTTGTCGACGACTGACCATGCGTATAGACAGACAACGGTGCTAAACAAATGTTCCGCGCTAACTTTCAACATGTTGGGCAACATGTCGCGCGCCAAATGTTGCCTAGTGGATACGAAGCTTTAATCGTATTCAGCCACTTGACAATTCGAAACAAAATAATATTACGATACTAAAACTGTAATGTTGGGGTAGTGAAGGAATTTACGAATAGAAGTAATGATAAAAATAGTTGAATCTGAATTAATCCAAAAAAATGAGTTTGTGTTATTGGAATATTGTAAATCATTATTTACCAGTCTTCTATCCTGATAATACTACAAAATAATGCTAAAACCTTTGTTTAGTTCATCAACTTCTTTTAACCATGAAATCGGTCATTACTCATTTTTTAAGCTATGTTATAAACGAATATGGTGTGTTTTCAAATTTAAGTAATTTAATTTATTTAAAATTAAGCATTACAGTAAATTTATTTTATAAGTAGTTAATTTAATTTCGCTCATTCTTTTTTTACCTTTTTTTGTCCTAAACTGGTATCCCACCAACTGTCAAGTTACTAAATACGATTAAGTATTATAGGTGCTAGTGCTTCTTTAAGTTCTTCAGGTACCTATAATTTTGCAGAAAACTGATTTTGCAAAGATTTCCAAACTGGCCAACATATCGATACCTCTGGCCTCAAAGGGCGTATAGCACGTTTGGCTAAATGTGCTATACGCCCTTTGAGCCCAGAGGTATCGATATTATGACCAATCATTGTCGTGTGTCAGGTTACTTTTACCAGATTTTTTATTATGGCTATAATTAACATGATCTATCACCTTTTTTACTATATTAAGCACGAACAAGCTCATGTATCGAAAAAAAAATTGAAACTAATTTTATTGTGGTGCATGCACGTCACAATTGGTACAACAACACACTTGGGAACACACTTGGGTACAACTTGGGAAGATTACAAAAGAAAGAATGATGGGCATTTTTGTATGGAGCCTGACCTGATGACCAATAGTTCTAATGAGATCCACGAATGACAGCCAGGAGACTACCGACTTAACGTGCTTTCAGAGGCACGGAGAGGTCTTGGTTTGTAAAAATGGCCACCCATCCAGGGACCAACCGCGGCAAGTGCAGCTTAACCTGATCGATCGACCCGTGCGGCTGTGATTACTTAGCCATAAGCCCCCTCAATGTTATGAGTCAATAACTAATATTAATGAGAACTGCAGTGAACATTAGCGTCATAAATTATTACGTTTAATGGTACTTGCAGGTCTGATATCTCTTTAGCCCGGTATTTCACAGCCTTCTGTTCATAATGAAAATTGATACTTATTATATAAACTTTCATTTGATGTTTATGTGGTTTTTATTGGACATACCGGCCAAAACGGCCCATCATTCTTTACATCGTAACTTAGATGGTAGTAGTCCACTACGCATTCAATCTGTAGATTTAGAAAAGCCATAACGTTCTGAACGTTAACCGCTGCAACCGCCATAGGTAGTGGTAAGCGCAACGAAAGTTGTAAATTGTATTTTATTATATACTAGCGACCCGCCCCGGCTTCGCACGGGTGCAATGCTGATACTAAATACACTACAGAAAAACTGTGAACGTTGTATATAAAAACATAGCGGCCCGCTCCGGCTTTTTTATAGGCACGCTCTTGCCGCACCGGGCGGCCGGCCGGTACCGCCGCAAACGCTACGTCCCGCAATTTTTAAATCTGTAATATCTTCGAAAATTTTCACTTAAATCATACGGTGTAAAAGGCCATATAGATCTATATTAAATGAACAATGTATTCAAAGTATTTAAATGGTTAAGGATGAATGCTGTATTGGTTAAAATCGCTTCGAAAATTAGCCATTATTTGTCGTAAAAAGTAAATGACAAAAAAAAGTTATTGTGGGTTATCCATAAGAGATAGACATATACCATCACGGACTTTTCTGTAGACCTTTTCAATGTGTACAATACTTAGTACATTATTTTGATAAAACTCGTAGGGTTCAGCCTGCGTTTGCAATGTAAGCGGAAAAAAATTAATTATTTACGACATCACATTAGAAACCTCAAAAATAACAGTACTTCTCCACTATTTAATGGATGTTATTATACATATAAACTTTCCTCTTGAATCACTCTATCTATTAAAAAAAACCGCATCAAAATCCGTTGCGTAGTTTCAAAGATTTAAGCATACAAAGGGACATAGGGACAGAGAAAGCGACTTTGTTTTATACTATGTAGTGATTACAACCCACTGGGCTCACATTTGTTAGTTTGCTGACAAACTACTCGATCCCAAAGCTATAAAACAATAGCATGATTTATATTCGCAGCCGCTAAGACTGTAAACTTTTATTTTAAACCAACGAGGTTTTGTTTTGGTCCGAACTTCCCATTCAGTTGATCATGATCGCTGACTAAAGTTTCTAAGCATGGGTCCAATTTAAAACAAAAATGTTTGTGGTCTATGCTAATGGAGAGCATAGGTAGGTCTCTATAAATTATACTACATTGTCACGATGATAGCGCCACACGCCACAGACGGCAAAAATATCCGATTTTGTTGAGACCGCGAGCGGTACCCAAATTTTTCTATTTAGTACCTCCATTGAAAATAATTGTACATCTTGGGTTTCGTTAAAAATTGATAAACAATAAGGCTATGTGGCGTATACGCTACGAAAGGCCCATTTTTTTAGGTGGAAATTACAGATGTACAATATACATAATAGAATTGTACCTAAATAAAACCCTACGAATATTATACATATATTAATAGCGTGCATCAAACGCTCACAATATTAAATTGAAAATGGTAATAAATTAATCTACAAATGCAGGACCTGGAAAAAAGGTATTTTTTCTGGGTGCTGCATTTTTGTGGCATATTTGTGTACCTTAATAAATAAACATGTTTGCAAGTCAGATGTCTGTACGTAGTATATTAATGAGGGTTTTCGTGAAAATTTACGACACCAGTTGGCACCACTGTGACAAAAGGTCTTCCAATATAAAATATATGATGACGTTCATCATTCGATTCATTCATTCGTTCATCATTCAGTCATGACTAAAGAAAATATAGGCTCTTTGACAGATGCCTGGACCTGACGTGTCAGTGCTGCCACCTAGCGAACGTCATTTCAGAAAACCCTCATTGCAATAATAGCCTATTAAACATATCGAAATGAAATAATTAAAGAATTTTTAATACATCTTAAAACAAGTATCACAAGGACAATCTACAAAAGTCAAATAAACAGCTTAAACGTTGTCTTTCTGTTCATCATAAATCGTCACATTATTTGTTCAGTCTGCATTGTCATATTTATTTGTATTTTTTTTTAATTTTTAACAAATCCCAAGACGTTCAATTATTTTCAATGGAGGTACTAAATAGAACAATTTAGGTACCATCCCTTCGTGAAATTTCAAATAAACCGGAGATTTTTGCCGTGTGTGGCGTGTGACGCACGATGATAGTACTTATACTTGTAGCAGTTTTTATTATATTAATTAATATACAATTGTATAATATTTTTGTTAACTTCACCTCGAAAATATATTGTTGAAGAGCACGAAGTAAACTGTATATTTACCTCGTGGTATTACCTATGTAATCTTAGGCTTGTAGGTTTAATTTTATTGCTAAGTGTTACGCGTTTATGTTTTAAGTTATGTATGTACAATATTCTTGTTTTTAAATTGCAATAATTATAAAAATGCCATCTAAAACTTATTTTTCTTACCACATCCACAGACACAACTTACTTCTATGTAAGCTATAAGTATATAACGCAATGTGTTCTCCAAATGGAGTATATTTTATTGGTAACAAATGTTAATAACTAAACACAATTTTATTGTTTTTTCCAACGACTGGAACTCTTATAAATCTTTAAAATAACCATGGTAACATATTATTTTTACTGTGAAAAGTATTATTTTCTTATTTTATTATGTGGTAAGTTTCTTTGGATTATACTAATTTATATTAACTCGATATTTTCTCGGGTGGTGTTGATCTTTGATAGAATATAATAAACGTATCATAACTTCAGTATTACAGCTCGTAGTAGAAAGTACATACACAAAACTATAATACAGAAGTATAAGGTTTGATCGATGTTTATTATGCGCCTTCTAGCTTTAATATTAGTTATAAGTTAATACCAATTTTGGTTGAATGATTAGATCTCGGGTTTTCCCTTGCCACTTTTATTTAGTTTAGATGTTAGTTCAGGAGTTGGCGCAGGTTTAAATACGCACCGCGCCGGCCGCCCCGTAATAGCGGCAGGCCAGCGTTAAATGCCTCGAAAAACGGACATCGCTTTTTTATACTTCTAATCGATAGTATACATTGCACTATTTTGAATGCTATAGTGGAACTCCCAGAAACAAATTCAGCTTAGAACCAGAGCTATATCTTTTTTTCAAAATTTTATTCTGGTTATCCATAGTAATCAAAAGAATTATTATAACTTATTATGTATGTATGTTTTTAATGTTTTAATTATAGCACTTATGTGATAAAGCAAAATATCTGCTATATTGGAAAAAAAAATATTTTTCGATGTTATTTAAAGCAAGCTACGTAATCTTTTCTTTAATTTTGAATTTATTTTTTTGCGCAGGGTTTTATAAGGTAGTAGCATAATATAATTATTATTTTCACACACATTATTGTTTAGTGTTATGATAACCTGCCTGTAAAATATCAGATGCTTAACACCATTTTTTGTTGTTAGGGTTTTCACAAATCAAAAATCTGATAGCAAAAACATTTTAATTTTTAAATTCTTAAAGTGAAGTAAGTATTACTCATTAAGAGGGCTATCACAATACTTTCTTGTTTAGAGCGTTTGACTCGAGTTTTGATGTGTGATGATGGGTTAACTAAAGCCACAATAGTAAAAAATACTATAATTATTATAAATAAAATGACTTTTGATTTGTCTTTTTTACTTTCTTTTGACTTTTTTATCCAAACTGTAGAAACAACTTCACAATGCATATATTTCTATAAATAAGTACTTAAATGTCTACCTACCTGCTGAATAAATTACATACAAAAAGTATCACCGCGATTCCTTTCTTAGAAACTGGCAACGCGCAAGTAATGCTTCTGGCATTGGAAGCGTCTATAGGTTGCGGTAACGACACACCATCAAGCGGGCCGCATGCTAGTTTGCCACATTAATGGTATAAGAGAAAATAAGTAAATTTTTATGACCCTATAGTAACTCTATAGATAAACTGCTGTTCTAGGAAACATTCATTGGTACAAATAATATTTCATGAACTATGTATAATAACAGTAATTTAATTTATTTCGAAAACAAAGTAGCAAAGGCTCTTGTTGGTTTGTTCCTGGCATCCGACGCATAGCGGTTTGCATGTGTGTGTAGTGTACCTCATTAGATGCATACGTGCGCATCGGCTGCCGCGCGCCGTCAATATTACATAAAACTGAGCACTTCGATTTTGTAATAGCGCTCAGTATGTATGTACCCATAGGTAATTTAATGGCATAAAATAATATTGTGAATTTAAAAAATTGCTCTTTGTAGGTATACTTTGTAAAGTTTATTTTGTTTCACTTGTATATTTGTTCGTTTAATGTATTGTAATATAAAACCGTTTGGTATAATAGTAGATTTTACAACAAGTGCACAAAACAAACCATTTTTATCCGAGACTTTTAGCAGCCCGAGCCGAAGGCGAGGGCTGATAGTAATGTCGAGGATAGTAATGGTTTTGTGGACGAGTTATAAACTCTGCTTTTCACTTCGATTGCGAGGAAATAAAACAGTAGTATAACATAACATTTCTTTAATTAAAATTCAAAGTAAAATTAGAACAGTTTTGAATACTGAAGGAAATTATTATTTTTTAAATCTTACGACATTGATATTAGGCTGCAGACCTATACAGCCTACTATTAAATTAATTTTGTAATAATAATTTTCTTAAATCAACTAACCTACCGTACTTGAATTAAAATTTTAATATCTATTATATCTTAAAAAACACATAAGGCAAATAAATTAAAGTAAATATTATTGTATAATAACAAATTCTATCTATGAACTTCTTATTGCATTTGGCTGTATGGCTCATTTTCTTTGCCTTAATATAATACATTTATGAGTAGATACGTTAATGCCCTTGTGCACAAAATTCGATTTTGTGCAGCCTATACCCTGCACAAAGAAGCACTTTCAGAGCATGAGAAGTGAAAAAATATTTTTTATAGATTTACATAATTTATATTTTTCTGATGAAGGGGTAAATGGAATTCTATACCAATAGGGAAGGGGTCTGCCCTCGTCAGGTTATAGAAACATCAACAGAAATTATTTATTGTATTTCTTGTGTTCTGAGAGTGACAACCCTATTATTATCAGAGAAGATTTGAATCATCAATCATCATAATATCTGATCTTCGATTTCCTAATAGATTTGCATCAGATTTTTTTACAGTTATTAGTACAGTTCTGAAGAGAATATTATTAATAGTGCTACTGACAAAAGATGTCCAAGGGAAAAAATAAAAAGGAATAAAGATAAAATCAGGCATATTTATTTTTCTATTATAGTGAAATCTTTTCTGTTTCGCCTATATGTATACCTTGCATATAATCTCATTAAACTTCAAAAACAAATGTTCAAATATTTTCATCACATCGTTTATTTATGCGTTTTTCTGGAAATCCAAAAATAATCTAATAAAATTTATAACTCTGTTTTCGCATTCAAAACAGTTCATACTTTTGATTAATAGAATAAAAAGTGATGGCCGTTTTTTGAGGCATTTAACATACTGTGCGATGTAACATGCAGTTGGCCCCATAAGGGACAAATGCCTTAGGGCCTGGCCACAGTCTCTGGCGGTGCGGGGCGCGGTGCGGCCGGAGACGCGGCGGGCGGCGCGATTTGCGATCGTATGCCACAGGAAGGAAAAAAAAAGGAAAGGAAAAAAGGAGGAAATTGTTGTTTTATTTCGGCCCACAATTTTTTTATAACATGCCTATATTTATGATGTGGATGTTTTGACATCCATATTGCTGGTCTACTCAATATTTCACTAATAAATTGTTCCATATCCATTATTTTTATAATACAACGCGCGACAAAAACAAAATGATTTGTTTCGGTCGCGCGATGTCTGAATGCGTCCGTCCACCGATGCCGCCGCGCGCGCCGCTCTGAGCTGTGGCCGCCTCGATACTCGCTAGTACATTTGTTTCACTCGCACCCCGCGCAGCCCGTCGCCGCCGCGTACCGCGCGACTCTCACCGCGCCGCAAGTCGCGCCGCTGTGAGCGTCGCCGGTAGCTGTGGCATACTTCATAGTTTGTCTACCATTTGTTTTCGCCGCTCACCGCTTGCCGCGCCTCCCGCCGCACCGCAATCCGCGCCGCTCTTGGCTGTGGCCAGGGGGTTAGGCCTCTGCCTCGAATTTTGCGGGCAGCGGGGCGGCGGCGGCGGCGGCGCGGCAGCGGGGCGGGCAACGCATACCTGTTCTCCAAACCAGCGGGCAGATCGCGCGGCACTATTAGCGGTGTAGTGTTGTGTTCGTGGTTGTGTTGTCGAGATATTTGTTTTTATTCGCGAACGAAATGTCTGAAAAACGGCGACAACATCTTTTTGATTCAAATTCGTCATAAAAAAAATGTACAACACTATACAATGCAGACGCGCAACGCGGGCGGTCACCGCTTGACTGGAGTGCACGGAGTGCACCGCTCGTTGCCCGCCCCCGCGCCGCTGCCACGCCGCTGTTTTCGAGAACCGGTCCATTTGATTTTAAGCATAAGATCCTGCCGCTCCCGCGCCGCCGCCGCCGCGCGCCGCCGCCCCGCTGCCCGCAAAATTCGAGGCAGAGGCCTTAAGAGCGCGTATACAGAAAGTGGGCAACGTCGCAAACAGCTGTCAAATATTTCCCTGTTTTGATTAATTTGTCAATATTACTCTATGAAAATAAGAAATATGGCTAACTAATGAACCAGAATATTAATAATAAATTGCAATTAAAACACTGAATTTGATGTTGTAACCGTTTTAGGTGTAAAAAAGGCATTTGTAAAGTTTCCAAATACTTTTTTACATCTAAAACTAAATATTCGGTGTTACGATATTAATTATTGCATTTCATAATCAATATTCTAGTTCATTAGTTAGCCATATTTCTTATTTTCATACAGTAATATTGACAAATTAATCTAAACAGCGAAATATTTGACAGCTATTTGCGACGTTGCCCACTTTCTGTATACATATATACGCTCTTAAATAGGCACACGATTTAAGGGACATCGACGGGCAAACTGTTGCCAAAAAAATAGCGTAAAAAATTCTAGAGAATAATAACAAAATCTGCTGTTTCATACAAAAGTGCAAAACAGTTTTTATTAACAACCGATGACAAATTTCAGCTCTGGTGGGTCTAGAATCATGTGCTGAATTCATGGTAATAGTTTGCGCGTCGATGTCGCTTATACCCTGTATCATAGATATAATATGAAAGAAGTAAATATGGTAGTTGAAAATGTATTAGAACCAAATGTCGCTAGGTTGGCCCCACCACCGTTCCACTACTACACATGTAGTTCAGTAAAAGAAATCGCGTAAAAGAAACAAAGTCGCGCACACACTTGTAATTCAAAATCAGAACGCACTACACAATCCATTATAAACCTTAACTCATCAAACAGCGTGCATTTACCATGCACCGTACAACTTACTCACACAAAAACATGTATCGCTATAGTTGTGCTGCGCAAAAGCCATTTATTTTACTTATACCCTAGTGATTGACTAGATCGGAAAGTTATCGATTCGTCCATTCAATATTGTTCTAAAAAAAATTTAGGTCATGAAAATAAATAAAAAACGTTATGTCCAGAACATAATAAATTATCTATAAATCAATATATAAATACCTAGTTAAAAAAACAATAATTGTTTTTTTAACTATTTAAAATAATGTTATTTTTTTTATTTACTTCAATTATTGAAGTAAATAAAAAAATTAACATTATTTTAAATCTTCTCAAGGGTCTTCCAACCGGATTTAAACGTCATCTTTTCAGGTCTTCTATAAACCGGATTAAAACGGTTGACAAATTGAAAAATTAACTATAACAGCAATATATTCGTTGGGCAATCGACATTGTTGTCGATGCCTACGTTAGTGGATCTTCACAACCACATCACTATCTCGCCGCAAGACACAGCGGCTGTATCTACTGTGCGACGCTCCGCAAAAATAATAGCTATTTATTCACCAAGGGGAGTAATCTGTACTTACCCTCGAGTGATATATACTGCTTTATACTACACTTGTGGAGTTGTTGTTAATAAATTGCTATCATTGTCACTGGAATCACTTATTTTAACTTGTGATTTACACCGCCAAACTTTAAACTTTACCAAGAAAATTGTTTCTACAAAATACGTCAACCAACAAAATAAGTCTTTTTTTTTTCTTTAAATTCTAGCGCGTCAAACAGTTTTCGCGCCAAAAGACTTTAAGCCGCGTCCCCACTACAGCCGCACGGCACGCGAGGCCGAGCCGCGCGGCTCTAGTGGGGACGCGGCTTAACGTCTTTTGTGATTTGTTGTGATCAACGACACTCAACAACACTCAACAACACTCAACAACACTCATCAACACTCAACAACACTCAATAACACTCAACAACACTCAACAACACTCAACCACACTCAACAACACTCAACAACACTCAACAACACTCAACATCACTCAACAACACGCAACAACACTCAACAACCCTCAACAACACTCAACAACCCTCAACAACACTCAACAACACTCAACAACACTCAACAGCCCTCAACAACCCTCAACAACACTCAACAATACTCAACAACACTCAACAACCCTCAACAACACTCAACAACACTCAACATCACTCAACAACACTCAACAACCCTCAACAACACTCAACAACACTCAACAACACTCAACAACCCTCAACAACACTCAACAACACTCAACAACACTCAACAACATTCAACAACATTCAACACCACTCAATAACACTCAAAACACTGTATAATGCTTCTGTCTCATTTTCTCCCACGTTAAATCTTATGTCTCCTTTTACTGTCGCTTTTTCATTTCATAAAATTTCAAGTCACAACGATGCTAAAGAAGTTCTCACTTCAAAAACAAAACGCGTTAGTAATGAACGCATTACTGCCCTGATTTTCAGGGCAGTAATGAAATTCCATACAATACAACTGCCTAGATTTTTGAGAAGGTTTAATGAACAGCTTTCAAGCCTTTTAGTGGGGTAGTATTGGTACACTTACTAAGCAAGTGTAGTATAAAGTATCATTTTTACATAGCTTGTCCAGTCACTTAGCGACATATGTACTTAGGTAGTGGTTAGTGTTTTTTTTTTACGCAAAATACGCGCATTGACGTGGAGTTGCGGACACCAGCCCGTATTACCTATTACCTATTAGGTAGTGGTTAAGGAGCAATGTATTTGTTACTATTTAGTACAGTCGCTGCGATATTTGACAATAAAAATAATTTGGACCGCAGTAAAAGCAAGAAATAATAATACCTTTATTTCCCAAAAATACAGATAGAGAACATTTACATAAAACATTTGGATGCTGCAGAAATCGGTTCGCCTGGAAGCCGACCCCAACATAGGTAGTTGGGAAAAGGCTATGGCGGGCAGATCATGAGTAAAATAAATATGCCTGATTTTATCTTTATTCCTTTTTATTTTTTCCCTCGGACATCTTTTGTCAGTAGCACCTAATTATCATAAAATATTCTTCAGAGCGCGACGGTACTAATAACTTACTGTAAAAAAAAATCTGATGCAAATCTATCAGAAATTAGAAGATATATGATGATTCTATGGTTTTAGGGTGTCACTCGCAGAACACAAAAAATACAATAAAAATTTTCTATTGAGACTAACCGGACGAGGGTGGAACCCCTTCCCTATACCATTTACCCCTTCATCAGAAAAATATAAATTATGTAAATATATAGAAAATATTTTGATATCAAAATGTAAATGTAATATTACAATAAAATAAACTTTACAAAGTAGGTATACTTACAAACAGCCACTAAGTGAAATTACGTAGCCTTGCTTTAAATAACATATGTATATTAAATAATTATTTGTTTCTAAAAATTGCAGATATTTGGCTTTTTTTTACGGACGGGAAATCATCAAATGACTTCTTCCCGTGGGTGAACCATATCTATATTGATTAGTGTCCACTTGGGTGGAACGGGAGTGTCAGACTTACTGACTAAAACCCACCCCTTCCTGTTCCTTCCTTAGCCCTTTATGTTCCGGGGCAGTGGTAAGCTTTTCGGACAATCCCGCTGAAGATATTTGAAATTTGATTTTCGCGGGCTACCAATGCAACCACAGAGTATATTTTATAAACGCAACAATACAGAACGTCGCTCAGTATGAACGTAGCGTATCTTTCCTTTATAATATCATTGGGCCGAACAAAATTATGTAAAATATAGGTAATCAAAATAATATGGTTTATGGTGTTATTTTATAAAATAAATGATGTTCAAATCTTATAGCTAAACTGTTTTGTTTCATCATATTTATGTCACTGGATAATTAGGAACACTAAATATTTGCGAAAACCCTAGCATTATCTAGGATTATTGCAAGGATCCGATTTTTCCAATCCATAAATCTTTATTGTATACGATGCACGTTTCTGGCCATCTGGCATATAATATTACATACTATAATTCCATAGGCATACAATCATTAAAAAAAACAAATGTTTTTGTTTTTATTTTGGTACCTATGCCACAGACAAATAAATCGCACAGTGTAAATTAGGCTTATATAAAAAATACATGGCAACATTGGGAATAATGATGCTGGTAGTACTGGTAGGGTAGGTAGTAATTTAGTAAAGTAGTGGATAGGTGGGCGTCCATCTTGAAATTTTACTGGGTTTGAGCCGGTTTAGTTCTAATAAAAGTGTATTTTGTAGCTTGGAGTTCATATTAATCGTTAGTTTTCAAGAAGTTTTATGTATGCCGAAACTATTTATCGTTTAAAATAGGATTAACTACAGTTATGCTTTAGGTATGAACGTCTGCTAAAACATTTAATCGTTTGACGAGTAATGGCGTGCGTTTTTCTCTTTGAAGACACTTTCATATTTTATTTCGAGTCGTCAGATCCTACGAATAGTAACATCTAACGCATGTGATCAATAATTGTGTAAATGTCTTCATTATAGATAAATATGTTTCAATAATTATGTTAGTTGGACAGTAATCGTAGCTGGATGTCGTTTTTAGGTTATACATCACAATACTTTAATTGAATAGTGACTTGTAATCATAACCACCTATGATTCGATTCGTCTGGTCGAATCATTATGCATGAACACATTGCTATTAAGTGGAGTTCTTCACCAACATGAATATATGAAAGTGACGTAGAACATATTTATTCGCAGTATCGTTACTCAAGACATACGCGATTTCCGGAAAGACTATCGCTGATAAAAACTTAAATTGGCGGAGGCATAGCACGATGGCAGTGCCGAGTAGAGCGCGGGTATATGCCGATGTCAACTCACAACGTCCAAGAGAATACTGGGACTATGAAAGCTATGTGGTGGACTGGGGCAACCAAGAAGACTACCAGTTGGTGCGTAAGCTTGGGCGTGGAAAGTACAGTGAAGTATTCGAGGCAATAAATATCACAAATAATGAGAAGTGTGTAGTTAAAATATTGAAGGTGAGTCACATTATTATATATTATTATATGCCTAGAAGTTCTTCATTGTTTACATTGTATGCATAATTTAACGACTATGTCCTACTATGCTTTGACAAAGCATAAAAATCACTGTTTTATATGCCCTAATTACAGAATTTTATTCCAGCCTGTTAAAAAGAAGAAGATAAAAAGAGAAATAAAAATATTAGAAAACTTAAGAGGAGGCACAAATATAATTACTTTACAAGCTGTAGTCAAAGATCCTGTTTCTCGTACTCCAGCACTCATTTTTGAACATGTGAACAATACTGATTTTAAACAGCTGTATCAAACTCTGTCAGATTATGATATAAGGTAAAACTATCTTAATAAATAATATTAAAGTAGTGTTGGAGGACTTGCTCAGATATCAGTGAGTCTCAACATAATTAAATAATGCTATCAGTTATACATTTAATTGTACAATCAATGTTTACTTCATTACAGATATTATTTGTATGAACTGCTGAAGGCATTAGATTATTGCCACAGTATGGGCATTATGCATAGAGATGTGAAGCCCCATAATGTGATGATTGATCATGACCACAGAAAGTTGCGTCTCATTGATTGGGGGTTAGCCGAGTTCTACCACCCTGGGCAAGACTATAATGTTCGTGTTGCTTCTAGATATTTTAAGGTATGTAACTTAATAATGATCTTGTTTTAGCTAAAATGATTTCCCTGCATAAATGTGCTTTTAAAATATACTTGTTAATCTGTTGTGAAGTAAAAATAAAATTAATATTATAGTTAACATAATTTAAACTTGTTTTAGGGTCCAGAGCTCTTGGTGGATTATCAAATGTATGATTATTCTTTGGACATGTGGTCATTAGGATGCATGTTAGCATCAATGATCTTCCGCAAAGAGCCATTTTTTCATGGCCATGACAATTATGATCAACTTGTGCGTATTGCTAAAGTGCTGGGCACTGAAGAGCTATTTGAATATTTGGATAAATATCATATAGAATTGGATCCTCGTTTTAATGATATACTTGGCAGGTATGTTAGCTGGTTATTATATTGAAGGAATTTAAAAAGGATGGAGTTTATACATGTTCTTATTGTATATTTTTTTAAAGGCATTCTCGTAAGCGATGGGAGCGGTTTGTGCACTCTGAAAATCAACACTTGGTGTCTCCTGAAGCATTAGATTTCCTAGATCGTCTTCTACGTTATGATCACTATGAGAGATATACTGCTCGTGAGGCAATGGAGCATCCGTACTTCTGTAAGTAAAACTTGATGGTTTTGATGAACTATACACATACAAAGTTAGAAACAATAAGTACAACAACAATAGAGTACAATAAGAATACTTATTAAAAAAAAAGTACTAAGTTTTTTGTTTTTTTATTAACTCAAGCTTATAATTGTTTATGTTATTGCAATTAATGATTTTTCTTAAATCATAAAACCACTTGTAGAAAAAATTTGCTTTAGGTAATTGTTCCTATGATGGGAGGAATTAACAGGTAATACGGGCTGGTGTCCGCAACTCCACGTCAATGCGCGTATTTTGCGTACGGAAAAATATGGGAGGAATTATCCATAATTTTACTAAGATAGCATGTGGCAATGTTGTTTTTTCATGAAGGTCTGTGACTGGTTTGCGTACTGTGGAGAAACAAATGACCTATTTCATTATTGTAGACGCTGCTATAGTGGCACACTGTACCGTATATACTTTGGAGTTATTATTTTATTGACCCTATATTATGCACGTCCAGAGTGAGGGCCTTGCTAGAGTGCTAAGCCGAGCACGACTATCGCACTAATTCGCCGCGTGCATCTACAATGAAGTGACTAAGACGGAGACTGCAGCCCGGGGTCTAGAAAAAAGCAATGAGTGTGTGATAGTTTTACACATCTATCTGTTCCTTCCAGCCACAGTGACAGATCTTGCTAACAATCGTAAATAAAACACTCCCAACTAAACCCTCTATTGCCTGCTACAACAACTCGCGTTGTATTCCTGCAGTCGCTCCTGCCACCGCATGGTCACGTTACGTTGCAGAAGGCCTAAATTCTATTATTTGGAAGGTGTGACAAGTACCATTCGAACTTCAGACCAGTGTCTGAAGTTCTAAATCACTAACTGCTAAGTTATTAAGTACCTTTTTCTTTCATGCGACCTCTGTCTTACCTGAAGTTGTTTAGTGTATAATAAGACCACATTGCTCCAGATACTAAAAATTATTTTTACATCTACTACATTATTAGTAATCACATAATAATCAAAATCGAAAGTACAGTGTGTCTGCAGGCACTCATTCTGCTATTTCGATTTTTATGACATTCGCAATCATGTGTAAATTCCTTTGTATATGGGTACGGAGTGTCTGTACAATCACACAATGTGGGAACCCACCTTTATTACATGCTAAGTCATACGGCTGGATGTTGATAAATAGAAAAAGTTATATTTTAACACTGGGATTTATTTGATCCTTGTGAGCTATAATACTTTTTATGGGAGGGAGTGAACTACCAATGACCATTTAAGATATGCCACCAAACAATTACAGCTTCCGTCAACAATGAAAAAGCATTTATTTTAATAATTTGTTACAGATCCGATTGTGAAGGAGCAGGGGCGAATGGTTTCTTCCAATTCTCCAACTCCCAATGCATTGCAAGGACCAATAAGTACTACAGAATAATTGTTACAAAGAGGTGTTAAATGCTCTTTATAATGTATTGATATGATATACTTGTACAAGATTCCAAGAGAAAAACACTGTAAAAATAACACCAAAAAGAGGCCACTGATGGTGTAAATACATACACAGGGACAGTGAAGGACTCCAATTCTGTTTAACAAACACTGATAATATAATTCCAATGCTTGATATAAATGGAATAATTTGGAAAGACAATATAATTTAGTGTTTAATATTAGTAAATCTGGTTTATTCATTGTTTTAAAAGTGTTTTTATCTCTGGTATAAACTGCTGTCATACATTTGTGAAAGTGCTCGTGTACTCAAGCTGAGTAGATATCTTGTGGTGGGGAGGGGTTCAAATTGTCAAAGTAAATTCTGAAACATCCATTTTTATATGAAATTCGATAATAATTAATTATTGAGATAAAGGAAAATGCATCGAGTTTCATTGCACTTGATCTTTTGCATTTATTAACCTATGGTATTGATATTGTAATTACTTGTAAAATATATTGGTAACACCTGCATACCATTTGCAAATACTGGTTAGCAGCTTTTCGTTGGTACTCTACTTATTAAAATTTTGTATTTATGTAATAGAAGTAAAATGTAGATATGTGTGATATAAATACAAAATTTTAAGATGATTAATTAATCGTTTTCTTTTATTACGTATTTTATAAAAGAAACCAGCTACTTCTAACATTATTAGATATTGTCGGATTTAAACATTGTTTTCTATTAGTATATTTTTAATAAGTTACGTTAGCTGTCCTCATAAATATTATACATAGCTAAAATCAAATCCTATCTTCAATTGGAAGGTGAGCCTCATGGAGTATAATTTATTTTTAGTGTGATAACTTCAAGTTGTTGCATAAAATTTTCTGAATAAACAATACTAACTTTGCCTGGAAATGTTTTGGATTATTTACGTTCGAAGATCAAAAACTTCGCATCCTTATAATATTGATTGTTTGATAATTATGTTGGTGTTAAAATTAGTTTTGCAAAAGGGCGGATTCTTAATAAATGGTTGACATAGATACGTTTTCATTCCACAGCACAAAGTTTAACCTTTTTTTGGTATCAATCATTACCGGTTGTGAGTTACGTTATGAGGCTATTACAGGCATAAGCAAGCCTTATCAAAGAGTAATCATAAGGAGTGAAAAGGTGACAGACCAGGCATCATTTATAATACAGGGTGGCAGGGACATCGCGCTCAGCGGGATTGTCCGAAAGGGTTACCGCTCGCCCGGAACAGAAAGGGCTAAGGAAGGAACACGGGTGGGTTTTAGTCAGTAAGAGTCTGACACTCCCTTCCGCTCCATCCAGAGCGGGAGGGGTCATTTGATGATTTCCCATCCCGAAAAAAAAAGGGGGACATCGCGCAATCTGAAACCTTCAGTTCAGTACATGATTCTAGACCACCTAGCGGTATACATTTTTCGTCGGTTATAAAAAAAACCGGCCAAGAGCGTGTCGGGCCACGCTCAGTGTAGGGTTCCGTAGTTTCCCGTCCGTCACAATAAGTGTTCCCACTTATAAGTTTAAAAGTGGGTATCCATTATGTTCGCGCTCCAGCAGCGCTCCGCGCTCCTGCAACTGCTCCCGGTAGTGGGTACGTGCGCGAACACGGAGCGTGCATCATTGCACGCTCCGCGGCAGGCGCTCCGACTCGTGACGGTTTTTAGCGCGAACACAAAGGGATACGTTCAGGATAATAAAATATGTAAACGAAGTTAAAAAAATGCTTGCATATACGATTATACTACAAACTTAGTCCAGAAATTATTTTGTACAACTTTTTGTCTTTTTTGTTCAAAAACTGTTGTTTCCATCAAGTTCAAAATAATTTTCCTAGAAAGTCCTTATAAAGTTCTACTTTGCAGATTTTTTCATATTTTTTAAACTTATGGTTCAAAAGTTAGAGGGGGGGGGGACACATTGTTTTTTACTTTTGGAGCGATTATTTCCGAAATTATTGACATTATCAAAAAAATGATTTTAGTAAACCCCTATTCATTTTTAAATACCTTTCCAACAATATATCACAAGTTAGGGTTGAAATTTAAAAAAAAAAATCACTTCCCACTTTACATATAGGGGGGCTACCCTAATAAAACATTTTTTTCCAATTTTTATTTTACCACTTTGTCGGCGTGATTGATATAGGTACGTATTGGTACCAAATTTCAGCTTTCTAGTGCTAACGGTCACAGAGATTAAGCGAGGACGGACAGACAGACATGGCGAAACTATAAGGGTTCCTAGTTGACTACGGAACCCTAAAAATGACGGATCTTTCATTGAAAAGTGCAATACCTACGCGGTCAAAATGTATGGAAGTTCTTTTTATTTAACAATGCAACCTACTAAAAATTTAAAGGCAGTGGGGAACCATGTAAGTACTGAGTCCATGGTAACAGGTTGCGCGTCGCTGTCCCTATGATATGGAAAAATATACTGCACAAGCATAGTCTTCGTATTCGATGGTAATAAGTTTTATCAGTTGGTACAGAGCCCGCAGCTTTCCAGCAATCTTCTGGCTTACCCTAGCGACTTGAGTACGCCAGTTCAAGTACTATCAATGTGCAAGCCTAGGTCTTTCACATCAGTGCTAAATGGAACGGTCGTACTATTGAAGAGAATTAGTGGCAAGGTTGTACACCACATACCTTGCTAATACAACGAAGACTCGCAATGATTATCGCCTGAATTAATCAGGTTTAAAGGTACACCAAATCTATCAGCTGGCTTATGGCAATCGAGTCCCTATTAAATATATCGATAGCGTCAGGTAACCAACAGCAACCTTCCATTGACAGTACAGCTGCATACAGATGATACGCGCACTGAATCTCGAAAGTAATAAGATTAATAAAAACAGAAGAGGAGAAAGTATACCGCCTTGAGGAACGCCAGTTTCCAAATCGAACCCAGAAGAATCACCAACATGAACGGAGTGCTGACGTTCCTGAAGGTAGAGGAGAACCATACCAGTGCTTTGGGGAGAGACCATAACATTGACAGAATGACTAACAAGCAGAATTGGAAAAAAACTGTTCAAATTGTTTTAAGTGTTTTTTTTTGTTCTTTTTAGTTTAGGGCATTATTTCAAATTAATTCGACCTATAGTGTTTCATTTTTCTAGACTAGATCTTTTCAAATTCGCCATAGTAAATTAAATATTTACAAAAAACGATCAATGGATAAACATTTATTTTATGTTGCGTATCTCTAATCAATACTGAACGCTTTACATTCACCCTGTATGTTCTAACATTAAATGGGCGACATAGGGACTTTCCTAGCGGGGCATAAAAGTTCAAAAATATAACATAGCTATAGCATAGACTCACCTGGTTTTAAGCCAAGCTATTTAGACTCCTAAATACAAATTTATTTTCATTTTATATTCGCCATGAAAAGTAGTTTTAAAACTTGTTGTAATCTGTGTTCTTAAACATGTGATAAAAACACTGTTTAAAATCAAACTGTATTAAACATGTGTTTTAAAACAACATGTTTTAATCATGCCAACCCTGCTAACGGGATGTGAATGTGACAGACGGTGTTAAGGCATTCGAGAAATCAACCAAGACTAGAGCAATAAGAAAAAAATAAAGAAATACGTTTAATAACGATGTCTACCAGCCCTGCATTAATATCGCCAGTCACTTGAATTTTATAAGGATGGAACTTGAGTAGGTATTCAATTGATTTCGTAATTCCCAATATGCACGAAGTGATAAACGGGGATTTTCAGTCGTAGAAACCATAACACGTTCCACATTTTCTTTCGTGGCTACCGCTGGTATAGGTCCTGGTCTGCGACTGTTTAATGGCCGATTCCTATAACATACGGACTGTTAAAGGTTAAAATTAAGACTTATCTTTACCAATAATGAAGCAAAGACCTCAGAGCTTTTCATAGTAGACCCATAACTATGGAAGCAGCTATCACAGGTACAATTAGCTTATGGATCTATTTATATTCCCAGTTTGGCAACAAGAAAATGCTACTATTGGTAAGCAAAACCATCATTTTTGTTTATAGGAACCGAGCATTAATGCGTTAAAGAATATGTTACACTGAGACGATTTAAGACATCGTATCTCCGAAAGTACTAACATTTGACCATAGTTATTAGTAACTAATGTTCAGCTTAAAAAGCCCTATCCAACGGTACCTATATCAAATTAAAAAAAACTATTGAAGGGTGTGGCATTTGTTTCTCACTCTCCTTTCCGGAAAACTTATCCAATTATTATATAGGGTATTTTTGTTTTAAAATTTCGTAAGTACCATCATAAAAAAAACAAACTCCATTCAGCCGTTCTTAAGTGATGCTCTTACAAACGAACAGCATTTCTTGTTTTGGGGTCCCGTACTCATAGGGTGCCAACGGAATCCTATTCCTCCGCTGTCCGTCCGTCTGTCAGCGGGCTGTAGATATCTCATGAACCCCAATAAATAAACAGTTGAAACTTTAACAGAGTGTGTACTTCTATTGCCACTATAACAAAAAATAATATTACATATCGGATATAAGATATAATTATAAATATTATATCGTGTATACTTAATAAAAATATGCGTTTGTTATTCTGTAAGTGGTTTAGGTAGATGTGTTCTAGTTGTAGAATAAAAGTTTGTTTTTGCTAATTTGATGTTATTATTAGAAAGTAATAAAAATATAGTCTGATGAATAATTACTTAATCAATATGCACAACATAAATAACAAGATACTGTAGTTTTTTGTCAAGGATTGCTAGGGTAAGCTTTGAATCTGCAAAATAAGTATCTAGTTTTGACAATATATACCTAGGTATCAATTAACAGTTTAAAAAATGTGTTATTCGGCTGAATAACTTATTTTTTAAGACTTCAAAACTCTTTGTATATGTAGTGGTAATTTAGATTGATTCATTTCTAAATGATTTCTGCTGCAGCCGTAACAAAGATATTTATGAATTAGCGGAAACATGGAGGGATTGACGTCATGAAGATTGTTGAGAAGTTCTGGATTATTTACTAAATCTTGCTTTAACTTAGTATTCCTAAATGAAACTGTTCTTGATAAGTTAGTTGCTTCAAGAGCTGATAGTTTCATATCCTTTGTGTGCAGGTCGCTCTGAAAAAAAAAATGCGAATAAATGAACATTATCTGAATACTTGCATCTGAGTCATCAAGTTTTGAGTGTTTCGGTAGAGTCGTAGGTACCTATGTCTATATCAGTCCATGGCAATAATTTCGCTTTGACATACATGGCAAATTCGGAAGACGTGTTTACTTATCTAGGAACCAAACGCAGAATTTAAATGAATTTTCATAAAAAAAATATCGTATAAATAAAATCGGACCCTAGTGATCGCAGATAATGAACTAGCATATAGTTACACCTAGAGCACGGAGACGCCCGCGCGGCCGAAGCTAGAGGCAACCATTGTCATCACTTTCTATTCCACTACTATTTGCAAAATTGGTCCGTGACAGAAGTTGTTGTGCGCTCAACGCACTTTCGATGCAACTAATTTTATCAGTAAATACTGCAATCACGGTCTGTACAGGAAATATGAATGAAATAAATTTAGTGGTGCCGTTATTTTAATGGCCTTAAAATGACGCTGGGTGATTGACTTTACGGTGTCAAAAAAAGCTCTCTCGGGACGGCCGATACATGACGCTTCTTTATTCTTATAGTTCCGTTGTGCGTCTAAAAAGGCGCCCGGCACTATTTTCGCAGTCTTTATGGTTCGCCTTATTAGTGGCCAAAACTACACCAATATATTAGAGGAATTTTAATGAGGCAAGTACTGAGTATAGTAGCCTAACTTCTTTTTGACCACTTAAGTATATTTCAGTGTAAGTCCCCACCACCACTCCATAACTGATCAGACGTAAAAAGTGAAAATAATTTAATTATCTCACGAAGTGACGCGCGCTTTACTTGTGGTAACCAAGCGTACAAACCACGCTGTGACTGTGTGCGTGAAGACGAGTTAGTAGCTTCAGTGGTCAGCACATAACACACACGCTAAGCACACACACTTCCAACTTCGCCAGGAGCTGTCGGTAGTCCGAGAGACGGTACCGACAGTTCCTCCTAAACACATTCACAGTGTGTTTGTAAACTTGGTAACTATATTTTTTTTTATTCTGATGCAATCTGTCCACCGATTGACATAATTATAGCATCTTTTGTGTTGTTAGTGACCACAAGCGCGAATTATGGTTTTAGGGCAATCGGTGACGTTTACCTAATATAAAGTTTTGTACAACTTAGTAGACTTTATTTTATAAAAGGTTACATGTATGTAGGTATCTAGCTTAAGAGGGCTAACACAATTTTTACTTGTTTAGAGCGTTTGACTCGCGTTTTGATGTGATTATGGGTTGACTAAAGCCACAATAGTAAAAAAATACATGCCCGAGAAAGTTTGATTCCTTCTTTTGGAAGTGTATTAAATAAATATTCCAGATTGTTTACATAAATCAGTATAAACATTTTTCTGCAAAGACTGTTTCATAAAATTTTGTGTACGTTACCCCAGCAAGAAAGTGTCTCCTAGAGTTATAGGAGTAGAACGTATAATATGTGCCCTATCTGCTGTAAATGTGCCCCCAAATAAAAAATGTGTGCCCCCTGTCGTTTTGGAAAAAAACGGAAAAAACGATTCCTGCTGGGGTAACGTTTTTCTAGCAGGAAAATTCTAAACGAATGATCGGAGAGAGAAAAATTGTGCATGGCCAGAGAGCTTATATGTGTGCCAAAATGTGCCCCCAAAAAAAAAATCTGTGCCCCTTCAGGTTTTCGAGATATTGCATTTCCTGCTGGAGTAACGTTTTGATGAATCGTATATCTCTACAACCATTGCATGTGCCCCTGTAGAGTAAACATACACGAGTAGCTCTTAATGTGTGCCCCAATTAGTTTTAAGAAAATATTTATAGTTTTCAAGTTATAGCGGTTTTATGAAAACCCGAAAAAACATCGCAGCGCCTAAATTAGACAAGAAACAAGTTCGCTGAAAACTGTATTCGGTCCTTCTTGACGCTAATAATAACCATACAAAGTTTCAAAACTATTCATGCATGCGTTTTTGCTAAAAGTCAAAACGATGGTGTCCTAATTTGACGGCAAAATACAAGGAACCGGCTCAATCCGAGATGTGTAGGTGTAAACCAAAATCATGTGCCTTTAGTCAAAAATATATGGTGAAAATATTCAGCTTGGAATGTTTCGCATTAAGTAAATATTAACAAAAAACCAAAATATGTAAGCAACGGCTGGTTATCCGACCAAATTTGAATGACTACTAAAAAGCGACGGATTCATACATATCGATGACCTTCTTTACTTTACTCACTAACCGGTTCACACGTGTTGTGCCTGAGTACACTGACTTACAAAAGTAATAAGTAATTACCTAAATAAAGTTGTTATTGGATTATATTCTACTAGCTGTTTCTATGACGTTACACATGATTAAGTACATTATAAATCGTAGCCTAAGTGCTATTCCAAGGTAAGCTATCTTCTCGATTCTAAATTTCATTAAAATACATCCAGTAATTTATGTGTGAACGAAAGAAATACATCGAGATATTTGCCAGGTCTTTGACTTGGTCCCGATGTTTGAAAAAAAATATAGTTCATGAAATGTGTGATGAATACCTACTACTAAAAAGAGGTAGCTCTTTTTTGTATATAAATAAAAAGCCCGTATTTGTCTTTTTATATTAGGTACATATATATTTATTGATAAGCCGTAGGTTAGATAAATTAACAGTACAATGCGTGCCACGAAAGATGAGACTTGACCCGCCTCCCCCGCTCTTTCCGCCGCCCCTATGACGTCCAGTCCCGTCCCGCACTCAGACCTCATACTGCTAAAGATACCTAAAATCGTGTACTGCGCATGTCAAACCACGTGGTGTGTCAAGTCTCATCTTTCGTGGCACGCATTGTAAGTTTTTCATCATTAAGGGGAATGCTCCAACTAGCCCGCGAAATTCAAAATTTCTTGCGTTTTTTGCAATTTGCAGGCCAGTGTGATGAATGTAAATGAAAGGCCGTGGGATACAGTTGAAACAGGTTTTTATTTTATACCCAAATGAACAGGGGAAACAATATTTTAAATACTTAACAAAAAGCACTTGTTTTTATTACTTGTAAAAAAGGCAGAGAGAGAGAGAGCACAGACAAGAGACAAACTAATGTCAAACGACCATAGATAATAAAAATAATTTTCATATTTCTTGTGTTGTCATCAACACCGTCCCTCAACACAAGAACCTAGTAGAAAGAATTACAATCTTAAACAGTTAAACATCTTAGTTTTTACAAGATAACGACAATTGTTTTACTCTACATCTATGTACTGTGCTCACTTTCGTTTATTTAATTTAAACTTAAACAATCTAAACTTAAAGTTCAAACATTTTTTTTTTTTTATGTTATACAAATTATATTAATTTTAAGTATTCCCTTAATTTAACAAATGTAGGGCCTGACAAAGGTTTGGTTAGCAAGTCAGCTATTTGTTCTGATGTTCCTATATAATTTAACATTATTGTACCATCTACGATTTTTTCACGAATAAAGTGGTGTTTAATGTCAATATGTTTCATTCTTTTGTGCAAAACTGGATTTTTAGCTACTTTAATGGAACTTTGGTTATCTTCATATATTAATACAGAATCAATATCAATTGAAAAATCACTTAAAAGTTGTTTGAGCCAACAAGCTTCCGCAGTAGCCATGCTGAGTGCCATGTACTCTGCTTCAGTTGAAGACAGGGCTACAGAGGGCTGCTTTCTTGTACACCATGAAACAGGACAACCAAATACTTTAAAAACGAATCCAGCTGTTGACCGTCTGTCAACTAAATCACCTCCCCAGTCAGAATCTACATAGCCAACAATGATAGCATCATTAGTATTATTTCTTTCAAAGACTAAACTTAAATCCAATGTGCCCTTAAAATATCTGAGAATTCTTTTTAACATATTCCACAACTCTTCACTAGCACATTTTTGAAAGCGACTTAATATTGAAACACTTGCACATAAATCAGGCCTACTTCCTAATACTGCATACAATAAACAACCAATTAATTGTCTGCATCTTGTTTCTAACTCTTGACTATCTGACTTTTCTCTTTTAAGACTATCAGTTTTAAATTTTGAATCCATGGGTGTAGCAATGCTTTTGCAGTCTGACATGTTATATTTTTGTAAAATGTGTTCTAGGAATGCTTTCTGATTAATTTTTAAGACACCATTAATTACATCCTGCTTGATAGAAATACCTAAAAAGTAATTTGCCAAAGCCAAGTCTTTCATACAAAAGTTTTTCTTTAACAATTCTTTTGTATTATTTACACATTCAATATCCGTCTCTGCAAGTAATAAGTCATCGACATATAGTAATAAATAGACCATCTGTCCATTATATTGTTTTACATAAAGACCATAATCTGTTTTACATTGTTTGAAACCTTCAGACAACATGACTGAGTTAAATTTGTCATTCCAGTTTTTGGGCGAGCTCTTTAACCCATACAATGATTTTTTAAGTTTACATATCATATCACCATTAGAACATCCCTCTGGTAATGACAAATATATCTCATCTTTAATATCACCATGAAGAAAGGCACTTTTGACATCCATTTGGTGTATTGACATACCTTTCTGATTACATATTGCCAATAGAGTACGGACAGTTGGAAGTTTAGCTACTGGTGCAAATAAATCATCATCAATAAAATCAGTTTGTTGAAAGCCCCTAGCCACGAGCCTAGCTTTGTAACTAGTAATATTACCTTGATCATCAAGTTTTCTTTTATATACCCATTTGCTTTCAATAACTTTACAATCTACTGGTTTTGGCACTAACTCCCATGTATTATTTTGAATTAAACTATCTATCTCCTCGTCCATAGCTCTTTTCCAATTTATTTTTTCAGTACTTTTCATGGCTTCTTCATATGTTTTAGGATTATCTTCAATATAACTTAATAAGCATGTATAATCTGTACTGTAATACTTGTGCCATTCAGGCTGCCTAATCTGGTTTCTAGGTCTTAATCTTCTTATTTGTTCTTCCTGAGCTTGAACTTCAGTATTAGTATCATGAAACTCTTCTTCAGAATCATTATTTGACTCAACACTTGGAGTATTACTTAAGTTTTGGCTTGACACTTCATCAATAACTGGTACCTCACTCTGTATTGACCTATCCATAGCATTTTCATCTTGTGCAACACCATCAACATCATTTATTTCTTTCAATGGTTTTTCATTATCATTTTCTACTAAGATTTCTATTTCACTATCAGCTATTTTATTTTTATGGTTACTATCATTATCTTTAATAAAAACTACATCTCTTTTAATTTCTATTTTGTTTTCCTCCTTGTAATAAATCCTATAACCTTTCGTATCCTCGCCATAGCCAACAAAATATCCCTTCTTTCCTTTTGAGTCCAATTTTCTTCTTTTCTCTTTAGGCACATGACAGACTACTAGACTACCAAATTTATGTAAACTATTTATGTCGAACTTCCTACCAAACCAACATTCATACGGTGTTTTATCAGTATTTTTATTTTTAACATAAGTTCTATTTAGAGTATATACTGCTGTGCTAACAGCTTCAGCCCATAAACTTTTATCTAGGTTAGACTGAATCAACATTGTTCTAGCGGCTTCTATAATAGTTCGCATTTCCCTTTCAACCTTACCATTTTGTTCCGGTGTATAGACTACTGTAGTTTGGTGTTGTATACCTTTATTACTTAAAAATAACTCTAATGTTTTATTCAAAAATTCTGTGCCATTATCTGTCCTTAAAACCTTTACTTTATTATTAGTTGTAACTTCAGCATGATTAATGAAATCTTTTATTTTACTTGGCACTTCAGATTTATGTTCCATAAAATAAACTTTCCTGTACTTAGAGAAATCATCTTTAATAACCAATATGTATCTTGAGCCACCAACAGAGGGCACTTCCAACGGTCCACACACATCAGCATGTAAGATCTCACAACACATGTTTGTTTTAGTTATACTCTGAGGAAAAGGTAAGCGATGACATTTTCCTTCTATACATGCAACACATGAATCATCAGAATCAATGAATTCTATGTTATTGTGTTTTAGCACTGACCGACAGTAATCGTAATTTTGGTGAGCCAATTTCTCATGCCAATCCATAAGGGTGTTAGTTTTAACCCGAGTGGTTACATTTACATTGCATGGAGAGTCAAAAATAAACTGCATTACATAGAACTGATCTACACATTTACCAACTGAACACACTACATTATTTTTAATAAATTCACATTTTTGACCTTTAATACTAAACATGTAACCATTTTTCACAGCTTTAATAACAGAGAATAAATTTACCTTGAGTTCAGGAACATAAAGTACGCTGTTTAGTGAAGACACAACGTATTCATTACCGTCGTAAGCATTCAGGAGTATTTGTCCAATGCCTTCAACTTTTAATTTCCTTCCATCTCCGACTATGACATATCTATTGGAATTGATACCTGAAAAGTTACTAAAAAGAGATTGATTATGGGTCATGTGGTCACTTGCACCACTGTCCACTATCCATTCATCTTTGCCGGAATTATGTCCAATAAAAGCACTTGAAATGTAGGCATTTCCTTTGGTATCCTTTGTGCTATTTCCTTTATTTTCCCTTGAATTATTGTATTTATTTTCTTTCCAATTATTTCCTTTATTTTCTTTTGAGCTGTTTCCTTTTTCTCTGTTCTTCTTAAAGTAACATTGTTCTATTGTATGTCCAGCCTTTTTGCAGTAAGTACATGTATTATTATATCTACAGATGCTCTTTTTGTGACCAATTTTACCACATTTATGACACTTAATATTTTTCACAGATAAGGCAACAGGTTCCTCCATTTCTTTCATGCGTTCTTCCTCAATGAGTAACCTTGCTTGCAAGTCATTTAATGTTTGGGACTCTTGAGGAACACTTTCCCACGCCGAGATAAAATGTTTGTATTGAGGTGGTAGTGTCAATAGTATCTTTGTAATAATCATCTTATCAGAGATAGATTCGCCTAGCTGTTTGAGTTGATTTGCCATTTGTTCTACTGTACTAAATAACTTGGCTATATTACCTTCTTCATATTTATATTTCATGAATCTTTCTTGCATCAGATGAACGCTCATTGAGCTTTTAAGTTCGTATATGCTCGATAATTTTTGCCACATTTCTGCTGCCGAGCAACATGTTACTAAATGTTGCATGACGTTTTCTGTTACTCTCGACACGATATGTGTTTGTGCTTTAGCATCTTGTTGCTCCCATTCATTTGTTTTTATGCCGGCATCATTTTTCTTTACCGACCCGTCGACGACCCCTAACAGGCCGAGACCGTTTAACAAAATCTTGGTCTGAAATTTCCATAACAACCAATTTTCACCTCCAGTAAGTTTTACTACTGTAATTCCAGTGATATTTACCGGTACCCCAGAAGTCGAACCAGCACTTTGAAATTCCATGATGGCTTCGCCTCGCTCTGAGTTTTATTTTCACAATGAACTGTATCCACGTTAATCTTCGTATCAGGAGGGTCTGGGCCCATAACCTGATGAATGTAAATGAAAGGCCGTGGGATACAGTTGAAACAGGTTTTTATTTTATACCCAAATGAACAGGGGAAACAATATTTTAAATACTTAACAAAAAGCACTTGTTTTTATTACTTGTAAAAAAGGCAGAGAGAGAGAGAGCACAGACAAGAGACAAACTAATGTCAAACGACCATAGATAATAAAAATAATTTTCATATTTCTTGTGTTGTCATCAACACAGTGCTAGGTTGTATGTTGATTAAAATATTATTCGCGGTTGTAAGATGTATAATATAGTTACAGAATTATAATCATCAAAATCACCAATACAACCCTCCAAGTTCATAAAGGCGTAGGAACAAAAAAAAAACAGAAAAATTTGAATTTTGCGGCCTGGTTGGAGCATTCACCTTACTTAAGAGAAGATTCCCTTTTTTCGCCTCCCCACACCGCTGCATATATCTCTGGCCCCGCGGCATCCGCTGACGTCGTGTCGCAAGGAGTCGCTTTGTCTAGCTTGGAGAAAGTGAGACAGCTAGTACGCGTACGGTGTTAGTGTGACAGAGACAGGTTACGTGTAACGTAGCTCTATTATGAATAATAGGTACGAAGTGTTTATTGAGGAAGTGCGTTTGGATTATTACTTGGTATTGGTAAACAGTTGCAGTTATGTTATGACGCCAAGGACACTGTTACGTTGAGTCACGCAGTTGCACTGATACTGTTTGTTTACTTTTTTTTGAGTTGGTTGAAAGTGGCGTATTAAGCATTTTATAACAATTATGTGGTTGTAGGGGTGTTGAATTTTATGGCACGATCTGCGGTGGTAAGTATTTAATGGCATTGTTTTGACTTACCTATTTAAAAATACTTGTCTTATCAAGTACTTGGATTTTTGACGTGACAACGTCTAATAAATCGATGAAGCTGGCTGCACTCACGAAAAAACATGACTCATGTAGCGTTACCTCGCGGCCTCGCTCTGTAGCGTTCCATGGCGGCTTGAAGTGCAAGCGAATATTAACAAATGCAATGCAACTATTCCATCAGTATTTTTTTATGACGTTGTCACGTTCAACTATCGTCAGTAAACCGACTTTACAGACAACCGATTTTTTTCATTACTTTATATACTAATTTCTAATATTTATAGGTAGGAACTTTGATCTGTGATTTGATGCAATAATTACTTTAAGAATTAAAATTAAGGGAATAAAAATAATAATTTCCACATCAACAAGCTGTTTCATTTATTATAGTCACAAGGTGCATTTAATATATTTTTTAATTAGCCCCCAAAACTTTTGAACGCGACTGTACGGACAATAGCTTAGGTATAATACGTTCAATAAAGAAGGTCATCGATATGTATGAATCCGTCGCTTTTTAGTAGTCATTCAAATTTGGTCGGATAACCAGCCGTTGCTTACATATTTTGGTTTTTTGTTAATATTTACTTAATGCGAAACATTCCAAGCTGAATATTTTCACCATATATTTTTGACTAAAGGCACATGATTTTGGTTTACACCTACACATCTCGGATTGAGCCGGTTCCTTGTATTTTGCCGTCAAAGTTAGGACACCATCGTTTTGACTTTTAGCAAAAACGCATGCATGAATAGTTTTGAAACTTTGTATGGTTATTATTAGCGTCAAGAAGGACCGAATACAGTTTTCAGCGAACTTGTTTCTTGTCTAATTTAGGCGCTGCGATGTTTTTTCGGGTTTTCATAAAACCGCTATAACTTGAAAACTATAAATATTTTCTTAAAACTAATTGGGGCATTAGTGCCCCAATTAGCACACATTAAGAGCTACTCGTGTATGTTTACTCTACAGGGGCACATGCAATGGTTGTAGAGATATACGATTCATCAAAACGTTACTCCAGCAGGAAATGTAATATCTCGAAAACCTGAAGGGGCACAGATTTTTTTTTGGGGGCACATTTTGGCACACATATAAGCTCTCTGGCCATGCACAATTTTTCTCTCTCCGATCATTCGTTTAGAATTTTCCTGCTAGAAAAACGTTACCCCAGCAGGAATCGTTTTTTCCGTTTTTTTCCAAAACGACAGGGGGCACACATTTTTTATTTGGGGGCACATTTACAGCAGATAGGGCACATATTATACGTCCTACTCCTATAACTCTAGGAGACACTTTCTTGCTGGGGTAACGTACACTAAAATTTTACTTTCGGGCATCTCGCGATGCTCTGTTACATCGAAGATATAATAGTTTAATCATTTATAAAAATGTTCACGGTACTCTTCTATTTTTTCATGCATAAATCAATTTATTATGTTTTCAAATAATTCCGAAATTATATTTTTTATTAGGGATGCCGCGATACGCCTTTTTGCCGATACGATACCGATACTCTTATAAAAATATCGGCGATACCGATACCGATACGCTTACTTAATTCAAAAAGGAAGGTAGATTAAATCAAACACAATTAATCAATAGTTTTAGTAATCAAAATTAACATTTATAAGATTTTTATGGAATTATCAATTGTCGAAATTTCAAAGTGATTCTATATACCTAGCACTTTTGTGTTTTGAAGTTGATATGACTACTATTAATTTAATTTGACTCAAACGACTAGTTATAAATGACATACAATACACAAACAATTACGATATGTAATTCTTAATCTTATTTGCATGGAAAAATACTACGCGCAACAACATTCAACCTAACGAAATGGGATAGATGTGCGAGTGCGAGGCCGAAGCGGGCGGGCGAAACAAAACACTGAATAAAGCGCGGGGTTTCCCCGAGCAAACTTAGTTCGTGGCTCGTTTGCAACGAAATAGACGAAAAATACGCGAAATTTGAAAAGTATCGTTGAATCGGCCATAAAAATATCGCCGATACCGATATATCGGCAAACCTGAAGTATCGCCGATATATCGGTTTCGGATGCATCCCTATTTTTTATCTATGAATATTTAACAGAAATTCAAACAAAAAGTATTTAATAACAAAGGTAACTAAGTCGCAATGCTTGAAAAAAAAATTACTCTAATTTAAAGTAAAATAATATTTTTAAATAATTGTTCTATACAATGTTATTTATCAATAAATGAATCTCGGGACGCGCGGTCTTAGCTTGAGTCCGCGCCGAGCGCTTCCACAGTCCACAATCATCGCTCGCTCGCTGTTGCCGTCACGTGGTCTCGCTCGCCGATTCGCCAAGAATAAAGCGCGACCAACACTTCTTAATACAAGTTTTTTATTTTTATTAGATTAGATCAGATTTTAATGCATAACAATTTTCCTATGATATTCCAAATTTCCAACGCGAATATGTATATCCTGTATTATAGAAAAGAATATACGTAAATATAAGGTCCCATTAAAATAGATGGACAAACTTTTAGAAATCATTTAGACCACCAAAATAAGGACGACAGTAAAAAAATATACATATAAGAAAAACGCATAGATACATGAAAAATAATCAGCTAACGAAAATACACTAATGTGCCGGCAATTTATTATTTTAGGTCAAAATAAAATCACTTTAATCAGTGTTTTTTATTTGCTTGGATATCTTTAGTTAGACGTACTGAGCGCTGTGTTAAAATTTATCCATCTATTTTAATGGGACCCTGTATAGTTGTTGTTTTCTTCGCTAATTATTTTCAGACATAAGTAGTTGCCGTGTGAACTGGTATTCAATTGAATACCGACTAAAAGTAATAAAAGTTTTCAAAGATAATTATTTCTGGGGGCCTAAAAAGGCCACTTTGGCAGAATCATAAAAGGATAACATTATGAATCATAATATGGCGAAGACAGTCCGTGTTTTTATTTTTTTCGCTGCACTACGTAGGTATAATCAAAGAGATTAGAGAGAGGATAGAGGGAGGGGGGGAAGTTTTTTTTTCAGGATGGGAAATCATCAAATGACCCCTCCCGCTCTGGGTGGAGCGGAAGGGAGTGTCAGACTCTTACTGACTAAAACCCACCTGTGTTCCTTCCTTAGCCCTTTATGTTCCGGGCCAGCGGTAACCCTTTCGGACAATCCCGCTGAGGGGGGAAGGATTAATTTGGATTGGATTGATTGGTATTTTAGCACAGACAAAAAAAATAACTGAAAATCCTTCACCAATGAGATTTGATATTATTAACTTAACAGTTAACTTGTCCATTATGATTCATAATGTTATCCTTTTATGATTCTGCCAAAGTGGCCTTTTTTTAGGCACCCTGGAACCTGAAAATACCAGAACCAGAAAAATCTAGTTTTATTAGGAGTATGTGCTTCTTGAAATCATAGATTCGAGGAAACCACGGTCTATGCCACTTCAAGAGAATATTATTTTTACAATTATTATTATACTGTTTTTTTTTTGTTCTGTGCCTAAACTGTGCCAACGGGACCCTATTACTAAGCCTCCGCTGTCCGTCCGTCCGTTAGTCTGTCAGTGTCTCATGAACCTTTATAGGCAGATAGTTGAAATTCTTCTAAAATGTGTATTTTTTATTGCCGATGTGATTTTTTCAGCGCATTTTATTACGGTGGTACGAAACCCTTCGTGTGCGAGTCCGACTCGCAATTGGCAGATTTTTTTTTAACTGAACAGATAGGTACCTGTGCTGCTGGGGAGTTTGTTGCGCCACTTCTTCTTCCTAGTGAAAGCATTAGGCAATGGTGAAGGTCGGGCGCGTTTGGGGACTGTCTTATGTAATTTTGACGTTCGAAAAGTGCAGATTCTCAGCCTAATTTGAATAAAATGACTTTTGATTTGTCTTTTTTACCTTCTTTTGACTTTTTTATCCAAACTGTAGAAACAACATCACATTGCATTTATTTCTATAAATAAGTAAGTACTTAAATGTCTACCTACCTGCTGAATAAATTACATACAAAAGTATCAGTGAGATTCCTTTCTTAGAAACTGGCAATGCGCAAGTAATGCTTCTGGCATTGGAAATGTCTATAGGTTGCGGTAACTACACACCATCAAGCGGGCCGCATGATAGTTTGCCACATTAGTGGTATAAAAAAATTAAGTAAATTTTTATGACCCTATAGTAACTCTATAAACTGCTGTTCTAGGTAACATTCATAGGTACAAATAATATTTCATGAACTATGTATAATAACAGTAATTTAATTTATTTCGAAAACAAAGTAGCAAAGGCTCTTGTTGGTTTGTTCCTGGCATCCGACGCATAGCGGTTTGCAAGTGTGTGTAACGTACCTCATTAGACGCACACGTGCGCATCCGCTGCAGCGCGCCGTCGAATTTACCTAAAACTGGGTACTTCGATTTTGTAATAGCGCTCTTTAAGGTTTGAACGAGAGTGAGTGTCTGTCTCTGCACGTCCCTACGACACGGCACACATACCTAGGTACACTTTGCACTCACAGTAATGAGGCTATAACACGCGCGTCGCTCCGTGAGATAAAAATACCGTAGTTCGTCTTAACTTAAAGCCACTTTGTAGGTACACAATAAATGAATATGAAAATAAAAAAATATAAGTAAAGGCATTGAAATATATAGGTACCTCACAGATAATGCATCTCTCATGTGTCTTGAATTCATTATTATGGTCACCAATTTTGTCAGCTGTTTTACAAACAGTTGATACAGTAGACTGGAAATTCTCTTGAAGATCTGATACAAATGAAGAGATTACTGACTGCAGGCTGTTGTTCTTTATATTGCTGGTGTATATAGGAGCCAAGTGCCTTATTTGAACATAGTAGTTCAATTCTTCATTACTGATATCTTTTATTGGTTTTATTATTTTCACATTTTCATCACGAACATCACAGAATCCCTGGAAATAATTCAAAATTAGCAATTTTATTTACATGTCTGTGTTCTATATTCGAATTTTTAAGAAAAAATTACAAGTTATTGCTTATTCTAATCTACTTCTACATACAAATTATACCTACATGTGTATTTTTTTTTTCAGAATGGGAAATCATCGAACGACCCCTCCCGCTCTGAGAGGAGTGTCAGACTCTTACTGACTAAAGCCCACACATGTTCCTTAGCCCTTTATGTTCCGGGCCAGCGGTAACACTTTCGGACAATCCCGCTGACCACCTACATGTGTATTAACTTCTGGATTGTATTTATGACTAGCTATGGCCCACGACTTTGTTTGCGTGCATGTCGGACAACTAATTGTATTTTATAGGTTTTAATTTTTTGCATTGTACCCTAATTCTTTTCCTAAAATAAGAGTAGCCTAAGTTACTCCGTATAACATCACCTATCTGTCAGTGAAAGTCCCATGAAAATCGGTCCAGCCATTAAAGACAAAAAAAAAGCAAAAATATACTTTCATAATTACATTTAGTAAAAAAGTTGTTATTTTTACATTACAAACAGACACTTCAATTTTATTTAATTGTATAGATGTAGCCATGTAATTACAACTTCATGCTACCTATAAAAAGTACAATATTGGTACTTACAATATCATTTTGAACCTGTGATCCCCTACCAATAGCAAGGTTGGATAATAAGTTAATTGCCAAAGTATTTGTTGTTTCTGCAGTGAAAACAGCATTACATTTCAATTGCTTTGCATATTCAACCAGCAAATTGCGTTTAATTTTCAGCAGAAAATCTGTAGCTGCTGATGGAGGCATGCTGTTTAACATGTCATGAAATGCTATCATTTCATTTTCTTCAACATCTGGTATACAGTTTTCTTCAGATAATTGATAATTTGTGTTCATATATACTGCAAGGTGGACTATATAAACATTAAAATTATACTTTTGACATTGTTTAATTACTGATTCTGCTAAATCTTTTCTGCTGTCATCTGGAATTTAACAAAACAAAATTAGTTTATGTACTTAAGTATGGTTCAAACTGCAGGAGTTTAATTTTATATAAGAGGGTAACCCCTTACTAATAAACATATTATATCAGATGACACACACCAATTTCTCTCTTTCAGTCGTCAGTAATTTGACTTTTGAAAGAAGAAGACGAAGCACTGTGTAATTATACAGAGGATATTCAATGTTTATTAGTAAGGGCATTAGCAGTTTTTATTTTTAAACATTTAAATATCTGAAATTCTACATTGACATGGAAATTACTTAATTACTTTGACAAGTAGTTGATAAGACAAGCCTTGACTTATGGTCAGCGGGATTGTCCGAAAGGGTTACCGCTGGCCCGGAACATAAAGGGCGAAGGAAGGAACACGGGTGGGTTTTAGTCAGTAAGAGTCTGACACTCCCTTCCGCTCCACCCAGAGCGGGAGGAGTCATTTGATGATTTCCCATCCACAAAAAAAAAAAAAAAAGCCTTGACTTATCAACTTCAAGGAAACTTGTATATTTTTAGGGAACTACTGTCTTATGCTTACCACCTCATCTCAATGCATACAAACACAGCCATGCAATGCTGTATCACCCTTGACAAAAATAAACTCAAATTTTATAATTTTGTAGCAAGATTTTCCAACTTTTCGACATCAGCTTTGCTTGGCATTTAATAAAAATAGAATAGTTTATGGAGACTATGAATATCTATCAAACTTCAATTTATTATTTTATGTTTTCATGAAATTGACAAAAAAATATTTGATGAAAAGCTAGTAATAGACTTACCAAATAAATGTATAAAGAATGGGACTATACGTAGTTTCTTGGTATTTTCTAACGATATGCCATGGTGGACTAAGTCTAATAACACTGCAGAGCCCACACCTCCTGAGAGACCGATTAAAACATTTTCATGAGGTGACAGAACCTTATTCTTGCCAATACATGCACGAAATTTGTGGTTAGTGCTAACCAGAAAACAGTCGTCACAATAATAGTCCTTTTTTCTCAGTATAACTGTTTTAGGAGATTCACACTTTTTGCAGGTCATGTTTATTTATTTAAAACCACAACGCAATTCCAGTTGAGTGGTTGTTTGTGCTTCTATTTTAGGTACAATAAATAAGTTGGGCTAAGTTTTTAAAGTTTTGCAGTGAATAGTTATTTGCTATTGACAGTTTGTGAGTTTGACATTATCAAATAATAAATCATTTGCCCCGCTTTCCGAATTAGCTATAATCGCTCACAGCGCTCACATCATCTCACATGCGTTCCGTTTTAGATATTACGATTATGACAGCTGAGAGCTGTCAAGCGGAACACTCGTGAACGCGCTCACAGTGCTTACTCAATGTAAAAACGATATTATTACAAAGTCAAAGTCAAAGCATTTATTTCAAATAGGCACATTAAAGGCACTTTTGAACGTCAGAAATTACAACAAATAGAATTGATTCTAGTCGCCCATTCCAAAAGGTAGTTTTCGTATGGAGAAGAACGGGCAAGAAACTCCACCGTTACTCTTTTAAAATATTTTACAAAATTTTGCATACATTAATTATATAATAATAATATGTGAACACGATGCACCTAAAATAAAAGTACTATACCACAATAGGTAAAAGACTTAAAAATGAAACCATGACATATAAATTAATTATCTGATAGATACATGGTGCTCACATATTTACAAACATGGTAAAAGTAAACGATTTCATAAAAAAAAAAAAAAATTACAAGTAATAAGTCAGGGTGTGAGTAGTAAAGTAGTTACAGAATGTAAATCAATGTCAAAAAAAAAAGTATACATTTACAATTAAATTAGCAACCAGTTTGATTTTGTCTAGGCTCCAGATTGTCCTATGGAGCAGGACCAGCATGTTTCCAAGCGTTCTTATCTTGGATATAATCTTCTAATTTATAGTATGCTTGTTTACAAAGTGTACGTTTAATGTGAGTTTTAAATTTTCTTTCATTTAATTGCAATACATCGCAAGGTATTTTTCAAATTTTCAAATTCAAATTCAAATTTATTTATTTTAGGACAACTGAAAATCCAAAGGTTAGTAGGTATACAAAAACTTAAAAAACTATTGTTAGTTCATGCATTTACAAAAAGACAATCACATACATACAAAATAAATGAATACCCCTGCGCTGCGACATCCCACCCCGTCAAGATAACCAATAGGGAGATACCTCCCTATAGACCACCAGACGAACGAAATGCCTCAACACAGGGGCACGTACATCCTCAGCTATAGTTTTCAAGATGCTGTTGTGACTCCCCCGCACCCTCCTCATAAGTGATGCGACTTTTTTCCGAATGACGGCATGAAAACCGTCAGTCTGAGTTTGCGCGAACATCCCGGAGGCACTGCAGAAACGAGGAAGTCCCAACATCATCCTGAAAATGTCATTGTACTGGACGCGCAGAGTGTTTAGGGATTTTTTTGTATGACTAACCCATAGACCACCCGTGTACATGCCCTGACAATATGCTTTAAATAGCGTGATCTTGACTTGTTCCGTACAACGGGCGAATCTACGGGCTAGCATGTTGCCCCGGACTGACAGAGCCCTGCGCTCCCTCTCTATGTCGACATCATCTTTAAGGTCGTCGGTAAGGTAATGTCCAAGGTACTTGAACTGTGCCACCCTATCTAAACAGTTACCATTCAAAGTAACGGGTGGAACGGTTTCAGGACACTTACCGGCGGCCTTAAAGACCATGTACTGACTTTTCTTTACATTGTAAATAAGTCCATGCGCCTCGGCATATGCTTCACAGACTTTCAGCATCTCTCCGAGCGCCCCAGCAGTGGGACTCAGCAGCACCATGTCATCCGCGTAGCTGATATTATTAACACTAATACCACCCACCCGGCATCCAACACGCATGCTGCTGAGCTCCACTATGAGGTCATTTACATACAGGCTGAAAAGCTTTGGAGATGTTAACCCCCCCTGCCTCACGCCGCACTCCAGCCTGTACGACTCGGAGAGAGTGCCTGACCATTTGACACAGTTCGTCTGGTTCTTGTACCAATATTTAAAAATATTTAACATCACCACCGGTATACCACTGTCCTCCAGCTTCCCCCAAAGCACTTCGTACGACACGAGGTCAAAGGCCTTGGAGAGATCCAGGAAACAGGCATACACCGGCGTCTTTCGATCCGTATAGTACTGGACAGTGTGCTTGAGACTTAAGATTGCGCTCTCAGTAGATAGTCCGGGCCGAAACCCAAACTGCGCATCGTGCAGTTTTAGATACTTTTGCAAGCAAGAATCAAACAGACTGTCCAGCACCTTTGCTATCACGGTTGCGAGGGAGATCGGGCGGTAGTTCTCCTTATCAGAGATGTCACCTGTCCTGTTCTTCACTATGGGCACCACTGTGGTTTTCATTAGGTCAGCTGGAAGGTACGCATGACTGATGCACATAGAAAATAACAGAGACAGGACTCTCGGGAGGTGCACTCCAGCATATTTCAGGTGTTCGACGCTGAGCCCGTCATGCCCAGGAGATTTGCCCTTTGTCATTTTTTTAATAAGAGCACTAATTTGGCTTGCTGGGAAACGCAAAAGAGGGTCCTCTCCCCGGCTGCAGGGCGCAACGCCAACATTTGCGGTAGAAGGACCGATCGGCGACCGAACTCTAAAATGGTGACTAAACATATTTGCGATCTCGTTCGGATCGCTTAGGCCGCTCACACTCGTTGGGAGGCCAGGCCTAACATCCAACTTTTTTGTAGCTTTCCAAAACTGGGAAAAATTTTTAGTAGCTCGACACTTCGCTATCACATCCATTTTTAGTTGATCTTGGTTTTTTCGACACCACTTTAGCCTGCCTTTAAAAATGTTACGAGATTCGCGCATTTGCTCGTATACTATGCCCACCGATGGTCGATTATGAAAAACCCACGCCTTATACTTAAGCCTGGCATCCCAATGAGCTTCCCTTACATGTTTGTTCCAGCCACACAGTACCTTTTTTCGACATTTAACATTATTTCTACCCTTGGTTAGGATAGCCCCCCTTTTTAAGACCTGTACAATTTGGTCATATAATGAGTCTACTATTAATTTGTGGGCACTAAGGTTACATGTCCCGTGGCTACAGTCAATGAACTCTGAAGGAAAATCGATGCATCGCAAACCTTCCTGACATAAGTCATGATATTCACTGATCTGTGATTCATCTCTCTCTCCCCAGAGCACTGAATTTCTAGGCATATCAGAGTTACATAGCTTTGGCCTAACCGTATCTAGATCGCATTCAATATATATGGGAAGATGGTCGGACACATATACGTCCTCTAATATACCAACATTTGTAATGGTTTGCCAAGCTGACCGGGAGACCACACAGTGATCTAGCCACCTCCTACTATCGTGATACTGGTCCACATATGTGTAACTACCCGAATCGGCGCTTAGTCTCTTCACATCTGCACATACCCACGACCTATCCAAGCAATATCTCTCAAGCTCATTATAAAACAGTTCCTTGGGGTGGGCATTAAAATCACCCAACAAAAATACTGATTCGATGTCACTACTCTCTTCAATAGCACTAATCTCACCTAACACCTCTGAGAAAATAGGCAAATTATCTGTGGATTTCACAGGCATGTATACGGAAAAGACTATGATCGTACGCCCCCCGATTGTTGCCTTAATTGCAGTTAGTCGGGCACTACTACATTCTATAACAGAAACCATCTCAAAAACACCCTTTCTCCAGAGAATAGCCACCCCACCATATGGTCTCCCTCTCAGTATACCGGCTGATGTGTCCACAGCAGACTTTCCAGTATATTCAAAATCCCCACTAACAGTTCCCAGTAATGGAATGTCATGATTAAGAAGCCAAGTCTCCTGTAAGCACACTAACACCGACGTTTCACATAAACTTCTAACATCGTCAATTGAGTTTTTAAAAGAATGACAGTTAAAACTAGTAAATCTGCAGATATTTTTACAAGTATCCATAATTACTTATTTAAAAACTAACTATTACTATTACTCAAATTTCGTCCCTCCTGACTAGGGGTGTATCTAAAATGCATAAAACGCCGAAACATAATGCCGTCAGGCCAAAATTCGTTGTTTAGGAAAATGTCAAGTTTTGTTTTTGAGACAAACAGTTTGTACGCGTTGTATTTCCTATCAGTCTTCATTTTGATTTTCTTTAACGACACAACAACCTTCACTTTATTCTCAATATAACTTATTATATCCTGTTCACTAGTCTCTTTACTCACATTAGAAATAAATAACGGAACTTTAACGTCCGCCGCTTTGAATTTGCCGTTAGGTGATGATGCACAACCTTTTTGACCTAACAGTTTGTATCTCTTAGCAGATTTAGATTTAACAACCTGCCACTCCATATCCTCTTCTGGTAATACCGCACAATTATTCACTAGTGCATTGCTATATGAGTCCCTTGAGAGATTTCGTTGGGTTTCATTCGCAGAGATTACAGAAACATTTGTTTTATTAGCAATCGGTAACTTCGAACTACGGAACGAATCATCCAAAACTGCCGCTGTCAGTGCGCCTGCACTCGATAGAACACTGATCGCTTGATCTTTTATCCCTGTCACACTCGCGTCGCAAACCGGATGTAGACTAGCATCGCTGTCTCCGTCGCCCACGCCCGACGTCACCGCGCAAGAGACCTCAGTAGGCGCCTCCACGCTCCGACTGATTGCTGTCCCGCTCACCCCCTGCGCCGCTGCTGTCGCGTCTCGCTCACCGACGTGTATTGTGTGCCGACTATTCTCTGTCTCACCATTTTGTGTTTGTGAAACAGAGACGTGGCTACAGTCGCACTGATCAGCTGTTGTTGACGTGTTTTTTGCCGACCGACCGTTGAACTTTAAATCAGCTGTTAATTCAGAGTATTTTATGGGCACATATTCTAAGCCTATAGGGCCACTATCCAGAGTTATACTGTTTTTCAGACATGCTCCTCTCCTTTTGTTAATGTTTCGATCCATCGTGAAAGTGTCAACTAACGATGAGTGTTTTAAATTTTCAACTTCTAACTTAAAGTTTTCAAATTGTTCCGTAGTGACAACTTTTTCTTCTAACACACTAACCTTGTTCTGTAGATTCACTATGTCCTTTAGGAGTCGGGTGACATCCACATGATCGAAGGAGACTGGAGGGAGCCTGTGTAGATCTCTCGCCACAAATATCGGATAAAGCTCTGCATTAGATCCTTTTAACAGACAAATCATATCATCGAGGTCTCGTGACATTTTCTTTTTGCCATCTTTTCTTCGAAGAGGCATCTTCTTTCCAGTAGGCATCGACTCAAACAACAAAGTCTTAGCCTTCACTATCTCTTCCGCAGAGAAAGACGAGGTACACAACTGGTGCACACTCTCTTCGTCCATAAAGTCCAACACATTGCGTAGAAACGCTAACAACTCGTTAATAACAACATTGCAGCTGTTACACTTCACAGTAATGAGCGACATAGCGCACAACAGTCTTGTATTGGCGGAGCACAACACAACACAGTCCGGTATTTAGACGACAACTTCGCGAGAGTTTAACGAAATCGCGACATCGCGTGCGCACTGTGTGACGACTAGATACGGACTCAATTTTTGACTTGATTTTATTGTAACATTTAACACAGTACCCCATAAAAGATGTATGTACCTTGGCTAATCTGAAAAATGGTTGATGTATTTTATCTTTATTTCTAGTATTAAAATTATGTATATCGCTTATTTTATTAAAAAGATGTAGATTTTTTCTTACATACATAATATTTTCATAAATGAATTGGCAAGGTACCGTCATAATATTAATCTTTTTAAAAAGGTCCCTGAGAGATTCGCGGCGACGTAGATTATAAATGGCTCTGACAGCTCTTTTTTGCAAAATAAAGATGGATTCAATGTCAGCAGCTCGACCCCATAGTAAAATGCCGTACGACATAATGCTGTGAAAGTAGCTAAAATAGACTAAACGCGCGGTTTCTATATCAGTTAATTGTCTTATCTTTCTAACAGCATAAGCGGCCGAGCTAAGCCGCCCCGCAAGAGATGTTATGTGAGGTCCCCATTGTAATTTGTCGTCTAGCGTGATTCCCAGAAAAACAGTTTGATCAACAAATTCCAGTTTTTCTCCATTCAGTATGATGTCACATTCACTACTTCTAACATTAGGTAATTTAAATCTAATGCATTTGGTTTTCTTTTCATTACAGTATTTCTTTGTATAGACACCACATTTCTTCTTCTTAGGTTAGGTGGCGACTGTCAGCCAGAAGCACAATTTCGAAAATGCCACGTTATAGTACGGGAGGTGGCGCTGCAGTTTTTCTAGGAATTTTATACCGAATAAATTTTATTTCAAACAGTTGTTTAATGGTCAGAAATCAGTAAAGTGAGCGTCAGTTGTCGCACTAACGGTGGAGCTAAAGGAGACAGCATGAAAAAGTCATTGGAAAAAAATCAGCTCCGATGATTTTTATACCGAGCAAAAATGTATAATATTATTGTTTTAATCACATTTTTTCAAAAAATAGTCGTCAGCTGTATTGACGAGGGGGAATTATATGTCAGTCACGTGCATGAACCTCGTTGAAAATTTGAAAAAAAAAAGTAATTTTATACCTTATGAAATTTATACATCTCAATTTTTATACTTTTAAAATAATAAAGAAAATCGTCAGCCGTATTTTTGACGGGGGCAACACCGTCAGTCAGCCTGATAAACATTTTGCGCGCTCAATGCATTTGAGCGTTGCATAGGCTTTTTGGAAAATAAACTGACAATGTTTACACCCATAAACAATCAGCTGACGACATGGATAATAAGTCCATGGCTGACGATGATTTTTTATTTTTTTAATATTTAAGGGGGAAGCGCTAAGGTACCCCGCGAAATTCAATTTTTTTAGGTTTTTTGCAATTTGCTGGTCAGTATTAAGTTGTACGTTGATTAATATATGATTCGAGGCCGTAACAAATATGTATTTACAGAATTATAATCATTAAAGTCATCAACACAACTCTCTAAGACCACGTAAGTCCAAAGAATAACTGTTTCATGAAATCATCATTCTTTGGACTTACGTGGTCTTAGAGAGTTGTGTTGATGACTTTAATGATTATAATTCTATAAACACATATTTCTTACGGCCGCGATTCATATATTAATCAACGTACAACTTAATGCTGACCAGCAAATTGCAAAAAACGTAAGAAAATTTGAATTTCGCGGGCTACCTTAGCGCTTCCCCCTTAAGTTGTTATTACAAAATTAGAGCGTCGTCCGAATCAGCACCAACTCCATGTTGTATAAGTATGTATAAAAAGTTATTGTTTATTTTCCACAACGCACACAATGAACGGACACTATTATTACACAAAGACGGGTCTTTGTTAGTGAATAAGAGAAATATAGAATAAAAGATCAGCTAAAGAAACAATTCAGGAATTCCCCTAGAGAACAAAACAGCTTCAACACTTTCCACGGAAACAGCTATGCTATCCTTGTCATATGCAATTCATGAATTCAGTGTTTATAGAATTCGGATACACGACACGCATTTCCATAGATAATTAATTGATTAGAGGTGCGTTCTGAAATTTAACTGTTTTTTAGAGCGCGCCATTGATTGGTTTTGTTTTTACCAACGTGCGTGATAAATTGTCGACTTTTAAAAATGCGCTAGTTAAAACATCAAGAAATGCACTAGATCTAGTGCCGAGAGCATTAAGTTGGCAACATTCGAAATCTCTGTAGAAGAGGGTAGTATTTCTCTCTTATTCATATAAGTTTGTCTCACTTCAGTAGGGTATACTTACTTCAGTCTACCTGAGGGCTAGAAAAATAATTTTTAGAAAAGGTATGTTAGAGTCGTGAGACTTTAACTGCTTGAAATTCCTTGATGCTACAGTACATATTAATATGATTAGAAACCGACACAAAATAAATAAATAAAATGTGGTGTTTTTTATGTTAAATTGATGTTATACTTATTGAATTCGAAGTATAAGATGATTTAAATATTAAAAAATAAAATCTCATCGTCAGCTAATTGTTTATGGGCGTAAAGATTGTCAGTTTATTTTCCAAAAAGCCTATGCAACGCTCAAATGCATTGAGCGCGCAAAATGTTTATCAGGCTGACTGACGGTGTTGCCCCCGTCAAAAATACGGCTGACGATTTTCTTTATTATTTTAAAAGTATAAAAATTGAGATGTATAAATTTCATAAGGTATAAAATTACTTTTTTTTTCAAATTTTCAATGAGGTTCATGCACGTGACTGACATATAATCCCCCCTCGTCAATACAGCTGACGACTATTTTTTGAAAAAATGTGATTAAAACAATAATATTATACATTTTTGCTCGGTATAAAAATCATTGGAGCTGATTTTTTTCCAATGACTTTTTTATGCTGTCTCCTTCAGCTCCACCGCTATCGAAGCAGCTGACGTTCGGAGCTATTATGTGTTAGGGGAAAACTATTATTGTTATGATTTTCAGCCGGTATAAAATGACTTGCTCAAATATAGCGCCACCTCCCGTACTATTAGTTTAATTTAAAGAAGGATGCAACTCAAAACAAAACACACACTGACACAGCCAGACACATCCACACACACACACACACTGTAATTTTTGATAGCGCTCACGGTGATTATTATTAGAAGGCATGGTCGGCGTTATCGCAAGATGGCACATGTCAAGACGTCATCTATGACGATTCACGGGACATCGTTAATATCGTTATCGCGCTCACGCTAATTCGGTACGGGTTTTAGCACGCTCACATCGATTATTTCCCTAACTCGGAACGTGGGGTTGATCTTGAAACATGGAATTAGTAAGTTCTTAGATGGTAAATTACTAATACGCTATTATTTGTGGTTATAGATGGACAATCCACCGGGTTTAAACCCGGTGCTTTGGTAAACACCCAGAAAATTGGGTGTTTTGATTTGACAAAATTACAGTTTAGGGATGTTAAAAAAAAAAATGTTTTAAAAGTGATTTTCACTCATATTCTAAAACACTATCTATCTTACATCATTTTAGGCAATATTAGTAGGATCAGGTAGGGTAAAATAAAATGGTACTTATGAGATAAAAACGAACTTTGAAACTTCACATTTTGTATTATTTCTACTTTGGAATATGTAGCTTATGAGAAGACTCGAGCGTTAGCGTGTTAATTGTCACTTTCTTAATTTGTAAGTTGATTTACATGATACCCTCAGCTTCCTGTAAATACTTTAAGATTAATTACTTTATACTTAAATTCCTCCGCCACTAATTTTCCGAGTAGCTAATTTCTTTTGTCTTTTCCTTCTCCATATAAAGCACGTTCTGAACAATTGTAGATCAACTGAGCTAAGTAGCGCGGTACGTATTCTGTCAGTTCCGTGTATGCATGAGCAGCAACCGAGCAATCAATTAACTCAGCCTATTGCAGTCCATTGCTGGACATAGGCCTCTCCCAGGCTGCGTCATAGCACCCTGTCCTCCGCCTTTCGCATCCAGTCCGTCCCAGCCACTTTCTTTAGGTCGTCCCACACTACGCTTGCCGATACGCGGTCACCACTCAAGGACTCGTCTGCTCCACCGGCCATCGGTCCTTTGACAAACATGACCAGCCCACTGCGGCTTCAGTTTGCTTGCTCTGATGTCGGTAACTCCAGTTCTTTTCCGGACTATTTCTTTCCTGTTAAGGTCGCGGATGAGCAGAACCGAGGGTCGAAAGCATTCGTCTAGTAATTCCATCTTACAAAATTAAGAACTGCGGATGGCAGAATTGCGACTTCGAAGTCCGAGGTACTCGAGGAAGTCGAGGATTTTTACGGGCATACCTATACTCAACGCGGACGGTGAAACCAGCGGGACATAGTGCAGATAACTATCGAGCCGAATTAACGCACCACTATATGGAGGACATCCCGGATACCGACCAGTGCGAGATTAGGGCGGCCCTCGAGCAGCTAAAGAACAAGGCACCTTGTGATGACAGAATAACGACAGAGCTCCTTAAAGCGGGCGGGGCTAGCAAGGAGAGCTAGCAAGTCTCTTTAACTCCGTCATCCAAGAGGGTACAACGCCCGAGGCGTGAAGCATAGAGGTGCGGTGGTTCTGTTCTTTAATAAAGGTGACAAATTCTTGCTGAAGAACTATAGACCCATCTCACTTCTGAGCCACGTATACAAGCTGTTCTCGAGGGCCGTCACGAACCGTCTCGCCAGGAGACTTGACGAGTTTCAGCCGCCAGAACAAGCCGGTTTTCGAAAAGGCTTCAGCGTCGTAGATCACAAATTTTACAGAAGACCGAGGAGTACAGTGCGTGCCACGTAAGAAGAGACTTGACACACCACGTGGTCTGACATGCGCAGAACACGATTTTAGGTATCTTTAGCGATGAGGTCTGAGTGCGGGACGGGACCGGACGTCATAGGGGCGGCGGAAAGAGGCGGGGGAGGCGGGGTCAAGTCTCTTCTTACGTGGCACGCACTGTACAATCAGCCGCTGTATATGGCATTTGTGGACTACGAGAAAGCCTTCTACTCCTTTGAAATATGGGCAGTTCTGGCCTCTCTGCAACGATGTCGAATTGACTGGCGCTACAACGAAGTGTTGAAATGTTTGTATGACGCTGCCACGATGACTGTCCAGATCCAGGATCAGAGAACTAGCCACATCCAACTGCTCAGGGAGGTGAGACAGGGGGATGTAATATCCCCTAAATTGTTTACATGCGTTCATGCGAAAATTTGAATTTCGCGGGCTACATTAGCGCTTCCCCCTTAGCGCCAGTGTAGCCCGCGAAATTATTTATTTTTACGTTTTGTGCAATTTGCTGGTCAGCATTAAGTTGTACGTCGATCAAAATATGATTCGCGTCCTTAACAAATATGTATTTACTTGATGATTTCATGAAACAGTTATTCTTTGGACTTACGTGGTCTTAGAAAGTTGTGTTGATGACTTTAATGATTATAATTTTGTAGGGAGAGAGCCTCCCGTCCCAGCCGCCGCGGGAGACGCTCCGGGCGTCGGGAGCCGCGCGACGACTCCCGGCCACCGTAGGTGCGGGCCTGCGGGCGGTGAGTAATGGGTAACTCACCGTCCGATCAGGACCAGGCCCGTGCCGGACGGCGCGTACGTGTTCCACGCGCGCCTCAAAGAGATGTCAGCATTAAAAGGAGGGGCCCGTAAGGGCCGAAGCCTGCCGGGTCAGCGGGATTGTCCGAAAGGGTTACCGCTGGCCCGGAACATAAAGGGCGAAGGAAGGAACACGGGTGGGTTTTAGTCAGTAAGAGTCTGACACTCCCTTCCGCTCCACCCAGAGTGGGAGGAGTCATTTGACGATTTCCCATCCACAAAAAAAAAAAGTTACCTTTTTTTGTATAAAAATCATTTACACCCGAAATTTGGGTGGACATCGGGTTTTAACCCCAAAACACCCGGTTTAAACCCACCTGGGTTTAAACCCACCTGGGTTTAAACCCGGGTGGATGGATTGCCCATCTATTTGTAGTTATTATATTGTCACTATACTATCAAAATGTAGGTAATGCGTGTAACAAAACACGCTGCATTATTACTCCAGCCTGCTTTAGGAACGTCTAGTGCCAGTGTAGCCCGCGAAATTCAATATTTTTTAGGTTTTTTGTTTTGCTGGTCAGTATTAAGTTGTACGTTGATTAATATATGATTCGCGGCCGTAACAAATATGTATTAACAGAATTATAACCATTAAAGTCATCAACACAACTCTGTAGCTGCAATACGCTGCAATACATAAACATACATCCGGCCGCCGCCGCTGTGCGCGGGATCCTAGGGCTTCGCCCGCGCGCCACGCTCGCCGCCGCGCCGCGCCGAACAATAACACGACGGCGACCAGCGCGCCTCCGAACGATTTATTTAGGAACTATAATGTATATCGAAACCGTATTCCTATTGGTAGATAATGTTAGTAAGTAAGTCACTACTTGTGCCCCTAAGTTTAGATTTTTAAGACATGTACACATTTTGTAGAACACGCACACGCACGCTCTTCCACTGTTCAATATTCCTCGTTTATTGTAAATATACATTCGTCGTACATCTGAGTATTATTGTCTCTACACCACCTAAGCGCTACATTGGTGACCCCGACGTGATATTAAGAAGAAACACCGACGTGATATTAAGAAGAAACACCGACGTGATATTAAGAGAAATACCGACGTGATATTAAAAGAAATCCCGACGTGATATTAAGAAGCTCCAGATCAAGTTGTCATCATGGCTAACAACGGTGAACAAGAACTCTCCGGTGTGTCGACGTCGCTGCGCATTCCACCCATTTGGCGCGACAAGATTCGTCTGTGGTTCGCGCAATTCGAAGCCATCATGTCCGTACAGAAGAAAGGCGATCAAGTTATGTTCGAACTCGTTATCGGACAACTTGAGCGGCAAGATCTCGACGAAATCTCCGACATCATTCTTCATCCGCCCGAAACCCACCGTTATGAAGCACTGAAAAATCGATTGTTCCAAGTCTACGAGGAATCCGAGCAAAGGCAGGTACAAAGGTTGCTATCAGAGATGGAACTCGGTGACATGAAGCCTTCACAGCTGCTACGTCGCATGAAAAACCTCGCCGCCGATAATATCTCCGACTCAAAGCTACGGATTATGTGGACAAACCATCTTCCACAATCCGTCCGAGCAGTACTCGCAGTCAGCGATAACATCGCGAAACACTCCGATATTCACGAGCTGGCGTTGATGGCAGATAAGATCCTCGAGCAAACACAACCACTCGGCGCAGTCGCGGCAGTTACCTCCGTTCCTGCAATCCCACATGCATCTACATCAATTGAGGAGAAAATCGACGCGCTCACGAGAGAAATTGCAGAACTGAAAACACATCAATCGCATTATCATCAGCATCGACGCAGACCACTTCCACCACATCGGTACCTGTCCGTGAAGAAGGAATTCGAGTCAATGGTGCAGCAAGGAATTTGCCGACCAAGCAAAAGTCCTTGGTCCAGCCCACTACATGTCGTTCCCAAGAAAAACGGCGACATTCGCATCTGTGGTGACTACCGTAGACTCAATGACGTCACCAAACCCGACCGCTATCCAGTTCCGCGACTCAAAGATTTTACATACCTACTCCACGGCAAGAAAATCTTCACTACTCTCGACCTAAATCGTGCTTACCAACAACTACCTGTACACGAACCGGACATCGAGAAGACTGCTATCACAACACCCTTCGGCTTATTTGAGTTTCCACGTATGTGTCCAGGACTTAAAAATGCTGGACAGACATTCCAACGATTCATACATGAAGTACTCATCGGGTTAGACTACGCATTCCCATTCATCGATGATGTTATCGTCGCATCGGAAGATGAAGCAAGCCACATCGAAGATCTGCAGGAGGTGTTACGCCGATTAGACAAGTATGGCATCACTATAAATCCATCAAAGTGTGTCTTCGGCAAAGAAAATGTTAAGTTCCTGGGCTATGAAGTGTCGAGCAACGGAATCAAGCCACCACAAGACAAAATAACTGCTATCACTGCTTACCCCAAACCCGAAACAATTCACGACCTACGTCGATTTATTGGAATGGTAAACTTTTACCGTGATAGCATACCAAACGCAGCCCACTTACAAGCACCTCTCAACGCGTTCCTTCACAACTCTAAGAAACGTGACAAAACAAAAGTCGAATGGAACAAAGAAGCGTCACAAGCATTCGAGTTATGTAAAGTTAGCATACAGAACGCAGCTTTACTCGCTCACCCATCTCCATCAACAACCGACGCCATATCGCTCATATGCGACGCATCGAATAACTGCGCAGGCGCCGTACTTCAACAATTCATAAACAAGAAATGGATACCACTTGGCTATTTCTCAAAGAAATTCTCCGAAACTCAACAACGATACAGTACATTCGACAGAGAATTACTTTCAATCTTCATGGCAATAAAACACTTCAGAAAAATATTCGAAGGAAGAGAGCTTATTGTTTACACCGATCACAAGCCGCTGACCTACGCAATTCGTAAGCCGCCGTCCAATAACGATACACAAAGGCGCACTCGTCAACTTTTGTTTATCAGTGAGTTTACGACTGACATCCGGCACATAAGTGGAGTAAACAACGTCGTCGCCGACGCTCTCTCACGTATCGAAACAATCGAATTGCCATCACCAATCAACTATGACGAATTATCGCAAGCTCAAGAAAATGACAGCTATATTCCATTAGCATCACGACAAACAAATATCCAACTGAAGAAAATCGTCATACCCGGTACCAACAAGCCAATATTCTGCGAAACTTCTACGTCACATGTTCGTCCATACCTACCAGCCGACTTTCGTCGCATCGCATTCAACGCCGTGCACAATCCAAGTCATCCTGGAATACGAACTACCCGAAAACTAATGCAAGAACGTTACTTTTGGCCAGCAATGAATACCGACATTGGCGAGTGGACGAAAACATGCACTTCGTGTCAACTGTCCAAAGTACAACGACATAATCACAGTGACATCACAACATTCCCATCGAGCGAACGATTTCAACACATTCACGTTGATATTGTTGGACCGCTACCTACATCTGCATGTGGACATCGATACCTACTCACTATGATCGATCGTTGTACACGATGGCCTGAAGCCATGCCCCTTCAAGAGATAACCGCTGAAACAGTCGCAAGAAAGCTATACGAAGCCTGGATATCTCGTTTCGGTTGTCCCACAAGAATAACAACTGATCAAGGACGACAGTTCATAATAATAATAATAATAATAATAATAATTTATTTATTTGTTAACATAGGTAAAGAAATACAGATCTTATGTTTGATGATCAGAGCGCTATGTTATGCCAGGAGGCGTACAAATATGGTGTGCAAATCTAACCAAGGATTACAAATTAAAATTTTCTAAAAAATATTTGAAAATCATGCATAGTTATGGTGTTAAATAGAAAATAAATTGAACGATCACATATTATTTCATATTACAATTATGTCAAACCCAAATGAGGAATTATTAAAATGTCAAAGATCTGTCAAAATAATTAAAATGTCAATACTTATAATTGTAATTCTAAATTAATTCGTCATTTAAGTAGTCATCAATAGTATAATAACCTTTATCAATCAAGAACAATTTCATTTTTTTCTTAAATTGTGTAAAATTTAATTCTTTTATGGCGTCTGGAATTTTATTATAAATGCGTGGAGCCATACCCAGGACACTTTTTTTTACTAATGCAGTTTTACATTTATAATTGCTCAAAGCATTTCTGTACTGACTACGAATTGGAACATTTCGTACCATTGTCATTTTTTCAAAAAGGTTGGAATTTGTTTTGACGAAGATACTAATTTCTAATATGTATATCGCCGGTAGCGTAAGTATTTTTAATGATTTAAAGTACGGTGCACAGCTGTCATCTGTTTTTAGACCACACATGGCTCTAATGCACCTTTTTTGTGCCTTGAATAGTAATCCCTTATCCGGGGAATTACCCCAAAAAATAATTCCGTATCGTAGAAGTGAGGCTACTAGACCATGATAGGCAACAAGTAACGCATCTATATTTACTTTTCTAGCCAATTGAAAAAGTGCATAGGCAGATTTATTTATTCTTTTACATAGCTGTTCTATATGGGCTTTCCAATTAAGGCTACTGTCAATATGGATTCCTAAAAACACACTTACTTTTACTTCTTCTATTTCGTTGCCATTGTAATTGACACAAATTTTTGGAGCTTCAATTCTTTGGTGGAAATGCATTACTTTGGTTTTCTTGAGGTTGATTATTAAATTATTCATATTAAGCCAATTAATTATGTCAGTAAGAGTATTATTAATGTCAAATTGATAAGTATTTAGGTCCTTACATTTTACTATGGCAGTGCTATCGTCTGCAAACAAAATCATTTGTTGTTGTGTTACTTTTGGCAAATCATTTATGTAAATGAGAAATAATGGTGGCCCAAGCACGCTACCTTGAGGCACTCCATATTTTATACTCCTGAAATGCGACACATACGTTCGTTCCGTTTTGGTTTTTGCGCACACTCTTGTGATTTCAGTACATTGCAATCTATTACTAAGATATGATTCTAGTAATTTTAAAATGTTCCCTCTGATGCCATAGCAATGCAATTTGTCTAGAAGAATTTTGTGATCAACATAATCAAAGGCTTTAGTCATGTCTGTGTAAATAGCGCAGACGGGAGTCTTGCTATCAACGCCAGACATAACATTATTTAAAAGGTCGAAAATAGCCATGTTAATTGTTTTATTTCTCCGGAAACCGTTTTGTTCTTTGCACAAAATATTATATTTGTGAAGATATTGGTATAGCGAGTTATAAATAACTTTTTCAAAGATTTTGGAAAAAACAGGAATTTTGGCTATTGGCCGGTAATTTTTTATATTCGTCTTGTCTTCCTTTTTGTGAATCGGTTTAATTATGACTTTTTTTAAGCCTTCAGGATAGATGCCCTCTGTAATACCTATATTAATAATATGTGCTAGGGCAGGTGCTATAAGCTCAATTACATATTTAATTACTTTTGTAGATATACCGTCAATACCTACAGTACAAGTATTTTTAAGCGACTTTGTGACTAAAATAATATCGGATTTTAGAACAGGCTGCATAAACATTGATTGTATTGTCAAATTATCTAACTTATTGTTTATTTTAATGTCATTTATTATATTTTTCTCAATTTCATCTATAAAGTAGTCATTAAATACATTTGCTATGTCCTTTGGGTTTGTGTAAGTCAAATCCCCTGTTTTTATTGTCAGTATTTGTTCTTTAGGCAGGTTAGTTTTAGATCTATTGACTATCTGCCATGTGGCTTTCGATTTATTTTGCGAGTTGTTTATAAAATAATTATTTTGTGCCTTCTGAGTTAGTCTAACTATTTTTTTATATTGCTTAGTGTATTTTTTCAAATCACTTTTAGATTTTTTTGTTGGGTGCAGTCTGTAAGTCCACAATAACCGTCTCTGTTTCTTACTACATGTTTTTATGCCACGAGAAATCCATTTAACCTGTTTGTTAATGTTTATAGTTATTATTTTCTCCGGAAAACAGAGATTGTAAAACAATGAGAAAATATCAAAAAAAGTCTTGTAGGCTACATTAACATCATTACTTTCGTAGACTTCTTTGAAAGATAAATTTTGTATACATGATTTAAATTTATTAAGATTCTCTTTGGAGTAATTTTTTTTTACCGTTTTCCAAAATTTTAAGCGACACGTTTTATTGACAGGTATTTTAAGTATTTGTGATGTGTGGTCTGATAACATGAGGTCAATAATTTCCGTTTTCCATCCTTTTCTTAGATTATGTGCAAAGTTATCAATGCACGTTTTACTATGAGGCCTAGTAGGCTGGTTTAGAGCCAGAGTCAAGTTATAGTTGAGTAAGAAGTGTTCCAAATCCAGAGTAATCTTATTTCTTAACAGTACATTAATGTTAAGATCACCACACAACACTATTTTCTTATTCGCTAACAAGCAAACTTTTTTTAATACAATGTCAAGTTTTTCATAAAATGTCAAGTAATTATATTTTGGTACTCTATAAACACATATAACAATAATTGAATAAGATGTCAATTCCACAGCACAAATTTCAAACACGCCTGATACAGACTGTTTGGCAACATCTGGTAGTTCCCTATACTGGTGCCCCTGTCTTACAAGAATACAAGTTCCTCCCCGATTTGTGCTTCGTGAAAAGAGAGCGGCTAGATGGAAATTCGGAATATGCAATAAACTCTCATGTCCAGATGTTATGAAATGCTCTGTTAAACAGAGTACATCTACAGTTGTCCCTTGATTTCCCAAGTTTTCTAATTGTACAGTTAACAAGTCTGATTTATTTAACAATCCAGCAATGTTTTGATGCATTACATTAATACGACTGAAGAAAAAACTGCCCCGTGTCTTCTGATTCAGTTACTGTCTTAATTTGGTTGTCAGGTTGGTGACATGTATTTGTGTTATGGTGGTCTATAGTGTTACCTTCGTAATTAGAATTTCTCTGATAGCTTGGTGTGGGTTCATTTAAAGTTTGCTTCTGATAATTTCCAACCACTGATGAACATGTTAAAGTGTCTTCGATATTACTATCAGTTATTGTTGAAGATTGTATGGAAATTATAATCTCGTATATATCTTTCATGATTATTTGCAGTCCAGAGTTTTTTAAAACGCCGGTGCGTCTATCGAACATAGTATCGTCGTATTTCAAGTTTAGATTACTATCCAGGAAGTAAGCATAACTGTGTGTAAGTGCATCAAGATACAACAAATTGTTAAATGTTTCGACCCTGGAATTATAGAGGTAATTGTTATTAAAGAATTTGTATGTTGGTGTACAAATGATTATGTTCGTGTGTTTAATTTCTTGCAATGTGCTTCTAATATGCAGAATAGTGTCTACATAATTGTTTGTAGTCTTAAAATCCTCTTCACCCAGTAATATAATGCAGTAATCTTGTGTTGTGAAGTTTATAATCTTCTCTTTAATTCCCTTTAACAAAAGTTGTGTATTTCCATAAGTTGTGATGTAGTGACATAATTCACACTTATAAAATGTATTTTCTGCAATCTCAAGTAGTTTTTTTTTGTTGTCTGTGCTAATGATACATATTTTATTGCGTTTTATATGAATTTGTTTATTTATTTCTGGTAGTTTCTCCCTTTTCTGTTCTAATCGTGTGACGTTATAATTTTCTTCGGTTTTTGTGTTTGTTTTGTCAAATGTTTCTGTTTGAGTCTGTTTGTTGCTTCTATTATTTTTATTTATTTTTGGGCTTGATGATTTCGTTTTATTTGGGCTATTTGTTATTTTTTTATAAAGGACATTTTTCTTTGTTAAGTTTTCGCTAAGCATTTTTAGTTTACTATTCTCTAATGTAAGAATCTCAATTTCTGAGTGGGCACTTTGTAATTCCAACGTAAGATTGTTAACTTGTTCTCGTAATTTCTCAATTTCGTCATTCTCGTCATCGGACATTTCGGGTAGGCTATTGGTCGTTTCATTTATTGTATTTGTTGCAGGTACTTCACTATCATTAATTAGTATAGAATCCGAGTTTGTTCTAGTTCTATTTCGACGGAACGTAATATTATCTAGGAAGTTCATTTTGGTTAACAATCAGATAAAACCTTGTAAAAAATAATTGCGTTATGTGGGTTTCGAACTCAGGGCACGTCGTGTAGGAGGATGCGATTACGGCCTCTAGACCAGCTGAGTCGTTAGGTGCTTTGTCGAAATAGTGTGTCTTAAGTTATTGAGTACTATTTGAATTTAATAAGGTCGTTACAATGACTCATGCCATGAATATTTTTGCACTTTTTTTTCACTTTTTGTTTATATTTCGTTCCAGTTAAATCCAGAGACTTTGCACTTATATTACTTTAAGTTTTTGTGTATTAGGGCACTGTTCTTATGATGATACTTTTTTGTTCAAGGATTCACTTTTTCTACAAGATTCACAAGTTTTTGGTTAGAAAACCCTTGCCCGTAAGGTTTACGTTATGTTAAACAAATTAGATTAATGTTCATTATTATTTAGCACTTATAACTATTTTTAATTAAAATATTTTACTGAGCTTGTTAATATTGACGTTCGCTTGGTAGCAGCGCCTACCCACCACTCGTTCGAAAGTCGACTATTCCAAAACCTCGTACAATTACTTGGAGCAGAAAAAACCCGTACTACTGCCTACCACCCGCAGAGTAACGGTATAGTCGAACGCTGGCACCGAACACTCAAAGCCGCACTTATGGCTCGACTAAAAAACAGCAACAAGTGGATCTCCGAATTGCCTACTGTTTTAATGGGTCTCCGAGCCGCCACGCGCACCGACACCAACACAAGTGCCGCGCAACTTACGGTCTACGGCCAAGCGATACGCTTACCCGGTGATTTTATATCACCTACACCAGCCGCAACGAAAATGGACTACGACTACGTCGATCACCTGCACGACGTTATCACGAAGCTCACACCTACATACAAACCACATTCAAACAAGCGATGTATGTTCGTGCACAACGACCTACTGACATGCAGCCACGTGTTTGTACGCGATGACACAGTCCGCAAACCTCTGCAGCATCCATACAAAGGTCCATACAAGGTTATCGAACGTAACGAAAAATACTTCACGATTCAACTACCAGGAAGATCTAGCAATATATCAATCGATCGTCTCAAACCGGCGTACACTATCAACATCGCAGAAGATCAAGAACACACGGATAGTGAGACACGCCAATCACCTGAAGCTACCACTGAAGATCAATCCGACCTACTTCCAGCATCGAAAACGACGGAACACCGCACAAGATCAGGCAGGATCGTCAAGACGCCTGTACGCTTCGCTAAGGGGGGAGTACTGTAGCTGCAATACGCTGCAATACATAAACATACATCCGGCCGCCGCCGCTGTGCGCGGGATCCTAGGGCTTCGCCCGCGCGCCACGCTCGCCGCCGCGCCGCGCCGAACAATAACACGACGGCGACCAGCGCGCCACCGAACGATTTATTTAGGAACTATAATGTATATCGAAACCGTATTCCTATTGGTAGATAATGTTAGTAAGTAAGTCACTACTTGTGCCCCTAAGTTTAGATTTTTAAGACATGTACACATTTTGTAGAACACGCACACGCACGCTCTTCCACTGTTCAATATTCCTCGTTTATTGTAAATATACATTCGTCGTACATCTGAGTATTATTGTCTCTACACCACCTAAGCGCTACAACTCTATAAGACCACGGTACGTAACCCCAAAGAATGACTATTAAATTTCATGAAATCTTGTCATTTTGGGATTATACTAACCTAACAAGTTGTATTACTGATTGTAATGATTATGATTCTGTAAATACGTATTTGTTACGGCTGCGAATCATATTTTGAACGACGTACAACTTAATACTGACCAGCAAATTGCAAAAAACGTAAGAAAATTTGAATTTCGCGGGCTACCTTAGCGCTTCCCCTCATAAAATCATAACTGCAATAAAACCACCACACCTGCCTATTTCCCTTTTATGCCTTATCGCAATTTCTCAAAAAATCTTATCAGTAATTATATCATTACAGAAATGCATGCATTTTGTATCTACAGGGTAATTTGTGTTTGTCTTAAAAATATTTTTAAGTCTAATATCATTATCAATTTAATGATTTTGTTTTTGACTAAAAGTTACGGATGGACTGCCATAGTAGTTCCCTCACCAACTCCAACCTGCAGTGCGATCGATTCTGTTACCATCTCACCGTGAAAAGTTGGGTGAAGTGAGCGACTGAGCGTGGACGCGTGGAGTGAACTGTCAGTGTCATCCCACCAGATACTAGGGATTGACCAGCATATATTTACAATCATAATCGAGATTTTAATAATATTTTTTTTATGATAATCCTATTGAATTTTTTATATAATTTCCAAGCTAGTATTTTAGTGGTCAAAACACTAATATTTTGTGGGTTTTACAATAAAATAGCAAAACAGAAACTCAGTCAGAATCTCAATATTGTTTTTTTTTTCTTTTACCCTAGACTAGTAAGTCCTTATATAGCCTGAGGCGCGAGCGCGTCACGCACGAACAGTAAATAAAATAAAACATTCACGTTTAAGACAGCTAGAGCTAGACTTATGAAAATACGCATCGACAATGTTTGTTATTATGAGCGATTGTAGATCAAGTCTAGTAAAGACTGCGACGATGTTCAGCGTTATTATTTACCCAAATCTATTCAATTAGAATAGATAACCGAGTGAGTAAGTCATCGAGTCCTAACGGTGGGTCTGGCTGACGCATCATAGAATTTAATCCCACGTAGTTTGTGTGGTGTGATCACGCCGCGCTTGCGCGTTAGTCACTGTCATTATCACATTGCGTGATCACTTCACCCGATTCACGACATTAAATGTCGAGAATCGGGTGAAGTGGTCACGCCACACAAACTACGTGAATCGGGTGAAGTAATCACGCCACGCTTGCGCGTTAGTCATCGTCATTATCACGGAACAGATAATAAGGTTGGAATGGTAATGTGGGCGGGGCAAGCGCGCCACAGTTATGATTCGAAAATCATAACTCGACCGATTCATTCATTTACCGCGTTCAGTGCGCGTCGGAATACTTCGGAGAACAGAACTCTGCTTAATAATGCCGTGTTGTGCAATTATAACATGTAAGATAAAAAGTCAGACCTCAAGTATAAAGCGAAGAGGTATATCTTTCCATCGGTAAGTCCAAAATAACACTTCATTACAATATTATTTGTCAAAAACATAAAAACATTATTGCAACAATATACAAAAAATATACATTGCCCGCTGTGTACTCGCTCAATAAACACAATGACCAAGTACGCGTACAATGTACTGCATACTGCATACATTGCGTCCTCTACACTTCAACCGTTGACGTTTCGTCCTTTGCTCTGATTGGCTATGATGCACGGCGCATGTTTATCGATAGTGAGGTAACCATGTGGCTAAATAAAATCATCGATAGAATTCTCGACTATATTTACGTTTGACAAAGATAATTTTAGGATCTATGTCTTTTAAGAAATGATATAGGTACTACTTTGACTTAAATAAATATCAAAATTAAAGTTAAATTCTAAGTTAACTAAAACTATACAGACTAGGTATTAAAAAATAGCGTTGAAAAATTCATCCGCATCGCTGTCGACTGGTAATGTTCCCAATAGACTGGCGGCATTACCACGTTGTATCGCGATGCTTAGCCTCTGGCCAAGGTAAAAGCCAGCCCTTGGGTCACGGGAAGTGTCAACCAGCCGTTTAGATATTTCTTTAAAAAGACCATGAGCACTCAGACCCCACGGCCCGAGAGTTTCAACCCCAAACGGCTCGAAAATATAATTTCCAATAAGGTTATCATATTTTCGCCGCTTGAGGTTTTCCGCAGCCGCAGCAGCAGCGCCAGCACAGCACGCCGATCCAGGAAGATGGGATAAGATAATTTTTGGATTATTTTATATTTAATTCATGATTAATAATGCCGTGTTGTGCAGACGTATTTTGAGTACATTAAATATTATATTAATCATTGAATGAATCCTACCGAATGTTATAAAGGGACATAGACCTGTCATCTACTAGTATACTAATCTCTGATTTTTTATTTAAGTTTATGAATTATGTGAAAATAATAAATTATTTAAACTTAATAAATAGGTATGTTTTATTCCAAGGACAGTGATTATTTGTAATTAATCAAAGTAAAATTAAATTATTTCTTAATATTTATTTAATGTTTCATTTGTCCCCATAAATTCATCAGATAATTTATCGACAAAGAATATCGGCTTTGTCAAGCACTAGCGTATATGAAAATTTTTATTGCACTTATGCGTGTTGAGTGTCTATGCCTACGGGAGCTTATTGCTAGTGGGCGAACGAATATCTGCCCTGAGATTTATGTGTGTGTGATTTGGTTGTATGCGAAATATTTGTAAACATAGTATTGCGTATGTGTAGAAATTAAAATAGTGGGAGTCAAGCGGCGACACTGGTCCGAGGGCCTTTCCAAGTTCCAACCTTATTATCTGTTCTCCGATGGTTCTCCGTGGTCATTATTACATTGCAGATTGCGTGATCACGTCACACAAACTACGTGGGATTAAATTCTATGGTCCGTTCTAATTGAATAGATTTGGGTTAATAATAACCCTGAACATCATCGCAGTCTTTACTAGACTCGATCTATAATCGCTCATAATAAGAAACAATGTTGGTACGTATTTTCATCAGTCTAGCTGTCTTAAACGTGAATGTTTTATTCGTGCGTGACGCGCTCGCGCCTCAAGCTATATAAGGACTAGTCTAGGGAAAAAAAGAAAAAACAAACGACATTGAGATTCTGACTGAGTTTCTGTTTTGCTATTTTATTTTAAAACCCCACAAAATATTAATGTTTTGACAACTAAAATACTAGCTTTGACGTTATATAAAATGATCAATAGAATTAGTAGGTATTTAAAATATGTGGTCGTCCAAATCAAAAGGCTCTATTCTGTAAAAACCTCACCGCGATAACTTGGGTGAAGTAAGCTGTCAATAGTGTCAATTAGAGATGTTACGGAAGTCGTTTTACCGAAACCGGAACCGGAATCGGAGGTTTTAAATTTGATTGATCGGAATTGGAACTGGAATCGGAATCGGAACCGGAGCGGAAATAAAAAAAAAATGTGTTAAGGGGCCTTCTCTTAAAACATCTTTCTTCTAGTTTCTTCTATCATCCACAAACATAACAATAAACTGAGACTTCGAGCGCGAGCGCCTATAAAATAAATAAACATTACCCTGGCGACACGTTAAAACTTATTTGTAGGCGCTCTAAGTCACATGTATCGCTGCATTTCGAACTTCGATCTAACTCCGATTCAAAATTATCGGAACCGAAATCTGAATCGGAGGTGTAAAATTAATCGGAAGTTCCGACTTTTCGGAATCGGAACCGAAGCTCCGTAACATCCTTGGTGTCAATCCTTAGCATCAGGTGGAATGACAGCTCACGGTAAACTTTTTCACGGTGAGATGCCCGTTAGGGTATTATGGTCCGGGAGCCACCAATCCTGAAAGCTCCGTGATCACGGATTCTAATATTTTTAATAAAAAATAAAAGTTAACATTTAGACGAACAAGATTTGCTTGGTCGGCGTGGATTTGATTGGCCGGAAATATTTTAATTAAATTATTTATTATTAAATTTCCATAATTATTTTTCCGTCATCACGGATTTTGATCAATCTTATATAGAATTTTGTGTGAAATTATGTTCAACAAGAAAAAATCCGGCCGACCAATGATTTTTAGCCGGAAAGGTCACGCATACCTATTTGAATGGTGTGATAAGGGGTAAAATTTATCCATTATCACGGAAACCTTTTTTATTTTTTTTAATTCATGCGTTTTAATGTCACATTTATGATTATCTTGGTATGCGTGCTTACAAACTGCCGAAAGTATCGCGCATACCAAATTTTAACCCTTCGCTTTTTAACGATTTCTATATTTCTGTAAAGAGTGAGTGAGGCAGATTTTTGGTTCAAGTTGAAACCTCTCGTTCGTCTCTTTCTATTCCTTACGAATTTAACATTTACCTGCCTCAAAGATACGTTATCCACTCAAACGTCCGAGTCTGACAGCTGCCACCGCTTAATAAGTCCGCGCGCGCGCGGACTTACGGGGCCTGCGGGCGGAGGGTAAAGGCTCCTGTAAACAGGCGCGACGTGCGACGCGAATCGCACGCGACACAAAGGCACCGCTCGTTGCGCGACTTGCGGTGCCTTTGTGTCGCGTGTCGCGTCGCGCCTGTGTGTACGAGCCTTAATGGGTAACTCACCGTCCGATCAGGACCAGGCCCGTGCCGGACGGCGCGTACGTGTTCCACGCGCGCCTCAAAGAGATGTCAGCATCAAGGGAAGGGGCCTGTCAGGGCCGAAGCCTGCCGGGTCAGCGGGATTGTCCGAAAGGGTTACCGCTGGCCCGGAACATAAAGGGCTAAGGAAGGAACACGGGTGGGTTTTAGTCAGTAAGAGTCTGACACTCCCTTCCGCTCCACCCAAAGCGATTTCTCATTTGATGATTTCCTATCCTGAAAAATAAAGAAAAAAAAATCTTGCTGTGACCCGACTTTCTGTTTTGTCGACGCTTAGACCCGTTATTTAATACCCAAGTAGCACACTGGCTGATTTAGTGTCGAACTATAAACCTTCATAAGTTTAAAAGTGTTATTAAAGATGTTTAAAGGTTTTGGTGGCTTCTTCATGCTGATATGTTGCATTTAAAAAAGTTACTTATTCAATAATCTGTAAAAGGCACTCCAAAAATATGTAATTACACTACAGGCTGTTTACGAGTTCATAATAAATGTTTTATTATGTTTACTGCTGAAAAGCGGCGTAACGAAATACTTCTATAATGTTTTTTGCTGTTGAATGGTCTAAAACGAATCTTTACTAACACCAGCTGGTTAAGAGTACGAATGAAATATATTTAAACGTTTAAAGCTGTGAATTGACCTTGAAGGCATCTTTTATGACGCTTTTGTGCTGCATTGTGGTGTAATTTAATACCACTGTAAGGTTGTCTGGTTAAGAGTGTAAAGGAAGCACTTATAACAGCCTAATGCTGCTTAAATTACGCGTAAGTATAAAATAATAACTATCAAAGCTGAATAAGTGTACGAAATGATATATTTAAACAGCTTTCTTTAAGAAGCTGTTATATACCCTTTTTCAAGTGTTTTGTAATTCTCAAAGAGTTAGAATGTAATTGGTACATACTATTAAACAGTTTTTGACATCTATATACACCATATTAGAGCTCGTTGCTCTTGTTAAGTTCATTTAACAGCTTCTTACTGTCTGCTGATATATAATTCTTTCAGTTGCTAATTTTTAACTTATTACTTCTAATTCGTTTGATAAATATTAATAATGGATAAGACCTGGTCCAAAAGAAAACGAAATGGCGCAATTAAAAGAAAGTTAGCACGAGAATATCAACAATTTCAGGAACGTAATAGTGATGTCAACGAATCTGGCCAAGCGTTATCCGTACATAATGACGAGGGTTCCGTAAATGTAAATCCTGACATTCCAAGTACTTCTCGTTCATTAAATACAGAAATAGAGTCTTTTGCATTAAACGAATCTATGTCTAGTAGTACAGAAGAAGAAAAAGAGGAAGAATTGAACAGGTTTGAAAAAAATATATATTTAAAAGAACAAATAAGAAAGTGGGCGTTCGAAAACAATATAACTCAAGTCGCTTTAAAAGATTTAGCAAGAATTTTTAATGAATTTATTCCCAATGCTTTACCCAGTGATCCAGGACCATATTGAAAACAGTTAGAAACGTTAATTTAAAAGCAGTCGGAGAAGGCGAGTATTGGCACCAAGGTCTCATACACTGCCTCAAAATAATATTGGATAACTTGACTGTAACGCCGTGTACGGTCAGTTTAAACATAAATATGGATGGCCTGCCGATATTCAAAAGCTCTAAAAAAGAATTTTGGCCTATCTTGTGTAACATCCATGAGAGTGAATTCAATGAACCTTTTATAATCGGAATATACTTTGGAACTGGAAAGCCAAGAAATCTCTCAGAGTATTTGGAAGACTTTGTTAAGGAAGCGAAAGAGCTGCTTGAAAATGGTATTTTAACAAGCAAAAATATTAAAGTTAATGTCAAAATAAGATGTTTCATATGTGATTCTCCTGCTCGAGCATACATCAAAGGTTTAAATCTTTTTTTTTTCAGTTACTATTTATTGATTTCATTATTTTAATTAGCTATTTTTAAAATATCATGTTTCCACGTATTATTACAATAATTACTATGGATTATTTATGTTGTTCAATACGTTTTGACAGACTTCAAAAAATGAGGTTCAATTTGACCCGTATGTATGTAATATTGTTGGAATTGCACAATATTCGCTTATGTTACTCTATGTGGTGGTGCCAAATTTCAGTGTATGTATGTGTGTTTTTCCACATATTTCTCTTAAACTAGAAATATAAATGCAGTGATTCATTTTTGATGGATAAAGTATCTTTCAGTTTCCCTAAACTGAAAGATACTTTATCCATCAAAAATGAATCACTGCATTTATATTATTATTTTTTTTTATTAAAACTACCGAACCGATTTTGATAAAAACTTGCACTGTTCCCTAACAGTGCAAGTTTTTATCTGTTCCCTAACAGTGCAAGTTTTTATCAAAATCGGTTCGGTAGTTTTCAAGATATAGATTATTAAGCGTAAACACCTCAACGGTTTAACGTCGCAATTCTTTTGCGATGAAAGTCGGTTATTTTCAACGCTTTTAGCGTTGGCTGTTATTATTGTATTAAATTATGTCATTTAAAAACTACTCTTTAAACTGCTTCTGTCGGTCGTATTTTTACCACTTACTATTTACTTTTCAGGAGTGTGCAATTTCAACGGTAAACATGGATGTTTAAAATGTACTACAGTAGGAGAATACTCACACAATTCTCATACAGTAGTATTTCCAGAAAGGAAAACAAAGCTAAGTTGCCCAAGAACAGATGTGTCGAGAAGATGATAACCCCTCAAGACGTGCAGTTTAAATGTGTAGCAATTCAACATAAACATGAAATTTTTTTTATACCTCTTCTCCATACCTATTCCGTATAAGTGATTATATAATAAAACAATAAAATACTTTTAACGAAGACTTTTATTGTTGCAATTAGCACAAACCTTAATACTATTTAGAAGTCGTAGAAAATAGAATATAGATATTAAAAAAGATCACAGTCACGAGATTTCGTAAAATTAACAATACAATTAACTCAACATTTGTTTAAATTTTTGGATATTACAATAGTTATATTAGATATAGATAGTTATATTACAATAGCTCCTATACCCGGGATGGCCACTTCTTTGGGAGAGGCAAACGATGGCATGGTTCAACCGATCTTGACCAAACTTGGTATGTTGATGCAGTATAGTCTAAGGAAGGTTTAAAAAATCCGATTTTCAAAATCGGAGTTTTGGAAAATTAAATTTTTCGAATTTTGCTTGCTTCGCAAGCGCATCCGTGAAAATTCGCTCTCAGCTCACTTTTTCAAACGCAGCGCACCTGCATTGAAGTTCTAGTTAGTACAATAGGTAAGTATGAGAACAATTCGTATAATCAGAACAATGAGACAACCTTATAACAATTCGCGTCTTTCTCGATCCCACGATCATACATTTTTTTAATACAGAAAATAATGGATTTGATATATAAATATCTTATTCGTTTATTCCATACAATAACATATTAATGATATTATAAAGATATTTCAAAACTGATATAACAAAGTTACATGGACAGAAACGCGATACTTTTAAATTTTATGATTTTTTTCTGTTATTCCGTGTTTATCTGATATATTAAAAGTACAATACGCCTAAAATATCGTTAATGTATTGTTATAAGTAATAACGAGTGAACAAATCACATTTTTTTATATCAAATCCACTTATTTTATGTAGGTATTTAAAAATTTTAGATCGTGCGAGCTAGAGAAACGCGAATCGATTAAGGCCTGATTTTCTAAAGATGTGTTGCAAACTTGAAGCAGACTGAGTAGTAGGTTTTGATTTGTTTGTAAAAGTGATAAAATTTGGGCATTATCTTTCTGTTGCTGCACATCTGATGCTATCACAGCTGGTGCAGTGTTGACTGTTGGAGTCACAAACTCGTATTCCACAGGTAATGGTACAACTGAAGCATTTACCGAACTTTTAGTACCTTCGTCGTGTTTTCGATTAAATATCTGAAAGACAAAAAAGCTTTTATAAAAACTAATTTAGACATCAAAACTAAGGTTCCAAATTTCTAAAATTACGCGATGCATTTTGGAGTGTTCTGTAGTCAACAAGAAACTTTCATAGTTTAGCCTGTCTGCGGCTTAACTCATACTATCGTACTCATACTCGATATATATCGTGATCCTCCAAATATCACGACAAATACTGAGCGTGTAGCATACCCCAAAGAGCGCTGTAAGGAGGCAGATATTATTGTTAAACACGACACCGACTGGCACGAATTTCAAAAGAACTTACCTAGTTAGTACATACTTATTTTTCTAATCGACTTTACAAGAAAATAATAAAGAGCTGCTTTTAAGACTATAAGATAAATTTGGTTTTGATTGGAAAGTACTATTTTTGTTTTTACTAGAGGAACCCCAATTTGCTGCAAAAAGTATTTGTTGGAATACAATATAACTCTTAAGTCAGGAGAACTGCATTTCCCGAACCCATATAAAAACTAAAAGTGTAAATAAATGTCTCTTATACAGAACATGAGCAGTCTATGGCTGATTAATGGTATTCTGTTCAGCAAATAGTGTCACAAGATAATATTTTAACGATTTAACCTGAGAAACTTATGGACGCCATAACTAACCTAAAAAAATAGCTTTACTATTTTATAAAATCAGTTTTAACTGTAAGAGTACACCATAATTTAAGCTTTTAACTTGATAGGCAATTTAAAGAACACATTTTATCTATGAATCTCACTTTGTCTTCCATTATAATAAATTAGAAATTCATGCACCCGTGATTTATCCACATATTTCTTAGGTTTAAATCTAATTATTTGAAGGGCGCATGAAAATTTTGTTGTTAATTGGTATAGACATCACGATAAAGTTGCACTCGCATCCTAAACGCAATTATAATGACTTGGATCATTACTTACCTAGTCCCAACAAAAAAATATTTCAATATTAAATATGGTGGAGCTGGCAAACTTTGCAATCACACAATATAAATAACACTTTAAACAAATTTCAAAATAAACGTTAAAAAAGATTGAATAGGGAGTAGCAAAAGGTTAGAAGCTGTACAAGAGCTGGATAGGAAACTCTTGTACAGAATTTAACTTTTTACGATGCTTTATGACAGCTCTAATAAAGCCTTTGATAAGCCTAACTGCAGCTTCTCTCCAGCCATTATAATACCAAAAGCTGTATAATTTGGGGCCCTTTTTTGCTGAATAAGCGCTTAAGCAGCTTTAATTCAGCCAAATTGGTATACCGTAATACAGACTAGAGATTCAATGGCAGCATTTATTAAGCACTTAAGCAGCAATTGTGTGTTACTTGGGTATAGTGTCATCTAGTGGCACACTCATGAAGCTCGAAAAGTTTCACAGATAAAAACTCGTTTAAAGTGTACAAGACTGAGGCTGTCGCCCTAACGCTCAACGCTAAAAATTTTTGGGTTAATAATTTAAAGCACTAGATCCAATCTCAGCGTTTCATCATAACAATTTCAATATGAAGTGTTTTATTTCTAATACATCAACTAAAGAGAAAATTAATCCGTTTTCTGGAAGGGAAGACGCTTTTAAAAAATGGTGATGGTACCACAATGGTACTCGAACCATTGTGGTACATTGGCCCATCGGCACCGTTAAAGGTTGAGGAAATATTAAGTTGCCAACAGAATGAGGAAGAAATCGAAGAATCAGAAGAAGAGAGAAATGATAATTTTGATGATAATGATGTAGATGATTATTGATTAATAAACTTGAATTTCAGAACATATTTTTTATATCAACTTTCATTTATTATATAATCAACCCAAATAAAATTTTTCCTGTATTTCCTCTTTTCCATATTAATAAGTACCTATAATAAATAGTTAAAAACTTAAGGAAGAGACCAGAGGTAGAAGAAAGACTCTAAAAGAAATGTCATCAAGTAAGTGAAATCTATAACAGTATAATCCTCACTCACACAATAAAATTTGGTATGCGCGATACTTTCGGCAGTTCGTAAGCACGCATACCAAGATAATTATAAATGCGACATTAAAACACGTGAATTAAAAAAAATGAAAAAGGTTTCCGTGATAATGGATAAATTTTACCCCTTATCACACCATTCAAATAGGTATGCGTGACCTTTCCGGCTAAAAATCATTGGTCGGCCGGATTTTTTCTTGTTGAACATAATTTCACACAAAATTCTATATAAGATTGATCAAAATCCGTGATGACGGAAAAAAATTATGGAAATTTAATAATAAATAATTTAATTATAATATTTCCGGCCAATCAAATCCACGCCGACCAAGCAAATCTTGTTCGTCTAAACGTTAACTTTTATTTTTTATTAAAAATATTAGAATCCGTGATCACGGAGCTTTCAGGATTGGTGGCTCCCCGCCTATTATAGGTATATGTTCTGTGGTGAGATGTTTACAGAATAGCACTGCAGTACCTACCTATAATAAAAAAGCGAATAATGATCAGTGATCACTATTGTTTAGTTGACGTTTGCAGACGGCATCAAAACGATGACAATTTTTTCTACGAGAAAATCTTACAGATTGTAGAACCTACAAAAAGTAGTGTACGTTACCCCCAGCAAGAAAGTGTCTCCTAGAGTTATAGGAGTAGAACGTATAATATGTGCCCCCAAATAAAAAATGTGTGCCCCCTGTCGTTTTGGAAAAAAACGGAAAAAACGATTCCTGCTGGGGTAACGTTTTTCTAGTAGGAAAATTCTAAACGAATGATCGGAGAGAGAAAAATTGTGCATGGCCAGAGAGCTTATGTGTGCCAAAATGTGCCCCCAAAAAAAAATCTGTGCCCCTTCAGGTTTTCGAGATATTGCATTTCCTGCTGGAGTAACGTTTTGATGAATCGTATATCTCTACAACCATTGCATGTGCCCCTGTAGAGTAAACATACACGAGTAGCTCTTAATGTGTGCCCCTTAGTGCCCCAATTAGTTTTAAGAAAATATTTATAGATTTCAAGTTATAGCGGTTTTATGAAAACCCGAAAAAACATCGCAGCGCCTAAATTAGACAAGAAACAAGTTCGCTGAAAACTGTATTCGGTCCTTCTTGACGCTAATAATAACCATACAAAGTTTCAAAACTATTCATGCATGCGTTTTTGCTAAAAGTCAAAACGATGGTGTCCTAACTTTGACGGCAAAATACAAGGAACCGGCTCAATCCGAGATGTGTAGGTGTAAACCAATATCATGTGCCTTTAGTCAAAAATATATGGTGAAAATATTCAGCTTGGAATGTTTCGCATTAAGTAAATATTAACAAAAAACCAAAATATGTAAGCAACGGCTGGTTATCCGACCAAATTTGAATGACTACTAAAAAGCGGATTCATACATATCGATGACCTTCTTTACTTTACTCACTAACCGGTTCACACGTGTTGTGCCTGAGTACACTGACTTACAAAAGTAATAAGTAATTAAATAAAGTTGTTATTGGATTATATTCTACTAGCTGTTTCTATGACGTTACACATGATTAAGTACATTATAAATAGTAGCCGAAGTGCTATTCCAAGGTAAGCTATCTTCGCGATTCTAAATTTCATTAAAATACATCCAGTAATTTATGTGTGAACGAAAGAAATACATCGAGATCTTTGCCAGGTCTTTGACTTGGTCCCAATGTTTAAAAAAAAATATAGTTCATGAAATGTGTGATGAATACCTACTACTAAAAAGAGGTAAGTAGCTCTTTTTGTATATAAATAAAAAGCCCGTATTTGTCTTTTTATATTAGGTACATATATATTTATTGATAAGCCGTAGGTTAGATAAATTAACAGTACAATGCGTGCCACGAAGATGAGACTTGACCCCGCCTCCCCTATGACGTCCAGTCCGTCCCGCACTCAGACCTCATACCGCTAAAGATACCTAAAATCGTGTACTGCGCATGTCAAACCACGTGGTGTGTCAAGTCTCATCTTTCGTGGCACGCATTGTAAGTTTTCATCATTAAGGGGAATGCTCCAACTAGCCCGCAAAATTCAAAATTTCTTGCGTTTTTTGCAATTTGCAGGCCAGTGCTAGGTTGTATGTTGATTAAAATATTATTCGCGGTTGTAAGACGTATATAGTTACAGAATTATAATCATCAAAATCACCAATACAACCCTCCAAGTTCATAAAGGCGTAGGAACTAAAAAAAAAACAGAAAAAATTTGAATTTTGCGGGCTGGTTGGAGCATTCACCTTAACCAAATAAATTTTGGTACCTACAGTTTTGAGAGTTGTATTTAGTGTATATGTCGCAGGTTTTTCATAAAATTGGGTTTTTGATGAAAAACCGGAAGACGACACATTTTAAAATAAATTTCATCATAAACCTGTACCTAACAATCCAGATTTTTGATCAAAAACCTGAACTAGTTTGGGTTTATGATAAAGTTCTTATCAAAATCACGGGTTTGCTTGGTTTTATGACAAATAAATCTATTTTAATGAAACAAATAAAACAATCCATCATCATTTGCAACTTAGTAGAAAGAAAACAATTATTTATTTATCAAAATTTTACATCCATGATCCAATCAATATTCTCCTCCTTCAATCCAATTATGAAATGAAATGTTTCAATGTCACGTACCTATATTAATCTGATTTTGATAAGCCGCGTAATAAAGAAACGTTTACCACATGCTTGCTTTTTTATAAATCCGCTAGTATGCTTGATTGTTTATAAAAAAGCAAGCACGTGGTAAACGTTTCTTTATTACATTTTTATTCTTTTTTTAATTTTGACTCAGTTTAGTCGTATTTAATAGTTACGAAATTTCATTTTCGCGGCTTTTAATCAAAAACCTAGGTTTTTCATCAAAAACCTAATTTTATGAAAAACCTGCGACATATACAATACGTGCCACGAAAGATGAGACTTGACATACCACGTGGTTTGACTTGCGCAGTACACGATTTTAGGTATCTTTAGCGGTATGAGGTCTGAGTGCGGGACGGGACCGGACGTCATAGGGGCGTCGGAAAGAGCGGGGGAGCGGGGTCAAATCTCATCTTTCGTGGCGCGCATTGTACCTATAGTCAACCGCACAATGATCTGTGTTGCAACAACGTGTTTCCATTTTGTATGTCGTATTACGTATCTATGAGGGATTTATAATTATTAACGATTATATTAAAGCTGATTATGTAGTGTCACATAATTTTGATTTGATGGCGTTTTAGATATAAAGTGTCATTCCACAGTCAGGTGATAATGTTGTTACGTATATGGGATAAATATGTTTATTTATAGCCAAATACCATCAGATAATTTGTGCACATTCGATGTTTACAGTTATATCTTTATGCGGTTTACTATACTAACACACTTTATCTGAATCTATGTATAAGCAAATTACTCGTAAGAAAATTATTTATCTGTGATGTAATATTAAATATTTTTTTACACAATATTATACTTAATACTGATCTGTGATTTTTTGTGATGCGAATTTACTAATTATATGTTAGACTTAGATGAAAAACTGATCTGTGATTTAAATAATAATTACTACAAAACGTGCAAATATTAATTTCTAATATTTATAGGTAGGAACTTTGATCTGTGATTTGAAGCAATAATTACTTTAAGAATTAAAATTAAGGGAATAAAAATAATAATTTCCACATCAACAAGCGGTTTAATTTATTATAGTCACAAGGTGCATTTAATATATTTTTTAATTAGCCCCCAAAACTTTTGAACGCGACTGTACGGGCAACAGCTTAGGTATAGGTAATACGTCCAATAAAGAAGGTCATCGATATGTATGAATCCGTCGCTTTTTAGTAGTCATTCAAATTTGGTCGGATAACCAGCCGTTGCTTACATATTTTGGTTTTTTGTTAATATTTACTTAATGCGAAACATTCCAAGCTGAATATTTTCACCATATATTTTTGACTAAAGGCACATGATTTTGGTTTACACCTACACATCTCGGATTGAGCCGGTTCCTTGTATTTTGCCGTCAAATTAGGACACCATCGTTTTGACTTTTAGCAAAAACGCATGCATGAATAGTTTTGAAACTTTGTATGGTTATTATTAGCGTCAAGAAGGACCGAATACAGTTTTCAGCGAACTTGTTTCTTGTCTAATTTAGGCGCTGCGATGTTTTTTCGGGTTTTCATAAAACCGCTATAACTTGAAAACTATAAATATTTTCTTAAAACTAATTGGGGCACACATTAAGAGCTACTCGTGTATGTTTACTCTACAGGGGCACATGCAATGGTTTTAGAGATATACGATTCATCAAAACGTTACTCCAGCAGGAAATGCAATACTTATCTCGAAAACCTGAAGGGGCATAGATTTTTTTTTTGGGGCACATTTTGGCACACATATAAGCTCTCTGGCCATGCACAATTTTTCTCTCTCCGATCATTCGTTTAGAATTTTCCTGCTAGAAAAACGTTACCCCAGCAGGAATCGTTTTTTCCGTTTTTTTCCAAAACGACAGGGGGCACACATTTTTTATTTGGGGGCACATTTACAGCAGATAGGGCACATATTATACGTTCTACTCCTATAACTCTAGGAGACACTTTCTTGCTGGGGTAACGTACACCAAAAAGTATGCAGTGTACGAGCGCGCTTATGGTTAAGTTATGAAATATGAACATTTTTTAACCGACTTCAAAAAAGGAGGAGGTTCTCAATTCGATGTTTTTTTATGTAGGTACATATGTTCGGGCATAACTCCCTCATATAAAAAAATATTTTGCAAATGCATCTAGGATTTTCAAAATATTTTTTGTTCGAAAGAGGTTATTCCGAAATGGTCCCATTTCAATTTCGTAAAGATCTGATGATGAGTTTCGGAGACAGACAACGGAAGTTACGGAAGTCTTCAATAAATGCCAGCAAATCAACCAGCGATTGCTGCTATAGCATATGTATGCATTGCTTAACAACATAACATCACGCCTGTACCCTTTAAAGGGGTAGGTAGATGTGTTCAAGAGCTTCGTCACTGATATTCACATGGCAAGTAGTGTTATATGAATTTGTTTGGAGTAGGTAGGTACAACAAAAAAGTGAAAAATAATTTTAATTTCGGAAGTCGGGGTCAAAAAACGAAAATACAGAACCAACGACACCGACTTCCGAAATTAATATTATTTTTCACTTCGTAGTATTTTTTTGGAAGTCTGTTGTTTGTTTTTTTTTTTTGTAAAAAAGTTTTTAGTTTGTTTTTTGGAAGTCGGTGGATTTTTTTTTGAATTTTTTTTACTAACATTAAATTGAACTGCAAATCATAAGACAAATTCATTTTGTTTTAACTATAATTCTACCAAATCAAAGGATTTTGTTAGTATTTTTTCGTTTCTCAAGTACAGACGCCCGCACATCAAGCTACCCGAAACTAAAATTTTCCCAATCGACTTTGAACCTTATGCTTCAGCGATAAAGTTGAAAATCTATTAAAGAAGTTTGACATATTGTAGTGGCTTGATGTGCTGACGTCTGTACAATCAACTACACATCAGAGGGTAACAACATGTCATTTCTATCGTAGCAATAGATTTTCGTAACCCAAGTGTTACCGAAACCAACCACACAGCAGCGGTAACTTACCGCTGCTGTGTCGTTGACTTTATTTTCAAGCTAGGAAACATTATTTTGTCATGCATGGAATTAAAACAGCATACATTGAAAAAAAGGCACATTTATTATCAGTTCTGTAAGTAACTGAACCTAACAAGGTCTTGTTATACTTTGTTAAAGGCAGCGATGTCAACACTTTGAACCTGTAACAATAAATATCATACAAATAGCATCAACATAGGACACACAACTTAGACATAGTATTAAAGTCATTAGGGTCAAAATTATATTTATGGTAAGGTTTAGTTTCAAAGACATGATCCGGAGGAACAGATTTTAGGTTCCAAAACTTTTTGATGATAAACTCTGTTCAGGTAAAATTCTTAAGGGAAATAGTAACCATTCACCACTTATTTAATGTCTGTTTGTAAAACATTTTAAATTTCATTAAAATATGTATATATTTTTTTTAAATATAAGTTCTCTGATTAATGAACGTTCTTGCTGCGACTGGTTGAATAAATTAACAACCAAACCAATCATTTGACTCGAATTTTCGTTTCAAAAACTGGGCATTAGATTCCTTTTGCCGTTGGTGTTTTATTTTCTATTTTTTTTTGGATATTTTAAGAAAATCAAACTGTTGAATAATTCGGTTGAATGTAATGAACATAAATTAATTTGCAATTATCAGGAAATAATGTCTCAATTTTGTTTTATCTTTGTGCTCTTTGCCTTTAGGAACTTAATAAAAAAAGTTCCATGAAAATCCATCCACTATAAACTTGGTTTCACATTTTTAAGCTCTTCACTAGGTACTACCTACAATTTCTGACCTATTAATTTACATTTTCAGTGTTTTGAGATAGAGACGGTGTATACATAATTATATTATTAAATAATTGAGAGTTGATAAAACAATGTATGCTAGGAAAATTGGCTATTCAACTTACAAAGTCTTCAACTTTTTCAATCTCTTCAGTTAACCAATCAACAGACACTTTGTCATCTTCCACAACACAAGATATCTGTAGCTTGTGAATTCCATAGGCTAGCGGCACAAGTTTAGCTGCACCCCACAAAAGCCCATCAGTTGTAATTTCTCTTACTGCCTTTTCCAAAGCTGCCATGTCTGTCTCATCATCCCATGGCTTAACATCCAAAATGATGTTAGATTTTGCAATGAGAACTGGCTCTATAACAAAGAATTAAAAACAAAAATAATATGATAAATTGATAGTTTCTTTAAAATTTCATGACAAAATACATAATTATTCTACATACTTTTGGCTTTCTTGGCATTATACGCTGCTAGGCGCTCCTCTCTTATTCTTGCAGCTTCTGCAGTCTCTTCTTCGTCATCATCAGAGCCAAAGAGGTCAACACCATCATCATCATCATCTTGAGCTTTAGCAGCTGGTGCCTTGGGTGCTGGGGCCTAATAGATTTTTTATTTATTAAGTAGAGTGATTATTTAGTTATGCCAATATTGTTTTTGTTAAATATGGAACTATAACTCACTTTGGAAGGTTGAGTCTTGGCACCACCACCTGTTGATTCCAAAGTCTCTACTCTGGCTTGAAGGCTAATGACCAAATTACGCAAGTCATTTATAGCTTTCTTCAGATCACCATTTTCTTTCTCCAGCGTGTTGACTTTGTTAGTGAGTTCTGGGTTAGGAACTCCTGCCAAGGTAGCAACACTGTCCATCTGGAAATATTTAGTACAAATCAATTAGTTTTTCAAATAGTAAACTTCTTTTTTGTATAGAAAGCAAAAATTTTTATCTACTTATAAAGATCTATGAACCAAAATAATTTTATTTAAATAAAAAGTGAAAGACAATCATGTGTGAATATTAATAAAATAAGTTTACTCACACATTCTAAAGAATCTTTGATATGTTGTCTAGCCTTAGCAACTTCACTGGCCAAAGAAGTGCGAGCTACTGAAAGTGGAGTAGCTTGGACCTACAAAGTTTTAACCTATTAATGTTTTATCAACTTCGAAAATGTAATTAATGTCATTTCAAAATAGGAAATTTCCTAAGAAAGAAAGGTATTAAAGGCTGATAATTATACAAACCTTTGATAATGATTCATAGTAATTTCGTTCAGCATCACCATAGATGTTTTTGTCCAACCAAATCTTTTCATGTATTAAGGCAGACATTCTGAAAATAATGAATAAAACAATGTTTACAATTCTTGGAGGTATATTATTAAATGGTAAAAGGTATCAGTTTAGTTAGGTTTCAAATTTTCTATTACAAAAGTATTATTTGTTGTCTTCACTAAGCAGCGACTTACAAGGTTATGATAATTTACTATTTAATGACGATATAGTGTGTTTTCCGAGCACATAAGAACAAATTTATAAATTACTTTCAAATACACAAAACACCATAAGTAACAGTTTGGATTATATAAATCTCTAGTTGGCAGATTGACGGCGGCAGATAAAACTTTCAAATTTCGACAACCTTTATAGGTTATAATCTCATTGAAAATTATAATTCTTTTTGTAATTTAGATAATTAACGATACAAAACTTACTTATTATATTCTTTAAGAAATTAAAGAGTTTTTAAATTAAATGTATTACAAAATTATTGAATTCAAATCGGAAGTCTACAACAGGAATGAAAACCGTACTCGTCGGTTTTTTGGTGGGCGCGAAAGAAAGAGACAGACAAAATTAATGAAAGCGATACACAGTCTGAATATGTATTTCAACCAATCATAGTGGAGCAGTAAGTTCCACGACGCACTTCGATCGAACACGAACAGAACACCGCCGCACACATTGACTCGTTGATTTTGTAGATTGAACCACGATTGAACTTTGCACAGAGTAAAAAGTTAAAAACTAACTTTATGACGTTGACGTTTATTATAAATTTTTTCATTGGTAACTAGTAGATTTTTTTATTTTCGGTAACTTTTATTTTTGAAGATTGTAACTTTTAAGATTATACGTATTGAATGTTCAATGTTGGTATGTAACAATAAAAGGATCTTTTGGCGCGTGGCTAAAATCGTAACATTCGTAACTACCGCTGCCACATTGCTCTTTTTGTGGTGTGACCAGTGTTGTGTCAATAAAATTATTTCACAGAGGTTTACAAACATGATACGCTACCCTTTCAATGTCGTTCATTGCCTCGTCGAGTATAAGTATGTACATACTAATTCTATGGTATAAAATTATATAATTGGTAAGTAACACACTAACCCAGAGTTAACGATTTAACTATTCCACATCGGTGGGTTTAATATTTAAAAGTTTAACTCTAGGTTTACCTCTAACTCTTGGTGGCGCAAGATTAAAGTTTTTTAATAGTAGAACCATAATCTCTATGTAGTCTGTGAGTAGCGTTATTTACAACTGCGTCAGTAGAACACAGTATTATTATGTAATCTATGAAAGAAAAAAAGGCATATTTTTAAACTGACTGACATAACGTGACATTGACTGAATGCATAAACCGTGCGAAGCCAAAGGAAAAAAAACTGTCTGACATATGCTTATTTATCTTTGAAGTTACTGACTTCGGCTTAAAAACTAAAGTACCGTAAAATGGGGTGAATAGACACAACTTTTAAGTTCTAAGCTGATTTTCTTACATTTTTTCTATCCATGCTGTTATTAAAATATTGTGTAATTGTGAGTCGCGTTGTAATTTACCAAATACTAATGTTTAAAATATGTAAAAATAAGTTAATTACTTGTTATTTAGGAAAATGTAGGCCGTTTCTATTTACCTGGAAACTGGGGTTAAAAGATACGAAAGAGGGGTGAATAGAAATAAAACGCTAGGGCTGTCAAAACTTATTTTTATAATAAGTAGGTACATAAGTAGGTATGTATTTACACAATTAATTTAATTTTGATCATAGCATCATTATTTTGTATGCCTGTCGGCGGAACATAGGTTGGACCAAACACTATATGTATATACATAAGATCATTGTACCCTGTGTGTTCACAAAAATAAATGAATTTTGAATTTTGTACCTTAGTACAACAGTGGTATGAAATAATGTATGGGTGAGAAAGAGTGTTCAATTTATTGTGGTTGTGTGGGTGTGAGTATATTGTGGTGAGGTGTGATGGTCTGTACAGAGTAATCTTGAACCCCGAGGGGACATAGAATACCTTTTGTCTGACTTCGTCTTCGTATGATTGTATACGTGACACGGACAAAAACTAGTAATTACATAATAATTGAACGATTTCAACTATTTTATCGCATATCGACAGTCGTGTAATAAACAAGCAGCCGATGTCCTTCCTTCGAGTTCAAGCTCCATATCAAATTTGATCAAAATTGGTTCAGCAGTTTAGGAAAACGTAACAGACAGACAGCCAGAAAGATAAATGTTATTTATAGTATTAGTATGATTATTTTTTTAAGTGACAACCGTTTGACAACCCTAAAAATCATGTTTCTTTTAACCCCTGTTTCGTTGCTATTAACCCCTCACTCGTATCTTTTCACCCCTTTCTTCGTGTCTATTCACCCTAAAGGCGTTTCTATTCACCCCTCACTCGTATCCATTCACCTCGAATTCAGGGAAAAGTAAAAGCATCCTGTATTTACTTGAAATAAGAAAGATACATTTAAATATTGACACTCCCCTTTCTATCCGTAAAAGATGATCAACTTAACTATTGAAATACACAAATTCTCCAGGAGATAACACTGAAAAACTTAAGTTTAGCAAAAAGTTTTACACACCCAAAATCACTCGTATGCACACGTCATCACACGTTCACTTTAACCGCTTTTTTCTTTATGTCACACACACTTGACGTAAATTTGTGGGTAGCCAGCATAAAGGCAAAATGTTGCCGTGTAATAAATAGTAGAAATAAATATTCGCCAATAGCCTCTATAGGCTATTGGCGAATATTTATTTCTACTATTTATTACACAAACTTGGAAGTTTGATAAAGTTGTCTCTGGTGGGTCTATACCCACCAGAGACAACTTTATCAAACTTCCAAGTTTGTTTCTATTCACCCCGCGATTTCTATTCACCCCATTTTACGGTAGCCCACGGAATTCAAAATTGCTTTCGTTTTTTGCAATTTGCAGGTCAGTGTCAGGTTGTAAGTTGATTTAAATATGATTCGTGACCGTAATAAGTTATAATTATAAACATTAGGGCACGCAAAACAAATACGTACTAACTAGAGTGAGGTCGTAAAGGTGGAGGTGAAAGAGTAAGGTCGTTCCATAAGGTAATTTAAGTTTTTAGTACCGGGGGTACTAAGAGCACCATGCATTAGGGTTATCATGAATCATGGGCCTAATACTCTTTCAAGTCAGTTCCATGACTACTTCTTATTGCGTCGATGGTAAAAAAAAACTCATAAAATACGTATGTAGGTAAAGATCTGTCTGTCTGGTAGTCTATTACATTTTCACGTCTTAGCGGCTACTGTAAGAGCGAGGCCCTGGGCGGTTGGTCTGCTCGCCACCTTCTAAGGCCGTTAACTCGTCAGAACATAGGATACTATTAATCCCGGTAGTACGTTCCCGTGGAATGATTTCAATTGAGCATTTAGCTAGGAATAATTGCTCAATTTAAATTATCAAAATATTATTATTTATTTTTATGATTTTACATATCTCGGGACATGGGGTCCCAGTCTTTTGGAAGGCGTACGAGGGGCCGAAACCAACTTGCAGAGGCCCCTTAGGAAATTTTAATGAAATGCGGCACCAACCAACGATTATCCCTGTATGCACTATGCAAGTGCACCCAAGGATAACCCGCGGTTGGTATGGACTATTGCAGGATATGGAAAAATATAAAGTTGGACTATGGGTTTGGGTGGCTAAAGTGGACTGGTCACCAAGAACTATGGAAGAACTCTGACCCCTGCTTGATTAATGTTTAATATATACATGGATAAAATGGCAGGGGGTGACTTGCACACTCAATATGGGCCCCCGGAAACGTTCGCTCGCACATAGTGAAGTAGTGACAAGGGGGCAACATATCCTGAGGTGTTTATGAGGAGTGGAGAGGTATTCCACGGCTATCAGGACAATCCCGGAAGTACGGTCAAGATCCCTACCAGCATCTTACTGGAATACTTCCTCCGAGCACGTTTGCTCAAACTCAAACTCAAAGCATTTATTTCAATTAAACCTTGTACAGGCACTTTTGAATTGTCAAAATTAAATAGCTCTTGCGAATCTTCACTCAAGCTGGCCAATAAAGGGAAGAATGAGGTGAGAGCTCTGATCCTCGTCATTGTTCACTCCAGCCGACCAATAAAGGCAAGCCAGAGGTGAGGAACAAGACTTCTCCCAGGAGATAGGGTCCGTGGGGTCATTAATGCTCAACAGATCGCCACATGCTGCCCTACTGGTTTCTGTATCTCTCTTGGTTTGACTTCTTACCCTAGACCTGTTCCGGCAAAGTAAACTCTTCCGGCATAGGCCTAGAGTTCGGAGCGCGCAAGCCCCACCACGACGTCTGCAAGCCCCACCACGACGTCTTATTATTATTATTAGCAAAATACGCGCATTGACGTGGAGTTGTGGACACCAGCCCGCATTACCTATTACCTAGGAATAGCTAGTTATCACTACATGCTTATTATAAAACAAAGTCCCCCGCTGCGTCTGTCTGTCTCTCTAAACTACCAAACGGATTCATACGATTTTCACCAATGGACGGGGTGATTCATGAGGAAGGTTTAGGTGTAAAATTGATTAAGGTTTTGTGTAAATTGGCTGAAATATGACGATGATTGTTGAAGATATCGAAAAAAATCATGCTGACTGGGAGCTTTACTAAATTACTATAGCGTGCCCCGTGTTAATATTTGATGAAATTTGGCACACAGATAGTGTAACCTGCACATAGGGTACCGAAATCACGGTAGTACGTTCCCGAGAGATATTTTCCGACATCTACGCGGGAGAAGTTGTGGGCAAAAGCTTTTTTTTCTGTTTTGAACCCGAAAGAAAAAGCCAGTAGGCAGAGTGGGTCTGTGGGTCTTTCCTTTTGAAGATTTGCCGACGAAAGTTAAGAAAAGTCGAAGCTTTGGTAAAAAAATGGTTGCTTCTTTTTTCGGCAAATCAAGACATTACACTACAGTATCGCTTGAAGAACAAAGGACAGTGACTGCAGATTGGTACGTCAACACTTGCTTGCCCAGAGTCTTAGAAAAAGTTCGCGAAAAGCGTCCTCGAAGTAGTGTCCTCCTTCACCACGATAACGCATCCTCACATTCCGCTAAGGAAACAGAAGCCTATTTGAAGGCTTCAAATGTGGAACTGATGACGCATCTGCCTTACAGCCCGGACCACGCACCCTGCGACTTCTTTTTGTTTCCAAATATTAAAGACAAACTTAGAGGCACACGTTTTACGAGTTCTGAATCGGCGGTGAATGCGTTCCATGAAGCCAATGAAGAGGTCCCCAAGAAAGACTGGTCCAACTGCATTGTACAGTGGTTTCAGCGAATGCAAAATGCATTAATTGTGAAGAGAATATACTTTGAAAAACAATAAATGTATCGTAAATCTTATATCTAGTCTTATTTATCAGAATCCAGAGACTTACAGTATGCCCTAAGTATTACGTCTCTCGAGATACAGCCCACCAACAGTCAGACGGACGGACGGACAGCGGAGGCTAATAGTGTTCCGTTGGCACCGTTTGGGTACGGAATCCTAAAAATGATGAATTACAAAATCCACACAGAAGAGGTGGCAGGCAACAGCTAATAGAAAGTAAATCAATTAATACAAATCAGGCTGCAGTTATTTCATGCAGTGATCATGCGCTCTAATTAGAAAGAACAGAGTGCAGGTACATAAGTCATCAAGGGTTAATAAGTAGTAAAGTACTTAGAAGTTTTATTTTTTTTATTTATTAATATTAATTGTTAAGTATCACGTAATAAAATAAATGTCATGGTGAAATTTTACAGTAGGTTTTTAAATTTGTACGTCTTGTAAATTGAATGACCGCCATTTGCAGCCTCACAATGACGGGCTCTTTCAAGAGCATTTCTATTAGGTAATTAGTTTTCTGAGAACATGAGCAGCAACCGTTTTTCAGCTCGAATGTTTGGCTTCAGTGGCTCGCTTGTCCTGCGGGGTAATTGCGTAACACACTATCAGTAGCAATAGCTTTCATTTTGACAGTTCTACAATATACATTGCGTTATTTACGTTGCTGAACAGACAAATTTTTCGAACCTAAGAAACAATATATTAGCAATATCCTTCAAAATTATTCAGATAGAGATTGATGGTGTGTTACGCAATTAGGGTGCTGGGACATGTGTCCAAAATGCCTACGTCAAAAACGGAACCTATTCCCAATTATTGGATTCCACAAACTTATTCCATCGTGGTGTGGTTGATGAATGGATCAGTATTTCTCTTTAGGTATAGTAGATAGATCTTTCAGGGAGAGCAAGTATTCCTGAATAATTATGACATAATTATAATAAAGTATTGTTTTAAAATGCTAAATGCTATTTATAACGGCATGTCATTATATCGAACTTTCGTGAAATGGTACTGCATCTACCCTGTCCGACGGCCGTAATGTGTTACACACCTGTTTTGTGTAGCTTTCACCGCTCATTTAAACAATTCTTGGAAGTTAAATAAGTATCCGCGGTCTTGTGTTGGTCGCTACAGTGTTTCGAGATTCATATTAAGATTGTCTATAAGTAAATACAAAAGGGAAGAAACTCTGTTAATTAATTACAGATTTATAGTAGTAGGTAGGTACCTATCATTCTATAAGTATCCACCCCCGATAACTTCGGTAGAGACTTAGAGAGCTACTCAAAACACTCAGGTTTTAAAATGAGCTCATTAAAAAATCTTATTATCTATTACGTAAACCTTTATAAATTCATTTTACACAATATGTGATTTTTTGGGTTAATATAGTATGGTAGTATACTTATTAGTCGCTAGTTAGTAGTATGTAGTCGCTTTATTCAAGAGTACAAATACGCTATACATTTTACCCCCAAAATACGCGCATTGACGTGGTGTTGCGGATACCAGCCCGTATTACCTATTACCTACCCGTATATACATTAAATAATAGGTATCCGAGACCTTCACACTTCACCACTTCGACAGACAGCACATCTCACCCTGGACACGGACTGCAGTAGCCAATCTGGAAATCTCTTAACCGATTGCGGTAGAAGCAATCTGGCTAAATTGGGTATCTATGATTCTTCCCAAACACAGCAGTGCCAGTGAACCCCTCACAGGATATACCTCACATTATTTCCTGCTCGTCATCCAAATGGCTGAGCTTTCCAGGTAGCTACAGGTTGGACATGAGTAGAAGGAATGAGTAAATGGACACGAAAAGAAGAAGACTATGTACATATATATATGCCTTCTTTGTATTTACATTTTTATTTTAAATAGCATTTACTGGTATAAAAATAGTCTGACAGCTTTGGGAACGATGTCCAAGCTACTGAGTGTCAGATATCAGAGAGAAGTGTCTTTTCATTTATCAGCACACTTCCCGGTTGGGGGTCTAATTAAAAACCGGTGTGTAGTTTAGGTGCTGCCTTATTGCCGTTGTTCGTGGATGATGCATCCGATATGTTGTCCTTAGTGTGATCCTGCCCAACGCTCGTATTCAGCGCATGAAGTTGTGAGTCTGAATATATTTAACTAAGCATGTCGAAGCTACTCATCAAGATGGACCGTCCAGTTTTCTTCTGACAAAAGCAAACCATAAAAATACTTTTTTCAAGCAGCCTAAGGAGCGATTAATTAATGATTGTTTTGTGTTGTTCACAATCGTGCGAAATGTTTCCGATACGCAAAAACACTTGCAGGGTTCGGTTGAGAATGGCGATTTAAGTTGAATGGAAATTACTGTTAGCTTTAGTTTTAAAGATCCAGCATCATTTCTTCTGCGCAAAGTTCAAGTACAGTAATAGATTACCCTTCTGCCTTCCACTTCTCCCCATTTTAAGCTTCCTACAACTATATAGTTGCCTATATACCTTCGTAGTGGATGCTCTACAACTTGATATAGGACAGAATTAAAAAAACTGACGAAGGCATAAAAGACTTGACTGTATCTAAATGAGGACTTAAACATAACATATGAAAGGTGGGTAAACGATGGGTATATTTCCACCTAACCCTTTCGGAAATACATGTCATTACATGTTTTAATTTAAAGTCATTGTTGGTGTGTTTGATTAAGAACGAACAGATAAAATCAAAACTGTTCTCTTTCTTAATAAGGCCCATTAGCAATAGTATTCGGATAAGTACCTATATCCGAATAGAAAAACCAGTCAAGGGCGAATCGGAGTCGCGCACCGAGGATTCCGGATTCCGTACCATCATAATAATATGTTTTTAAATTTTCATCGGCGAGGCCTATATTCGACAGAGAATTTTAACACTGCGCACTGCGGTGTAGAATATTGCTGTTTTAGGCCAATGCCATCTCTTGACCGATAGTGGAACTAATGTAACTTTTGTTGATGATTTCTGAAAAAGTGTGCTATTTAGAGACATCGTTTTATTTTTCCTCTAATCTTTACATAAACTTCTATCACATAGAATTATTTCAGATTTTTCTCTTAGCAAAGTTCGGAAATAGGGGAACGGTATTTTTTTTAACATTTTTCATCAAAAGACGTAAACAATGCGGCAAAACAGAAAAAAAAACAAAAAATGTTTGCGAAAGTGCAAACTGCGCTCTTTCATAATATGATACCCCACATCATAGTAGCCCCATTTCGAATTATTCAGAAACCTATCAGTCCTTGTTGCAAAAAAAAAATATTTGTAAAATAGTTGGGCAAACGTCAACTAAAACTATTCTAAATTTCAAGTTGATAGCATTAGTAGTTCTTGAGATATCCAGCTGTGACAGACGGACAGACAGACTGAGTCTCACCATAAGGGTTCCGTTTTACCATTTTGGTACGGAACCCTATTTAATGATTTTGAGTACGCTCATTCAGATATACGGATCCAAAAGATTTCTTTGATAATCGCCGTTCTACATACGGTTGTGGGAATGCATCAGAATCACGCTCAGTGCACGCGAGAGGGTCGATCAAAATACAAATTAATAATGACGCTATCGGTAGCAACGGTTTAATTTATCGCAAAGATCAAAGACAGATATAATATACGAAAATAAACACTAATGATTTTGTTAAATACACCGATTCATCATATTAGTCACACAGTTGTCTGTTCCAAACAGATTATTTGCTTTGTATGTTAAAGTATAAAATTAAAAATACCCTAAATTTTCAGGTCATTGTTAAATAAACCAAAAGAATGTCAGTAAAATTGTGAGAGCTACATAGCCAATATGTTTCAGCAGACGCTGCTGTCGCGCCCTCCGCGCCCTTAAAAAGCTCTTACTTCAGTAGTGCCTAGCCGATAATATCAAAGATGATGTTCTTGTGATAATCCGGACCAACAAGATTTAGAAGAGTAATATTGTAATAAAAAGACAGCAGTCCAGGAAATGCTATTAAAGATGCAATAGATATTGTAGTTTGGCCGATTGGGTGATCTGCGCATTCGCCATTTAACCGCAGGGTCCTCAGAATCTTACCTACATTATATAAAATTTAAAAAGCTAGATTTATTATATGATACAGCTGCAACAGAACTGCTTAGGTATAAAACATTTGTCTCTATACATAAAAAATAATTAAAATCGCTTTTCGTGTCTGTCTGTGTGGCCGCGTTGGTTTTCTAAACTATGCAACAGATTCTGATGTGGTTTTCTCCATCATTTAGAATAAAATCCAGATGGTTTATGTGCATATAACTGTGTTATGAAACTTACATTTAGTAAAGAAATCGCAATTTTTGTCAAATCGTTAAAACCGTGCGACGCAAGGGCCACCCACCCCTGCGTCTCACCGGTTTCGGTTGCACAATTTAGAATTTTTGTGGGTGTTACAAGCGCTTGCCGCGATGGTCCGTGGATGGGTGTCAACTTTAAAGACGAAGAACCCTTCGTGTTTCGGAAAGCATCGATAAACCGTCGGTCCCGGCTGTCATTCGTCATCATTCGTGGATTCAGACAGTCGGTATGGGTCGTCAGAAGTCCGAAAGTCTGACAACTAGTGTTACAAAGGGAATCGTATTACCCAATTACTGGATTGTGGAGGGCAGATAAGCAGTCGCTCATGTAAAATACTGGTATTCAGCTGCATCCGGTTAGGCTGGAAGCCGACCCCAACATAGTTGGGAAAAGGCTAGACAGATGATATGGATGTTACAATTGCGACTGCTGATCGTCGTCTTGGGTTCAATTCCCAGACTTGCGTGACACACTAACAGTGGCAATGGCAGTTCAACAACATTTATTGCTATTCACTTTGTTGAGCAGACACATTTTTAGAAAATATGAAGTTATGGATTAGCAATATCCTTTAAAATCATTCAGATTGTGATTGAAAGTGTAAGGGTGTGAGCCGCTTTTACTAGACCTTGGGTCCTAAAAAGGCCACTTTGGCAGAATCATAAAAGGATAACATTATGAATCATAATGGACAGTTAACTAATTTAATTAATCGTATCAAATCCCATTGGTGAAGGATTTTTCAGTTATTTTTTTAGTGTGTGCTATAATACCAATCAATCCAATTCAAATCCAATCCCAATCTCTTCGATTGTACCTATGTAGTGCAGCGAAAAAAAGAAAAACACTGACTGTCTTCGCCATATTATGATTCATAATGTTATCCTTTTATGATACTGCCAAAGTGGCCTTTTTAAGCCCCCAGGTAATAATTCGATTATCTCTGTATTTAAGAATCGTTATTATGATTATATATTTCTATACCTACAGTGTAGCTATACCTACTTGGATACAACAGTACATTGTTGACTGCAGGACGACTAAGTTCAGCAGCTTATGCTGTCTGAAAAATCCGTCAATTTACTGATGTAGATACCGCGAGACTAGTCTATTTTAGTTACTTTCATAGTATCATGTCTTATGGTATTTTACTTTGGGGACGGGCTGCAGACATTGATTCTATTTTTATTCTGCAGAAAAGAGCTATCAGAGCCATTCTCTAAGGGAACTGTTTAAGGAAATTAACATCATGACGGTGCCTTGTCAATACATCTATGAAAACATCATGTACGTAAGGAAAAATTTACATCTTTTTAGTAAAAGAGGTGAAAGACATAATTATGGTACTAGAAATAGGGACCTATTAGTTCAACCAGGTTTCAGACTGGCTAAAGTAGATTCATCTTTTATGGGGTACTGTTTAAAATGTTATAATAAAATACCTCCCCACATTCTTCAACTGAATGAAACTAAATTCAAGTCTTGTATAAAACGCAAACTACGCAGTCAGGCATATTATAAGTTAGGGGATTACATCGCTGATAAAAATGCCAGGCTCAATGCTGGTCCTGCTCCACAACCTCAACTAATGGATTAACACATGAAAATACTGTTGGAGCCGATGAAGATTGTAAGACTATCTTTGCATTGTATAAAATCAATTTCCTTTGTATTGAATAATTGCATAGCACAGATGTGAGTTCTATGTACCCTATAGCTACCATTTACCGGGTAATAATATGTCTTTCATTGACTCGATTGTGCCCTGGCAGCTGATAGTATGTCATGCTCACTAAATGTCTCGCTGACGGTGGCGTGTGTGTTGGATTATTTAGCTCCCTTCAAAATGGTTGAGCTGAATGGTGCTGATTTATGCGTCATGTTCGTGAATGGGCGCCGTCAGTTGGGGCTGGTCATCACTTAGCTGCCTCGGCTTATTTTTAATTAATTTATTTTTGAATTGTAGTTTGTTAAGTACTATTTGTTGTACTCTGGACGCTTTTAACACGTACGTCTTTGTTAATTTTTTACATCGTTCTCACATTACATAATTTTAAAATCAAAAGTAATGATGTAACTAATATTTTTGTAAAATATCATTTAAAAAGAGTGTCCATGGAGTTTCTTGCCCGTTCTTCTCCATAGGTACCTACGCTTTGGAATGGGGAACTAGCTTCATATTTTCTGACTGACCGACTTCTTGACAATTCAAAAGTGTCTGTAAATGGTTTAATTGAAATAAATGCTTTGAGTTGAGTTGAGTTGACTATTTAAACTGTGATTTTTTGTTTAAGGCTATGTCGTTGTAAAGTTTATATGGGTTACTCTCTGGACGGTTGGGACACAGAAAACTATATTGCTTTTCTATCTCGCAACGTGCTCGCAACTGCCCGTTTTTGCATGAATTTGGTGGCATATGTTTACCAGCCAAGGAAATAGTTTGGCGTGTTAGGGGGATGTGATGAGGAGGGATGAAACGGATGAGTGACTAAAAGAGTGATCCATATAGCTGCGGATGGAGAGGAGAGGAAGGCCATAGAATAGATGGATGGATTGTGTGAGGAATGATATGAAAGAAAAGGGAGTAAATGATAACATGAAGGTTGACAGTGGAAAATAGAAGAAGAAAACGTATCGCGCTGACCCTCAGTAACAAAGGGCCGGAAGATGATGATTTTAACCACCCCTGGCGTCAAAGGCATTCTGAGAGCATCTAGGGTTAGTGAGTAACTAACCAGTACTAAACTGTAACATGAGTTTTTAAACTACCCAGATGGTTATGCGCCGTCTCGTTATTGCCGATGCTAATATACTTCCTAGCATATTAAAGAAAACAAATCATTTGCAAAGCGAAGACTATACAGCCCTGTTTATCAAAACATACAAGTCTACACGTTAACAAGTTACACTTTACAAGGAAGTTTGTACAAGTTCGTTTAAATTACGTTTATCAAATAAAATCTACAGGGTTTGTAAAATTGAGCGCTTTAGATTCTAGAAGAGTAAGGGGCTTATATTATAATCTTATTCCGCCAATTTTTTAAATGTTTTTAAATTGAATATGCTCTACTAAAACAATAAAAAAATAGTAGCGACAAAGTTTTTAACTTAGTCTTCAAACATTATGCTGCTACAGTTGTATTACAGCCTTTTGTTACACCATGCATTTCAGAAAAATTATGGTATTGAAATCCGGTTCCCAACCAATGTAGAGCAATTTGTAACATTAATTTGGTTGACAGGGCGTTGTTTATATTTGAATTTCTTTTTAAATTGCTAAAATGTTAATTAAATATTCAAATTTTTCAACTTTAAGTCGAAACCTTTCGTGAAACTCACAGGTCATCTCCATATAGGACCGTTGTCAATTCTTCTTTTATATGTTCTCGGTTCCGTTATTCTAATATTTTCTTCATCGGTTGAATCAGTTGAATAAATTAAAAAAAAGAAAATCGAGTATCAACCACGACACTCGTAAACTTGTAAGATGGAATGGAGAGTTGCCGACACTCAGAATTTGAAATGATTTTACTCTATAAATTGTAACTTACAAGAGATTCTTTGCACAAAATCACGAATACAAGTGTAAAAATATAGGTACGTGTGAAATAAATAACGACAGTTGTAACCCGTAATTTACACGTGTAGTTTTGATAAACACATACCTATTTGTATTAATTTTTACAGGAAAAATGCTTGTAATGCAAGGCTTGTAAGTTTTGATAAACAAGGCACAGAAAGGTTTTACATGGTTAAACATTATTTTGAGGACTAAATACGTGACATTTTAATAATTTGTTATTTTTAGACATTGACATTGATATTTACTAAGTAAAGTATTATATAATTATTAAATATTATAATGAATTGGGAATCTGTCTATACGTAGGTCATTATATTACGGGTAGATTTCACGATTGCCTGTCAGTTTGAGTACCTATGTAATTAATTTGGCCTATCCAAATGTCCTTCTTTGATATGTTTGTAGGATCGTTGGGCTTTTTAAGTTCTGAGTTGAGCTACATAATAACTGACACATACGTGCACTGTGTTCTTGAGTGGAGACCGCGACTCGGCAAACGTAGTGCAGGATGCCCTCCGGCCAGGTGAGATGACGATCTGCGAAAGACTGCAGGCAGATGCTGGATGCGTCAAGCTGAAGACAGGGCGCTATGGCGCTCATTAGGGGAGGCCTATGTCCAGCAGTGGACTGCTATAGGCTGATGATGATGATGATGATGACGTGCACTGTCTGGACAGATCCACTCAAACTTGTGTGGTGCTTTCCTCAAGAGACCACCTAAGACGTGGTTCATGGTTCTCATACGATCTGACCATCATAATGTAAATGCTATAGATAGAGTTTAAAAAAGGGATTGTTTGTGTCTCTTCTCAGAGTAGTCCACTAGAAAACCCGACCACTTCTAGTTTTATTTAGAAAAATGAGGTGTTGGTTTTATACAATTTACAAAATAAATATCATTTATCACAATCATTTAAAAGCCGTTGATCAGCGGCAGTAACAATATGCAAAGTTGTCTTCTCGTACAGTGCACATATTGTAAAGTCGACCTGTGTCACCTGTGTGTTAAAGACTTATGCCACCCCTTGTTTTGAAAAATTGGAGGTCCTTGCAATGCAATCTGGAATCATAATTATCAATGGTTACAAAATTCTCGATATCACACAAAACAGTGAGTAAGCCCACATTTATCCGATATTTCGTTGTATGAAAGTTCAATATGGGAAGTTGCGTAAAGTTGGGCAATTACAACGTTGCAGGTCGCAGATTTTGTAACGGCTGTAACCAACGTCGCTGCGGCCGCGTCGGCTTGCGAGCCATCGAGACGCGGCGGCATTTCTTGCCCCGGGCGCTGATGCCGCCACCGCGCCGCCCCGTCGCTGCGTCGGCTCTACAGCTACGATGTCATAGTCGGTTACAACAGGTAAAAAATATAATTCCATGTAAACAAAGAACGTATCTTATAACTTCGTCTTCTCAATCAAATTTGAATTATACTGATGAACCGACATAAAATATCGACATGAATTTCTGTTAAGGAGCCACCCTGGGCAACGTCCTCGAGTAGGAGGGCCAGCAGGCACGGAAGATAAATTCGTCGTTTTGGTGCGTGCGAGAGCGCGGAGCGGGCGGTGCGGGGAGGCGCGGGGGCGGCGGCGCTGGCGTGCGGAGGCTGCTGCGCTCAGAGCACCTGCGCCCGCGCTCCGTAGCGCCGCTCGCCGCGTGCTCGTGTACCCGCGCTCGCGCACCGGCCCGCGCCGTGCTCAGCGTCGTGACGCCGCCCACGGTATGTGAAACGCCGGTGGCGCGTCGGGGTCGGGCGGCAGCGCGTCCGCCACTGCGCTGCGCCGCTTGCTGGCGCAGTCGGCTGCGCCGCCCGGCCGGCCGGTTTTGTAATTTCGCCTGGCGGGCCGTGACGTCACGAGACTAGTTTGAGGCGCGTGCGTGACGGCCTGCGCCAGGACGCCCGCGCCGCTGCCGCCCCCGACCTTAGCACTAGTGCAATAACGTGCCCGCTTGTCTCCTCGGTTAGAGTTGCTAGTGATAACAATAGTGCATCTGTATTCAATACTTACGACTTGCATCAATGGTTTGTCGAGATGTCCTCTCTTTTCAATTTCCTACCGTTTGTTTTGAAGTTTTGCATGTGCGACTTAATTCGAGATTATCAAATGATATTTCGTTAAATTCAAAAGTCTCTCTCTCAAATTATGTAGATACTTAATTAAAATGTTTTCCAGATAATTGTGTCTATAACGTAAACTTGTGTGCTGTTCGTATACATACTATACGCTAGCGTACAGTCATGACCAATACACTTCTGCGTGTGAGTAAATTATGTGCGCTTATGTCTTGTAACGACGTGTTCGGCGAGCTTCATCTGTCTATGTGTGCGCGCACACTTTGACGACTGCGCTCAGCGGCAGAGCCTTTTTGTAATTTTATTTTTCCTCCTTCAGTTCAGCGATGTAATGCTCCTCGCAAGCAAATTTTTCGATTGGACAAAGATGGTGTCTTTATTTTATGCGTAAAGCTTAAGCATCGTTAAAAATATCTGTATAAATAAATAATAGTAGTAAGTTACTGTCTACACTCTACATGCATTCGCTAATTCTATATTAAAGAAAATTGTAACTGGGATTTAATAATAGGACATCACTGTTGTTTGAGGGTAGTTCAAAAGTTTTGTTGACAAATTTTTATTTACACTACAACATCGCTTATATTCGTAATGGCTTGTAGGCACCTATAGTTATATTTTCAAACATAACCAGTATAGCTTCACATTAAGAACTATTTTTCAAATTAAAGGATGTTTACGATGATTTAAATGGGTGACGAAAGTCAACAAATGAAAGATAGTGTTTGTTAACTTGATCTGTATTATATGTAAATGTAATTTGAATTTTGTTGTAAATAAAATTACCAATCTTAAAGAGACAAAGAGCAAAGTTTTATATCGTGAAAAATTCCTTAATGCATACTCGCCCATACGTCTTATACCTATAGCAGTCTGATGTTGGTCACTTTCAAGCTCACGATTCGGCCGTATCGCCGTCTTGCTCGCGCGCTCGAGTCGCAGCCTCCGTAGCAATGCACCGAGAACTCAGTATCCCTCTCAGTACAGCTTCTGAACCAATATGATTGTTTTTGTTTTTTTACAAAATGCGAACGAAAGCCAGGTTTAGTGTATCCAGGAGTTGTGGGTATGTTTTTATGCCTGTCTGTGTTTTGGCACTTTTAGTATTTTCGTTATTTAATTTATCAATACAATATTAAATTGTTTCATTTGTATCCCTTGCATGACTATAACAAAGATTGTTTTGCGAAACAGTCACTGTTAACGTTATCTTTAGTGTAACTGATTTGTTTGTAAATAATTGTTTACTGACAAGTTTGACAACCACGTGGATACAATAGTTACCAGTTTGTACCGTTCGGTGGTGCGTCTCGTTTCGTACGGCGCCGGCCGGAGCAGGGGGCTGCTGAACAAGTTCGGGCGCTTCTCGGCGATCAGGTGCCACTTGATACTCGTTCTTTTCTAACTGGATTTGAATCAGCTGTTGCTTACTGCTTGCCCTTGGCGTCTTAGACACTCCTTGCTAAGAACCTATTAAGAATGAATTATGATTCTTACCTATTTATAGTGGTCTTCTATTCAATTAGTCTATTTGTATTATTTTTGATATAACATGAATGTTCCTTGGTTTGTGAAAACTGATATTTGAGACAAGCGAGTGTCGTACTTCACTGGTTGTTACGATTCTATACGATCTTTCATATTGCCACAGTATTCACAAGAGCTTATTTTTCAGAAATTGAAATCAGGGGAGTCGAGTGTTGAGCGGGGTGCTCCAGGTCGGAGCCTCCGCCCTCACGAAGACGTCGCCGACCGTGTCTCGGTACGGCGGTATGTCCGCGTCGGCGTCGCCGTGCGAGGAGCGCGCGCGCTCGCCCCGCGCCGGCGCATCGCCCTCATCCGCGCCGCGCTCGCCAGCGCCCGCGCACGCCGTGCTGGCCACCATGACCCCCGTGCAGCCCGCACACGAGTACTACCCGCACAAGGTCGAGATGGACTCCGATGACGGCTATCCCCCAGAGGCGCACTCCTACCGCCACTCGCCGCACGAAATGGCAGCATACGCCCCTGATAGCAAAGTGTCCGTACATCCCGATGTCTACGATCAGGGCATGGAGTCCATGGACGAGAAGACTCCAATAGATTTAATATACGAAGATGAAAAGCAGACCGTCATATATACAACGACTCCGGATCAAAAGCGCGTCGAGATGATCAGCGGGCAGCTGGATGACGGCCATCTGGTGAGCAGCGGCGGGCAGCTGGTGGACGGCGGCGTGTCCGTGGTGGTGGGAGCGCCCGGCCAGCCCACAGTGCTGGTGCTGGCTGACCACGTCGTCGACGAGCTCGGGCAGGTCATCACCATTCCCAGGTAATGCAGCTCTTCCAATCTGTAGCACGTCGTTGTCGTTGTGCAACTCCACACACCTTTTTGTGTCTCGATTCTTACCTACTAATATTTAACATCTTATAGATTTTTCTCATTCTTACCTACTAATATTTAACATCTTATAGATAATATACCTATACCTACATTTTATCGAACTTGGTCTAAATGGTTATTTCTATAAACATCGATGTATCATATCGTATTTTATAGCTTCGAATTTATAAGATGATATGGAAATATCGCGGTGCCACTGTTGCCAGGTGTCTTTAATAGTGGGAAATTCCACTATTGTCGGATACAGAAATTCCTTCAACGTGTAAAATACAATCTTTATAATCTTTTTGTGTTAGTTATAAACATCGTCTAAACAATTTTTTTACAATACTTTTGGTAATTTATGCATAATGGATATCTAAATTATGTTGAATAATAGCGTAGAAAAATTAATATATATTTTACATCCCATAATTCGGTGGGTGTCAAGAGCTTACGGGTCACAACGAGTTCGTCTAATTAATTCATTAACGTGTTAACACGTGATCGTGAAGATTTGGATAGTTAGAAACAATTGATTGTGTGTGCAAGTGAGTGGTGTTTGGTTAGCTTAGAAGAATGAGGTGTTTGTGTCGGAGGTCCAGTCTCGGGTGTAACGGTTGTGCGCGTTAGGAGCGGCGCGTGTGGGCGGAGCGACGCGCTCACCTTGAACTTGCCGCGAGAGCCGCGTCCGCGCCCGCGCCAGTTCGATGCTGCGATCTTGCCAATTGTATCGACACCAGCTTGCCATTATAATGGTAATCCCAAACGATCTTACTTTACAAGACTACCCAACTTTGTCTACTAGTCCCAACTTTGCTTCAGAAATTTGATAATTTTTCGCGACTATTAGGGCAAAGCAAAGAAAATTAATGAAAGGGTTAGGAATTTCACAGTTATGTACAAATCATACAAATGCAAGTGAGAAGTTTCCTCGTGTTAGGGTAGACGAGGTATAACTTCTCGCTCGAAACGAATTTTCAATTCTCAAGTTCACAACTAATGAGGTGTAATGTAGATTTTTCTGGATCTGGATGTGTTGTTATAGTTATAGGGACTTCAATATGGTCTGCCATATTGAAGTAAAGTCTGCTTTATGATGCCGAATTCCCTTGTGGGTAAAATTTTCACTACTTTATATTTCCAATCAGAACTTTATTATTCTCAGATTGGAGATAATAAAGATTAATTGTCATACAAAGTCTCTTCAGCCCAGTTCGACATCTTCATGTTTGTTACCAACTAACAGAAATTTTATTATGGCCCGCTTTAAGTTTGTAACAATGCTACACTTACAATGAACTGAATTTGTAATCAATTCGACTTGAAAAAGGCTAAATCAGATTTAAATTTCCGTGGGACATATCGTGACCTTAACTCAGTTGTTTCTTGTCTAGTGAGTTACTGAAACGTACCTCACGGAGGCGTCATTAAACACGGCGGTTACCGAGTTGAACGTAACCGTCGCAAAAAGCCTCCGCCAGCGCCATGTGCTTGCATGTCATTCATATCGCATGACGTTCGTCTACATCTCGCGGCGCTTGTAGTAAAATTAGTTGCGTCTGTTTGCTGCCCAGACGAGTTTCATAACCGGCACCTGTGTATTAGTTTATTCTAATGTAGAAATAATACGCAGTCACGCCGCAACGATGTAATACGGTAACGGGAAAATTATGAATGCGTACAATTAATCGATAGTGTTAGTCTAACTAATAAGACTTAATTTCAATAACAATAAATATAATGACAATACTCGCAATCATATGGCAAATAAACATAATTATATCAGAGTTCAATTCAAACCACCTAAACGTCTAGATTTATATTATACGTAAGTAAATCTTGATACTGCTGCGAGCTGTGCTACGTCACTATTTCAACACCGTGAGGCATTCGAACGGCTGTCCGTAACTGTCCCCCAACTAAAATCACTTACCATAATCACGTCTTCCACTAGCTAATCTATAAATTATAGATATGTTATCTCTTTCTACAACCAGTTTACGGAATATATTAAGAAAATGGACTTAAAAATAGGAGGGAATCTATTTCATGTTCATCAGATATCGTGTGTGAGAATAGCGAATGGAATGACCAGAAATTATTTTTATTTTTGTTTTTGAATCAACGTTGATAGATTTCGAAGCAGTTTTATGAAAAAAAAAACTTAATGACGTCATTTTTATTGGCTGATAAAATGATATAATATTCGTATGTATAATAAAAGTGTGTTTTAATGGGCGTTCTTCAGATTAGTATGTTTAAAAAATCCTATCCGATATGTTCTGCATCGGATTTCTGAAAAACATATAGGTGTGTCCATCTTTATATTTATCATGATTGTATAGTTTCGAGAGTATTAATGTTGATAAGGGAATTTAAAACGGGAGAGCTCTTAGTAAAAATGAATAAATAAGCTCGATATGGATTGGTAAGTGATAAAAACTCGGCTGAATCGTTTAGGACGGAGCGAGAGGCTGCGAGTCTCACCCGCCGCGCCTCCAAGACTTTAATGATGACTTTTTGTTGCATCACGGTACGTACCAAAGGCGGCGCGCGGAACTATAATACATACATTTTAAGAAATTAACACTTTTCTGGGTTCTCATCAGCGGTTATTTTCGGTTAACGTATTTAGAGCAAGGGTAGACTAAAAAAAAAAGGTTCCAAGACTAGGATATTAATTTTTCAGATAAAAAACGTCACGTCTAGAGTAATTCAGAAGATTATTGAAAACAATCTATTAGTATTACATTTAACACTTAATGTTAATCAGATGTGGTACTTATATTTTAATTCCTTTGTGTAATTTTCCCAAAAACCGTCGTAAGGTATGTCGTCCAGCTTCAGTGTTTTTCAGAAACGCGTCATCTTATGGCTTGGACTTCTGCAAGGCGACAGACCTCGCCCCCCCGCGCCCCCGTGCCCCGCGTCCCGCCACAGCCTTATTTTATTACCTCGCTCGCGCTCGTTGCGGCGAGCCCTCGAGATGAGCTTACCATCGCTCGGGTTCTCGCCCCGATCATTATTTAATGTAATTATTTGGCCGGTAAACTGCTTTTTTGGAAATCATAACAGTTACGTACACTTTTTATCGAGCGGCTTCGGCTTTAGTTGATTTCACGCAAGTTGCCATATCGTGAGTATCACAGCGGCTTAAATTATAAATGTAATTTGTTTTAAAGTTTTTTAATAGTATGTTAAGGGTATTTTAATTCTTAAAAGATTGCTTCTTTATTCGTTTCTGTTTACAATATCTGATGATTGACCTGAAAGACAGAAATTAAAGATGAAATAATAAAATATGTTATTGTACAAAAGCATATAGGTACTTTACAAGTAAGTACATTATAGGGAACTCACGATACCGTCTAGTCCAAAGGATAAACATTTCTATATTTATTATAAAATATAGTCGCTTTTAGGGTCTGTCTGTGTGACAGCCTAGTTCTTCTAAAGGATTTTGTTTGATGCGGTTTTCACCATCACTCAAGTAGTCTATTCCGGAAGGTTTATGTACATATATAATATTTAATTTAGATATAGCACGAGTGCTGCTGAGCTGTTTAGCCAACCTTCAGTAACTTTACAGGCATCAAAAGAAGAGAAAAGCACAGAAATCTCAATGTCTGATATATCACCACATCAGTACATTGCACCCGAAGCAGGGACGGATCGCTAGTATAAAATAAAATAATTTCAATTCATCTCATTAAAGCTTCTTGTAAGTTTCTCGTAGCCGAATAATATCAGTCGTAGCATACTCATAGTTCAGTACGGCACCCACTATGTGTACCTGTAATGCTGATAAGTATTAAATACACAATATACGTATGTTTGTAATACATAATCTGTGTATCAATATTCGTCTGACGAAGAATCGAACGTTGGACTAAGTCGGCTACGACGAGAAGTCAATAAACTCGTGAAAGCGCGAGATATTAAAAGCTCTTAGCAAAAGACATCAACGGGCGCTCGGGCACACTTCCGTAGCGCGATGGGACGATTCGTAGCACTTGCTGAAAACTGTGCATTTTTTATTTCTGCATGTTTTTGTATTAATGTTTGGTTTAATGTTGTTATTTCAAAAACATGTTTTCGAAACATGAGTTTTTTTTTAATTGATTTTAGTTCTGTTGATGTAAAGCAAAGTTATAACTTTTTAATAAATTAATCTAATGTAGCCTAGTATGTCTGTTACAAAAACACACACACTCTCAGTTTACCTACCTCATATTGAATAGTCACTGTTTTCAAACTCAAAGATCAGTGTGTCCTTTAAAAATTAACGATCATCCTTTCTACCTGATGCCGCTGTCCGAGTGCAAATAAAAAACGGTTTCCCCGCGTAAAGGGTTCACTTCCCATCACATGGAGGTTGAAGGTACCCGCACACACACACAGACACACACACATTCACAGGTTGCTATGTAACTTTAGGCACCGACGAGCCAGCGTCCGACAGAAATCTCAACGGGGGATAAAATTTCTTCAGAACTAAAGAACATTGTGGATCGATTGATCAAAAATATATTATTTTTAGCTATGTTCATTACAATTCCGATCTGTTTATTGAGATTCTATTAGGTATAGAATAATGACGTAGACCGGAATAAGTTAATTTATATGGAGTATATTTCCTCAACTTTTCGTTGATGATGCATTTTGTTTGGATCAATTTAAAATTTGACCTTTTGTTGAGTTTTTATGAAGGTTTATAATAATTATATATAATACTTGAGCACAAACAATATCGGATAAAAATAATGTTTACGAGTAAATTTTTAATGGAAGCGTATAATCACTAAATTTTTTATGAAGTCAATGAATTTCGAATGGAAAGTATCCACACCCAGAAGTAGATAAATATTTCATTCTTTTTTTTGTAACCACGACTACACAACAGCAAATCCATTATAGGATTTTATTATCTTACATCAAGGTTTGGAATCGAACATCAACGGAGTGTAGGGTCACAGCGGCGAATGAAAACAGCTTTTATGTCTGCAGAGCTTACGACTGAAAATAAACCTTCGGCCGGGAAGGGGAATTAAATATTCATATAGATACGCAACTTTTTTTGTGAGTTAGGGGATTCCTTTGTGGTTATCCTCTTAGTCGGTCGTGGCCACATTCAGTCCCGTTGTTTACCCTTTGTACATAGTGATTGTGCCGATAATTAAACGTGGTCTTATTCAAGACTGACCAATTAATACTAAATTTGTTTTTAAATACATTCCATTTAAAGGCCGTTGTTTATTTTTATCGAAACTAATTTAAAACCAGTTTGTTTGTGACAATCTTACTTTAACATCTGAAGAGATTTGGTGATACTGTGGTCTTTGCTTGTGATAAGACAAGAATCAAAACTGACTATCAGATGGTTTTTGCTTTTGTGTTGGAGCTTTCATAATCATACGAGTTCAATAATGGATCGTGCTTGAATTAATTTTCTAAAGGAACTCCTCTATTATTTCAGCCACCTCGTATGGCATATTCATAACGTGACGGTCGGTATTATTTTTGCTCAGTCATGATTTAGGTTAGCGTACCTCTTGTAGGCCTCCTGTAGCGCCAACAAAATACGTATTTGGCTTTGAGAACGATCGATCAATGTATTACAATTTTATTTTACATCAACATTCTCAGAAATTACGAGGAGCGGTTGACCGTTAATTAGAATGTTTCTGTAAATTGCCGCGCGACTTTTTCTGTCCGATTGCATTTGTAAATTAATAATGTCATGTAAGATCACCGATATCATTCTTTCGCGAGTTGATGTAATAGTTAATAGCAGGCTGCAGGCTTTGTTCAAGTATAAACTAATGTTACTGTCTTCACAGTTAACCTGTGGAACCTTTAGTGTTGAGTTACAATTATAAGATAACAATAATAGCCACTGACAATAATAATGTAATTGTCTAATTGTTGCGTCAATTTATAGACTGTTTTATTTTTTAAATTCTTTCCCAAGACCACTTAACTATTTCAAAATCATTAACCAACTTTGCATAGATAGGTATCTATAATCATTGAGTCGTAAAATTGGAGAAACTGTTTATTCATCACATTGACATCGATGTACACACACAATGAAACATTGTGGACGAGTGCGTGGAGGCTGCGTGTGTGTTGTAGCTTATTAGTGTGACAAGGACAGAGCATGCTATTGATCTGTACGACAGAGAGAAACGTACGTCAACAAGGCTAGCTTTACCTTATAAGTATATGAATGTACGGTTTTATTAACTTGATTCGTTATACGGCTTGCCATTATAATAATATATGGGAACATATAATCACAATTCAGTCCAATTTTAAGATTACCGTCTTATAAAAATATAAAAAATAAATGCATATTATTTTTGGTTGACGTTTATAATAAAACATAAACAAGTTATAAGGAAAAATCTCATTTTTCATTCAATAATATAATTGAACAGTTTGGATAAGATTCTTTGAAGTAAAGCAAATCTTGAAATTCTTTTGACTTTGCTCAATAAACATCAAGTACTAATAACACCTACTGTCCGTTCTCCAACACGAACTATCAGTATTTTTATGCGTCTTCATAAAAAAGTTGGTCCATTGGAAAAGATTTCATGACGTCATCTCATCGAGTCTCACACAAAGCCGAAGTTTTCGTTGAAAGGAATGTGCATCTCATTGCTTTTTATTTATATAAACAATTCTAAATTTTATTAATTTTGGACACATTAGGCTACAAGGTGTAGTGACCAATAAAAGCCGTTATTTTCTGTGGATGTCACGTTATAATAAACGACTTAAAGATTCTGTCATTGTGCATCCTTCTGTACCCTACAATTTTAAACTGCGATCACGAATGATATTGGTTATGGAATATCGTCATCAGCTTTCAAACTCTTGAGACATTTAATTGACGCGGTCTGTTATGAGGCCAATGTTCTATAGTGGACGTTTATGGCCCGATATGACATCACGCAACAGTATTAGATACCTTATACATATATTATGTAGTGTAAAACTATCTAGATTCTAAAACTTAGTTAATTATAAACGCTGAATACCATTCACTTACTCATCACGAAGTCTCTGGAAAGAAAAATTCTTGAAAATTGCTCTTTTAGTATTAATTACTAAGAATATATTGAGAAATTAAGATTTCTTGCTAGGAAATTCAAAGGAATAGCTAGAATTTATTTGGTTGAATGTGACATTGAATTATTGCTTACAGATTTATTATATTTCGTAACTTTAAACACCTTGGAACTTTGTTTTGGACAACATGATATAGATGAGTCACACAACATGCCACAAATGGTTGGTGCATTTATAAAGTAATTAAGTTATATTTCGCATCGCATTTCGTCGCTGTTAATTTAATATTGATGTAAATCACCATTTGTAAAAACTATTTAATTCTTAAAACAATAAATAGGTACAATATTGTGTTTCGAGCGGGGTGACTGTAAATTGCCTTTTGAAACTTCATAATTTTAACGTAACTTAAAGAAAATAATAGCTTGCTATGACTTATTGTTGCCATAAATAACTTAGTATAATTGAGTTCGATTAAAAAGGAATCAGACGGCGACTTTGGCTCATTAAAATTATTAATCAGCTCGTGCAAATATGTAAAGTTCAGTAATTTGTTTAAGGGCCTTACTCTCGTTTAGTACCGTAACACGGTCACTTTATGAAGCTTATAACTCATTAACGGTTTGGTTAGAAGGTCTGTAAAAAATATATGTTTGCTATAGATTCATGTACTGCATTTTTGAAACAGGGTTTTTTCATAAGGCTAATACTTTTGCCTTAAAAAAATATTTACCAAAACGCTATTTTGGCTAACATTTGCTTATAACTTCTAAACGGCTTTGATGTTTGAAAATATTTTTACACTGAAAAATTGCTGGTTAGAGGTACTACATATTTGAAATAGCGTTTTTAAATCAATCAACAGTTGCAAAGACAATGCCCCACTTTGAGATATAGGTTCAGAGGTGCTCTGCGCGGGCGCAGGCGGCAGTCGTGCGTTAGCACTGAGACGGGGTGGCTGTGTCGCTCGCTGCTCCGCCCCGGCTATCGATCGACTACGCGCGTTTGGCTGTGTTAGTGCAAATATTTATGAACGAATTGTATCAGTATGCGTTTATAGATTAGCTCGCTGCAGAGGGCCCATTTCTATTGTCCGCGTGGACGCTTTATTAGTGGTGCCATTTCTAAATACTGTTTTTGTTTATTTTGTAAATATAAGATAATTTGTAAATAAATAAAAATGCCAAAGCAAAGCAAGTCAAGAAAAATACGTTTTCTCTACGACGACGCACCGTTTTATAGATATTAGCGAAAAACTCAAAAGTGGGAATTTTTATACCCCCCACTCCGGCTCACCTCCTAGACGCGGGGACTTTTAGTATGTTTACTCCCTAAGCACTCTGAGCAACTTTCTGAAGAAATGGCTCAGGGCCCAGCTCACGCACTCTACACCTCTTTTTGGGTTATTCTTTGAGTGGACTAATAAGTATCTATCTATCTATAGGTACAAATAAATAAAATTGGAGTGTCTGTTTGTAATATTAAAACAACCGCTTCAGGCCATTTTATTTTGACTGTTTAGAAAATAACTACTTACCCACAATAAAAAAAAATGTTTTCAAACACCATAATTTATAAAAAATGAGCGTTCTTAGTTGTCAATTTACGAGTATTTGCATTACTGAGTTTATTGATTACTACCTTCTCATATTCTTGTGCGGATTTATTTCTGTGACTGGGACTTTCACTAGCAGATAGGTGAATAAGGAGTAACTTAGGCACATTTATTTTAGAAAAAAAAAGAAACTAGGTTCCCACGAAAAAAAATTAAAACCTATGAAATTAAATATTGAATATTTATCCGATTGAAATAGGGAGGTTGTATACTACGTTTATTTAGGTACTTAACCAAATGTAAATAAATCATAATAAAGAAACGGAGTATAGTTTTTTTTTTTTTATAAGTGGATCCTATACGTGAAGATTCCTTAATCTCCAATGAAATTGATTGAATAAATAATAAAATAATATAGTGTTTTTGTTTTAGCCCAAGGAAATCGTTCACCAAATATTGTATATAAAAAAGGCTAATACGAAAAACTAAAAATAGGTAAATAATAATTAAACTAAAAATGCAAAAACGATCAAAGAGAACTAAATGGAGAAATACCTATTAGAAGAATTTCATTAAAATTAGCATAGGTATTTCTTTACGTGGCGGTGAATAGACGACTTTTATGTATTTGAGTTTACTTTTATGTAAGTGGGATACGAATAGTCCCCGCCTACGGCGGGGTGCACCGCGCGAATTTTGTCGATGAGCGACTTCCATTATATTTAGAAGCGTAATTTCGCGACTTGAACAAGATGCACGATTGCCTCCGCGCTCTACTGTCCGGATTCTCACTGCGTAATCACCAGGTTCGAATCTCAGTGGACGCATATCTCTTTTTGTTATTTTTTTATTATAATGTGCTTATCATTTGTTTTGTTATTTTTTAATTATAATGTGCATATTTTTATTTTCTTATTTTTTAAATAATTCAATAAGTAATTGTTATTTTAATAAAAACAATCATTTTTATTCTTATAGTTATTTTTCTTCAGAATCTAGAGTAATATAATAAAAATAAAATAAAAACGTCCACCAAGCTTGATTCGGAAGAAAAATAATATACCTACAGTGTGTTACAAAAGAGTATTAAGCAATAATAATATAGTCTGAAAATGTTCAAACAAGAAAATCGGCAAAAAGTAAAATAATAATTAAAAAAACATTTATATCAAATAAGAAAATCAACAAAAATAATATGTAAAAAGTTTGGATTTGAACCCGGACGTTAGTGACTGATACAGAAAACTATAGTGACGCACGAGACCACTAGACCAATCGAGCTGTTGTAATGTACGTCGAAATTACGCGTCTATAGATAATCTATACAAACAAAATATGGTGTGTACAAAAAAGTAGGTACCTACCTACTTACGTTACAATTTGTTTCGTCGAATAAGATCTCTTTATTGCCTTCCGTTTATTTTCTTGTTGACCATTTTTTATACACTGATTGCTTATTTATACAACTTATGAGTAGAACCGAAACAGTACAAACATTTACACCAACAACATTACTTAGAAAAAACTAATCATAAAATAAAATATGTATAATAAACAGCTTTCATCAACAAACAGATAGGTACCAAAGTACGTACACTAGGTACCGACCCGAAATAATTGCAAGACTTCAGAGTATTTTAAATACGGCTACTCGCTCAACTACATATAGGTACCCAACCGCGTCAGTTTTCGGAAATGCGATCATGCTCCTTATCAATTAGAGTCTACGGAACAATTTCGTATGAAAGTATTTTTACTTTAATGGTTTGTGAAAATATTAATTGTAAACGCGATTATGCTCCTTATTCATAGAAGGTAACGGGTCAATTTCCTATGCAAGTATTTTTACTACCAACAGGGCTTTTGAATACGCGATTGTATTTCTTATTTGTATGAAGTCATGGATCAATTTTCGATGCAGATAGAAAATACTTGATAGTATCTCGAGCTATGGTTTTTTAAGGTGGACGTACTTTGTAGCTCTGGTACTCGATTTTGCAAGTACGATCCATGCCTAAACGCGATCGTGCTCCATAAGTAAGAATTCAGAGTTCAATTTCCTATGCAAGTTTTTTTCTTCCAACAGGGCTCTTGGTTGGAATAGTAGTAGAAACTTTAATCGTCTATACTCTATAAGTACGTATTTATTTGTAAAAGCGATTTTGCTCCTTATTTGTATACAGTTAAGGTTCAATTTCCTATGCAGATAGAAAATACTTGAAAGTATCCCGAGATCTAGTTTTAGGACGTGGTTTCTTCAAGAAGTCGTACTTGTAAGCCCTGGTACGCGATTTTGCAAGTACGACCCATGTCTAGTCACTGCTTTTTAGTTGGGTACTTATACCCTCCCATAGAGTTAAGTACCTAACTAAAAAGTACTGTCTCACCCCTCCCTTAGAGTATAAGTACCTAACTAAAAAACAAGACTCACTGTCGCTCCGCGTAGAAATGAAAGAGAAGCTAAAAAGACGCCGCGATGGCGCAACGTTTCGTTCGAGTTATTTATCATTAAATACAATTAATCCTTACAAATATCTTATTACAATCGATAAATAAAAACAACAGTTCCCTTTATTATTATACATCACTGTTATTAATTTTATCAAGATTTGTATGTGATAAATAACACAATTACAATTGCAACGATTTCAATTTTAATGGTTATTTTATGATTTTTTTCTATCGAGAAAATTTACCGAAAACGTGTTTTGAACACAATGGTCCACTCATAAATATGATCAAGATTAACATTTTTTTTTGCTGTTCTAAAATGTATACATTTGGCTAAAATATTGTTTTGTGAAGCCTATTTTGACTAAGTACAGCGCCTTAATAAGTTATCGTAAACTCTGCGAACTCAACAATAACTTTTTTGTTAAATTCCACACGGACGATTAACAGCTAGTACAAAATATATCAGCCTTGCATCCGCCATTCCCTTCTGGAATCGTAGGCAAAAATGGCGACCTACGTGCGGCATGTCTGCGCCTCTTCATATTCTTTGATCATAGTTTTAGTGTCGCGCGCCACCGCACACATTTTACGTATTCGGGAGTAGGGCGTTTAGCTCCGCCCACATGCACAAGGTCAGTGAGCCATCTATACACCTTAAGCACAAGGTATTACAATCTTTTCGCTTTAATATTACTACCACTTATATTATTTTATTTATTCAAATAAAATACAGCTTTTATTGTGGAAACACAACCATGTAATTTTGTTAGATATTTCAGATATATATATATACCTTGTTTTTTTCATGACAATTTGGAAAGTACTTTTGATTCCTTAGAAATAAGTAGGTATATTTTTTTAAATAAGGACATCAGCTTCTTCTTGAGAACTATGGTCAACTTGCTTCTTTATGTAAGTACTTAGATATAGACATTTTCTTTTGTTTTACAATTCTCCTGTATCTGTAAATCTTGTCCTATGTTAGAACAGAAAAAGGCAAGATGGAAATGTAAATGGAAAAAATCATGTCAAAATTACACATTTTTTTTTTTTTTTTTTTATTTATTTTATTCATAATCTTCAATACAGGTTTATGTTTTTATTGTACCATTAAACCAGAAATGGTTTGTATTGGTACTCACATTCGCTATAAATTTACTTACTATACATCATATTATATCATTCATGTACCCACACCATTTCTTTATGTGCAAATAATGTAGGTACACGAATAATATAGGCATAATACGTATTTATCTAATCCGTAAACATCTATCAGTAAGTGAGTCATATGTAGGCAATGTTTTGTTTTGCTCGCTACTGGGCCGCTCATTACAAGACAGTATTGCTATACAGGTTGCTACTTTGTTTTTTTTTTTTTTTTTACATACTTTCAAGTTTAGTAGAAAATGCATCTATCCTTAATCACTTCACTTTATGTAGATACCTATCATAGATCAGTTTAACGACAAAGTCACTAGAAAACATTGTTTCACTATACCAATGTAATAAAAATAACATAAAACACCCGAACCAGCGTCTCGAATGAAAACGCCTATAAACGTAAATTGTGCTTATCTGACGAAGACGAAGCAGTACGTAATAACTGTTAATTAGGAAAGTGCAGTATAAAACTATTCAATGATTTAAACATGTACATAAATTCCCAATTTGTACATCCGCATCGTAAAATGCATTGTATCAACGGTTTCATCCTTTCTCATACTTTATGTAGGTACTATATAGAAACAGTAAGGGCTTCTTTTGTCATTGCATGTAAATATCAGACTGAGAAATATTTGGGAACGTTACTCGTGCAGTATAAACTTGAAAAATATATAAACGTGCATCAATGATAAGTCGTCAGTTACTGTTGCACAAAATATAGTGCGCTATAAGACTGTATAAGTTGTAAAATACATTTTGTATATCGTGGAACTAAGTTACGAGAATATTAAATGTATATCTGTAGGTCTATAATATCATGGTATATATTTAATATTATGCACCTTAACAAACTTTTAAATATAAAAAATCAATAGATGTTTTAAGTTTAAGACGCAATTACAACCTTAAAAACTGAGAATATTGCCACGAAAGAAAACCTTTTTTAGACTTCATATCTTTTCGTGCCCTTGCCTCTGACAGGTTAGGTTAGCTTACCTAAAGGCTTTTTTATTTAATTTTTTGTATGATTAGACAAATTTTGAGAATGGTTTCTGGGGGCCTAAACATGCCACTTTTGCAGAATCATAAAAGGATAAAATCAAAGTCAAATCATTTATTTGAAATAGGCACATTAAAAGCACTTTTGAACGTCAAAACTTACAGTAAAATTGAATTGATTCTAGTCGCCCCTTCCAAAAGGTAGTGTTCCTATGGAGAAGAATGGGCAAGACACTCCACAGTTACTCTTTTAAAATGTTTTACAAGGTTTTGTATACATAATATAATTATATGTGAAGACGATGCGCCTAAAATAAAATTAGTCTACCGCAAAAAGTAAAAATAATTAAAAATGAAGCAATTACAGGTAAATCAATTACGTGATAGATACATGGCGCTCACATATTTACAAATATTGTAAAAGTAGATGATTTTCCTAGAATTTTAACAAGTGTGTGAGTTACTGTAGTCACAGATTGTAAAAATCAATGCCCTAAAAATATAAATTAAATTAGGAACCAGTTTGATTTTGTCTAGACTCTAGATTGTCCTATGGAGCAGGACTAGCATGTTTCCAAGCATTCTTATCTTGGATATAATTCTCTAATTTGTAATATCCTTGTTTACATACCTACTGTATTTTTAATATGGGTTTTAAATTTTCTTTCATTTAATTGCAATTTGTCACAAGGTATTTTGTTGTAGCATTTAACACAGTACCCCATAAAAGATGTATGTACAGACGCCAGCACATCAAGCTACTACAATCTGTCAAATTTCTTTAATAGATTTTCAACTTTATCGCTAAAGCATAAGGTTCAAAGTTCATTGGGAAAATTTGACAGTTTAGGGTAGCTTGATGTACTGGCGTCTGTACTTTAGATAATCTGAAAAAAGGTTGATCTAATTTATCTTTATTTCTAGTATTAAAATTATGTCTATCACTTATTTTGTTAAAAAGATGTTGATTTTTTCTTACATACATAATAATTTCATAAATAAATTGGCGATAACATTATGAATCATAATAGAGAGTTAACTGTTAAGTTAATCGTATCAAATCCCATTGGTGAAGGATTTTTCAGTTTTTTTTTGTCTGTGCTAAAATACCAATCAATCCAATCCAAATCCAATCCCAATCTCTTTGATTATACCTACGTAGTGCAGCGAAAAAAGAAACACACGGACTGTCTTCGCCATATATATTCTTAATGTTATCCTTTTATGATTCTGCCAAAGTGGCCTTTTTAGGCCCCCAGATATCTTTATTATTCTGTTTAATTCCCGGTGTAGGAGAAGAGAAAAAGTTTTATTCCGATAGTCTTTGTCTCTGATTTGAAAATGTTTTGATCACTCTACATTTCTATTTTAATCACATAACGTATTACGTCAAATTAGGTTGATATGTTCTATTAAACCATCATACGTTTGCCAAATGTTTACAGAAATGACTAAACTTTGATTTCATTAAAATGCCTGAAATTAATGCAGGTAGAATGATAATGTGCCGTATGCTGGGATACACTAAACTAAGTATTTCCATTTCCTGTAGCACGTGTTATGCTAAATTTAAGCTGTAAATTGATGTTAATGTAATGCATTTCTGATATCGATTCATAATTATTGCGTTTGTATCTATTTTACAATTCCCGTGGACAGCTAACATAAATTATTCGTTATCTGTGTAATTGGAACTCGATAAAGGCGGCAAAAATATATGTAAATTGTTGGCGCAGGTAAAATGTAGGGATAAATGACTTTATACTTCAACTGAGCTTTTACATTTAGGATTCCACTTGAAATAATAAAAATAGTTGGTAATAATATATTCATTAAACAAGTAACATATGACAATTGTTAGTAACAATATTCCTTATCCCTATGTGTCAGTATTCCTATTCTAATAATGGTAACGAAACATTCAGGATACGGTTTCTTTAATAGTGCCGTAAACCGCGTGTTAAATAAATGACTAATAACAATAATTTGTGTGTCAAGCATCGTTTGAGATATGATCGCTTTCTTGGAAGCCCTGAGGTCGTTATGAATTTTATAAGTTAACGTTAAATAAATTTTGGAAATAATGTAATCAATTTCTCATGTCTTGTAAAACATGCATGTAAGAATATTTGATTTGCGAGGGAAACAAAAATGTTTAGATTGTTCGTTGAGATTGTTGAACGTTCCAAGGTATAGCAATGAACCTTATCTAACGTAAGCGTAGGCGATTGTATATGTAATTATATCTAAATATGAACTAATGGATACCGTGGTCGTGCCGTGGTCAATTTAATAGTTGATCGATGTCTGCTAATTGTATACAGTAGGAATATTTTTATAATACCTTCTAGTAAACGCTGGATGCTTAGATTATTATTTTGTGATGATAGATAATACGTCTCAGGTGTTAAAACGCTACGAGGAATAGTTAGCTCTAGATATCAGAGATATGATGATCCCTACTTTCTATTAATTATTTATTTTTAAGTGTGAAAGTAAGTTAGTCTGTCGCTCATCTTGTTCTGTCCTAACTTCTGAACCACTGATAATTCAATTTAATGCGGGGTTAGTCTCGGAAAGTTGATTGGTTTTCAGGCTAACGGAACCCTGGACGTCATCAGTAAAGTTAGGTAGCAAGCAGCTATGAAAGAAATATTAGTATAGATATTTTAAACACGATCGCGGTACTCGCGGTCAAAATAACGACAATTGATACTCGACTCGATCGATATAATATGAAAAGCTTATATCTATCTTATAAAGACGAATCCGCTAAATATAGAATATAAAAGTCTCAGATTCATTTTATAGTTTTGATGTCGGGTGTGGGGCAAGACTTAAGGTTATACATTCTCTCAGATAGCTCGACCTCGAGAGCAGGGTGTATGGCCGGGGTCCGAACTTACGACGACATTGTGGCAAGGACCGAGGCAAGGGCGCGCCTCTCACTCGTCTACATACGTCACACGAATGTTTTTCGGATGCCAATGTAAGTATTAAAGTAATCGATATTGCTGGAGTTGCAAAGAATTAATGACTTTTAAGCATGTTTTTTATTCAGAAAAGTTGAGTTCCATTTTCGTATAAGTATACCTAGTTAATCACAATCTGTCACGCAGCGCTAGGGCTGCCACTAGACAGTCGCCTGATTTCTTTATTTATAAAGATCTGAACTGTGATAACGCATTGAAAGTAGCGTTGACAGTTTTTATATTACCTTCCTTTTTAATACCTAGTAATTGGTTGAACTTTTAAATCAAACTGTTATGATAAGTTGGCAAACTTGTCACGGTATGTAGAACTGCGAAGTTTTTCCGTTAATGACGAAAACGCGTGTTGGTTAAATGTCACCTTTAGACAGAATATCAGTACATAATGAATACATTTCTTGTGATGGCACATCTTTCCGAGTGAGTAAATGAAGTATAAAATGTATTTTTTCATTAATAAAAGTATTAAGTACCTACTCATTAAAACTTAGTAACCCATACGTCGTCCATTACAGGTTTAATCTTTATGAGTAACGGAATAAGAAAAGACGTTATCATTTCTCAGTTGCCTAGAAAATTATAAATTAAATGTGTTTTGTTAGGAGAACCTCTAACTATGGCATAAAGTACGCAGTACATTTATTGTAATGTTAGTAGTCTATCTAACCATAAATTAGGGATTGTATGCTAGCCACATAGCCATCGTTAGTTAGTTTGTCCATTACTTAGATAGCGTATTATTTAAACTTTTATGTACCTGCTACTGTATAAAAGATTTTCATTTTGTTAGTTATTTACTTTTATGTACAAATCAAACGCCATGTATATCTTTAATTTACCGTTAATAGTAAAATAAATTACAACGTTTTTTATGAACGGTCACTACGAAAGAATTTTTAAAGTTTTTATCGGCTACCTACTTGGTAAAGATAAAGTTTATCTTTTAAATTGAATGCAATCTATGGATGGACGTTGTGTTGGATCATTAAGCGAATACTTGGAGTACACTCAAAAAAAAACCTCAAGGAGCAATATGGAAGGTTTTTTGTGTGGCGCAGTGGGTTCCGTACGCGCCACCGACGCACATACAAGGAGTTGCGATCCACCACGTCCGCTGCGTCGCGATGTAAATGATCCCCTTGAATAATGTATCCCTTTCCCGGCCATCTCTCTTCTACCACCAACGTATAAGGCACACGACAATCAACCGTTACTTCTAACTGCTCTCCTTCTATGTCAGCTTATAATGAAATAAGCAAATTGTCGCAGTGATTACAATAACCACTTTTGGATTTTGTGTATTAGTTCGTCATGTTTCATCCAGTGTGTATACGTAGATAAAGTCTTCTACCCATAAATGAGGGGTGGGTAATAGTTTATTGTTAGTTTTTATATTTTTACAAGCTTTTATTATGTATTCGTTTATAATTATTTTTTGTAAGTTACATCTAGTTGGGCCCTATATAGTTGCTTTTCGGATTTTTTCCTTTACTTGTACTACATGATATTGCTTCTTGCCAAATTTCATGATTCTAGGTCAACAGGAAGTACCTTATAGGTTTTAATTCCCTTGCGAATGTCAAAATATGCGGCATAAATGGAACATAAACGCCCGTATCTCTTTATTGCGTTTAATTAGAAGTCTGATTTTTTTCACTGCTTCAAGGATTGCAACCCTGAGTATTTGATATTATTTTCAACTTGATAACTCCACACGTTCCTGAGAAAAGGTGTCTTGACAGACGGACAGACAGACGGGCAATGAAGTGATCTTATAAGGGTTCCGTTTTTCGTTTTGAGGTATGGAACCCCAAAAATTACATGAAAATATGATATAAACGTAATAGATTCATATACCTATTATAACACAAGTCACATCGCAAGTCAACACTTCGATAGTTTATGCTAAGTGCAAAGTGTATACACATAGGTGACATAGGTGCAATAATTTCGCGTTACGTTGTTTTCGGTCCCGAGTTCATGGCCTCCGGAGGAATTAAAATTTAAAATGCATTACACATCTGTTGAAATTACGTATTTTTGTTTTTGGTTTAAATTTGTTCTGGTTTACGACTCAATGAAAAATACTGAGATGCTGGGTATGTATGATTGGGTTTGTGGCGACATCTATATTGCCACATACGAACTACATCTGACGTCACTCAAATGCTACATCGCGCAAGCAATGTTATCCGCGAAGTGAGTATATGACCATGTACCTATTTACAAGAGTCATCACCAGACAACACTCTAGCATTCTCCCTTTTTCTATCGAGAATGAGAAACTCCACCCTGTTACTCCTCTAGATGTTCATTAATGTATGGTAGCACACTGCACAGCTGTCTTCATTGTCTTTATTCTGGATGTATCGATGTAGATACCCCTTTTTGGAAATATAATACACAAATGTAAATACACTTCAAAGACCACAATGCTTATTACTTTATAAGATACTGAAAGATGTCGTGGGGAAAAACATTTGTTTAGCCAGTACTGTAATGATGGTGTATCTAAAATGTTGTTTTTTAAGAGGCTAGAATATTTATATCTTATAAATATTCTAACAGCAATATAGGTTATTATGAAACTTAGCAAATAAAACCGTCTATGATCTCAGCGAGTCGCTATTTGGTGTAGGTTCGCACTGAGTCATTTTTGGTTGCGGAAAACGAATTCGTTATTTTACTATAGTGAACAAGCACGATAGAACCTATTATGTTAATGATAGGAAGAACAGTATGTAGCAATCAAATTATACAAATAAGGTATCATAAGTTAATTGCAACTTCTTACTTAGAATTACTAATTGTTCTAATACAAAAAACGGTAGGTACCTACGTGATCAAAATTCAGTCGTTTATAAGATGCATACCTCGTCACGATTCGCGATTGAGGAATGTTCTATCTGGTCATGAATATTAAAGAAAAGGTATATAGTAAACGGTTCGATATGAATTCAATTGATTATATATTATGACGCATGCAGTTGCCCTTAGAAAAGCATCTGGCTTGTCTAGAATTAAGATGCGATATGCCCTAGGAGCGGGCCAGAATACCGCCGGTGTCGCATTAGATACAGCCAAGACATTGTATTAAGATTTAAGTACAAATGATTGTGTACTCTATTGTCATTTTCATTGATACGAAAATTGCAGAGTGTTGTGTTAGGCAAGGCGCGCGAGCGGGTCACGACTGACGCGCACGCGCGTTCGTGACCTTGCCGCGCGCGCCTCGCAGAGGTCACACTCTTGTGTTGATGCTCACCACGCTTTCCATAGTTTCAAGCGCATCTTGTAACCACCGCAAGTAATCTTTAGGACAAGATTTTCTTGGTATTAGAACTAAATTAATTCTATTGAAATGTATGTCTATCACTGCATCATTATTTACAAAATAAAAACTGAATAAGTAAAGATTTATTATATGATAACTTTATTATTCTGGTGTCTGAACACCATCGTAATTACTGTACCTTATTTGCACTTAAGTGTTTACAATTAATTTTGTTTACAACAGTTCCGGGTCGATTACCTACCGTACATTGTTAAGTTGATATCTTTAGTATCAATATCTAAAGAATGGTGCTACTGATATTTAACTTGTATTATAAGAAATTATAGCTGTACTTGCAATACCCAAGTGACATATTTACGCGAATAATAGGAGAAAAGGCACTGGCGGAGGAATGAGAAATGCCGCCATAACAGGGCTTTGCGCACTTTCTCCAGTCGAGGCTCTCACTCCGTGAGTCGGTGCACCCTTTAAAGAGTACAGTTAGCATGAGGGCTATATGTACAATAATAATCAATGAATTAAATTGGTTGTATCATTTATTAGCTTGTTTGATAACATGGCCCATCGGGCTTAAGATCATCACCACCAAGAACAAAATAGACGGCGAAAGGAAGAGGTTTCAGATTATTTACGTTTGCAAAACAAATAAAGATTTATTTAAATAAGAATTTTCTTGTGAACTGAATGAATCATATAGTCGATTATTAACATGTCATTGTTGTTAGATGGATCTGAACGTATCGTAGTAGGTAAAATAGAAAAATATAGGTAAAATAGAAAAATATATTACTCATCATAGGGATAAGTAATATTTTCTGAGGACTCACGTCAGATCTAAATATAACCTACATTTAAAAAAATAAATGAAATAATAAACAGCGGCTTAATTTTTTTTATATCACATTATTACTTAATTGTTTGCGGAAATGTCTCGTTAGCGGTGGCTGTCATCTTTCGCTAAATAACCTGCTTTTAAGAATTTCGCAATGACTAAGTACGGTGCGGTGGAAGGAAGTTACGTTTCTACTCATGTACCTAGGTATTACCTGTTACGTTATGTGACATTCTTAAGAGGAAGTCGCACCGCATTCATGCCTATCTGCTCCAAACTTAATAATTATTATAGCTGTGGTATACTATACATGTTTTCGTACCTACTATTTTGGATATACTTCTTCCATTCGCGATTCTTTTGTTGCCTTTCAAAATGGTTATATTTTGAGATCCAAATAACATAGAGGTACGACGGCGACGGTTAGTGAAAAGTGTAAAGAATCACGAATAGAAAAATGTAGCCGTCCTTGAACTTTGCAAAATATGCAAAAACGAGTGGCGAGCAGACAAAACTATTTGTGATATTTATTGTTATATTTTTACACACACCAGATATGCAATTTCAAACGTAAAAATTCTTATGAAAAAAACGGCCAAGTGCGTGTCGGACCACGCACAATGAAGGATTCCGTAGTTGGAATGAATTTATCCCAAGAACAAACTTAACTTGTAGTTGAAAATCATGTTCTCCCATACATTGCAACTGCAAATTTAAGTTGGTCGACTATTACTTGTAAAGCCTACTTAGCTGTGATAATTTTTCTTTTAATTTCGTTATATATACCTACTACTGCCGTAAATTTTTTACATATCCAAAAGCAACCACTTAGCTGGCAGGGTGTTCCCCACACTTGACAAAAATTAGCACTTTAAAAAAATACATACGTAATTCCGTTTATTTCACAAACGGATCCCTGAATCGAAAAATGATTTTCACAAACCCGCAATATTTTTGAAATACCAATCCAACGATACCCCACACATACATGGGGTAGACGCGAAAAAAAAACATCTCTACTTTACGTGTAGAGAAAATACCCTAAACAAAATTTTTTTTTCAATATTTTATTTTACCACTTTGTCGGCGTGATTAATATGTATGTAGGATTTCCGAGCTGACGACAACGAAAAATCAAGACGAAGAGGTATGTGAAATTGCGAGCGTACGGCCTGCGCCACGGACCACAGAACACTATATACTCTAAAGAGAAGAATGACGACTTCGTACAAAAAAAGTGAAGACAGTTTTGCTGCGCGCCATCTAGTGGCACCCCAGAACAATGAATGGGCGCGAACAGGGCGGGAAAATTACAGTGATTTTTTCTTTCTAGTTGTGCAATAGGAATGCATAATTATCTCAAATTAGCATTAACAACCTATGTAATTTATGCTTATGCTAATTTGACATAACTTTTCATTTCTATTGCACAACCAGAAAGAAAAATGTAACTTCGTTCATTTCCTACTTTGCTTTACTAAACATTAAAAAAAACTCAAGAATTATAATAATTTTCTTTATTTGTATGACGACATAATCACGTTTTAAGAGTCACTTTCTCGAAATAGGTACAGAAACAGTCACTTTCTCAAAAAACAGAAACAGAGTCGATTTCTCAACAAACACATACAGAGTCACTATCTCAAAACGCATAAACAGAGTCAATATGTCGAAACACACATTCAGAGTCACTATCTCAAAATATTTGGATCGCACTGAGTCGAAACAAACAAAAAACTTATAATAACACAACAGGACGTTACAAAATACAAGTTACACAAACAACTCCGCCATCTTCTATTCTATTCTATTTTTAATTATGGCAAGTAAAGCCGATGTCGACTATTCTGCCAATGTCAAAAGTGAATTGGAAAAGCAAGCATCTTGTTTGGTCTTCATATCGGCACGTCAACTTCGTCGATGTCAGTAGTGATATTAGTGGTATGATTACGACCTAAAAGCTCATAAAACGTAATTTTTTAGTCGCGCGTATTAGGTCCCAATTTTTTTTTTAACTCTAGCCACACTTGAAATAGCCCTTGAAGGTATGTCGTTCTTTCGACGTATAGTCGACACCCCCTGCCACGGACCGAGTCAAAGTGCCTCTCTACAACGCGCGCCGGCTGCTTTATAAAGGCACCGGTCGCCCCACTACCCCCACTTTGCTACAACAAGCGATACTACTTCCGGCGCTGACGTCACTCGCAAGCTCACACGGACTAAGTAGTCCCCTCTTTTGTTGAGCGACTTATTTACAATAAAATCTAAATCAGTGTTTACGATACAAATAATTTGATCAACCAAATTCACTACACAAATTGAATAAAAGAACGCAGAATAATAATATTCGCGCGTTCATATTATGACCGCGCCGTCACGGCCATCCTGCGCCTTCACACGACCTCGTGTGTCTCGTCATCTGAACTTTCTGCAAATAATAAAATTATGGTAAGTAGTACACTCAAGCTCGGCCATTCTGACCCCTTTTATAAAAAATCACACAGAACAGTTGTCACTCAGACAAACATTTTGTCACACAGACGGGTCGTCATTATGGGTCGTCACACAGACGGATTGTCACACAGACTGATTGTCACACAGACTGATTGTCACACAGACTGATTGTCACACAGACTGATTGTCACACAGACTGATTGTCACACAGACTGATTGTCACACAGACTGATTGTCACACAGACTATTTGTCACACAGACTATTTGTCACACAGACTATTTGTCACACAGACTATTTGTCACACAGACAAGATCTACTGCGCTCCCCTAAAGCGCTCGATCGAACCAGCACTCCATCCGAAGGGTCGCGTCGAGGGCTATCCCGACACCCATACGAACTATCCCGACGCCTACGTGAACTTTGAGAGTACTCCGATCTATCACGACGACGCCTAGGAGATCTACTACGCGATTGACGATAACGGTCACGGCGCATTTTGCAAACATTACGACCGCTATGTGAATCGTTTTCCCGAGAATTACGCCTAGGTGTATTCTCACGCGGCGTGCATCCACGACTCGACATGGTTATGACTATAGGCAACATAAATGACCACTACGTGAACAACAAACTAACCGCGAAATAAAGAATTAACACGTGGCGAATCAAGTTAAAATGCACAGAAACTAATTACGGACAAAATCAACAATACGTGGTGAAAAATTTTAAACAGTCTCAAAAACTATTTTCGGTTAAAAAGATGGCGAACGATCTAAGTCGCGTGTAGTTGAAACGAATCCCACTTCTGATGTAGGATTTCCGAGCTGACGACAACGAAAAATCAAGACAAAGAGGTATGTGAAATTGCGAGCGTACGGCCAGCGCCACGGACCGAGTCAAAGTGCCTCTCTACAACGCGCGCCGGCTGCTTTATAAAGGCACCGGTCGCCCCACTACCCCCACTTTGCTACAACAAGCGATACTACTTCCGGCGCTGACGTCACTCGCAAGCCCACACGGACTAAGTAGTCCCCTCTTTTGTTGAGCGACTTATTTACAATAAAATCTAAATCAGTGTTTACGATACAAATAATTTGATCAACCAAATTCACTACACAAATTAAATAAAAGAACGCAGAATAATAATATTCGCGCGTTCATATTATGACCGCGCCGTCATGTATATCCATGCCAAAATGAAGCTTTCTAGTACTAAGAGTCTCTGAGCTAAGCTGCGGACAGACAGACAGACATGGCGAAATTATAAGGGTTCATTGTTGACTAAGGAACCCTAAAAAGTATACCAGGAAAGCAATGTAAGGCAGAAACAGTTGCTATGACAAAATAAGGGTTAGGTGTTAAGGGCATGTAAGCACAAATAAAAAATAAAAAAATACTAGTGCCTTCAAGCACAACTCCAAAGTTTCTCAGTTTCTTGCATTGTAAGTTATGGATAAAATATAAAAAAATATACGATCATACTTTACAGACAAAGATAAAGTAAAAGCAAAAACAGAGCGAAACATAAATACATGTCGAAATACTTTTGCAAATGAGTTTTGTAAATCATGAAAGAAAAGCGCTCACTGTTACTGCCGTACTTGGTCAAAAGTTGTAATGAGTGCCACAAATGGTATCGGTCCGAGGCACGTCCACAGCTTGCACACGCTAATGTTCCTCATTAAATACTGGAACATCAATTTGTATCTGCACCACGTAGAAGAGCACCGATGCCATCCATTTTTATGGCGCTGTTCCATCGGGACATTCGCAGACGCCGATTTAAAAGAATATCATCTCTTATCTGATGTTATTTCATATATAAACGTATTTTATGCAAATCCGTTCATTATTATTCTTGATAAATGATTAACTCCATAACTTCTGCAAATTATCAAGAGTTCAAGGGCACCAATCTCATGAATATACTTCGGAGAGGCTGTTAAAACAAATGGGTGTCGGTATTATGTTTTCTAGTCACTGCTAGCTGAGGCTTAAAAAAAGTATAATTTGATATAATTAAAATAATATCCGTGATGTCTGATGCATGAATGTAAGTAGACTCGATTGGATGTATACTAACAAGCATAAGCATAGCATTCGATACGATAATAAACTCGATAATTTTTCTGATGCACCCCACGAGATGCGCGTATTCCGGTTAGTTCCGTTAAGTGTTCAACTAAAGTGGAATGTCCACTTATTACTTTACGCTCATATAAAATGTATGTTTCACCCTTAAGCTCAAGCTTGCACAAAGTTGTTGTGAATCTGCAATCACATATAAAATCCAAGAGATATAACGGATTAATAGTTTTGGATTAGTAGATAATGCTGTCCAGAAATAGAGGGGCTTGTGGCTAAGTAATAACAGCCGAGTGGGGCAATCGATCAGGTTAAGCTTCGCCTGCCGCGGTTGTTCTGTGGATGGGAGACCATCTTTACATATCAGGATCCCTCCGTGCCTCGGAAAGCAAGTTAAGCCGTTGTTCCCGGCTGTCAATCGTGGATCTTTGGCAGTCGTTACGGGTCGTCAGAAGCCCGAAAGTCTGACAACCAGTCTAACCAAGGGGTATCGTGTTACCCAGTAAATGGGTTGTGGAGGTCAGATAGGCAGTCATCATCTAAGCCGAAAGATGTCCACTGCTGGACATAGGCCTCCCCCAAGCACCTCCACTTCGACCGGTTCTGTGCTTCTCGCTTCCAACGGGTTCCTGCGGCCTTCACAAGGTCGTCGGTCCACCTTGTGGGAGGCCTTCCAACTCTACGTCTTCCGGTACACGGTCGCCACTCCAGAACCTTTTGGCCCCATCGGTCATCTCTTTTGCTAGCAATGTGCCCTGCCCACTGCCACTTAAGTTTGGCAATTCTTCGAGCGGATCTCTTCATTTCTGATTCGATCACGCAGGGAAACTCCAAGCATAGCCCTCTCCATTGACCTTTGGGTGACTTTTAGCCTTCTAATAAAGCCCATTGTGAGCGACCACGTTTCAGTGCCATATGTGATCACTGGCAACACGCACTGGTCAAAGACTTTCGTCTTGAGACATTGCGGTATGTGGGACGAGAAGATATTGCGTAGCTTTCCGAACGCTGCCCAGCCGAGTCGGATTCGACGATTGACCTCTTTCTCGAAGTTGGACCTACCTAACTGGACAGTTTGTCCTAGATAAACATACTCGTCCACGACTTCGAGTGTAGAGTCTCCGTTCTTTATGAGAGTGGGTGTTACATGGGCTTTTGTCATGACCTTCGTTTTGTCCATGTTCATTTTAAGTCCCACTCTTTCGGAGCCTCTACTGAGGTCATCGAACATTGTACTGAGGTCCTCCATAGTCTCAGCCATGACTGCGATATCGTCGGCAAACCGAAGGTGAGTTATGTACTCGCCATTGATGTTAATGCCAGCTCCATTCCAGTCCAGAACCTTGACGATATCCCCCAGTGCAGCGGTGAACAGTTTCGGAAAGATAACGTCTCCCTGTCTTACACCTCGCTGCAGAAGGATTATAGGTTTCGAGGTTTGATCCTGGAGTTGGACTGACATATTAGCGTTTTCGTACAGACACTTCAGCACCTCAATATACTTGTAGCGGTATCTACAACGCCACATGCGAACAATGCGTCATACTGACGTCACGTAAAATCCTGCATCTCGCAAGCAGAGTTTACCGTGCAACTAGCATAGATACAACCGCCCTACATAAATCATTGGGCAGTTGCCCGCCAGACACAACACCCATCTGGTCGGAGGATCCTCCTTTTTCTATAGAGTATGAGTGAACTTTACACCCTGTTCCTCATACCTCTATACTGGTAACCCCGAACATGAACGTTAGCGCAGCCTTCGTGCATCTATTCCAGCGTGACGTCATCATCATCACTCGCGCAAGCTTTAGAGCGGCGAGTCACCCAGCCAGCCAGCATCCACGGCTTCAACGGGACCACCAGCATGCTGCGGCCGCGCTTACCTGGTCATCACTCTCAGCCTCATCAGCAATCTCGACACAGTATACTGCACTTTCAGCCGGACCACAAGCAGAGCCTCAAAAACCCTCTCCTGGTCGACGCCAGCAGTGAGCCTCAACCCGGTGTTGTACCAAATCCGTCGCACTGGAGCATAATGCAGCACTACCCCGACTCACCGGGGACAACTTCGCAGAAAGTTCCGACTCACCGTGAACTATGCGGCAACCGCAATCGCGCAACTGGCATATATACAAGGGCCCGACATAAATCATTGGGCAGTTGCCCGCCAGACACAACACCCGTCTGGTCGGAGGATCCTCCCTTTTCTATAGAGTATGAGTGAACTTTTACACCCTGTTACTCATACCTCTATATACCGATATAATCGATCTTTCGATCAAATCAAAGGCTTTCACGTAGTCCACAAACGCTAAGCAGCGTAAGTATGTGGACCACGGTACTAAAGCCTTTACTGAATTTGGCTTGTTAAGGAGGCTGGAAGTCGTCAAACCTGCGCGCGAGACGGTTCGTGATGACTCTCCAAAACAGCTTGTAGACATGGGTCAGAAGTGAGATCGGCCTATAATTCTTAAAAAATTGTCGCCCTTAAACAAAAGTATACTACACCTCTATTCCATGTCTGTGGTGTGGTACCCTCGAGTATGACGGAACCAAACAGCTACTGAAGGGCCTTAAGAACGGGTTTTCCGCCGGCCTTCAGGAGCTCGGCCGTAATTCCGTTTTCATCCGGCGTCTTGTTGTTTTTGAGCTGCTATGATAGGCAGTCGCTCCATGTAAAATACTGATATTCAGCTGCATCCGGTTAGACTGGAAGCCGACCCCAACATAGTTGGAAAAAGGCTAGGCAGATTGTTTTTTTTTGTTTTGCAACAATGCAAGACCGAGTGTGAAAATGAAGTGTAGAGGTAACGATGCTGTATTCTCTTGCTGCTGTTAATTATGAATAATGGCTAGCTGAAGCATATTTATTAGTTTGTTAGGTTTTGTAGTTAATTCCCATTACAATAATTTAGCACAACACAAAATAGCTAATTAAGCTGGCGCCGCGGGAGGTGTTTTTATGTCCCCACTGTCTCAATATTATGGATGATAGCTTAAGCTTTATGTCAATAATATATTGAATTCGGGAAATATTTACGACTCTGTGTTTAAAGCTATAATTTACATTTTAATAATGCTCTTAACTGACCTTCGTGTGAAAAAACGAATCAGATTCTGTTTTCGAAAATTACATATTATGACGTATTGTATATGAAGTTTTTGCCTCGTGTTTTGACCGTGGATCGTAAACGTAAACATTAATTATTTAACATTGAACATGTTCTAAGATTCCATAATTTATGTCTTGCAGTTGTTTCGGAAAATTAAGATATATTTTGACTTATAGATGATGACATTATTTACTGTTAGGTAAAGGTTTTTTTAATACCTACGGGTCAAGATACAATGGCTAGAGCATTATTAAAAAACCATAACTTTTCATAAACAATCGGAATGCACATAACCCTATTAGGCATTACCTATATAAGTAGGTTTATCCTAATTATTGGTTAGCATTGCATCCTTACGTATGCATTAAATTGTAGCTTATGGAAGTTTTTACGAATATGACTTATGCCAAGTGTCTGTTTATTGACGTGTTTTGCAACCAAGTGTCTGTTTAGTTACGTGTTAAACAAATAAAATTATTTGTTATTTCCGACGCTCTATGGGAATTTTAGCTTAACGGAGCGCAATGGCAGTAGCTGATAGAGATTAAAGTCGCAGTAGTCGCCATGAATGACGTCCTGTGTCATTTAACTACAGCCTTTTAAGCTGAACTCACTCCAAGTAAGCAGATAAAATTTATTTTTAAACTGCATAGATGTAAAGCCAACAGGTTCTGTATTTATACCTGATCCAACATATATGCAATCTGCAATGTTAGATTCGTAATGGATTTGATTATAAATGCGTTAAATAAAACTAATATACAAGTCAAAGTAACTTGTATAAAATGCAATAAATTGGTGTATAAAAGATGGTTCATTTTAACTACTAAATAATCATCTTATTATATCAGTTTTTATATGAAAAAGGCAATGAGACATCATCACCCAGAAACCCAAACCGCTTAGAGTATTTTAAAATTTGATTAGAAGCTAGTTATTATTATGACCCACTAAGAAAGCATTTTTGAAAATTCTACCCCCTAGAAAAAGATATTTCGTACAAACTAAATCCCCCCGGATTTAGTGCGATTTAGGTTTGTACGAAAAATCTTTTTCTTGGGTTTATGAGCTTGTAAGTTGTAGTACAAATAATTATATAGGTAAATAATAAAGATCATTATTTTTCAATTAAATAATAAATTTTCCAAAACTAACTTTAAAAGGGTGTTCTCTACGAACTTCAACGCCCTCACCGCTTTGAAGTTCCAAGGGTAAAGTCCAAAATCTAGCGAAGATCTAGTACCTATCTAAGTATATGAATATATCTTGTCTGACCTATGTTTGATCGATCACGTCGTGTTGATAATCTGAAGGCTTCGTATTGAGAGTAAAAAACGTAGGTTATCTTGTTAACTTACCTCGTTCTTGTATTCTAAATAATTAATTTTGGTACCTGATCAAATGTCTTGTTCTTTTCGTAAGACGTTTTGTTTTGTGAAAATAAATTTAAAAAATAATGTCGTAATTTTTAGTCATCGAAAGGTGTATGGTTATGTAGGTGTATCTGCTGCGAAAAGATAACGCGATAAAAAATAATGGTTGGAGGGCTCGATAATATTTTTATACAAACTTTGTCTGAATCCATGAATCTGCCCAATCTAGGAAACTGTCGAGTAGCGAATCTGCCTAATTTCGAATCTATCCAATCCGGAATCTGTCCTATAACGAATAAAGGAATTAAATGAGTAATCAGTGTATATTATATTAAACTGATTGGTGATAGCTTGAACAAAAAGAGCTTTACTGTTAATGTGTGCGGTGGATCATGAAAACTACATGACTGTGCGCCGCTGTAACTGTCGTACTAAGTTTCTCTTCAAGTTAAACGGTTCAAAAAATCACAGTCTTAATTAACAGCCAAGTTTTCTATTTAGGAAGAGCTATAAATCACTTAACATGCGCAATGATCTGCCGGAAGTTATATTATTAAAGTTTGAACGTTTATGTTAGTGTCGATGAACCTTGAAATGTTTCAGCGAAATAGTCTCATATCACATGGTTGTAGGTGCAGGCAGCTAATTTAGTGAACTAAACATGATCATTGATAAGTAGGTACCTATCTAATTATTATTTTACTTTTGTTAGACTTTCTTGTCAAAGAAAGAAAAAATAAGCTTTCTTTAGAGATAGATATTCTATAAAGATAGCTTGAGTACAATCAACACCAAAAAGGTAAGATCAACATTTGTAAAATAATTCCTACATGTAGGTATAAAGTATTTTAAAGGAATTACAAATGATTATCTTTTTATTTTATGTTAAAATATTACCTTCTACGCATGTGCTACATACTCGTATATACTCGTACCTACATGATACAGAAGTTTATTTGGCGGATCTACCAGGAAAACATTTTTGTCTAGACTTTCCTCATGCAGGAAGTTTTTGCCATGTTGCGACTTTTTAGAAGATTACGTTAGACAGTAGGTTTATTTCAAGGACCCTTGCCACGCACTAGATATAGGATTCCGATGTCAATAATAGGTAGGTACCTATATATCTAAAAGTACTTATTCCATAAACCTACTAACGTACGTACCTATCTTGTTAAAAAGTCACTTTGAAACCATCGTATCATTATTTATACTTATGCAACATGACATTAAGGGGTGTACTTATGTATTTTTTTGTAATTTCTCTTTATGCATTTTTGGCGGTTTACACATAAAAGACTTCCAAAACTTCTCACAAATTGGTTCAAAACTGTATATTTTACGAGGTTAAGAATGACAAAAATATCTGTAACATCAAAACAATTATGTAGGTTATCCGGAATCTAAGGACTGGCAAAAGACAGAATTGTCTGGAAAAGGGAGAAGGAGGCCTTTGGCCTGTTGTGGGACAATAATAGGCTAGTTAGATTCGAAATGATCGAACTGTTAACGTAATCGATTTGTAAGGGTTTTTCTCTTCAAAATTAATTAATTGATTGATTGAACTTGAAGCTATTTTTGTGTTAAGACACAAACATAGCTTTTCTTTAATAAGTTTTAATAGCTTGCGGCTTAATGAGAAGAGGCGTAAAGCAGATTATCTCGTATGAGTTGAAAAAAAAAAATTAGAATCTTGGCTGTGTAAAGTAACAAATATTAAAAACTATTTTCTATAATTAATACAAGCTGTTGGAAATAGTTTCTCTAAGCCTTTTATTATAGTCTCAGGCCAAGCTTAGAAGTTTAGATTTGATCTACGAATTACCATAATAGGAGCAGCTATATTGATTGAATGCGTTTTTATCTGATCGATCGCAAGAAGCGTATATGTACGCAACGTCTTTATAAGGATAATGGATTCTAGCAAAATCTTGTCATTTCCTTAGCATAATGAACAATATTAAGAGGCCCGCTAAGTGTAATTGGGGCTTGAGCAGCAAAGTGCTCGGTTTATGCGGCCGCATAATTACGTATAATAGGCGACTTTTGCAACGCACGCGCATTCAGAATGTTTAACTCCCCTGAGACAGAAGTTTTGAAACACTGGCTAATTATAAGTTATAAGGTGAATATTATGCGATTTACTTAAATGTTGCCTTTGTATTTAACGGTTCGGTTAAAAAAATATTTAATCGATTGTAGTTTTTGAGAAGACCGTTTATTTTTGGTATCCCTACAACTTCATAACGATTGTTAACTCGGATTTTGACCGCAACGTAGTTACCAAGTGTTAGTTTACCAAGTGGATGTGAGACCGACTGAATTACTTGGTATTTTTTTTATTGAGATCTCGGAAGGATTTTGATAAAAACAAAAACATTACAAGTTACCTATATTCATGGTTTTTCCGCTTACTAAAATGAACGATAAACAGTTCCTGATAAAAGGCTCTCCTTGCGCGACTTATAGGTGAATTGGGGTCATTTGGGGGTAAACCAGGGGTCCGAAAAAGGCCACTTTGGCAGAATCATAAAAGGAGAACATTTTGAATCATAATATGGCGAAGACAGTCCGTGTCTTTTTTTTCGCTGCACTATGTAGGTATAATCAAAGAGATTGGGATTGGATTTGGATTGCATTGATTGGTATTTTAGCGCAGACAAAAAAAACATAACTGAAAAATCCTTCACCAATGGGATTTGATACGATTAACTTAACAGTTAACTGTTCATTATGATTCATAATGTTATCCTTTTATGGTTCTGCCAAAGTGGCCTTTTTAGGCCCCCTGAGCCTTATATGTTCCACTCGACTCAATAGAATACATCTCTTTTCTTGACAAAACTTCAGGGCTGCTTACTATCTCTAATAGCTCAAGGCTAAAGGGTGTAAGCAGTTTATAACCTTGTCATGCTCAGCTTAAGTTTACCCTGAAGTGACATCAGTGATGTATCGGACTCCAAATAAGCAAGATCATAAACCCACAGACCCCGCGGGATCCCGCTTAATTTATGTGCGAGATTATATTCTCGCAAAAAATGTGCGGGACTCCGGTATTTCGGGGTTCTGCTTTTAGAATCTACACTTATATAAAACCAAATAGATACCTTTTACAGAAATGAAGGTTCCTTTATAATAAATAAACAACGAGCACATTAAATACTTTGTTACTAACGAGAGGTAGGTACCATACTAATTAAACCATTCAAGTATTGAAAAATGGGCTATTTAAAAGGTTATATTATTGTAATTGATTAAATTAATTATCACTCAAGTATAACTGTCTTCAATGTGCCAAAAATATGTTTGCCTTTAGTTTCAGGCAGGAGGTTCTATTTTTTATTGGGCCGTAGGTCTCACACGTAGTCAAGTTTATGAGGTTGCTAATGTTGTTATCAATCAGTGTTATCACAACGTTAATCGTATCAGTAACACCGATAGGCAGCAGTTGATAGATATATGTGAGGCCGTATGCTTTTGCAACGTATCGCTTATTGAATGTAAAAAAAAACATTTTAACACCATAGCTAAGAGTTATTTCTGTGATACATTTACCTTTAAAGGAAATAATTATAGCGTAATGCATCTCTATACCAGACAAGCTCCGTTGACGCGGAATTTATTCGACACTTGAATGCTATAATTATCACTCTCTTCGTTGTATAGAGATAATTTAAAGATGTTAACTACCTACCAACAATACTTACTTTACGACTATTAATAAGAGTACCCGTTGATTAAATATGAATTTGTTCCAACATGCTATTTAGTTTGATTAAACTTGTTGAATATCTTAGACGGTGATAGGGTAGGTACTATCATAAGTTCTAAAAAGATTTCTCTTTCCAACCATATATAATGAACTACTGGAGTTTTATGGTATCTACCAGTCATTATACTGCTTGTAGGAAAGTATTTGTGCATGCTGTAGGTAGATGTGCTATTGACTGATTGCCAGTTTGGCAAAAAAGCGCAGCTCCATCAAGAATGAAGACACCGGTTCCGAAGGCTCTGCTCTCGCGATAATTAATTTTGTCGCCTTTTTCGGATCATTGTTTTTGCTCGCATATTGTATAGAGGCCAGTACTAATCGGGACACAATTACGAAGAACTACGTCAGTATTTCATACATTTCGTTAAGTTCCAGTAACACAAATCGAACTATGTGACTCTAGAATTAATAGGTACGTGTATTCCTCGAAATATTCATAGTGGCTCAGTAGCATCTCCCTCCCTATTACGGACACTAGGTATAAGGTAAGCAGAAAAAAACTGAATGTCGAAGTGCTTACAACCGAGAATCGATTGGATATCTTGTAGAGTGGTGTCTGGTATGATTGTAAAATAACGATATATTCTTCCATTCGCTATTGGATATCACTGGTAAACTTTTGAATGGCCACATTATTTCTTGTTTACTATGAATATTAATGTCCGTGTTTTTATATGTAGTAAGTTTATGAACTCAAACTCAAAAACACAAACACAAATGCTGAATGAGGACGCGTGCAACCAAAGGGGTTTAACGAGATGGTGCGGTCCGTCAGTGCATTCGTTTTTGTACCTACAGATAGCATTTTATTTAAAACAATAGTGGACGTGGTCAGCATATTTACGGCGGCGACCGCGACAGACTTGTCTTACTCCGCCAATCAATGGCTGGCTTAACAATCCTTGTGCGTTTTATTTTTATATACTAAGAAGATATACTCACCAGCATAATATAGTACCTAGGCATTTACCCAAGAAGCGGTGAAACTGAGCCGCTGATTGATTGATACAGTCATTAGGTAAAAAGTAAAGCCATTTTCCTCATTAGGCCGTGACTTTTTTGTGGGGTTGTTAAAGAGAATACCCAGGTATGTAAGCTACTTACAGTAATTGTGGATGTTACTGTTTTCGCTCTAGTATCTATATTAGTGTAATTGGAATCCAATTACGAACTCAATCAAGGTCTTCTATGGATAATAATACCTGCCTACGCAATTTAATTTCGCGCCTTTCAAGTCACAATTCAGTCTTTCGCATCCCCAGATACTTTGAAGCGTAAATACCATGTTTTCTTTTTGCACCTAAATCTATAGGAACCAAAATCAGGCTACTTAAGTGAAGCTTAAAAGTCGTACATATAATAGTCAAAAGCTTCTAAAGTACCACTTTAAGTAGAGTGGTTTAGATACAAGTGAAAGTTTCACCATAGCCATCATAGATGTCTCTCGCGTGCATGGACATCGTTGTAGTTCTCTTATTTGGCAACAGGTGGCGCTACGTGTAGCATTTTAAACATTGATTTGAGAAAACAAGACAATTTAACGTCGATTGAAATCGACGTTGTCTTGTTTTCTCATTTATGGAACATAGTATACTGTTCATAGTCTATGTTACTATATTTTTTTGGTAATAAAATGTATTACTGACGAGTCACGTGATATAGTTTGATTTATTATTAAAGCCATCGTTGTTCACATAAATGATACCTAGGTACTCATCTAAACTTTAAGGAGTAACTTGGATATTAATTAAGATCAATATGGGCCGAGTTTTCAATAGTCAGAAAACTTTTATGTAAATAATAATTATTGCGGTTTGACATTTTCTAAACAAAAGCTGTCAAGCCACAACTTTTGTTCCTCAGAAAGTTTTCTGAAGATTGAAAAATCAACCTGAAATCTATTATTGATTCAAGTAGGTATGTATATCTTTTAATTACATAATTTTACCTAATGATGGTCTTGTTTAAGATTGAGGTCTTTCTCTGATATCAAAAATATACTTAAGAAATTAGTTATTATCTAGGCGAGATAATAAAAGGCAAGTAGAATAATATCTTTCCGCAACAATTACGTCAAGTGCAATTGCATCTCGTTAAAACAGGCCTATTCCTCTAGACACCTAGGTACCTGCGTATACAAAAATAAACCAATGCTCGAAATTATTATAAGTTCCTTACCTACCTACTGAAGTTGCATCTAGTACACAGGTATGGTTTAGGCATGCCGCGCCGCCGTAGTCCATAGCCGTAGAAGAACACAATAAGATAGATTTTACCGGGTTCTATTTTACCCTTTGAATTATTTATAAAATCAGTACCTATCTACAGAAACCTATTAAGCATGCTTAATTCGCATGTAATAGTTCGAGATATTATTAGACTATTAAATTGCACCGGAAACTCTATAATTGGTGTCTATTATAACTTTATAAGCTTAGTATAGCTACGATATTTTATCGTCATCGTAAGTGCCTACATAGCGCATACCACGCTGACACCTGAGCAGACCTGAGCCAGGCACAAAGTGCACAAAGGTGCGTACCGAACTAAACCGTGCTTTACGTTTTCTTAGCAGTTATCATATCCATCGCGTTATTGACCTTAATCTTTACAATTTATGGTCATTCAGTACACACTACCATAAACGTTTTATTGACAGTCGTTATTTGAACCCGTGGCTAAGACGGTTTTATAGCGATTCGCTGTTCATATTTTATTAACGCCAGTGGCAGCGGCGCAGTCCCCTTAGTGCTTGCATATTCAGTTCGCTCCAAATGTGTCCGGCGTCCGCAAAAATGTTCACGAAAGCACTTGAAACCAATTAAATTACATAACATCCAAACTTAATTTATGCACGGTTAAGATTGCAATTCTTATTGACGTAAGTTATAAAAAAAGGCCAGTGTACGGTTCTGCAAGAGTCGAAAACAAAAATGTGAAAACAGGCTTTAGGTAAAATCAATACAAACAAAGGACAAAATTACCAATCTGTTACGATTCAATACAATGAATCTTATTGCAAAACATTTATTGATATACTTTTCGCACGTAACGAAGTATTTCTCGATATTTCAGTATTTCTCGATATTTCGGCGATCGACTCCAAAGTGAACGCTGTAAAGAGTCAATGCGACAGTTGGTTTAGTGCCTTTTGCAATATTGCCAATATTTTAAGCTCCGAAGGAGAATATCATGTTTCAAGAGTTGTTTTTAATAACTATATATTTATAGGTTTGTGGTATTTCCTTATCGAATGAAGAGAATGACATTACATACGGGTCTTATTCTGTACGCACGCTGTACTGTCTATGTAATAAATGGATGCTATGTACCTCCATCTGAATCCCACAGGTACGTACTGGTCAACGCAGAGGACGTAGCAGTAATAATACATCGGCGAGATCGCCAGTACAGTCACGTTTCCATTGTTCGTGGGCGGCAGATAAAAAGTTCACAGAGAACTAATAATTAGTTTCAGGATCGAGAGTGAGCTCGAGAAACAAGAAGCTTAATTAGCACTCATAAAATAACTCGCAAGGGCAGGGCCAATAATACAGGGCTGCTCCTAAGTAACCACGCACCGGTGACCAATAGAACTGTAATTTGGGAACAATCGGAACCTACGCAACACTCGGTATAAATTAATTCAAAATTATGCCTTGCGGTCTGTTACGAATAGACCATCTGAATAGGATACTCAGACCAAATAAAAAAACCAAGACAAAGGGCTGTCAACAGTAAAGTGAAGCTGGTTTTGTAAACATGTGTGCACATAGTGAGGTGCAGTTTGATTGTAAATGGTTGTAAATGTGTGCGTGTGTGCCTGTATGCACAGAGCGGAGGTGTAGTTTTTGCATGCTTCACTGTATTGTTCGCAGCGCTATGTCTTGACTTTTTTTTTTTAATTTATTGAATTTAATTTATTGTGCGTTTGCTCAGCAGGGGGACAGTATGGGATGACAAAAAAAAAAGGAAATAATATCTTAAAATAATATTCACTTGCCATTTATTTCCAATGAAACGTGGTAAATTATTTGTTTATTTATGTACACCTACACACGTCTGTTAATATTGATCCTCAATCCTAAAAGAACCCTACCTGTCGCTGGCTGTCGAAAGACATTTTTGATATATTTTCATTTTTAAAGCTTCCCTGTGCTATGTTATATCTTAATAATTATTACTTTTTAGTGTTTTCTGCAGGTACATAATAAAATCAATAAATAGTAACATAGGTCTGTTATAATTGAGCATAAAGTATCAATGAATAATAAACGATCCTTTCAAAATCAAATCAAAAGTCATTCATTCAAACTAGGTTGAGAATCAGCACTTTACGAACGTCAAAATTACAAAAGACAGTCTCCCGAACCGCCCGCCCTTCACCACTTCCTAGTGCTGTCATCGTATTACCAGTATATAAGTTAAAAAAAGGAGGGGCTAAGTAATAACAGCCACACGGGTCGATCGATCAGGTTAAGCTACGCTTGCCGCTGTTAATCCGTGGATGGGTGACCATCTTTACATACCAAGACCCCTCCGTGGCTCGGAAAGCATGAAGCCGTTGGTCCCGGCTGTCATTCGTGGATCTTTGACAGTCGTTACGCGTCGTCAGAAGCCCGAAACTCTGACAACCAGTGTTACCAAGGGTATCGTATTACCCAGTAGCTGGGTTGCGGAGGTCAGTCGCTCCATGTAAAATATTGGTATTCAGGTGCATCCGGTTAGACTGGAAGCCGACCCCGACATAGTTGGGTAAAGGCTAGGCAGATGATGAAGTTTCAAAAAAGCATGACCATTAAGTACTTGTGAATTATAAAAGTAATTATGGTTTCGTAGCAAATTGCAATCCGGTAGATTAATATTTTTTCTCAAAACCCTATTTATTAGGTAGGTAGCTAATTTCATAATCCACTCCGAATACCAATAATTATTCTCCTGCTACGCACTCGTCTTCAGTATCTTCACAATTTAGGATTTTAATGGGGGTCTACGAAAAAGCTACGCAAAGTCTACGAAATAAGTAGTCTGATGCTTAAGGTCATATAGCACACCTATCAAATCGGAAAGGGGTCGACATTGTATCGCTTTTCGCCTCGCCGTCAAATAGGCGTCAACCTAACGTAACCAAAGCGGATCGGAAGCTCCGATACGTCGACTCAGCTACGGCTAGGCGACGCCGCGCTTACGGCTCGCCGACCGCTGTTTGATGGTGCAGTAGGCAGGCCGGAGGGATGAGAGGGTCAAGGGTGGACGGAGAGACGTAAGCTCGGATACGGAGATACGTAAGCGCGGGCACTACGAGCCGTAAGCACGGGGACGACGAGCCGTAATGCACCGCACCGCGCCGTTCGTGAGCTTGTCCCGAGGCGAGGCGATTACGTTATGATTCCGATTAGTGTGCGTTGTAGTAGGGAGTTTCATACAAAGAACACTGAACGGCTCGAGATGATACGGTGCCGATCCCTTTCCGGTTTGACCGTGTGACCTTCTCGTATTTTACCCACAAAATGTCGTCGTCTTATTAACACAATAGTTTTTGGAATTCGATTCGTTACAATCATGTACTCATGATCATAAATTGTTGTTTTTAACAACAATTAATTGAATTATCCCGTTTATTACTTTCCCTATCTTATTACATTATGCTAGGGTATTTGAATGCAAGCTCATTGTTTTGTTCTGTAAAATATGTAGAGACCATTAACAAGGTTGTTATTAAATATTTGAACCTTCTTTGTGTTTAAAACAACTCGAAGGAGGCATTAACTTGTAGGCATGTCAGTTGATGACTATCAGTCCAACACACGACTTTGGCTCCAATTGTATGACATTGTGGGAGGTGCCATTTGTAATGTCTAGCAAAGTGCAAGCGCGGGCGCATGTCGCGTATCAAGCAGATCGCTGTAGTGATAGGTCACCGCAAGCACGCGACCGCGACTGTCGCTCGTCTATGGCGCTATGCTCGGGCCTCGTTCCGCCCTTTGCGCTAATTTATTCCGAGCATAAATCTCGGAAGATCGAGTGCTGCATGTTGTCGCCATTCGTCACCGTTGTAAGTTCGTGGACTGAAAAACGAACGTGATTCGGTTATTACAAAGCTATAAACAAACCACTTAGACGGCTCATTAAATAAATTTATTCCATTCGATAGTGATTCGATACGATTGCAAGTTAGCCGTTGGACGATGTTTGATTAATACGGTTCGTGGCGGCGATAGTTTTTCGAGTAAACGAATATGTAAGATACCTTATATCATAAATATCATAAATTTAAGGTGTAAGCATTTCTACGTAGGTACTGCTATTCAGTTCTTGTCTTGACCTTTGCTGATTTTATGCAAATTGTTTCATGTGTAATAGAAATCTTAAGTTTCGATGATCGGCGCACGTTTGAGTCCGCCCGGAATAATTGCGTGACTAAGTTCCAAGACGTAGGTTCTGTATCAGGCTCGCAATTCATTCATGTCGACGCGGCTCTGTAATTAATGAGACAATATATTAGAAATGAATTCGTTTTGGATCGATAACTAATCTTAAAATATATCTTTAAGTTTTCTAAAGATTGTATGCAATGAGTGAATTAAACGACACTGTAAGTTATTGCCTGACAACTTTTCAGAACAATTTGAATAATGAAGCTACTTTGTGCAGCTAGAACTAAATGTTTATAAATAAGTGTTCGCTAGGAGTAACCGTCATGTTTGAATTTTGATTGTATTTATCGATAAATAACAAAAGATAGTTTATCCAAATTTATAATGACAAAAAATGGAACTACAAACTCTGGACGGATCTGCTATCTGGAGGGTTGTTAAATCTCTGACTTATAAGCTTGCAGAAATTCCACCGTTGAAGTGTAAAAATGGTCAATTAACTACGTCCCCTGTCGAACAGTCCGAAGTGCTTGCTGATACTTTTTATGACAACATGGGTTTGACTAGGAACTGGACTAGTGATAGCTTTACGGAAAATGCCGTCAAAGAATCATTTTTTTTTGTTTTTTTTTTGTTTTTAAAATTCTTTATTAACATAAAACATATACAAAGCTGTAGTACTTATAAAAAATAAAGTAACAGTTATAGTAATATTCTAAACAACACTTCTAGGCTAGGATCACCTTTATAAGTATATAATAGTGATGGTTACAGGCTTATTACAACATGAGGCATTCAATAATTTAACCTATTATTATCTGATGAAATTATTGTGACTAATTTCATTTACATAAAGAAAATAAAAAGAATAAAAATAAAATAAAAAAATGAGGGGGTAGCAGCAAAATGCTTAACTACGCGCTCATCGTAAGTGCGACCGGTGCAAGCGGTAAAGAATCATTAAATAAACTCGAAAACGCTGATGATTTTATTCCACCTAATCTCGTGCGTCCTAGAGAAGTGTCAAAATTAATTAGAAATCTAAAATGTCGTAATTCTCCAGACGTCCATGATATACACAACTGCTTACTAAAGAATCAATCACGTAAATGCATAGTATTCATAACTAAAATTTTTAATAGGTGCCTGGGAATTGGCTACTTTCCCTCTGCTTAGAAAAGAGTCAAAATTAACCTTCAAGAAACCAGGAAAAGGCGAAAGTACACCAACTAGCTATCGGCCTATAAGTCTTCTGCCATCCTTAGGAAAATTACTTGAAGGAGTAATTTCATCGCGCTTAACAACAGCTACAAACCACCTGCTATTACCCGAGTAGTTCAGATTCAAAAAGGCTCATTCTACCACTCAGCAACTGGCCAGGGTCGCAGAGCATGTCATGCACCACTTTAATATAGGTGAATCTACGGGCATGATGTTGCTAGAGGTAGAAAAGGCTTTTGATGCCGTCTGGCATGCAGGCCTTTTACATAAGCAAATTATGTGTGAGGTACAGATTGGACTTGTAAAATCATCCAGGAGTATTTAACGGATAGGTCTTTCAGTGTTCATATTGGCGATATTGTGTCTAAACCAAGATCTATTCCTGCTGGGATGCCACAGGGCTCCTTGCTCGGGACGCATTCATTCATTTTGTTTATAAACGACATGCCCAAGCAGGCTCACACTCATCTTGCTTGTTTTGCGGATGACACAGCATTATTTACTTCAAGTAAAGATACAGATTTGATTGTTGAACGGCTTTAGTTATCATTACAGCTTCTAGTTTCATATTTTTTCTATTTTACTCAATGGAAATTAAAATTAAACTCAACAAAAACTGAAGTCATAATGTTCACACGAAAGCGATCATTAAAAAAAGCATAAAAGTCGGTGATTATACTTTGCCATGGTGAGTATCGACCAAGTACCTTGGACTATTGCTAGACAACAAAATGAACTGGAACAAAAATACTGAATACTTCCGCATTAAAGGAATAAAAGCTCTAAACTGCCTACATCCAATCTTAAAACGGCGATCTAAAGTCAGCTCAATGACCAAACTAAAAATCTACACAACCCTTGTAAGACCCTGCATTACTTACGCGGCACCAGTCTGGTGCACATGGTGGTATAGCACATGCGAAAGTGATTACACCAAACTACAAGTAGTGCAAAACAAAGCAATAAAAACCTCATTCAATACACCCTTACGGACAAATCTTAAAATTTTCCACAGTCAATTACATTTCCCAACATTAAAACAATTAATTATAAAACTCACAAAAAAATAATTATCTGGTAACTAACCCTAAACATTAAATTAAATTGAACCCACTTATTTCTTCCACTGGTCGAACCCGATCTACAAACTTAAAATACATATATCGACACATATCATCGATACCGTCTCCTACATCACTTGCTGCTATACGACTAAAGCGGTGCCTTTGTGTCGCGCGCGATTATATCGCGTGTCGCGCCTGTTTGTAGGAGCTTTAACAAAAGTGATGCGACTCCATGACCAGACTTTTTTTTACGTTACCTCTAAGAGTAGGTAGATTTATAACGAATCTCACTCAGTACACGAAGTTCATTTGCATTTTAGTTAAATTATAGATTTGTCAAAGTAAAAATTTAATTCTATCAATGTTGTACTTTGTTACTATCTTAAAAAAAATTGTTTAATTATGTGTTATAAAGTGCGTTTGTGTCTAATCATCGCGCTGAACAGTACAATATTTAATTAACGTAGGTAAGTAATATGATACCTTCGATTCATAAGAAGAAGTTTTTTACATTACATAATTTATATAGGTATGTATACGTAAATGTTTTATAAAGGCATCATAGTCTGCACAAAACACCCAATCATAAGGTTGAATGCTTCTGAATGAGATCTGAATGTAACTTCTTTTTTCTGTTTTGTTTATGTTAAAATAAAGAAATTTCAAATCAAATCAATAAAAGATAGTTCGTCATTTTATTGACAGTTATGTCTTTTATTTGCTTGATGTCTACTCGATCCTGCTAATCTGATATGTTAATTTTCTGAGAATTTGAGCTAGCAAGCACAAACTCATAAAAATCATCCAATTATAAAAACTTATTTTATGACAACATTCGAAACGTTCCTCATTGATTGTGCTACCTTTCTTTAATAAAGTAGTTTCATACCTATGTAAAAAGGAAAATACTTTAATTACTAGGCTCTTACTAAACCTCTAATATGAATGTCAAAAATGATCACAAACTGGATTAAATGTCTTACTTATGAGGATACAGAAGCTCTTCTGGTATTATCATGAGTAATATAATCACATACCATAACGTTACACACCTCATTTTACTCCACATACTACACTACTGTACACCACAACTCGCTACACCACACCACATCACACCACATCACACCACACCACATCACAATACACCACACATCGCACCACATCACATAGATTTCATCAAACCACTATATCTTACACGCACCCCACATACACAACACCAAACTAATGCACACCACGCTTCTTATCACATGATACATGCTCAAGATGTTAGTGTATTGATGATGCGAATTACTATGATATTTAATTGTAACACGAAATCTAAGATATGGAAGAGCGGAGTCTTCTAACACAGGCATTGTTTGCCTAAAAGGAGGCTGCAAACACAATTAATTGTACATGAAGCTTTTTGTGAAAAATGAAATTTAAAAAAAAATCCAATAGGAGCTTTATACAATACTTTTACTGTATTTGTTATTTTAAATAAGCAACAGCCATCATAGATCGTATTTTACAGTGAGCACTAACTACCGCGGAGGTTTCCGTGAGTCGTGGTGTCCATGATAAGCGGCCTGACCGTGCGGCGCCGGGTCACTATAAATATTTCTGTGTTGAGTCCCGTTTAAATTCTCTATTGATTGGACATGCGCCTCATTAATACTTTGGCACCTATAATTTTCGTACTAATAGATATTCGTCTTCTTCCAAACGGATGTCATCTTGTCAAAGACTAACTGAAATAAAATATACTCATTTGTGTGGTAAAGTAATATCGATGCCAATTATGGTGCAGTATATACCTACACCTCAAATTGCTTACCCAGAAGTTTTATCACTCTCTCACGATCGGACTTTTCTAACGGCTATCACAAATTTTTTAATTAGCTTCCAAAATAGAGCCCTCATAAATTTTATAGCAACACAGAGGTGTAATGTAGCGTCGGGCTCTACCCGCTGCGTGAGCCCGCGTCGCCGCCGGCGTTCATTTGGGTATCACAGTTTTACGATAGCATTTATGATTGATTAATCAGTGATCCCAAAGTTGATCGCTTCCGCACTTATTCTTCTGATTGCAAAACATTTTATTTCGTCTACGTCTAGAGTGACTGTAATTTGTCTGTTTACGAGCATGATCTTAAAATTACTGCCTGAGGATATTGACATCGTAAAATTAAAACTGTTGTTTGATCAGATTATTATTCAGTAGTTTCATGTGAAACCGTCTAGTCAACAGTAGGTATCATATATAAAGGGAGGCGGGAGCTATGTGTTGATACTCGTTACTTCAAATAAGGCCAAGCGCTATTGTTCTGCTATTGTGTCTCATAAACGGCAAATCGAGTTTTCGTTACGTAAGATTAATGGCTCGTATTTACATTACATTTGTTAGACGAAAATTTACTTATAACTCAACTTTGTTCTACTTTTGAATCATTTACATTCAGTAGGTAACTAGTCTGATTCATTTAGATTGTTTGAGCTTATATACTTTACGATACTGGCTTTCGTAATGCAACTGTCATACGTGGAGGTAAGTCATAAATAATTGAGTTCAAACATAGCTTCCGAGATAAGTATCTGGTCCATAGAATAAAGGTTCGAGTAGATATTAATACTCGTGCTCTGCGCCTGCTCTCGAATGAGTGACAGACGCCGAAGAATATGTGCAGAGTAGATAACAAGGCTCAACTCATCTCTGTTAGCATACTTCCAGTCTTATCTGCTAGATGAAATTCCAGTTGTTGACCGAGGATGACCGAAATGGATATAAATGTGTAAAATATTCACAAAATGAAATTATAACAAAAGTTTATAGCTAAGCAGCACGCTAACGGCACCTATCACTATCACAGAATTTTTATGTTTAACGATAAACACTAAAAAGTTGTAAAAACGGCGGGTCTCGTCAGTGTAACATAATGTCCTCGTTTTCTAAGAAAACTTAGATGTTTGATAAGCGGCAAATGTTAGGCATCATACGATGTACCCCCTACAATTTTCTTTGACCCTGTGTATGGTATCTTCTGAGGACAAAAATTATACAGTAGAAAATACGTTGATATCAGTCGGGCATCTGACCGTATAATATTGCAATAGCCATTACGGACACACCGTAGCATCTTCAAAGTGCCTCGTAAACGCGCTACACGGCTACTAGAAATGTAATTTAGCGGTACTGAGAAAGAAACGATGGCTATCTTCAGATGAATGAAGCAGTGTTAGTGCATCGTCACACTTTTTTTACTGCTTAAGGTGTTCTGGAAACTTATCTCTCAATCACTTGCCGTAACTGTATGTTATAAACTTATTTTTCAGATCTGCCCGCCTTGTTCTCGCTCCATAAAACTTTCGCAACTTGTAACACATACGACTCATACGCAATGCGCAACGCGCATGCCTCTACTAGCTGTATATATACATTTATTATTATTGCCTGTTTGTTCGTTATGTGACATGATTGTAACGTTATTTACTAATGTCCTTATTTTTTGCCTGGTCCGTAGGTATACAAAGAGGTTCAAAACAGAGCTTAAATTAGTAACCAACCTAAACTTAGATTTATTTTTGACATTGGCTATTCATTTTATGCATACTAGCTTTTTTATATAATATTATTGGTATTATTACTTCCTTAATACAATTGTAGTATTAAAACAAGCCAAGTCTACATACTTGAGTATCTTTGTGCGGGAACGTCAAACAATGCGTGCTAGAATGTATTTATAAAAAAATAATACAGTACCTACGTGAAAGAAATATTTCGAACACAAACAACGAACAACGCGACAAAAACTAGCGATACTTTAATTTTATTTTAATTGGTTCGGGCGAGAGTGACATTCGAGGCTGTCAGATTTAAGTCGTGTTCAAGGTGATAGTCTCTCTCGCGTCGAACTAAAATGGCGACCGGGTTGGCATTTAAATGCCATGCATTTTTAAATTCATTCGACGTACGCAATTAACAATTCGACTTCGATTACTTTGTCATAAACGTGCGCGTGTTTATCGACGTCGCGTCGCCCGTTAGGAAGCTGTTTCAGAATTCATGACACTATTAGTGTGGAAATTACCTTTATGTTTTCTGTGAATATCGAAAACGTTAGCAACAAAGTTTACGAGAAAGATATTATACTCTTGCATTCTTTGTACATAGCAAAGCCTGCATAACTAGTGTACTTACGTACAACCACGGGCGAGTTCCATAAAATAGGATCAATTTAACATTTATGTTGAGTTGAGTACTCGCCTACAAATAATTTTGCTTTACACTTTATTAATCGTGGTGCATAGTATATGAGTTGAACTCCCGTTAATTATGATTATTACGTGTGATTTAGAGCTTGTACAAGTGTCTGTATTAAAGTAAATGCTGGCTGATATTGTTATAAGTTTTGAAATACGAACATGCTGAACGAATACTTCACGGTTCTGGTCACGAAATCGTATTTTATCTGAACCTTCCATGATTGTGTGCCAAATAGTATCAATAGTCTGTATTGTTAACTATTGTGGCAATTAATGATATTGTTCGTATGCACACCGACCGTGTGCTAGTTGATAATAATCGTATAATGTGGGTTGTTCACTCCTAGTACACGTGTGTATATCTACATAGTTGACTAAGTAAACTGAGTTTTACCTACACGGAGCGAATTCCTAGAATAAACTGAGATGCTAAGAGTCTGGAAGTCAATTCACCTTGCAATGATGCAATAATCTACATCTTTAACGTTGCTTCAATGTATAAATAAAACTCGTCTCGGATACAAACCTAACTGTATCGTGGATGCTTTTAACCCTTACGGCTTGAATAAGTGAAGCTCCAGGTATTTAAAACACCTTAATACTATTTCAAGCCACATCTACTTATTGATTTTAAACAATTTCATCGAAGGCACTTGTTAAGTAGAATTAAAGTCTAACGACGACAAGTTTTCTTAAAATTTCATTAAAAGATAAAGACACGAGTTTTTTTGTTATTTTTCATATTTTAACTAATCTAAGTAAGTGATCCCAAGATAATAAATAATGGGTTAATTAACGTTAATGTAGCACTGTAGTTCTAGGTTCTGACAATAAGTGCGTACCTACTATTTGAAAGTTAGTCTTTATTGAGCTTGTCCAGTGTTACAGTGACTTTCTTAGAGGTCAGCCAGCCAGTCGGGGCGATCAACTTATTTATTTATATTCTTTCTATTTTCTTGCAACAAATTGTTTCTGATTAACCTTACTAATTGTAAATAAAACAAGTTCTAGAAACTATTGGTAGATAAATGCTGATGTGAAAAGTAGGTAGATACATGTAGGCTAGTCCATAGGATTTATTTAAACTTGCCGTGACCTATCAACATGTCATTTTTTTTATTTGTCAGTGATCAGAGTCTGAGCCCTGATAATAAAGAAATTATTGCCTATACGAGCTTCCAGAAAAGTTTGTCCGTAAACATTTTTATCGTAGAAGCTCGTAGGCGCTCGTACTTTACGCATTCATATGACGCTGCAACAATTATGCTAAGTCTGTTTATCATCTATGTCTGAGTCACTACAGCGGTCCCTTTTATGGTAAACGCAATTTATTTAGTATTTTACAAATTCGAATGGCGCCGAACAGGCAAACATTAATAGTAGTACTAACATATTACGTTGACATAGTCCATTTATTAGTAAACGCTTATAACCACGAGGGTTATAAGAAGACAGTCGCCACAATTTAACACCGAGGGAGGATGGCCACGACACATCCCGTCCTCGCCGACAATCAATTATCCACAATCCATAATCACGAACAATTAATTTTTTCTCGACGCAGTTAATAGGACTGCGCTTTCGTCGGTTATTTTCTCGATAAGGGTCAAATTGATCCGCCCGCGGCCTATGTGAACAAAACAAGCAATTTACGGCACTCGATACATTACGGTTTTTATTATTATTCTACTCTGTTGCTTATCTTGTTACAGCGGGTTCCTCCCGGTAATAACAGTGCGCGTTGAGCACTGACTGCTTATATTAGTATGCCTGCTGGAACGCTAAGTAGCGCTTCATGTGCTGAGTAAGACTAATCTTATAGGTACCTACCCAGTTGGTGAATTCTCGTATAATTTCACTATAAATACAGCTGAACAATACACAAACCGTGACCGTTTGACCCGCTTGTAGTGTTTCTCGGGAGAACATAGATCGTCACGTGTACACAAAGGGGGTCTTTTTTGATAAATCGCTGAAAAGAAACAAAGGGCGCATAAATTTATCGTCGGCTGGTGGCTTATCATGATCACGTCGACTTTCTCCGAGTGTCGATACAGCGCGCGGTGTATAGCAGCATCACACACGGTGCCCCGCCTGCCCCCGCCGCCTGCGCCCGCGCCCTTCCTCGACTCTCAGAAAACTACATTGATCACAGGGTACCTAAACTACCACACCATGTAACTAGCAGTTGCTTGAACTTGTACCTTTAATCCCAACCTTTAATATCAAGGCAGATTGGAGGCCATATTCTAAAAGTCTAGCTCTTTACGTAGGTATTGCGACGATTTCCCTATATCACTTGGTGCCTGCCCAAGTATGTAGAAAGATACATTGTTTATCAATTAGAAGAACCCAAAGTATTTAGATTCTTCTTGGATAATATCCATTTATACCTCCAGTTTTTCCGGTTAAAAGTGTCTCAGTGACATTTTTTTATTATTTTCTTTAATTATATATTCTTGATTGGATTCCTTTAACTACCTACATAAAACGTGAAAAAAACCTAATAAGATAATTCTGTATGAATTATTTTTATTTAAAAAGCCGTAACTAAATAAGAAACCGTTCTTACCTATATGGTATTACGAAGCACTGTTACGATCAACCGGTACCATCGGGTACAATTTGAAAAATAATTTTGTAATGCTACACCAAGTATCTACCTGCATATTAGAAGATGAATGACGGCCGTTTGCACAATTTAAAGGGGAGTCGCACTGCCAAGTCCGTCTAGCAGTATTTCAAAAGATATAAACCATTCAAAATGAAAAGGGTGGTTTTTTACTGAGGAGACAATGTGTAAACAAAACATTCGATGACCACCGATGACCGGTACCCGTGAATGACCAGTGTGGGAAGCAACGTTTATTTCTCTGTGAAAGCTTGACCCTTCCTTTGTATCACCCGTTATAGCTGAAGTTGCATAGTGCAAAAGCAAAGGGTCAGTTCAAAGAAAGAATACTCGGTACCTACTGTAATTGTTTAGTTTTTGCACGACTTAAAACGGTTAAGTGAATTAATAAGAGAGATACAAAAATCTCGTCGGAACTTCCCATGCATGAAGTTTTCCACCTATAATTACGTGAACTCCGCATGGACTCCTCGAGATATTTTCGTGTGCACGACGTGAAGTGCTTGCACAATAACTGTTCAGGCGTTTCGGAGAACAGCAATGTGATAAATCAGACCCTCCAATTATTATTGCATTCGGTACGCGAAAGTACTCACTATACTTATGGCGATTATTGACCAAATCGGTACTTGTTCTCGTTACGCCAATCACATACTTGATATGTACGGAGCGTTTTCATATGACTACTTGTAATATTACAGGTAGTAGTTATCTAGTGCGTACATGGCAACCAAAACTTATCTCAAACTAAATTAGTGGTTAATTATGCCGTCGTAACTATATATCTATTTCTTATATTGTAATTATTATCTACACCGATTGGAATCACGAGCCTCTACAAAAATATAATATTAGGGCTAATTGTAGGGCTTTTATGTTTCGTTGAGATGTGCAATGATGTAAAATTGTAGAAGTTCAATGACTAAGAAGCAAATCTTATTAAAAGCAGTAATTACAATTTAATTTGAATCAGAATAATATCAAATCATTCAGTTCAATTAAAGCAACTATAAGACCTATGCGATAAGCAAAGCTTTACGTTTGCTTATTCAAACAAAAGTTCATTATATCTACAATGGTATGGGTACACGATACCAAATCTATTAAGAATCATATCGGACGGGCCATTAGCGATCTGCTTCACTAGTTAGTGTTATTTGGCTACTTAAAAAACGAACATGACACATTATCTGTGGCCATCCGTCTCGATCAAGCGTGCTCTTCTAATTCTCTTATTCGCCGCTTCGAGTGGGCGCGCCGGCTGGCCGGTAAACACACGTACTCATAAAAGGCATAATTTTGTAATTATGTAAAACGGTAAAAAAAAAACAAGTCTAAATCGTTTGCTATCTGTAACGCAATATAAATTAATAGCCGTTATAATAAAATTCGTAGACGGCAAATGTTTGAAGCATTTTTGGTTCCAATAAATTGATGTAAGTGTTCTACTTTAACCATTTTATTAAAATAAGACGATATATATATTTGACTCGTTAAACGTAATTATAATTCTTTATAGTATAGTTGCAGTATTACTGTTTTACACACTAATCACGTTAAATTAGTCGTTAAGCAGCCAAGAATATAAACAGTATCTAATGAGATACAATCACTCATCATATTTTATATGGAACTAGCGGACCCGACAGACTTCGTCCTGTCAAAAAGATTTTTAATGTGGCAGTTTTTTGTTCCTACGTATTTTATAGTCGGGGCAAAAAATTCTCCTGAACAGAACCGTCACCCTGGTGATAGGGCGTTGTGAATAAAAAATAATTAAATAAAACATATTATATAAGGATTTAAAAGTAATCGCTTTATTGTTAATCATGTGAATCATAATTATTAACAAAAAAATGTTTTATTATCATTGTAGTGCTTTTTTGTTTGATTACCTGGCGCATAGACAAACAAATCTGATGGTTTTCCAATACGGGAACAGGCAACATACAATTGACCATGTGAGAAACATGGGTTTTCCAGATTAATACCACAAACACTTAATGATTGCCCCTGGGACTTGTTTATGGTCATAGCAAAAGCAAGCCGCACTGGAAACTGTAGTCGTTTAAACTGAAATGGTACATCAGTCGGAATCATTGGGATGCGCGGTATGAGAACATTTTCTCCTTTATACTTTCCTTTGAGTAAAGTTGCTTCTATCACGTTGTTTAGTAATTTTTTTATCGCTAACCGTGTTCCGTTGCAAAGACGCGGTTGGTTGATATTTCGCAACATTATAACAACCGATCCAACCTTTAATTGAAGATTGTGAGGTGGCAATCCTGGCAAGTCCAGCGAGTTTAAAAATTCCGGTGGATAGTTGACTACATCATCTTGGTTAGTAGCCGAATCAACTGATTTATATATCCTCGATTCGCCTGTAATTTGTTCTTGAATTTTGAAATTTAATTCATTTATATCAATGTTTTTGCAGCCAATATAGCTCGTTCGCTCAACCAATCATGGTTTCTGAAATTTTGAGAAACATTTGGAAACACCTTCTGAATGAGTTCATCTTTTGATCGAGTTAACTGACAAAAACTTTGAGGAAAGTTAATGCAGTCAGTCAACGTGTCTATAGGGAATTTGCCATTACCAATGTCAATGAGTTGTTTAGAGAATATGTTTCCAGATTGGTCATTTTGCAACTCGCCACGCATATTCTTGCTTAAATGAAGTACTTTGACATGTTTCCACAAATTGGAGGACTTTAGACATGCATTGAGTTCATTTGCTGGCGTTGATCGTGGAATCACTGGCAATGTTTGACGAAAATCTCCTGCTAATAAAATCAATGCACCACCAAATCAGTTATAATTGCTCCGTAGATCTTTTAAGGTTCTGTCTAAAGCCTCCAAAGATTTTTTATGTGCCATCGTGCATTCATCCCAAACAATAATTTTACATTGCTGCAAAACTTTGCCATTGCAGAGAGCAATAAAACTCAAATTGACTACGTTTTAGTTAGAAAACGTTTGTATGGGAAAAAGAAAAGGGCTGTTTTAAGGGTTTTTCCGGCAATTATTCGAATTTTTCTCGCCGTAAAAACCATTCTTGAACTCCAACGAACATTAAAAAAAAAAATTGGCCAAATTGGTCCAGGCGTTGTTGAGTTATGCGCTTACCAACACATTTTGCGATTCATTTTTATATTATAGATATTAAAATACAATCTAGTTGTCAATAATCTGATAATTTATTATGGTAATAAGATTACTTTTAATTTTATTTAACTACATTCACCCAGTTATATTAATGATCCATTAAATCCGAGGTTTTATAAATCGCGAAAAATATAATATATGCACGAGTAAATCCGGAAGGAGACATTCCAAACTTCCAAGGACTTGTAGTTTTGTAAGTGGCGGACGATAAGTGTAGATCTTTTATTGTTTTGTAATGATAATGCTAAGTACGAATGGTATGACGGCGAAGTGATTTAGGTATTTGCATTTCCAGATGTTGGAGGTTTGTTGTACAATGGCGCTATAGCATAATTAAAATAACGCCGGTGACTTCCGTGTCGCGGACCCTCCACGCCTCTCGACTTCACTCAAATTTGACTTCTAATTACTCGACCACTGCCGACATTTTATGTTTCCTTAGGCCATAACTTTAATTAATTCTTACATCGTCCGAGCTTTTCTCACGCTGTATTATAGTAATTAAATTGTAGTGTTAAGGTTCCTTATTCCATTCAATTTAACCTATCTACAAAATATTATAATTTGATTTGGTAGGCTAAACCATACAATAAAAAAAATGTATTATAAAAACATTGTACATTCATTAATATGTTATATGTCATACTATATGACACTTGCATCATGCTAGTTTAGCGTATAAACCTGTAGGTGATCAAGTTTATAATTTGTGGCTGTCCTTTAGGCAATCATACCCGTGCTACGACTACGCTACGCAGCGAAAAAATGGCGAAATTTGCGACTACGCACTCTTGTAGACTCGTAGCAAGCAAACAAAGCAAATAAGTGCCAGCACCACTGGGCCAGCATCACTGGGATGGTTTATGCCAAATTCTTGCTTCGTAGCCAGCTACGAAACGAGATTTATGTATAGTAATGGAAATGAGTGGTATTTTTGTTGACTTCCTTTCTGTATATGTACCAGCTAGCAGCTCTATAAAAAAGAAAGCTCTTGTGTCACTTAAATGAGTTACGATTATACTATCGACTGTCATTTAACTGATCGACCTCGATCAATGTAGATATACATACATATCGTGTGGCTCGTTGAACTCTAATGTATGGAGATTTGGATTCGAGCTTGAGATTTTGATTCTGATATTTCGTAGATTAGAAAAATATTAATAAATTATTTAAATGCATTTATATTACAAATAAACGCATAAAGCATATATAGGTATAGGGAAGGTCTTCTTATTTTTTTTCGTTAACGGTTTCGGCGACTAAGACATTACAAATAAAGCTCCATACAAAAGCTCCTGTTCAAACAATCGGTAACCCTTTATCACCGAACAAAGAGGAAGAGCTGCGATGTCACCCTTCTCCGAGTGGGTCGAGTGAGCGTTCGGCGGTCGTGTGGGGCGAGCGGCCGGCGACGCAGCAGTAGCGAGCGACGCCGCACCCGGACCGCACCACCGCCGACCGCGCACTGAACCATCCGATCACTGTCCGCCGCGAACCTGTTCCAAAATCGAACCCCAACCGACGCAGGCCGTGGGGCAGGGTGGACCGGACACTGTATTGTGCACAAGTGACCCCTATTGGACGAGCGTGACAACTGACCGGTACCTGACCGCGTCATGCAAAACGCCCTCGGACGTTGATGCGGGGTTGCCCAGCTGCCCCCTTGGCGACCAGTTCTCAACTTGTTCCACAGGTATTTTCGATTATTGTCGTGACCTGTTCTTCTTGACCATTGCTCAAGCTACGTATTGAATCATTATGATAACATCGTAAGCCATAACGTACCGATGTGATGTGTGATATCAGATGTATATAATTGCTACTTATTTGACACTTTATTTCCCGCAACCTGTCACTGAATGTGTAACGTGTACTTACTGGCTACTTGTTATCTAGTGTAACGTTATACTAAAAAGCAGACGAGTCTTTGTATAAAAATAATGAACATTATATGTACTACAACTCAATTCAAACAATTGAATCTGATTAATACGATTATTTATTTCATGAGTGAAAGAAATAATAGTATTATTCAGATTCAATTGAAGTTGTTGTGTTAATGATCGAGATTTAATCTAAAATAAAGTGGCATTAAATATATATATTTGTGATTAAATCTCGATCATTAATCTACATATATGTTAAAACCGGCTTTAATGCAATGTATATCTAATTGTGTAACCCTAATGACAATAATTAATTAATTAATTAAAATTAATTTATCCATCAGTACCTACTTTGCACTTATTAACTTATGTAGGAACTTTCAATGATTTTGATAGACTTGGAAATACTTTACACGTGGGTACTGCCAAGCCTGAGAAAATATAACGGGGGGTAATTTATATTTTACGTAACGACAAACAATTTATTTCAGTAACTTTTGTGATTCAGTGAAATCATTCAATCTACTCGGGCTGAGAAGAAACCCTGAATGTGATGGTGGCTTTTTCAAAATTGTATCGAAGATACCTACCTACATAGTTTATTGTAACGGGTGTAGTAATTATCCCTAAGAAGATTCACAAGCCTCTTTGAACGTAGGGTTTGGCAGGAGTCTGTGCTTTATATTCTGCTGCCAACGTTTTCCCGAGGAAATTATAATTAGAATTTTTTTAGAATTAGAATCTTCTTTATTTTAAAGTGACCAAGACTCATAATGATGCATGGAAATCTGAAACAACTTTTACGAAGTACTTAGTCCTTTACACATTTTGTCCTTTTTGAGTATAAATCTTAGATATGCCTAGTATTTATTGCAAAGGACGATTAGATTTCGCACATTTAATAATTAATAACTGGTGCGATAACATGTTTGTCAAAATATTGGTCATCGATTTCATTTTACTCCAATTATTATATAATATGTCTATTTTTTTTAACTAAAGTTTTTTTTTGTGACATCTGTTTTGATCTTTGGAACACTTAGGAAAACTACACTTTCGGATTTTTCCTTTACTTGTGCTGTGAGACCTTGCTTCTTGCCAAATTTTATGATTCTAGGTCAATGAGAAGTACCCTTTATGTTTAAATTTATTTGCGAGTGTCTAAATATGTCGCATAATGGCCGTATTTTTTTTTATTAGGTTGACTTAGAATTAAAAAATACGGCCATTCAATCTTCTAAATCTTAATAGATTAAATTATTTTTTTTTTTAAATTGTTTGAAGGTCAAGAGACCGTAGACTCTAAGAGACGTACTTGATATTATTTTCATCTTGATACCTTTACGCGTTCCTGAGAAAAAGTGCCTTGACAGACTGACAGACAGATGGATATCGAAGTGTTCCTTTAAGGGTTTCGTTTTTTTCTTTTGAGGTACGGAACCCTAAAAACAATGTAATAATAATGAAGAAAAGCGACAATATGAGACCCTTGACCCATGCACCATTTGAGTAGCCACAGCAATATAAAATCATGTGTTTATGTGCACTTGTTGTTTGCATTGTACCTATGACTTGCATTCAATTAAATTGTGGGAGAACATTTTTTCCCTTAAGCTTCTAACAATTCCGTGTGATTAGCAAGATTGCCGCGTGTTGGAAGTAACAAAAACACGCGTATCCATTTAGTAGTGACGCATAATTCGAAATATATTCTGATTCTCGGTTATAGCAGATAATTAGGTGGTAATATCGCGGCACCACTTCCGCATCGCGCCGCGCAGCGCTCGTCAACAGATTTATAGCGAGTTTGACCGTGAGACCTCAAGCGTAGCCGTTTTTTACCTAATGCGATATTTATTGAAATTTGATTATAAAACAACCGAAGTTAATTCTATAAGTCGGACTCGTGTCAAATCATAGAATATAATACATTAATATCGTCAACTATTGGGTGCTTAATGAATATGTATGTGCAATGTTAATATATTTGTTTATTCATAACAAGAGACCTCATTTAGCTAATTACGATATCAGATGTGAATAAGGATGAAGGTTGTTCATAAATGTAATTGCCAGCATCTAGGCTCATAGTTTTGACTGTGAAGTTTTTATGCCGGCAGTAAAATTAATTACGACTTTTTGGTGAAATTCCTCAATTCACATGGGAAGATAATAATTTCGACGAATATAATTATCTGTCTATATTTTAACTAGGTTCGTGTAACGCAGCATTAGTGTTGCTATGCGATTGATGTTTGAACGTTAAAATGTCACGTAATATTATTACAAAGACCAAAAGAGCCGCTAAAGAGCCTGATGCCACGAGTGGTGCCATGTACCACGACATACATTAGAATAGTATTTTCGAATATTAAATATTGGTTTTGGCGGCGGTCGTTGTACAAACAATTAATGTTTATTTCTCTAAAAACATCGGCGCGCGACCGCTCACGTTTTTGTTTAGATAATAATTGATTTTTTATTTACTCCTTGAGTGTTGCCGCACGAAGACAACGGCAAATAGCGTCGGGCACATTTTCTCACGGAACGCGGATAAGCAGTATCACTATCCGAGTCCGTTATACTTTTCTTGCGAAAAACTCTCGCGGTGAATATTGCGTGCGGCGCGCGGCGTGCGGGGCGCACACGCCGGGTCCGAGCGCGCTCGTGTGTCACACGTCAGATCAAATACACGAGATAAAACTAAAACTAATGTACACTCTACTCAAAGCTTTTCACAATCACCGGTGAGGGCAATAAATAAAGCTTCGCCGAAGAACGGGAGCAATTAATATGGGCGCGCCCGACCCGCGTGAAAGTAGCAGACGCGGACCACATGTGTGGACCGTGGACGAGACGCCCGCGCCTGCGCAGACGTGTGCTGTGTATACTGTCAATAGTATAGGTACACGACACATTCGTACGTGTAGGTGAAGCTCAATTGCATCGCGAGATATATCATATTTGTTATAATATGTTAATCTACTGATAGAATACATTGTACAGCACATATTGTGGAGGTGTTACACTTCTTGCATTTGAGAAATAAATACATATTTTATAAGTTTATAAGGTACACAAAGTCGTAATGTCTTCCAAATACGGATAGTGGTCCAGTGCAAATAGTATAATTATTTGTTGGGGAGATTGTATTATTGTTATTGTGACATTTCCTTGTCATATCTTAAGCTGCGCCGAAGTGAGCTTAAAGCCACGTTTACACGAGGAGATTTTCTCGACAGTCGAGAGGCAAGAATGTTCATGCGAGACACGTAAGTTAAAATCGCCCGGTGATGTATCGCGCTCATCTTTATTGGATATTCAAAAGAACAAATTAAAGGACCATACAGGGCTGGGACGTCAATACGACAAAAAAGTAAACTTCGTATATTTAACTAATCGTCATTCTACGAAGAAAAATTCAATCAAATACACACATAATATCCAATTAGTCACAATATCTTAAAAGAAAGCAATTTATGTACCTAATAAAGCCACCTAAAAAGTGAGATTCGTAACGAATACTGGTACTAATATTTAGCTACATAAACTGCACTGAAGTTCTGCGGATAGATAAGAAGCTGATAACTTTCTGCTCAACAAAAGACCAATCTATAAGTTTATATAGAAGCTAACTACGCACCGAAGTATAGTAGAAGCCGAAGATGGAAGTATAAGTACCCGGTGTACACATTGAAAGCATTTATCTTTCTAAATTGCGACTAATAAAGAATAAATCATGAACTGGTATCATAATAACAGACTATGGTGCAGTAAAACATAAATGGCGCATAGGTGTACAATTACTTCCACATCCAATTACTTTGTTGAACTGATATTCGGTTGACCCACATTTTATCATTTTGCGATAGTGCCTCCTACGCATATGAGCGACATGTCGATATTGGCGTGTCGGTGATTTCAATATGGCAACGTGGAGCTCCGGCCGAGGCACCGAGTGTATGCTAATATGTGCCGCGGGCGAGCGCGGCAGGGCGCGTCGCGGCGTCGCACTATGTATGTAACAGTGTACACATGCTATGCAATTACCATTTCATTAGATGCTTAGCTGCCTTCACTACACTTGACGGAATTTCACTAAAATATGTAGGTGTACCAAACTACGGTGAATCGCTGGGAGAATATGATGTAGCATGTAGCTAACTTTAAAAATGGTTAATTTTATTGCCGGTTTTGAAGAAGATAAACACTTAATTGAGCTTATTTAAGAACAGTTAAGTAATTGCTTCATATGGTATATGCAAGTAATTAGGTATTTTTAATATTATCGAAGGTCTCCCTTAGTAAAATCAATTTTATGAAAACATAATAATATCTTGTCTACCGTCGTAGATGCCTGCTATGTTACAACTTCCTCAATTCTAGTTCAAGTAGTGTCGTGTAAACGTCATAATAAAGGTTTCTAAAGCAGGGATATGTAATTACGTGGGTGTTCATTGTATCCTAACGTAGCGTGGTGTTTTTTTGTTTATTTAGCGTGTTCCCGAGAATCCCACGCGCGCTGTGTAAGTTTTTCTAGGTATGATGCGTGAGTGCAGCGCGGAATGCGGCCCACAAGACTGCACTCTCTCGGACGCATTCAAGGGTAGGCAAGGCTCGAAATGTGGCCTCATTGGTCTTTAGAAACCGTATATTAAGTGGACTGATGTTTACACATATTGCAATAAAGAACCGTAGCTTTTAAAACACTGTTAATTACTTATAAGTTTAAGAAAAAAGTTGAGAACGTTGTGAAAATATAACTGTTATATTGTTATATTTAAATATCGATCAATTTTCATGGTTTCATGGATCCGATGGTTAACGCAACGCCTCGCACGCTGATACATAGGAGTACGTGCGGAGCGCGGCGCTGGCGCGGCGGCGGCGTGGCTACGGGCTACGCGCCGTAGATCATAATCGGACGAGTATTTATTGGTGCGCGCTTTCTAAAGCCCTGCGCCATCCCGCGACTGTAAAGCTGAATACTCACGAATGTCAAGTGACACGCGATATTACATCCAATGTATTTTATTGCAACTTCGGGTCGTCAACATTATCGGCGTCTAAATGTGAATAAGCCTGAGTGGCAGGTGTACGTTTGGATTTATTACGAACTTCCTTTTTAGTAAAACGTTCGATGGCAGTTATTGTTGGACATTACTCATTTATTGAACGTAATTAAAAATAATCGGCTACCATGGGTTGCAGTCCGAGTGAATTTTATTATTTCTTATTTAGTAACTTTAAAGCTAAATAAGAACCTTTCAAAAGGTCGTGCTGGTATAAGCTTTTGAATAGCTATCATTGCCACGGTGATAGCTGTAGTTATTCACACAAGAAGTCATTTGTAACAATTAATTTTAAAGTAATAGATAATTTTAATGTTGTACAGGTAGGTATGATGCGGCTCTTATAACGGAACTTTAAATTTATTGCTTTCTTATAGGTACTTAACGAGTTTCAATCTCTTAAGATTCGACATGTTGACTTTAAATGCGAGATATCTAAACATTGTAAATAAATAAACATTGGTACCCGTTACCTGAGAGGAATTCACAAAAATGATTTAAGAACTAAAATCTACGTTTCATATTTTTAATTTACTTAATTTAGGTAAGTGTCTAAAATAGTCATGACAGCAAAAAGGCGAATTTTTGACTTAATGAATCACATTGTACAGAGAAGTCATCAGAGTCTATACTAAATTATTTTATACTGAGACGATTTTATTAGCACGAACATCACATCACCGACATAATTAATATTATTGATTCGGAGTCGAGAGAAAACAACTCAATTAAAAACTCATTAGTGAAGTAGGTAGATATTTATTACATTAGTGAAGTAGGTAGATATTTATTGCATTAGTGAAGCCTGAAATGTCACGCTTGCGACTTATTTCTGACACGTATGTTATTAACTCCTAAGACTTAATTCGGTACACACCGAGTAACACATAATAATATTGTCAACAATTGCTAAGAGTCCAAGCCACGATTAAATTAAACAAATCATCGCCAATTTGTATTCAACTTTTTAACATTAGTACGCAACTAATAATAATCGTATTATTAGCAATCACGGTGTATGAACAACGTTATTGCGAGTTCATCAAAATACTGCACCTAACCAATCTTGACACTTGCGTTTTGAATATCCCTCGATATTATTCAAAGTGACATATCGGCTGTACTGTAAGCGCCAAATGTGTCAAGTTGAGTTTTTGTTTTGTTTTTAAAGTTTTATAAAAACCTACATTAATTAACTCGTGCTCTCAAGAATATACCTATGTATATTATTTAGGTTTGAACAAAGTCTTTTTTCTTTTAAATAATGTTCAAGTAATCGATAACTATCTAGGTTATAAGCTAAAAAGCACATTTGATATAATATACAAGATAAAACTTAACATAAAAATTTGCTTATGTTTTGCTTGTCTTCTACTAAATGAGTAACAACAATTAATAAAAATATTAAGGTGTATGTGTGTGTGTTTGTGATTGAGCATAGCTGAACAAAGTATCTTTAATAAATTTACTGCACTAACTTTAAATATCAAAGAATATGTAATTTAGAATTATCTCCAATAAATTTAAGACAAATGGTTGACAAAATGTATGTGAAGGTTCTAAACATGTAGGTCGCGGTAGAGTAGCGCTCCGTGGTCGCAGGGCGGGCCCCGGGCTGCGGCGCGGTGCCTGGTACCTGCCGAGAGCGTGTGAAGTCCGGCGCAGGCAGGGGGTGCATGCCACAAAGGAATATTCAAATGCGCTCCTGGACGTGGCTCGCATGAATGTGCATTACCCTATGACCATATTATTTTTAACATGCGAAGATAATGGCTCATCGGGGCGATTCTTAATTTTTTGTCGCTTTCTTATACGTGACCCTTTATTAGGGCTCGCAACGCTTTAGGGTTTTTGTGCAACCGACGAATGTTGTCATTAAAGCGAAAATAATTAATTATTTACTCGCACCGTTTAAATATCTTTAAGCTGAACATTTGAATCGGTTCAAAATGTTAAATTAACGCTACATTTTTGTTGAATCCTTCTAAAACCTACTTTTAAAGTAAGTATGTATGTACATATCGTAAAAGTAATAAATGATAAAAACTCATGTGGACAAAAATGGCAAAATGCCAGCCATAATACCGAGTTATTAATAACGATGACAAGTTTTTTCAGTTAAACAAATATGTTGGATGATTATATCCCCTAACACTGATTAATTATCGCTGTTTGCGGTCTTTAAGTATAGCTCGTAATTAATTCCTGGCGTTAGATAAAGTTCAAATGCGGTAAACAACAATAATGAATTAAACAGTGTCCCGTCGGTCCACAACCGGTACTTATGACACTTTACCCTGTAATTTGGCAATCAGTGGTGTGCCCACTGGCTGCGCAGTGCGCACCGAGCTATTGTGCGCAGCGCCACGCTGAGATCAGGAGCCTGTAATTTGCGGTTACTTGCAGGTGTTTATTACATTATAGCTGTGACGTGAGACTAAGTGAAACGATAAACTGCACAGGACACGTTGGTTAGGCTTTCCGAATGTCATACCTACTTCCTTCAAATTAACCACAAATGTACATTCAACAAAAGAGATAAAAAAATATAAATAAATTTTAATTTTATTAATAGAAAACAAACAGCTCATTTATCAAATTAAATTTCAGTCGACAACATCCATCGGTTTCTTACTAAACTGCAACTATATCCGATGATCCTGCATACTTATCTCTTTTTGTTGACAGTACCTACCTACCTACCGCGCGAATATTTATTCATAATCAATTTTTTTTAAATAATATTCGTTTTAAGCTTGCCTTGGACATCACTGACATCGGTGAAGGAAAACATATACCTAAGTCTGAAATCGCCAGCCCACCTTGACCAAGCGTGGTGATCAATGCTCATGCCTTCTCTGTATGAGAAGAGGCCTTTGCCTTGCAGTGGGAGAGTAATAGGCTGGTATTATTTTAGTATTCTATATTTCTCAAACATGCTTGGAAATTTGAGCATGATTTTGACAACCTTCTTCGAGATAAATCGAAATTGCTGTACTGGCCAAATACAGCAGCGGCCGGCAAAAGTTGTATAAAAATCCATATCTGTCGTGGTTCAGCGGCCAAACAAATTACATAGTAAACTCATACCTGTCGTGTAATTTAAAAATGGAACGATCTTTTACTCCGAAACATGGTAACCAAGGAGGTAACTTATCAAAGGTTTTATTTAAATTTCGAACTGGCTTGCAAATAGAAAGCTGTTTATTGAAAAAAAAAACAAATGAACAGTTTAAAGCGGGAAAAAATATTGTTGTTCGTCATTAAATATTGAAATGTAATTATATTTCATAAATTGAGTTAAGTGAAGATGAATGAGTGTGAACTTACTTTACCGCCACCTGAAATTCAAGAGGTGGCAAGAGCCGTAATAGAAAACTTGTTACCACCAAAATCGAAAGTAAAATATTTTCAAATAAATAGTTCCACCTAGGTACTAATTTTTTTTTTATCGTGGTGAAATGCTCATGCTAACTGCACTACCACGGGGAGATAGTGCAGTTATGTGGGACTCTAACCCACTAAAACTCCAAGGTGTCCTCCTCTGCCGCTTACGGCGGGCACACGGGCACGCGTTAGCACTCATCCGTGAACCCGCCGCGGCTGTCTGTTACCGGAACCTCCTCTGGGGAGCACTCCCCATCACCGGCGCACCAGAACACACAGCATGCCGCGACCACCCCAGGGACCAAACCAGCACATGGGCGCCCGACGACCCCGTGTTTGGGCAGGTCACTGGCCCCGCCGCCTGCCAATTTTCGGCTGCAGAGGATAGGGAGAGCGGCCGACGTAATACCAACACTCCTCCTCCCCTGCAGCGCCACCGCGTCCGCCATCATACGGTGGCCACCCCGTCAAGACCGCGGAAGGTAGGGAGAGCGGCGCACCGCAATACCGGCACTCCTCTCCCGCTGCGGCCTCCAACCCTCAGTCGCGATGCCTCCCATACGACATCGCGGCCCGCCTCAGTTGCGATGTCGCCCAAGTGGCACCGCAACCTACTTTTGGTGGCTACGTCGTTGGCTTATCAGCAAAAGCCCTGACGAGCGGCCCCTCCTCGGGTTCTTCTTCGCTTCACCGTGGGTGTCCAAGCCACAGCTACTGAGCTCCCCGCCTCGACAATGTGGGAACCCACCGGGGGGCCTAGGTACTATTTATGTTTTAATTTCAGCGCATTATTTGAGAAAAGTACTAAGAGCCCAATTAGGCATTGATCGACTTACGTATGTGTGCCTCAGCTTCGCCTCGGCCCACATTTACACGTTCGTCCATCAATTCCTCTTTTGCTGGCCGCTGCAGTAATGTAGGTACAGACATCAAGCTACTCTCTACAATCTGTCAAATTTCTTTAATACATTTTCAACTTTATCGCTATAGCATAAGGTTCAAAGTTGATTGGGAAAATTTGACAGTTTCGGGTAGCTTGATATGCTGGCGTCTGTACTATTATCTTCTTCTTTCGCGAAATACAACTCACTCCCTGACTGACTAATCACAAATTCTATTCTAGCTATTTTAAACCTACATTCTTGAAATTTGGCTAGTAAGTTTTTTTATCCAGTTTTGGTGCCGAGTGAGTATAGTTTATTGGAAATTACACAAGTTAAATAGGGGATAAAATTATGTATAGAAGTGTTTTTGTGTACATTGAGGAGTTCTATACACTATATCTAAAGTTCTTCATCAGATCCTCACAAAATATAATATGAGATCACACTGAATGTCAATCAATCTGCCTAGCCTTTTCCCAACTATATGGGGTCAGCTTCCAGTCTAACCAGATATCAGTATTTTACAGCCTATCTGACCTCCACAACCCAGTCACCGAGTAACAAAATACTCTTTGGTAAGAATGGTTGTTAGACTTCAGGGCAGATTTCACTGAAAGTATACCTACTCTTACAAATAAAAAATCTAATTCTATCTAATGCCGGACATTGAGGTAATATAAGCAAAAACAAAATGGAATTAAGAGCTTCCTGCTTATTTTGTAGTTGAATTAAGTATCTAATATACCTATAATGTTTGCATACTAATATTATAGATGCGTAAACGTAGAGGGGCCCGTGGCAAAATAATAACAGCCGCACAGGTCAATCGATCAGGTTAAGCTACGCTTGCCACGGTTGGTCTGTGGATGGGTAACCATCTTTACATACCCCTCCGTGCCTCGGTAAGCACTTTAAGCCGTTGGTCCCGGCTGTCATTCGTGGATTTTTGACAGTCCTTACGGGTAGTCAGAAGCCCGAAAGTCTGACAACCAGTCTTACCAAGGGGTATCGTATTACCCAGTAACTGGGCTGTGAAGGTCAGATAGGCAGTCCCTCCATGTAATATGCCGGTAATTAGCTGCATCTGGTTAGACTGGAAGCCGACTCCAACATAGTTGGGAAAAGGCTAGGCAGATGATGATTATAGATGCGTAAATAAATCTGTCTGTCTGTCTGTTACCTTTTCACGCCTTAACGGCTGAACGGAGGCACACGGATAGACGATGACCTGGGTTAGGACATAGGATACTTTTTAACTCGGTAGTATGATCCCGTGAGATAAGTTCCAACATCCACGGGGGCGAAACTTCAGGCAAAAGATAGTGATTCAGATATGAACTTTAATTAAATAATAACATCGCAGAATTGTATAATTTCAACAATTCATCAAGTTTATTATACGCGATCGTGACAAAGCTCGCATCAGCTTATCTCGTAGCAAAAAGCGAATTAATTTATTCCGTTACTTTCTACGGCCATCTCGCATATAAATAGTCTTCGGTGATTTCACACGGTGAGCGGTGCACTGACCATTGTCTCCCCTATCATTAAAAAGAAAATTGCGAACCGCTCCATTGTTGTATCTTCAACCCTTTCTTTGCCCTGTGTCCATGAGCGTCATGGCGGCCCCAGGTAATATCTCACAGATTTGACAATCGCCCGATGGGGAGACACTCATTGTTTCGCAGCATCCGAGGGTCCCGCAGAGAATTTATGCTCGCCTGTCATAACAGAATGAATTTACGCATTGTGAATCAATACAGTGATTTCATCAATAGACAGCCTTTGTTTCTGGGTGTCGAGCTTACGTAATGTATTAGGATATGTCAGCAAACAGTAATGTGTAAGTGGATACTTTTAAATGAGACAATGGCTACTCATTTATATTGTGCCGATATTTATGATAAAAAATCCGGTCAGCTATAAAAGCTCGACGTCGCGTCGGTCGCAACGACTATGCAGAGTGAAAAGGTATTTGTATCTGCAGAAGTCAAGCTAGTATTATTGAATTGTCTAAAAATAAAACATATTAATAATGCATTTGAAGTGTTATAATAGTATCAGGAAGTTTTAAATTTAAATCTTATGAACTAAGTCTGCAATATATTAAAAACCATAGGTACAGTCAGCATCAAAAGTCGATTAACTTGTCAGTTTTTTTAATCTCGGTTATTGAGCAAAATATTAACACTTCAGTTTTTTTAATCTCAGTTATTCAGCAAAATATTTGTTCAAAATTGCAGCAGTAGAATGCAATTTTGTTGATCGACTTTTGTTGCTGACCGAACCTACAAAAGTCCGCGATCCGTAAAACAAAACATTTAAATTCTATTAGATGATGATAAAATATAGACAAATTCAGAAATAAGTTATGGACATGTTACAAAAAAACGAATCCATTATTATTAATTGGGCTATATTTGAATTTATTACGATAATTCCCAGATTGTAGGTATACAACTACCCAGGTACAAGTAGATTTGATCGCAGTCCAACTCAATATTTTCGGTGAATAAATTGTATGTAATTTATTGGACATAGGGTTACAGTAAAATGTATAGATGCAATTTATTGCGTGTGTACGTAAAGTTTTGCCTCTCAACAATTCCTGTTTACACTCAATACTGTAATTTCATAATTCAAGCGTTTAAATGCATAGCTTTTCGTGAGTGAACGCAAAAAAAGCGCAGAGGCTCGCTGGAACGGCGATTACGGCCCTTAAAATAACATCGTACGTTTAAGTTAATGACAGACACACCGACAAAATGCACTTATAATTGCTTTTACAAAGAGTTTTGGTGAAAAATTATCATGTATATGGTATTACGACGCGGTTCTCCCACGGGATGGAGAGGAAGCGCTTTGTTTCTCCTACACACGGTAGGCATAGCTAGTATACGAGTATTACAATGTAATTAATATTGTATGGGATTAGGCTGAGGCAAGGCATACCTCGAGGTACTCGTACGTTTGTGTTGAAATAATGTATCGGATTTACAGATTCCAACCGTGCACAAGTACTAATATTAATTAATTAATTTACACTGCATTAATAAATAAACATATATATATCTATTGTGAGCCAAGGGCGCCGTCTGTTTTGCCACATTAAATACCAATGTGACACTCGGTCTGTATACTCACTAGATTTGTAGTCACGAGAAATATCGATTAGAACATTTAATTAATCTTAAAACATGCAGCTTTACTATTACAAATTAATTATATTTGTGATTGTATTTAACTACTGTATAATAAATATTAAAATTATGTATTGATTTTATTAGATCACAAATTATTAGAAGTCTCTTGTAAGAATTAAGGATTTGCATTAGGTATTAAATACACTTGGTTACAAGAGTTCAGCTTTATAGAGATTGCGCATTAAAATGAAACAATTCACTTGGATATAATTATACTCTTTCAAGGTTAGTTTTTGGCTAATTGTAACGGACCTCTTTAGCTCTTATGCAACCTTATACGAAAGGTATATATATATGTACCTATTTGAATTTAAGCTAGTAAAATACCCGTCGACCAATTTAGCCTATACAGTATTAAGAAAGTAGATTCGCTCTACAAATTTCAATATGAGATTAAGTACGTTTATTTGAAGTGTTAATAGCCTACCAGATTAATAGCAAAATATTCACAAGTTCGTTCAAAACACAATTTTCTAATAAGCAGCAACTAACTTCGACGAATAACTGTAATTAATTATGTGAAGAATTAGAATGCTGACAGCTACAGATACAGGTGTCGATAAACAAGACTAAAAATTTTGCCATTATATAATGTCGCAGGGATATTTAATGTTGGAAACATTGCATAAGCAATTAGCAGCTCTTAGCCGTGGACATACATCAGTAACAGTAGCTGTAGGTAGCAGCTAGCGGCTCTGGCGATAAATTCCCGCAACTAGTCGGTGGTTACTAGCCAATAATCGACGTTGCATATTTGCATAATTGTGCCCGCTAAGTGTCTGCATCTACATAAAATTGCGTCTTTTTCATGACTCCTCTGTATTTAACCATGATGAAAATCGCTTTGATCAAAATATTTCCTCTGAACCTCAAGCCTCTTAATTAATATTTATTTTGAATAAATTTCGACGACGATCATTTTATAACAGCGGAATGATTTTGATAATATCATTAGTCATTATACATATTTTGTTTAACATGTAGGATCATAAAACTTTAACTTTATGAAGTATTTCTGTGAATATCAAATAGCAGATAGGAATCTAATGAATGATTACGTACTTCCATTTGACTCTCTGCGAGCGGCGCTGGCTTTACTAATAACTGTTCTTATTGGTCCCATTGAACTGTGAATGACGAACTAATTAGACTGTCGGAAGTCGGTAATAACCTTAAATCGTTATTAATACCGATAATAAACTAGAACATTGGTATAAAGTTAAAGGGTTTAAACTTTTATGCTAATATTATGTTTCGTGTTTTCATTCCACACGCATATCTGTTGATTATGTCGTTGTTGATGTAAGCAGGGTGCGAATGAATATTTATCAATTTATAATGGCCTGAATTGTGGTATTAATTAGGATAAAGGCATATTAACAAACTGTCCGAGTGCAACTGTTTGATTAGTGCGAATATTTTTGAAAAAAATATTAATGTAAGTATTGAGACTTAAAAACGTTTGAATAACGTTTTTAAGTCTCAATACTTACATTAATAATTTTGAGAAAAGCTAAAGTTTACGACTTAATATAAAGTGCAACACATAATTATGCGACATTATTAGTAATAGATTATGTGTTCAATGACATCATGACACGACATGCGGTAAACGAGAACGGAAGATAGAAAAAAGTGTAACAGAAAACAATTTTATTACAGAGACATTTCCGTTCGGCTCGATCGGAGATAATTTTTAATCTTGAGACTTGAACACAGCTAATCTAATTAGATTCCAACTAGTGGAACTAGTCGATAAAAACGGTTATGAAGTTGGAATGGACGCCGCTACCGAGCGACAATTATGTGTGGATATCTGATTGCAAGTGAACACAGCTTTTATGATTCGATACTAAAACAAGTACATAGAAATACCGCTTATTACGTCTAGTTAAAGGCAATTGTTGATTTGTACACTTAATAAAAGCAACATGAGTGTACGATATGTTGTGGTACCTATACATATGTATTCAGGATTAATTTTGTAATATAGGGATGTTTTTATATACGTAAGCGTATCAAAATATAAAAGAAAAGAAAATGGTATCTAAACGTATCACAACAACAGAGATCAGTACAAAATGTTTGCTGCACGTGCATTTGGTGTGACGTCCGAGATTGTTAAGATGCATTGCAACATGGTATTTGTTAAATGTTTACGCAGCTACGGTAATGGATACAGTCACTGGATACCAGCACCAATGTCCGTTTACGCTTGTACTACACTAATGATAAATGATTCTGGGGATTACGTTTCCTTAAGCACCTTTTGCATTTAGGTGCACTTCAAGGCTTTTGAAAACAGACGTAATTCTCTTGTCGCTATTAGTCTAACTAATAACTGTTACAAATATAAACAAACATACTTGTAAATAGACTTCACTAATGGTCCTCAGTTTTGCGCAGGTTCTTGTTATTGATATTACACACTTTGAAGTTTCTTTTTGTAGTAGTGTCGTTATTTGAAGACCTATATTTATCCGTCTTTGGAGCACATGTAATTCTTCTGAACCTAATTATACTCCATATAATTTGTGTTGGCAGAATTGCATTGTGAAATGGTATGATAGTGTAGTGGTGCGTCGCACGGTCGCGCCCGAGGGCGACTCGGACGGATAACGGAGCGCGGCCCGTGAGGCTGATTTATCGTGGACATCCACCGAACCTATCCGATTTGCATTTAGATAGCGCTGCGGCCGCAGCGCAGGCGGCGGGCGGGGCCGGGCGCGGTGACCGAACACGCCGCTTTACTCTATCGCACGTAAATTAACTATAAAATTATATTTCTGCAAAAAAACGACAACGGCTATTCATCCCACTAATAAGATTTAAACGTTCTCGTCGATACTCTATCATCAAGCTTCGTACCTTTAATAGCACAGATGATGTTAAAATTTCCTTAGAAAGTTGAGAAAAGTTCGTTTTGCCATATGGGAAAGAGAAGTCTTCCCGTTTATCTAGACTTAATTAGTAGAGTGACACCTAGGTAGGTATTAGACACCGAAACATGACTTAGAGTTAATTGGTAGCCAAATATTATTTTGATTCATGGTTTTTGTTTGTGACCATTATCCTGTAGTGTAATTACGAGTACATTTAGCTGGCACATTCCTCGAGAGCCGTTACGTAGTGGTGGCGGAAGGCTGACGATGACAGCGCTAGGTTATTCAGATTGCTCGTAAATTATCTGCCTCCGCAATTAGTAGGCGCCGATTTGGCGCATTATACGTTTCCTTCGCCAACAAGCAAATATCGACTATATTGACCAGTCACCGAATTTTCACTTAATAGTTTACTTGATATACATAATCTGTCTTCATCTACATAAACTAGAATTGGTACCAAAGTAAATATCTTTATATAATATAGCATCTAGCTCAAATATGTTTTTTCTCGCTAGTGCTTTTAGAAAATGAACAAAATAAGCAGGATGTTAAAGCATTTTATATTATAGGTACTTTCTATGTTATCAACAACATTATAAAATATGAAAAAATTGCAACAATTGGAAGTTAGAGCTATCAACCAATGTAAAAGATTCTGATCAATTTATATCTTATATTCATGAAATGGTATAATGATCGCTTTATTCAAATTATAGTACTTAAGTAAAATAAAGTAATTTTGGTGAACTCCGAATTCAATAACAATATCTAACAAAACTTGTGTAAACAAGACAGTTAGCAATGAAACGCTAAACGTACTAATATGCGCAAGCTTATTTCAGATTGCACCCTACTATATAAAATGCAAATCGTATTCTATACAGACATACCTACGTATTAATCGAAACTCGGAGTATAAAATATGGTGTCAGTGAACGTTGCTAAATGTTTTACAAAATGGAAATCGCAATTCAGACGGCTCGCATGTGTGGCGCGCAGCTTATTGCAAATTTTCTTCGTGAGAGCATTTAATCTTTCCGTCAAACAGATGTTATCCATTGCAACAAACCCAACCACTCTGAGGCGTAAAAGGAAGAAGCACACGCCCCTAATTGCGATATATCCCCGAGTATCTCCTACAATATGTAAATAGGCGGTTGAGGTAATTAAAAGCTTATCTCGCGCCCTGCCATCGCGGCCATCGCGGCCTCGCTGATTGCTTCGTAAAATGATTGACAAGCTATTTTAACAGTGTACCGATAATGAAAACGTTCCTGCGCAGTTTAATTCATACTTTATTTATTGTTGACAATTACTATTTGCACAGGATAATTGATCGCGTTCTCACAATTGTCAGACTGCTGACGAGTTGTTTGTGTTTTTATTTTAAAGTTGGGTCGCCGCGAGGCGCCTACGCCGCCGCCGCCGACCAGTGTCCACGCACCGCCACTTACTACGACTACACTACTTTTTATTATTTGTGTCACTTTTTTCGTACAGAATTCATGATAAATTATCTTAATACGACAAATATTTACATTCGTTTTACAAAGCTTATTGACTTGTCTATCTGTAGGTACAGGTATTTTTTAATCGTTTTGAAGAAGATTTTTTAGACGGTGCGTGGTTAGAACGGTTTTATGTATGAAGTGCTAAATGACGGTGTTTACTTAGCGGTCCGGATGATCGATCCGAGCTAAGAATGGAATTTGTAAATAACTTTAAGTGTCTAGCTGATAGGTACCTAGCATAGTAAGACATCAATTAAGATCGTGTTTAATCTGTTACAGCTGACTAATAGTTGCTCAATTCTTCAGGGCCTTAATAGCCTCGCCATCTCATCTAAGTAAAACAATGCGATAACAAATCTGAATGCATTAAATCAGCGTTGCCATATTTCCGTGGGCAGTGTCGCAGAACTTGTAGATCTTTGGGAATAATGGCTTTGCGGTTTAATTATAGTCGCAGGAGTATAACATAATCGGGCATAAATCACGTTATATAGATACCTGCCAACCACAACCTGTTTCAATTGGCACGGCACAATGCGCGCGCCGTATTGTGCGCCTGCGCGAACCGCGGCGCTCCTAATTTATACCTTCATGGTGATTTAACGACAGCAGCCGAATCTATCCAAGAATACGTATCAAAGTTTTTACTATTGCTGCTTTATAGAATAAAATTCATTTGTAGTGTCATTTATAGGTTTTTTATTCGTATGGTTCGCATCATGAAATTTATAGATATGGTCTCTTTGTTCAGTTGGTCGTTCGGTGAATATCACGTTTAGCACACAATCGAGAGCATTAACATTTCCATTGAAACGTGCAGACTTTAATCAGCCGACGCGAGTCGCTCAGGCGCTCACTCGCTCAGCCCAAACATGACTAACTGACACAACTGCGCCGCGGACGCAGCTTCCCTTGAGGATATTGTTCTTCATTTGTTTCTCGAGATAACGACATCTACACAGCCATCCTAACTTATTACTTCACGAAACCATTTAAGTTATTATTCATTTACACATTTATATTGTTTACAGATTTATACTGCTCGTCGGTCTGATTTATAATAAAGGCTCTACAAGCTATTAAGTAACGCCTTCTCGATGAACATGGACCACACACAGCATTTAAATTAGAAAAGTCAGACAAAACGGAAACGACGCATTTATTTTGGGTTTAGAGAGGAGCGGGCGCCGCGGGCGTTCCTTCTTTCTACGGTCGTAACTCTTCTAATAAGACACTTTACGCGAGCTTAACTAGAGCTTAATGCGTGCAACTTCGATTGTATATATCATTTTGATTTGTAGTGAAACCGAAACATTTGTACGTCCCGCGTCTCGACCGTTAAGACGATTTGTGTAATATTTTTATGTGGCCGTTCGTGGTTAGAAACATTCTCAATTTACTTCTTTATAATTTCCAGATGACATAATAATATTTACCTCGTACGCTTTTTAAAACGGGATGTTTATTTATTGTTAAATGGTAGTTAAAGATAATTCGTTTTAAAATGAACGCCGATGATAAGCGCTTGTTCAGTTTTTTGTCGTGTTCACGCGGTGAAGTAATTGCGAGCATATTCTTATTCGTCGCAGACAGGCGCAGGCGGCCTTCAATACCGTCTCTATTTCCGCACTTCCCCTCACTGCTAAATGGCACAAATTGTCTTTTACATGCATGTCGTATGTAATGTTCATTGTTTTGTTTTTGTTTTGCTAATGGCATGAGTTCAGGGTCTGTAATTTAGGTTAAGCGCGAAGCTTATGTTAATGTGAGCCTGTTGTTAAAGAAGGCCTTTAAATTAATATAACTTGGCTTTATATAAAATTTTGTATAAAATATTCTAAGATAGGTATACCTACATAATTTTATGAAAATTCAGCTCCGTATATAAGTGACGTATAAAAAGACAACTTTGAAAAGTAATGTATAATTTTGAATTACAACAATTACTTTCTTTTGTAAATAAAATATGTATTGATGGTGATGTCAGTGACGGTTTCACGCGACCGACGACCGCGCGACCGAGCACGCACAATACAAAGAACACTTCTTATAATCGCGAGTTAACGTCGCATTCAACCGCCGCGTCAACCTACTGAGCGTTGTCACTCAACGGTCACTCAACGGTTTTAAAAAGAATTGTGAATAACAATTTTATGCGCTCTGAATTAAATATTATTTCCTGCCAATGTCAGATTTTAAATAAAATGCTTTGAGTGACTCTATAAAGATACCTACGTGAATACTGTCAACAATATTTAATAGGAATTTCGAATTCTTATTGTTAGTAACGATTGGATAAATAACGGTCTTAATTTTTGAATAGAATATAAACAATGACTTAAACTTGACAATACAATGTATATTTATGGCTTTCGCTAATAAAGAGAGAACCCCAACAAAACGATATCGATGTGTCAATATAACCCCTTTTATTTATAGTCTTTCGTTAATTTAAATCGGATATTGAATACGAGCACACCTAATAATAATTCATAGATACCGAAATTCTAAATATATGTATAGCCTATTGTCGCTTCTTTAGTACCAGTAATTGTAAGCTTCAGCGCGTAATTATAGAGCGACGTTAAACTTTCAGAGTTGAATGCTACTAGTTACGCAGACAGGAGACATGACTTATTTAGTGCCCATGTTGCGTTTCCATCTTTAATCTGCGTGGGCGCATATTTCTGAGAAAACATTTCTTGTTGACCGTACATAATGCTGCCAAGAAAACAGAAGTAATAATGTTGGCCATACTTGTACGGTGAAGAACTCCGTAAATGAATCATCGCATATGCGTTCCTCGTCAGGACGCAAAAAGAGGTTTGTCGAAAATGCTCCTCGTTTAGTTTAGCTCGGCGTGGCTGCGTTCGCGCTCACTGCTCTCTATACTCATCCCTTATTTATTTATGCTGGTATGAAGAATGTACATTTTTTGTGCTACCATAACAGTGTGCGTCCGGCGCTGCGACAATCCAAGCCAGCGAATTCTTTAATTGACGAAATGCAGCGAAGTTACATTCCGCCTCGAATCGTTAGCTTTAATGTGGGAATACAAAATGGATTATTAATGACCCACTTTCACTTTTGCACTAATAGGAACAATCCTTTTTTTAAGGTTATTAGGTTTAAATTTACAATTAGCTTATCTAATATATATTGTTGCAACTAACTGGAATTCTAGTTTTCTGTAAATTTATATAATATAAATTTCTTACTTAATAGCCGTGGTGGAAAAAACTTAATAATAATGATGTACTTTGTTATATTCTTCTTAGTATTTAGAAGTATATTATTCCTACATATACATATTCGCAACATAAACTTTTTAATGTTTAGGTAATAGATAATACAGGCGGGAGTTGCGGACACCAGTCCGCAACTCCACGTCAATGCGCGTACTTTGCATACATTTAATATTTTTAATGTTTAATAAGTACGTATTTGTATAGGTAAATATTAATACCATATCAATTCACCACTCAATATTGATTGAATATGTTGAGCTTCCTAAAAGTTTTCAAGAAGCAAGTTTTAATTAAAATAGCATTGAAGAGCTGGCTTCAATGTAAGTAGGTATGTGCATACATAATATATAGGTAGGCACTACTTACGAAGTAATTTATGATCTAATGAAAAATAATCGTTTAAATCATCAGTTTCTATCACGTCTCGCTCAACGCTGGTAATGAGTCGTTAGTTGCGATAGGTACTAGTTTCTCTTATCATCGATGATAAAACATGCGTAGATTTGAGCCGCGCCCTGCACTTTCCCTTGAAGGTAGGTACTGCACCTGCCGGGTGAGCGAGGTGAAGCCGCGCGGCCTGTTCCACCGCCACGCATGATTCAATATATCTGCAGTGCGACAACAACGTTTATGGATATGTACCTACGTGAGGTTATTGCATATGAGACAAGTTAAGTAGATCTACGTGAAAGTTTGCATCGTTACACCACGAAAGGACTACATGATTATACTGGCATTAAATTAAAAGATAAATTTAACTAGTCTACAAATAGATCTTACTGCGCATAGCTATTACGGACCTATCGAGTAGTTCCTTTATCATAGTTTCTCGGATTTTAATTAAGAGGTTAATAATGAAGCCGCGAGCTGCGACTGCAGAGCCAACGACCGGAGAGGATAAGCTCGGCAGGCGGGCGGCAGGCGCGCGGGCGCACGCAACCCTGCCAGACATGCGTGCCGCTCTGTTACGACACCTACACCAAATTTTTCCACATGCCCGAGCAGCAGATAAGCGGCGAGCGACGCCAACGTGTTATTTATTAACGAACCGAATGATCGATAGTTGGACGCGTCACCGGACGTGGACGTGGACGAGCGCCGCCTTTCGAAACTCGCCGCCGTCGACTGATCGTTTCGCTGTAGGTACGCTGTACACCTCCGATAAATCCATCCCGCAATGTCTCCGACTCGACCGAGCATGAAATTCATATTCTTTGAGATAACTTCATAGCCGAGCTTTCACTCAGGCGTATCTTCGGAAATATGTCATGTTTTTTGGAGTGAATAAACATTCCAAGTTTTAGTTGCTAGGAGGTGTTTTCATTCTAATTGCAAACAAAACTACGGCAAGATTACCTATCCCTTTACCAACATGGATTTTGTAAGATGTCTGAGAAAAATCGTGCGCGCTACGTCCATGTCGAATGCATTGTTTGTGTTACCAAGGCTTCTCCATCTCCAACCCTTTGCCAAAGTCATCCGTTCCGCTCTAGTATACGTCACGTCTCGTCGTGACAGCTGTGCGCGATACTTTCTAATCGCTCCATTCAATAGTCAACACCAAACAAATACACAAGGAGTAGGCAACTTGCGAAACTTTAAATGGCTCGAACAATTGACAGCCAGAAAAGAGTAATCAATTAATTATTTATAGAGGTGCCAGTCAAGCGAAGCTTTGTCAAAGTGATTGCACAACGCCATGCTTCGAGTACATCCAGAATGTAGGTAATCGAATGAGTTTATAATGTAAACACGCTTGTGTGTTTACATGTATCGATTCGAGGCAAACGTGATAGGAAACGATCGGAAATTCGAGGTTCGGCTGCACAGGGCAGGTTAGACCAGTCCCGGTGGCCTCGCAAGGACCCCAGCAAACCTGTTAGATTCGTTGCACGATTTTTACGTGCGCACCTACCGGAATCTCATTCACGTGGTGCAGCCGCGCCGCCCGCCCGGCCCCCTGCGCCTCCGCCTGCCAGTTAACTCGTCAAATGACTCACGCTTCGGTTGGTTAAATGCCAGAAGCTGGCTTTTCCAGTTCTCTGATCCAATTCGCACATTCTATTCTTACTTTACACTAAAGCGACATTCTGTAGCCGGGGTTAATTCATTGATTAGGTAACGATAATGACTTGTTTAAAAGATCTTGGAATCTGTAATTGGAATACCCTGAATAACCTCATTTCATAGGTACAAAATTAGCACTGGGTTTATGTAACTTTTGTTGGAATCTTAAATATGTTTTCCTTTTGACCCGGATTAAACAGGCAACTTGGTTTAGTCTATGGGGAGAATCAGGAAAATCTTTCGTGGCGTAGCTGTCCCCAGCGACGCTACAACTTATACCTACCAGTCCTATCGTACCGTACAATAGCTACAGTCACAGGAAAGTGGGAGCGTAGGTATAAGTATGTCACATTTCACACAACAAATGCCAAGATGTATTAACACACCAGGAACAGGAATCAGGTAGAACTACGATCCGGTCAAACCCGTCCGACGCGTGCTTCCAACATTTTTTATTTATTTGTCTGCATCGTCGGATACCGCTGGGCGTGACGTCAGACGACCTAAACTGGTTAGCGAGGGAGCAGGGATTTGCCTCGTATCCTTCCGGTTCTGCGAGTGGTTCAGACCTGTTCTACATCAGGTTGCGCCAGCAGGCGACCCAGCCACGGCCGCGTGACGTATGAGTACTACGGCGAACTTGCATAAAATCACCCGAATCACGAATTAGACAACGCCACGGCGTGTGTCGAAGCCGTTCCGATAAATAGTCATTTGAATCTCGCACCAGACACAAGCAGTGCTGACTCATGTTCTGTGTGCGCAACAATTAGCAAACGTAGCGTCACATTATGCGATGACCGCGGTGGGTACCATCAAAGGTCAGTATCCGTACCAAAATGGTCACGCCTAATAACTGGTTCGTAAGTTGTAGTCGACTCATTCGTAAAACTACAGTGGTTTTGTATACCAGTATTTTACGCTATGTTTACTCGATTTACACTAAAATACGGACTGAATGAAGCATTACAAATAGTGGAGCGATAAGTTTAGCGATGAATAATCTATTGAAGTTGATGAGTGTTTTTATTGGGCATTTGTATAAAGTATGTTGTATTGTTGCAGAAGACGTAAAGAGGTGATGGAGGTGAGCGGGGAGTCGTGGCGCGCCTACTACTCGAGCGCGGAGCACCCGCTGAGCGCGGCTACGTCGGTGCTGGGCGCCGTGGCGGACGATGGCCAGGGCCAGCCCATCGAGTACTACAAGCTGCCGCCCCTCGGCCAGGACACGCATCTCAACCTGCACAAAGATGCCAAACTTGTCGATGTCTGGCCGTGAGTCCCCTACTATGTCTTCCTTATTGTGAACCTTGCATGAAACGCACAACTCATTAGTCATATTTTTACTAATTGGCTCTAGAGTGTTTACACATTATCATTTAGCTAACTGTTATTTGGAAATATATGATCGGTGTAGCAGTTAGACATGTCACATTATATCTGAAATATGACTTTACAAAACATTAATATTTTTTATAAATACAGATGCTTAAAATAAGTATTCCTCTAAACACATACAGGCGTAATTAATTACTCATAAATTTATACGAACTTATATATGAAGAATACATAGAAAAATAATCGAATATGCAAATCCAATCACAAATATCGATACCTAAACAATTAAGTGGAATCAGAAAATGATCGCGGAAAATCAATCGTCGATTCTCACGGCCGTACATCAAATTGAACGTTCGTGTATCGGAGCAATTATCATTATAATCGCCGAATTTCGTGGCGCGGTGAATACGGAATGAATTCGCGTAAAATTTATATGTAAACTATGATAATATGCAATCTTTGTGTAGTAGAGTTTTTGTGCACGTTGATAGGCAGGCGGGGCCGGGGGTTGTGTGTATTGCCAAGTCTCACGGACGAGTACACTGAGACAAGACGCCGCGTGGCTTCCGGCCCCACCGAAAGGTGTAAGAATAACAAATAATAAAAATGTTAATGTTCCACTCAATAAATCATGAGCGCTCATTTGAATACGTATGGCGGGATTAACGAAATGGCAGTTCGCAACCCGCGAATCCCCCGCACCCCCCGCGCCCCTCGACCGGCCTGTGTATACCATTCCGAAATTAATATACATATTATAATGCTTGTGCAAAAGAAACATGTGTTTTTAGAATAAACATTTTGGGATTAGCTGAAAATTATGACTTGTGTCATCGTTTAATTATTTATTTATTATAAATAATTAACTAGAACAACTCTTTAAAATGAATAAATCAAGCCTTTTTTTCTATTTGCATTGCAATTTTGAGAAACAAAAATTTGATTCTTTATAAAACGTAAATCCCCAAAAGAATGGAACTAAACAGACACATTTTTGAATTCTTCTAAATAATTATAAATACAGTCGGTGCATTCAACGAATTCCCATAGAAACGCGACCCCGATCAAATTATACTCGCTCTTTGAAAGCGGTTGTTAACAGCATCCTTTGAATAGCGACGCAAAAATGAGCAAACGCCGTGTCACATTCTTAATACAAGGAGTGCATAGTGTTAACTTGACCCCATACAGACCATTTAAACTTTTATGAATGTTTTATTATGTGCCATAAACACTAGTTATAAAGGAAACTAGTTTTGAATCCGTGTTTGAATCCATGAAAATGTTAATTTCTGAATTTAATTTTGCTGTTAACAAAAAACTACATTTAATATTGAATAATGTGAATAACTGGTATGTGTGGAAGTTGGCGTTGTGTTATGTATGTTGTTCACATAAGAATAGAGAAATGTCGAAATGGTAAAAGCCTCCCACGAATCACCACACACGTTGGGGCCGCGCGCCTGCTGCCGGGGCCGCGGGCTGCGCTCCAGAATGTGACACTTGGTCGGCTCCATTCCGCCAGTCATGCTCGTCACTGTTTACGGGAGTGCATAAATACAAATAATGACAATAGACGGATGTGGCTGGAAGCGGCTCACATTGACAAGGACGCCCAGGACTTGTCGCGAGTCATTGTCGGCACGCGTCCCACGCGCTCGGTTCAACGCGCGCGCCGCTATTGCTCATTCATACATTCAAAATTATAACGAATGCTCTCAGTCGCCCGCACCCATACATACGCGCGTTCTGTGTCTCCGAATGCGTTTGTATGCTAATAGTTCAGCGCCAGTGCATCGTCAAGTTTTAAGTACACTATTTGTTGTCTAAATCGCTCGTATTATTTGAATTGAATGCTCGATAGATGTAGAAATGAACTAGTTCCGTCTGTATTCCTTCGAGATTCGTTGACGTAGGCGTGAAAGCGTTTCGTAAACGCATTGCGTAGTGCGCGGGCGCAGCTAACCGCGCTCTAAGCACAGGACTACGCGGATGTTACGGGTATTAAATGGAAACGGCGGCTATAACCATTAATAGTTGGAGGCTGTCGAATGCTAACGCTAAGATTAGCATAGAAACGCGCGGCGGGATGCCTCTGGGGAGGGCCTCGCCCTCTTGACCCTGTCACTGTTCGCACTTGCTGTACTAACGGGAAGTTGGTTTCTCCACACTAATGTACCTAACTTATTTTACGAGCTGAGGACAGAAATTATCTACGTATTTAATTACTATGTAGGTAAGTAAGCAGGTAATTTTTAGTAAATACAATTTAAATACTCGTCGTATACTACTTTAGGTATATCTAACGTTAATTTGTATTAGATTTTGATACTTAAGTAAGTGCAGAAATAAAAACCTATCTATATGCTAAAAGTAAGAAGAGAATAGTGTTATTTAGCGAGCAGGCTGAGCGCATGTGTCGTCAATGTCGCGGTGGTTTAACAAAAACTCAGGGAGTTGGAACCGTGTGACCCATTTAGGACTAGAACCGGTTTCCTCTTGAAGATACGTCGTTATTGTTAAAGACACTGTAGTTAATACCATTCAATTCCCTTGGATATAACGGACCCTCTTATGAGGATAATGCATAAAAAGATGGTAACATCGTTATGTCCCTGACAGTCTCGGTCATCACGTAGCGAAAATTTAAAATGGGGATTGACCATTATTGCTTGACCATTCTTTATCATGCGAATATATTAACAACAGCTGCGCAAAGAAATCGTTAAAGAGTGGTCTGCCAAAAGTCCAGCCCTAGATTATTATTATAAAACTTTGTTTTTATAGAACCTACTCTACTTAATTAATTACGACTAAGGGAATATCTTATCAGGAAAATAATGGCCTGAGACAGTTATGTGTAATCTAACGCCAGATTTAATGACATAGACAAATGGCGAAATCGTTTTCAATTAAAGTTTTTGATAATGTATTAGTTCCGTGAGAAAAGTAGCAATAAACCTACATTTAGTCGAATGATATATTCAAATAGAATTAAATTACATTGGTCGCATCCGCTGCAAGCGCCTCCTTCGTCTCGTTTATCGTTCGGTAGATTGTAATCTATTCGTCAAACGATGGATAAACTGTCACCGCTTCAGATTTTGATATAGATAGAGCCTGTTGCGCATATGTTAGCTTATTAAGTTATTATCAAAGGTCCCGTGGAATTACATGAAAGTTTTCAGCACTTAATGTCTGAGATAACGACTGTACCATATTTGGAATAAGCTATGGAGCAAGAATATTGTAGAGCCGTAAATATAGGCACTATCAGAAACATATCAATAATAATAAATAGGTACCTGTCTACCTCTAAAGTGTGAATCTAAAACCATAGAAAAGTTATGATTGAGTTTTGATGTGATGATACCTACCAAGATTTTTCCAAAAAAATTATACAGATAAAAAAAAAATATTATGAATGGTGTCCTTTGTATGTCGTAAGAGGTATTTCGATAAACGCATTGAATGCATGTATGAGCGGCGCGACCCCTGCACCCTTAGAATCGTATTGTTGAGATCTCATCATGTGTGAAAGGGTGTTAAGTAAACATTGCAAATAATTATAATGGCAATTGCATCCGAGCGACGAACCGATCCCGCTTTGATAAGAAAATTTATATTTGCATGTAAAATGTAGCTCACAGCTAGAGATGGTGATCATTCTTACCTTTTATTACAGTTACTGTTATGCTAATCACAAGCAACATGACACTGATATCAGATTAACAGTTTGGGAAATCTATTCCGCTACCTGATCGACTTTGAGAAATACGTACACACCGGCAACGTTAGGGGAACTTATGAGGGTGAACTTTAACAAATCAATATTTTTTAGAACTGGGTTCGGTTTGTGAAATATGAGAAGAGTTTTCACTTAGTCTCATGAAATTCTGAAAAACATTGTAAACTAAGAAAGAAAGTCATAGCAACAATGTTTTAGTTTTTCTTTTTCGTTTCGTCGCGACATCTATGTTTCTTATACTTTAACGTAGCAATAATAATTTGCATAGATTAACCACGATGCATCGTATCATTGAACATTCTTCGATTACTCACAAATTCCTGGGAAAAGTTTGGCATTTATTTTAGAAGCTAACAAGTGTATTTTTGTGATGTTGGGAGAAAACACTCGATAGAAAGTCGGTGGGTTATCTTATTAGTATTAGTTCTCTAAAATTAGGAATTTAATCTCGTTAAAACATAATGTATAGTCCAGAGATTTTTTTATATTTTTAGGAAAATGTAGTTTCTTTGCAGTATTAAGGCCCCTTTTCTTTGAAATCGATGAGTACGTACTCTGTAATAATTTGAAAACACAAAACAAATTAATTAAAAAATTACAGTCTCAGTGATTTATTTAATTAGCTTAAAGTGTTATGTTTTGAAATTTTTTAATTTTAAATGTAAACGTATCAGATAAGAGAGACTTTCGTAAGCAGCTCGGTATCTACTGCATAGTGGCAGCACCCACAGGGCTCGAAGCGTCAGCTGTCAACGAGGCGCGCTTTGTCCCGTTTGTACATACATACAAGCGTCAACAATGAGCGACAAGCAAACACCGTATTGTGCTCCACGAATATGAATAACGATATCTCCGCGATGCCGCCGGCATACCGACCTCGGATTAATACCAATAATTCAATTTGCATGCGTCGCAAAAAAGTTGGTGGTATAAACCTTCACAGCATCAAAATATCACAATTACAATACAACTCAGTTTGTTTCTCGTGAAATTACAAATTCGTTTCACTTTTCGCATGTCGCGTTGTTAGTTACTCGCACTGCGGAAATTTGGCGATACATACATACAGAAATATTTTATACGGCTGAGTTTTATCTTATCCAATGAGCGATTTCACACTCGTCGCGTTTCTCTTACAAATCGCGTGCATAAATCGTTAAGAATGAGCAAAGCGAGAATTGCAATCGGACACGGGCGAGGAACGTCCGCGGCTCAGCTCACGGGAGGTCGCGCGTCCCGACCAATTCGGACGCATGAAATAGTGCCGCGAGAGTCTCTTATCTAAAATAAACATCTGAGCGCCGGTGAAACATGTCTTCAATTATCATAAATCGGCGCGCACTGACAACGGCCGACGAAAGCCGCGCCCCGCGCCGCCGCGCTTCTCGCGAGGTGTGCGCTTACATGCAAACAAATCAAAACGCTCCCATGTAAATGAACTTGCAAACGCTATTACATGTAAACCGTCCTACTTGTGATGTTCATGGTTAATATGCAATTCTTTTATATTTATGGTGACTTCGTTTGTTCCGTACATAGGTAGTCTTATCTACACGTCACAAATAGAAACCTTCCGCTTTCAATTGCCCTTTTCCGAAGGAATCTACTACAAACCGTTTTTCTTGTAAAATATACGATGATCATATTGTTAGACTGTCGGTTATTTAATTGTCCATTACAATAACAGTACCTAACACTTCGTATGAAACTTACTCTCTAAAAATATTCGAATTAACCGCCTAAACGTAGGTACCTATTCTTTTTATTTGTGCAATTTAGTGGAACCTAAGATCTTTTCACTAAATAATGACATTCCACCTTGTTTTTTGTGTAAAAATACTATTGTGCTGCCACGGATGTATTCGTTACGAATCGGATCTAATCGGCTACCGTTGTTCATTTTTATTCTTGTGGCAATCAAGACTGCGACCATAAAAAGAAAAAACATGTTAGACTGAACCATAAATTATACTCTAACATAAAACCACGACCATGCCCCAACAAAGATGCCATGTTGTAGTTATCGACTTTCACGGAAATCATTAGTAATTACGGTCTACGAACTGCTACGAATTTCGTAGAACTTCGTAGCAGTTCATAGAACTTACTAAGGGCACTTTAATTAATCGTTCTTTTTACCCATTAGCAATTAACGCCTAATTTAAAGAACAAATTGCAATGATTAATAAGGCAATGGTGACTTGCGACATAACTTAGGACTTAACATTGCTAGGTGTAGCACTCGGCCCATCTGCAATTGTTGTGGAATTTGGGCTGCGTAGCGTTTTCTCTAGATTACAAACTATAACAATATAGATAACATTTAAATGTGTATGCTAAAAGAGAACATTTTGATCACATATTGTAGTTTTAAGGTGACGCTAAAAATCCAATGTACTTTTGAAAAAAAAAATTCTGTTCTACTGAAAGTACTAGCTGCGCCCCGCGGTTTTACCCGCGTAAATGTTGATCCCGTGAGAATGTCGGGATAAAAAGTAGCCTATATGTTAATCCAGTGTGCTACCCCAGGGTGCAGCTACCTCCATACAAAATTTTATTAAAATTGGTCCAGCTGTTTGAGCGTGAAGAAGTAACAAACATATGAACACACAGACACAAACTTTCGCCTTTATAATATAATATTAGTGTGATAATGCTCTGTTCTGTCTCCTGACTGTTGAATCTGTAAAATATATCTGAAACGTGTACATGAGGTAACTTTTTTCTCACTTATTGTAATGGCAATAATTCACGCTCGTTGTTATGAAAAAGTTCCCAGCTTTACTAATAGATGGCAGCACAGTGATGACTTCAGGTACAGAATAGTGATCGATAAAATAAGGTAAAAATACTAAAAACGAAAACGAAATCACTTGCAATGGGCACATATAATCTTAAAATATATACGAGTATTGTAGTTAAACAAATACTTTGATTTTTGTTTTAAATTATTTATAAGAAATTCCGAATTAAGTACTTAACAAAATGAGTTATTTAAAAATTGTAACGTGCACCAAACATTACTCGCCACACTGATTACTTGCTTCTTAACAAAACGAACAAAAACAAAGATATAATCATTATTTATTTAAATTAGTTAATTAACATAAACTTAATGCGACCTTTATTGACTATGAATTAAGCTAGTTGTAGTGATATAGTGTCAAGAAATGTCAACAATTTTAAATTATACGGTTTGAAAGTAGGCTTCTATCTTAAAATATCTTTTTAGGATTGAGTAGAGCGTGCAGGCCAAATATCTGTAAAATAACTTTATCTAGGATTAGATATTTACTAAGAAATATAAAATAAACCTTGCAATCATGCAAATAATATTGCAAACTGCAACAAGTATGATAATTTTATTTGTATTTTGATTGCTAGGAAAATACCATGTGACAATTTGACAGTGTGTAACACCTAGAGCGAGAATGATAGTATGACGAGTTAGCGCGCGCATTGCGAGGTCGGGCGGACTCGTAGCGGCGCGCGCGCACGTCGCCAATCACGCCTGTCTCCCCTCCGCAGGGCCGGCGCGGCGCTGAAGGCGGCCAATGGCGCGCATGGGGCGGAGCTGGCGGAGCTGTCGGGGCTGCTGCACGCGGGGCTCGTGAAGCGTGAGCCCGAGGACCTCAGCCGCAAGGTGGTCGACGAGCCCGAGCACGCGCTCAAGCCGCCGCGACACAAGGTGCGTCACACGTCCGCACGCCGCCGCCGCGCGCGCACGCACTCACACACTTACTGTACCGGTCACTCATGTATTATTTATCACGCTTGTCGTACGATGCGCCGAGCACCGCGCTCGCGACGCACTAGCCGCGCCCGCCCGCGCCCAGTCCGGCCGGCAGTGCTGCCCGCCCAGTGCATCGCCGACCTCGGCGACTACCAAGGACTATTATACTTTTTCGGGATTACACACATTGATAATCGTGAACGTGATACGATCGATCAACAATAGTGTACGTGAAGCTGTGAACTGTGCTTTGACGCGGCATGTACGCGTCGACGTTGCGGAGCGGACAATTGTCGTGGGAGAGCGCGTGTAACCGGCGCGTGTGTCCGCAGGTGGCGGTGGGCGAGCCCGGTGAAGCGGCTTCGCCGTCGCCAGCGCCGTCGCGCGCCTCCTCGGCCGGCTCGCTGCTGCCAGACGCCGCCATGTACGCAGCCCAGATGTTCGCACCGCCAGGCACCCCCAGCCCCACTCCATACGGCGACCAGTACTCGCGCCAGCCGGCGACCTTCGCCGGCGAGCCCTACTACAGAGAGTACTTCGTGGGCGACGGTTACCAGCAAAGGGCTGCACCTCCTTATGCTGATGCGGAGTCTGCATCCGCTTCCGCCTTTAGCGATCGATACGCGACCCCTCGCTATCACAGCAAGAGTGTAATCGCGGCTGCTGGGCTCACAGTGGACCTGCCATCACCAGATAGTGGCATCGGAGCCGACGCGGTGACTCCCCGAGACCACGCATCAGCCGTTCAGCAGGTCGGTGCATGCCACGGGCGCGGGCGGGCGGGCTTCACACACACACACGACAATGACACTGCACACTAATGTATCGATGTATTTACAGATCGTTTCCATACTATCGTAGGACTCATTCATGCATTCAGTCACATCCTTAAGATACATGCTGTGAGGAATCACACCATGTCTCTTTCTGGCTTCACATAGAACATTTATTGAATACCATAAAGGAGACTTCATCTCTATTTTTCACTTTGAAAATATGTCTAGGTACATTTATACATTTGCATGTAAATATCGAGACTGTAACCCATGTAACGTTAAAGTTGCAAACTGACCCATTTCTTTGAAGTGGTAGATTGCACAATCGCCAAAGCCCACCCGCGCTCTATACTATTGTCATTTTGTATGTATGTAGTACTAATTTATAATAAGTAAACTAGCTCCCTTGCATTACTCAACTATCAGTTAAAACTCAAATGTATCAGAGTAGTGAGAACAGAAAGCTTTGCCGAGCTGCTTGCATGAAGCTGCATTGTTATAAGATCATATTCCATTACGACAATAATGAGCTAATCACATCTTTTTAAATGTGACTAGGTACTATGTACCTTTTGTACACGTTTTCAGCGGGTAGACAAACTTACAGTAGAGAATGTAATCGCTAAGGCAAAAACTTCTTTAGAACAGTCTTCCTGATATCTTCTGAAAATTGTGAAAGTAGTTTGTACTGGTGGGAAAGTTCATCTTTCAAAGACTACAAAAATACACGTATGTAAAAATATCAATTATTTATACCTACGTGTTTGCCTAGGTTCATGGAGAGTTTAGGTTTAAAGAAGTCGGTAGATATAGGTACCATTCTAACCAGACTCCTCAACCAATATTAGTATGAACAAGCCTTATTAGAATACCAACAGCGAATAATTAGCAAATTGATAAAATAAGTATAATAGCTATGTCCAATAATTGCTGTGCGTCGATGTACAGACAATAGAGTCGAGACATTCAACCAACATAATTGCGAACACCTCGCGTTTGACCTGAAATTTATGAGTTTACATATTAAAATAACAAATTGACATGACCGGTAAGCTGGTTGCGCTAAGTGGTTTTGAAGGACTTAGCAGTTCCTAGGGCGTGGCGATCACGAGCATTGAAACTACTTACTTACCACCCAAGTGATCTAGATTGCACATTTATTATTTTGCCTTTTGTTAACTCGACGCAAAAGAACGACTGGACTGACACTAAATAAATTAAACTTGACACCTAGCTACTGAATATTGTTCCGAACTTGTCCATAGACTTCAGACATGACAGTTACATTCCTATAGAGCTGAATACATTATCTTGGTCAAATACTTAATTCCTTATTTGTTATCAATATCCCGAGCCCAACATTTTCACGACATAACTGTAATTGGTTTCAATGTTGTGAGCACAGGTAGTGACGATGACGTAATTTCAATGATATTTTAATGTGTAACCATTATCATAAATTAGTTGCCAATTAGATTTAATTTATGGGAGATTGCGACATTAAATATCTCTTTACAAGTTTTGTTTTTACTAAAATCCAGAGATCGTACCAACCTATCGAAATTAAAAAAAAAACAAATGACATAAAGGCAGAATAACCAATGTTAAACAATATTGAATTGGTTAAAAAAAATATAATAAGCACGTCTTAAAACTTAGTACTACAGTATCAATCTAATAAGATATGCAAATAAGAATGTGTGAAATGTCATAAAAGATGTTGAGTTTCATGTTACGTTGGAAATATTTTCTATGCAAAAGTTCGCTAGAGTCCCAACTTTTGCTTAGAAAATATTTAGTTAGGTCCCAACCTAACTACAGGTGCAGCTATATTGGATGTTTTTGTTAGCGCCGTTGATTACAATGTTTGTTATTGTCCGCGCAGTCGTTCGACTACACGGTGATATGCCAGCAGCCGGGCGTCGGCGAAGATGGACGAGGGACGCCGTCGGCGCACCACTCACCTGCGCAGGCACCGCGCACCAGGCCCTGGCACGACTTTGGCAGGCAAAACGATGCCGACAAGATACAAATCGCCAAACTGTAAGTACTAACTTAACCCTCCATGTTTGGCACTCTGGATTCCGCACTAGCATCGGTGGTGTTGATCTCAGAATGTGCTAATGTGATCGAAAGGCACAGGAATGTTAGACCAAGTCACGTATAAAGTAATACAGCATTCATTCATACCCAAGCGCAGCAATGTCATTTTTTATGCACAGTATCGAAAACAGGCTGCCGTTTGATATGAGTTCGACGAATTAGCATTTTATTATTTTTACCTAAAATGCTCAAAGATTCTGGTAAATTACTTATTATGTTAATCATTCAAAATTAAATATTTATAAGATACTTGTATCTAATTTAGACAGTTTAGTAAGTCCTCAATCATAGTAACATTGACAAACATGAAACAATTTATTAATGAAAATTCTCACAGTTAATTAAGTACATCGTATTCTTGAAAAGGAATGAACAAGTTTATTTAATATACATAAAATTATTCTAATGGAGGCCATTAAATAATAAAAAAAACAAAGTAAACTACAATTTGAACTAAACTGCGAAACTACTTTTGATGTTTTCAAAGACACAATATTAATTTCGGTGTAAATTTTCTTCAGTGATTGGTTACTTACCTACATACAAATTGCCCCCGTATAGTTTTGGACAAAAACCAAACAACACGCGGCCGGTATAAACACGTAACGTAAACAATCAATTCGTTTTGATCAAACCTTTTTTGTAATATTTAAGTAATTTGCTGGTGTGAGTGGTCCGAACGACAATATTGACCGAGCACTTTGCACCTCCCCGCATGACGGTTATGATGTGGCCCTTTCTAGGAAACGTATGCATTTTGTGGTCACTGCGGACACACACATTGAGCGAGACAATGTTACTGCTTCTAAAACTACACAAACGGTTTAATATGTTCAACTCCTACATTGTTCGCATTTATTACCGTTTCAAGTGAAATTGATATTAACTTAGCAAATACTGGTGATGAATTACGTTTTGGCAGAATATAATTCAAATTGAAATTGGAATATTCCAAAAAGTCTGAAAATCACAATAATAAACATACTTTTGGTTTGGAACCGATAACCATCAATATGAAAAATAATGCTTAATCCATTCGAACAAAAGACATCAACGACATCTTAATTTATTAATATATTTCATTACTAAGTTTTTCATTAATTTTCTGGCATCAAATTGACCAATTAGTTAAATAAAGTTCTAGAGTAACAAGAGCTAACTCTTCTACAAGTATATACTAGGAAGCTAAATACTTTATAAAGCTACTGGAATTATTTCATTTACAGTATTAAGTTTTGTAAATGAAGTAGCAACAACAACACCGCTGCGTTGTTTTGCCTTGTCTTTTTCCTTTTTATGCGTATTTTCTTTCACATAGGTACTCTGTGTTTTTCTTTTAACCTGTCCACCGTAATAAAAAAAACTTGCGGTTTGCGGTTCTCAGGCTACCGACACATATCTGTCTAGATTTTAATGATTTAAGTGTTGAAAATTACTAAACAAAATGTGATATAATATAATAATAAAAAAGTTTTCAACATTTTGTGGTTTACACTCGTTAGAGCTTTAAAATTCAGTGACACGTATTACTTTGCACATTATAAAGTTACATTATTTATTCGAATTTTGTGACATTTTATTAATATAAAAATAGAACAGGTATTTATTTGATTTCTATTATTCACCAGTTAATAATTTACCTAACCATATAACTAATCTAAAACTGCGCAGACCACACGCGGTGCGTAGCGGACTGACACAGCTAAGGGACAAACATGTGTGTTACTGTGGGAACCTATTATATGTCCATTACTATTACATTTATCCTATGCCCTAGTCATTTTTAAGGATTTCACTTATGTGACCATTCTATACGCATGCTACGCCTAACAAAATTTTGCTACGAGATTTCACGTTGAGACTGTAAATCATACAGTTTACCAAAAATGATTCTTCCAATCAATTTCTACAAGCGATTTTGCTGATTTTAGTTAGAAAAGTGGCACTGAAACACGAAGTATTCAGACATATTGAATCACGTGTACAATGAGCGCCGTGCGCCGGCCCCGACTGTTTTCTTCCGTTCCGTTGTTAAGTTGTTACCGGGATAGTTCTTTAAGAGGTGCTAACTCACATTTCGTGACCTTTGAATACAACCAGTAAAAGCAGGTGTGAATTAGTAATTTCCTAACTGACAAGTTAATTTACTCGAAGGGTCCGTCTTAATTATTTTCCTCGAAAACGTACCGTGCCTATGTTAGGACGTGATTTGTTTGAGGGTTTGTTATGTTACTGGTTATTGTACTGGACTTGAAGTAAACAAATGTCTTGTTTGTATATTAATTTTGAATACTTTGTTTGTGTGAACTGCCCCGTTGGTCTCGTGGTCGCAAGCGCGACTGCTGAGCGTGGGGTCCTGGGTCCGATTCCCGGGTCCGGCAAAGTGTTATTGAGTTTTTCCATTAGGAATTTCTTATTAACAGCCCTGAGTTTGGAAGTTGGCGGTGTGATACCCCCGTGCCTCGGAAAGCACGTTAAGCCGTTGGTCCTGCGCCTGATCTCTCTCCGGTCGTGTCGGATTGCCTTCCCTCGTACTATGAGAGTGAGGGAAGAGGGAGTGCACCTGTACTTGCGCGCACACTTGTGCAGTATAATATCTCCCGCGCCGAAGGCTAAACCTCCATTGAGATTGGCCGCCGTGGCCGAAATGCGGTCTCGAGGACTTCTTTTTGTGTCCCAGTGTAATTAGAAGCACACAGACGGGTTTTTACTAAAAATGCATTTAAATACATTCAAAAGAAAACCTCCTTGTCGATTTGTTGTGAATGCTCGCGATTCCAGGACATCCCAAGTCTTACATAATACATACGTATGGTATAAAGGGACTCAAATTCGTACTTGCCAAATGAAAATAGATATTTTTGTACCTACATTTTAAATAAGTGTGGATGTGCCACAAAGTTATCAAAGGAAGTACCTATCAGTAAGTGTGTTATTCGCACGAGTACGTAGTCGTATAAAATTGTCATTTTATACAATGACTCAACGAGTAAAAGTTGATACATTTAATTAAGATTATTTCATTTAAATAAAATTTCCTTAGATTCAACTTATTTCAATTATTATAATATTCATATATCTTAAAATTATGATATCCTAAGTAAACACTAACATAATTTAAATTAGACAAACAATAATATGAAAAAGTTGTTAACATAAGAGTTCGTTAAATTATACAATTTTCTGTCATATCATAGTACTATAGTCCATTTAAAGTGCTAGGAAAAATCCCAAGAGCAGCGGTTTCTAAATTATTTCAATAATCGCGCCATGATCAACACTGTGCATGAATTATGTCCAGCACCTTATTTATGAGTACTTAAAGTTGTATTTTACTATAATATTTTGGTGTAACATTGCGCAACAGTGCACTGGGCATTGGCAGTAAGCTCCTTGCCTACGAGCCAGCAACTTGTTTCCCCAGTTGGTACAATTTGCGCGGGATGACAAACTGCTGATACTGAATGGTTTTCTTCCATTTCTAGATCAAGATGTGTTCCCACATGAAACAATGATCGTAGGAGTTAGCGGTTTTACCCAACTCCCAGGTGCCGCGCAGTACCTGCTCGTACTTAGTATATACTTTTTCATGCGCATGTTTCTTTGTGAACTGGTCTTGTTACGGCGTTTAATTCTTCTATTGAATACTAAAATGCCTTTATTTACACGCTACCTAATTGGATTGAAGAAAAGGAACGGATGTAAGTAAACTTAGCAATGATAAGTGCTTACTAGGTATGTTTAAATGTACTTTTATAAGTAATCTAGTAAGTATTTTGAAAACCTACCATTGTATAAGCTTTTTGTTTACAAATACAAATAAGTAAATGAGTCGTTGGCTCAAGATATAAATCCCGTTTTTGAATTATCCAAATGGGACGTGAATAACAATCCTCTTTAGCAAACTAGGATTTAAATAGAACAATAAACTCTTAAGTTATTCATAAAATCTTTTCCAAAGTAAGTACATGAGCTTTCTAAACTTTAATTACAATAGATTTGTAAATAAATTGTACCATTTAACTTAAAATACAAACATCAAAATACCCTTCAAATGAAATCGTTGGAAAAAAACATCGCGTCGCCGGCGGAAGCACTCGTCGACATGATAAGTGAATTAGCATTATTATCTCGATAATTACTTGCTTGCATTTGGCCCAAATAGCGCGGTCGCTTCTACCGTCTTAAATTACCTTCGTTGTCGATACGAGTCCGCTCGCCGCTCGCTCTGTCCGATTACCAGCCCTCGCCAGCGCCAGTAATTCTAACGCCCTCACAAATGTTTGGTCTATTACTTACCGGTCAGTTAAGTACACCAATGCCTTTCGATGTAACAAACACACTTTATTTACCTCTCGAATTCTCAACACAGGAATGAGCTTTTAAATGTATAGTAACTTAATCAAGTAATGTGTGAGTATTTAATTATCACTTCAAAAGGCACCAGCACACGTACATATCTGTATCACAGAATTAATTAATTAAGTGATAAATAATAACATAACGATTTTTCGTCTTTAATTTATTTCTATAAATATGTATTTCCATTTTACATTTGATAATATTAATGCGCATAATGTTGTAAAGTTAATATTTAATGAAAAACACCGTTATTTTTAATGTTTCTTAATATTACAAGTTCATTACCGGAGCTTATAAATGTAGAGAGCAATATCCCAGCAATGCTTCAGGATTGCGGTATACACGCGATCCTAACATCTGTCCGCTTTAAGCCAAATTAATGTACACTTTAAATGGCATTCCTCTGCCTCTGTTAAGTATTGAAACGACGTTTTCATTCCGTTTGCTCGATCACTTGGAGAGTTGCAATCGACTTCTGTTTTATTGTCTCATGAACAGTATTTTACAGACAAACCTTATTTGCCTTTATAATTTTGATATTGAGTAGCGATTAAAACGTTTGGTGTCGGGATAGTTACAAGCGCGTGTTTGTTGCAATTCTTGCGAGTGTGGTTGGTAGGAAAGGTTCCATGAATCGTTTGCGGGAATAGTAGCAGCAAATAATAATAGTTTGGCTATGATGATAGGGTTGCGTCGCTGCGTGTGTCGGTCGTCAGCCGCACCCGACAATCAGCGCGGCGCCATTACGCTGCCTAAGCGTTCTCATTAAGCAGCCGCGTGCATGGTGCACCAGCTCCGTGCCACCGCTCCGCGTAGCGTGTAACGTGCTATCTCCTGTACACCGCACACCGCCCCTTGTATTAAAAGATAATATCTTTTAATTTCAAGGATGTTTCAAACAAACCATCATCCTCCTTTACAAATAGACCTGCTAGTTTATGGCTTTACTTGAAGATTGCCGTAGATTTTATCAAAACCAGCTATAATATTTTTAAAGTTTGAGTAGCACTATTCTTGAAAAAATATTCGCAAGTACCTTTGCTGCAAGAATTTGTGCAATTTGCAATCTTTTAAAGCTTCGTGTCCCTCACAGTAGTACTCGTCTCAGCGCACAATGGTGTTCAATTTCCATTAAAGCATGATACTGAGTGATGTGGCGCGCCTCTTTCTCGTATATATACTTGTGGGTGAATTACATTTACATTCTATAATTTGCTCAACTCAAGACCTTGCAATGTGACGTTTCAGATATAAATAATAATACACAGTAAATACACAGTTTTTATCGTTATTTATATAGGAAACAAAACCAATAGTCTGTCGACAATAATTAAGAAATATCCGTATAAGTAGATACATAGACACTTGAATATTTTATCCCTGGGCCTGATGACAAGGAAAAAAGAGTAAAAATGTTAATGGCCACTAACGAGTCATTTTTACGGGTTTTTAATACCAACAGTGTCACCCTGCTGCGAATTCGCTTGGTTTCATGTGACGTATGTAGTCAGGAATTTCACAGTTGATTCCAAAAGAGTCGAAACTTTTCCAACAATTCTAAGAAGTAGACTTGTTTTTCTGCACATACTTACATTGTTGTTGTACTTACGAATTAGTGGCACTTGGCCCTATAGATTATGTTATTTCTGGGATCGTAGCTTTCCTTTGAAATTGCTTGTCAACCATGATAGAGATATGGTGTATTATAAGTGTTGTTGAGCTGTACCTAGACTGATGCTGAAAAACTGCAAGAAATGATTGTACTGTCCAATAAATGGTGTTTTTGCCGCAAGTGTATATGGTTATAGAGGGTTCGTATTTATGCGCATCTAATTTGGGCCGCAGCGCTCGGAGGCTCTGCGGGACGCGAGCCTCTCCGTCTCTTATCGCGGCATGCGTTTTTATTGCGAGCACTTTGTTGTCGCTACGTTCCAAGACTTTTTGCGCACTCATCAATTTCCGCGCCTCGTCGATTGATTTATTCATGAAAGGCAAGGCTCTTGTCTCCACTCAGGAAGTGTCTTTTTTTGGCTGCTTCACTACTGAAATTTGTAATGAAGCTCATTCGAAAACAATGTGTTATTTATTACTGAATACAAAGAATTCATGTAAGCACACAGCCTGCACGTTATACCTACATAAATATCTATGGTGCTCTTTGTCTTTTTAGCCATTGCTTTTGTATTTATTGATCGGGAAGTATTGCAAAATTATAATCTTGCTAGTAGTACGAACAGTCCATCAAGTGTAAGTAAACAAAGGATAAGGGTAGTTGAAATGACAATACAAAGCAACATTGCAAATGTAAATTGTGTTCGGAATCACTTAGAGAGCATCAGATAGGCGAGCGCCCGCGCCGCCGCGACCGATCCGTCACTGTCGGCCTGCGTTTGCATTACAAGGCTTTTATCGTCACAAGCTCGGTTCAAATCGCAAACATCAGCGGGGCTGTTTACCAAATTGTTTTCAATAAGCTTAAGTAATGGTGTAACCGTAGAACTAAATCGACGCAAACTGCTTTATCCGCATTCCTCGGACAGATTTAAAGGATTAAACATTCCATAACGATTTATTACTTTTTATCATGTTACATAAGTTAAGTCTGTGCCACAATAGGCTGCTCCGATAATGACTAGTTAGTTTGGTGGTGCAGTTTGTAAGCGCGAGAGTGGCGCGCGTGGGCGTCGAGATCAGCGCAGTGACAAGCAGCGCGCGGCGAGGGTGCGGGGTGCGCGGGCGGCGTGCGCGTCGCGCGTTGTCGCTAACGAGCCACGGCACGCGATCACCGCTAAATTAGCGGGGTTTTCCTTCCGTCGGTCCAGCACTCAGGAAATCGCGAGAAAACACAGTTTTTCATTGCGCACTACGAACTGGATCTCCGCGCCTTTATGTAACGACACCGCTGACAAGCTGTACCGCCGGTGCAATTAAGATTTCCACTTTTTGCACACTTTTATTGCTTTACTTCATGGAAACTTTATTGTTGAGAACGTGTATCCGTAGATAAGTATCTCAAAGAAGAAATCGCACTTTTTCTAAATGTTACAGAAACCAGCTCTTATTGTGCATTTTATGTTCCTACAAACATTAACGACAAGTCGCCTACTGCGCTACTCCGTAATACGCAAGTTTTTGTGTGTTTATCTTAAATCTTGAAGTTGCAGGTGTCGTACATGTCATAGCAACGCGTCGTTTCTCGGTGGCGATATAAACACTTATTTTTGTTTGTGGCAGGTTTTCCCCTTACGGCTTCAAGTACCACCTGGAGACCGCGAGCAGCAGTTCGCAGAGGCGCGAGGATGACCGGATCACATACATCAACAAGGGCCAGTTCTACGGCATCACGCTCGAGTACATCCACGATCCTGATAAACCACTCAAGAACCAAACAGTCAAGGTGAGTCTTTTAATAGATTTGAAGGAATGCTAGACATTCTTAGTTTAAAATGTCAATGAAATTATCGACGTTAACGGTTAAGTGACCGGATGTTTACTTGTAGTGGACCATAGAAAGCTGCAGCAGTGGTCACTAAACGTACTCGCATAGGGAATCGTAAAACACGCCGCGCCTCGGCGTCGCACCGCCGCGCCGCCGCCGCGCGGCGCGTACGCGCTCCGTGAACATCTCAATTTATAACTTCACTACTTCTGAAATAAAATGAACAAAATTATTGCTCCTGTACGGAAACGTAATCAATGTACTATGTACAATATTTACGAGCATAAATTAGGTAGCATATAGGCATGCTTCTTTTTATTAGATAGCCTCTAAACAATAATTTCTGTGTGAGGGTTCACACAGGAATTATTGCTTATACTCAAACTATCATGATTGTAACATCAGGTACCTATAAAAAAGAAGTTTCTACTGAAAAAAGATCAATATCTTTTTTCAGTAGAAACTTCTTTTCTTTTTATTTGAAAATCCTGAATCGATTTCTCAGACTATTTCAAAAAGCCAGAAACAAATACGTCAATACATTTCAACTTACGATGTGCCTTCTGAATATTCCGTTCATTACGATAACATTAAAATGAAAACGAATAATGTGTTTTATGTAACTTAATTGACAAGTAGATTTACGTAATAGAGAGTAATATGTTGCGAGATAATTGTAACAAGGGCTACTGTAAGTAGTATGTAAGTAAGTGGTGGTAAGTAGATAAGTGGGAGCGGTTCGCCGGGAGACCGCAGGCGAGCGGCTCAGGTTCACCCTGCTCCCTAGCACCCAGTTCACCTTCAAGTGTTCACTTTCATCATATTTCTTTCTCCAGCTACTTGAATTACCAAACATGCAAAAATATCTTGTATTTATTTATATTGAGTACTTGCGGTGAAGTGCAAAACTAATAAGTTAATAACAATCGTTCCGCTTAGAATATGTTTTCACATTTACGCACTGAAAAATCAATGTTTAACCCTGATGACTTGATTTTCTATATTTTCAATCGATTTTTTTATTGTAATTGATTTTCAGTAGCGATACAAGTTCCGATGTAAAACAAAATGTCAGTAACTTTACTGTTTATTTATCTTAAACACATCGATATCCTCCCTTTCTGACAGTACAGATAAGTATCATTTGCGATCATCTTGATATGCCTGCGTAACATATAATTGCTGTAGCATAAATACGAACAATTCAATATCTAATGATACAATGACGTGACTAAATTAAGCATTTAACTCGTGAGAAACTTTGTTTAGACAAAAGATTAACCGCAACGATTATACCCACGTGGTATCGTGTCGGCGCGTCGTGGAAATCGGAAATCCCATCATTATTGTTTCCTGACACTTCCCTGAAAAACGTGGTGATGAATAGTACTTACCGAGAGAAGGTTGACACAATAAAATTGCACCATAATACACATTAACTATGTAATCATGATAAACCAGAAATTCCACATTTGGTAATCTGGTTAATCTGGTTTAGATAATTGAAGTAGGTTTTTTTGTATTGTTTTGATTTTAATGTTATTGTTTGTACTGGTTATAAAACGGAATGTTACTCATACTACAGTAAGAGGCGTCATGGACAGGTATGCTTATCAATTTCGTTTTTATTCGATGTTGAATTTTCCGTTTTTTGACAGCGCCTAACATATTCAAACAAGTTTTATCTCTATTCAATGGGCTTTGATCGGAATAATCAGAGATACAATGCGACATACGTTTGAAGTTATTATTAAGGCAGTAAGTGGGCCGCGAGTCCGGCCGGCGTATCGCATTCAATACGGACTCTCAGATAGGTGTACCGAGCTTATCTCGCCGCAATCGAGTCCGCATTGTATAGCCGCGCCCGATAATTAAGACGACGCTTTTGACATTCGCCATATAGGAATACAATGACCGCCCCGGGAGTCCGTGCCTCCGCTCGGATAATATCGCTCCCTTTAAACAATAACCATACTGCATTATGATAAAACAATTTCAATGCGGCAAACATCGTGTTTTCTTAACGAGAATTCTTTCATGTTTCCAAAAAGAAAATGAAGGTTGAAGAATCTCATGTTGTACGCCTGCCTAGTAGCGAAACTATGGAATGTGCAGACGAATTAGCTTAACAAGTTAGAGAGAAATCCATGTAGATAGGCCCAGATGGTTGAAAGACGAGTGGACTGTAAAAAGGTTTATTCGTGGGTATACAAAGTAGCAAACTAAGTTCCAAAATTATGGTGCGATCGCTGTCGTGGCGGACGATGCAGTGTCGTGCGGTCGGCGCGATGGTCTCGTGTTGTCCGGTCCCCGCGCCGCTCGTCGTCCATGTGTGTGTGATGTACGTGTTCACGTGTGTGTGTGAACACCATGTGAAATATTCCTTTAACCTGCAGTATTTTTATATTTTTTTGGGTTTCATGGCGAATACAAATAAAGAATTGATAATGACTACATTTAAATCCAAACGAACACAAATTGATAACCATGCCTACACTATATCTACGAAACAATTTTATCGCGTTATCAACCGTAACTAAAAAAGTTTAATCCACACGCGATGCGAATTGAATACGTTTTGCGTGCCAAAAAGCGGTTAAGAAATTGTAAGAAATTTTTGTAAACAGAGAGATTTAGCCTGCGAGTGGCCGGTGTGCGTGGCGGGATTGTAATTACCGCCGGTACGCCCCTGTTTCGGCAGAGCCTTCGTCTGCGATACCATCGCCCCGTGGCTTTCCACCGACGAACACACGACACAACACGTATTCCAGATTCTGCACCTAATTAAACACCGTACAAAATACATGATTGTCTTATTCTCCTCTTAATATTGGAAGCGTTCACACGCCACGGCTGTAACATTTACATAAATATTTAATGACAAATATCATTTTAAAATGTTATCTTTAGACGTTAGCCGAGTTGAATAGATTGAAATGTCGTTCCGCAAAAATAGTTTACGTGCAAAAAACATTATGAAAAGAGCTCAATCAATCACAGCTCATAGTGGCAATTAATCATCCCGCTAGTAACACGGAGACGTTGTTTGTTATTCTGCATCATTGCAAGGGTTGCGTCGCCCAGTCGCCCTACATCCTCGGAGCAAATATGTTAAGGTGTATTTTAATGATATCCGTTGGCATTAATCATACCTCATACTAGAGTAGAAATAATAGAGATGACTCGTCTTTAAGTTCAACCTTCTCATGGTAATATCATAAATCTAATTAAAAAATTACCTCGAGAGATTTTTTTGTAATGTTTTTGAATATTAATGAGTCTAGCTAGGTTATAATTAGGGTTCCGTACCAAAATGGTAAAACGGAACCTTTATGATGAGACTGTTAGTCTGTAACAGCTAGATATCTCAAAAACTACTAATGCTATCAACTTGAAATTTGGAATAGATTTAGATTTTTGCAACATGAGGAGGGGGTCTAAAAAGTTCGAAGTGGTGCTACTAGGGCATGTGGGGTATCATATGAAAGAGCTCAGTTTGCACATTCTCAAACATTTTTTCTTTTTTTTTTGGCCGCATAGTTCTTGACATTTTATGAAAAATGTAAAAAAAATACCGTTTCCCCCTTATCTCCGAAGTTTGCAAAGAGAAAAATCTGATATAATTCTACGTAATCAGGAAAAATAAAACGATGTCGCTAAATAGCACACTCTTTCAGAAATCATCAACAAAAGTTACATTAGTTCCACTATCGGTCAAGAGATGGCGCTGACCTAAAACTGCAATATTCTACACCGCAATGCAGTCTTAAAATTCTCTAACGAATATAGGCCTCGCCGATGAAAATTTAAAAACCTATGACGGTACGGAACCCTCGGTGCGCGAGTCCAACTCGCTCTTGCCCGGTTTTTTTATAGTCATGTAGGTATGTGGAATAGATGGGTGTGTTAAAACAACACTACAATTAAAGTTCAATAAATGTGTAATTTACATGCTGACATTATGCACGTTAATCGCTACTAATAAAGTTCCGTTCGATCTGTTTATTGTGAACTACGAAGAAGCCATGTGTGGCGTGTCCAAAGCGCTTCTACTCATTCAGAGCATTTTTTACTCGGCTTTTTATCGGCGCACTGACATCATTGTGTTCACTTTCGTAGCAACGGAAACTCGCGTAACAAGACACGTCGTTGTTTATTTTCTTTTTGTAATATTTTGCGACTTTAATGATTGCTCCCGTTTGCCTTTTTAAGGCAATCGTTAATGATGCCTTTTACACTGAACATATTACGCTTGATGAGGGATTATAACGGTTTACATACTGAGCGCGCGGTTCCTACAGCCGCGCACCTTTCGGCCGACTGCATCGATACAGACGAGTGAAGGGCTGTCATACGAGACCGACTCAATGTTCTCACAGGAGGTACTCGGCTGTAATGAAATTTTCGTACTTGAATTCGCGAGAAAGGTTTCACAATGTTGTACCTAAAAAAAATGAATGCAAAAATTTGCATGCGCTCCGTTGAGAGTTGCAAGTTGCCAATCACGGCCGCAATCAATCACGTGTTGAGATGTCTCAATTTAGCTTGCACCCTCCTCTCAAGTTCGGCGCGGCGAGTCGCACCCCGCGCCCGCTCTCAGCCCTGTCGAATCAGAAAAACGTTAATGATTATAAATTGCAGAATTATACAACAGAAAGCTCTTGATAACGGCATTTCTTTAAATCTTTAAATTACTTGCGATAGACATTCTTTATCAAATTAAATTTATCAAATTTTATCATCAGAAATAATGTATGATGGGTTATTTATCCCAAAGTGTCTACTCATATTTACATGATTTGTATTATTTTGTAAGGATTAGTTATTTGCAACTTTGATTATTATAAATCTACATTATTCTTGCGTAAGGCGAAAGTGTACTCAATAATTTATAGGTACCTAACTTTATGGGATATATCAATATGGTTATTTATCAGCGGCGCGGTCTCCTCTCAAGTTAATGTACTTTTTCTGCCGTTCCTTATTTTTTAAAGAATAATTTATGGGATTTTAATGTACCTAATTGCTTTTTTCGCCTTTTTTGTTTCTCATACTAATAAAAATTTCGGTAATTCCATTTTAAGATAAAAACGGATAATTGCGTTTTCTGCAAATGAACTGTCCCGTTAACGGCAGAAATTCAATTAGTATCTACAATATATGAGTATATTACATCCATTATGGAATTCTTTCATTCATTTATTCAGCAAGCGAACATTATAAATACAATGCAATTAATATGCTTTGGCTATCTTTATTTTATTGAATATCTCCGAACGGCTTCTGTCGGTCCACTGCACACACGTGGTTAAACATAGGTGTGTAATAACTTGTGACATTAATTTTAATCAAGTGCACATATAGATATATAATGATACGTATTTTGTATCCGAGCAAACAATAAAAACCCGCCGTGTACCTATAAGCTTGTAGTGAGTGCACGGCACGGCGCGGCGTGGCGCGGTTCGGCTAGCGCGCGCGCGCCGCTCGACCGAGCGTGAATTTTCCACGTTCGGTTTCAGGTTCGCATAACGCCACTCGATAACTATTACACTTTCGAAATATTACGTATTATTCGGTAACATGTTTATACGTAACTGCTGAAACTGCATAACTAGTCGTAATTAGCCCTGTAACATTTTTTTTGCATTTATAATAGAGCAATTTCTTCGAAGTGCAAATTAATATGCATGTTGGTAATTGATTTATAGAATAAAGTTAATCACAACTTTTTTAGATCAGGCATATAATGTACCTCTTTGTTTTTAGTTAAACACCGATTTATAATGAGAATTCAGAATATGAATTGATCTTATTATAATTATCAAGCTGTGATCCGATAGTTTACTAACGAACCTCAGCTTACCTAGTTGCTGAAGAAGGAATCAAGTCATCAATACACGGAGATTGCCTCTGGTATTTAAGGGCATTTTCATTCAGTGCGACTTTCACCAGCTGATAGTCGTGTGACAGTAGAGCTAGTCGTAAGTAGCGTTACGTAATCTGGTCCGTCATTGTTTCGATATTGGTGGTGTCACGGCGCGGGCGTATTTAGCGTCAATCCTTGATACCATCGCCGGCTGACAACCGCCCGTAATCAGCGATATTAGGGTGATATAAGATACGATTATGCAACACCAGAGTGACTCAAAGCTTAACCCAGCTGTTGTCAACGAAGCTTATTCAGTTTTATGGATTTGAGACTAAAACAACGTATAAAACATCACCTACTTAGTTAGTTTTCCCCCCATTTCCCTGGCGTGAACTGTTCATATTGAAACAGGAAACTGAAGTTACTACTGGAATGTGAGTAAACTTTTCCTACATTTGATTAAGTAAGAGTTTAACTGATTAAAGCAATATTGACGTGGATTACATTCGAAATGTTCTCACACGGAATCACTGAATGATTTGATTAGTTCCGCCGTTAGTGCGAGAAGTGCACCTCCGTGATTGAAAGCTGTGCCCTCAGCGGTAGGTACCACATCTTAAGCCGCATCACGCCTCGTCTTGAGCCCTGCACATTACAATCTGACATTTCCTTTCGACATTTAAGCAGATTAGTGTTACAGCGCGGCTTCGGATGTTAATCCGACGCTCGACGTGTCGCGGGAATTGCTCCGATTTAATCGAGATTTAGCGGTCAGCGCGCGCTCCGCAACGCAACCATTAAAGCTATCAATACGCTCTGTAACCATCTATTTGCAACAGCTACTTCTATTACGCTGCAAATTCAAATGGTCGCTTTAATTTGAAAAAGTATACAGGCATGAATCTGTCATTACAGAGGTATTGGTTTACGGATAAGCTCTTCTCACGCGATCCTGATAATATCACGTTTACGAAGACATATTGCAGCTAATACAATCTTTCGTGGTTAATATTCAATTATACTTAGTAGATGGATGTAGGTGCGGCGGATGTGCGAGAACACTGGGCAATTTGTCCGGCGGCGGAAGCTGCACATCTCTAGCAATCTCCCGTAGCTCGCGGCGCGTGTAGGCACCACCCCGCGCCCTGCCGATAGACGCACGCACAACATAATGCGCTCTTTAATATGCCCCTCCAATACTTAAAGCGTTTTCACTACATGGTACCATACTTAATTTGAATATTCTTGAGCTTTTCTACAATGACTATCTATAAGTAATTGCGAAGGCTATCTTCTCATCTCAGATTGAGATTAGAAAGCAAGGCATAATGTCCTACATGAATATTATGCTAGTTAGCGCCTACGAAAGCCCGTTTGAATAAAAGTCCGAGGAAAGGAAATACGTATACTGTTATCGCTTTGTTTACGGGGCAAAAATGGTCATTGATATATTTCACCTGATGTGAAATAAATACCGACACGTAGGCAACTGCGCGGCAGTTACACCCACAGTTTCGCTCAGAATTTATGTCGAAACCGACATTCACTGCGGAGAACATTCACAGCAAATAACCTAGGCGTTAAAACAACTAGCACAGACAACTAGCGCACTTAACAAACAGACGTATCCGTATCAGATATAGCCTATCGAGACGGCAGGACATTACTTCTGCACTATCGATAAAGCTCAACGGTGAGCGAAATAGTTTTGCCACGCAGTGAACATAAATAATTGTCATAAAATAGATAGGAGCTGATGGATGGGCGCCGCGCCCGGCCGCCGCCTAACGAGGAAGCGTTCGTGACGAGCAGGAACCCACCGAACTGCCAGACCCGTGCCTGCTGTGTGAGCACGCACCCACTCGCGGATTTACGTATCTGACACGTTTACATCACTAAATAGATGATGCGCTGACGAGTGCGCCTGACTACGTTCCGCTGATTAACGCTATGCACTACTTGTGCGTTTATGTACATAACGTAATTCAAGATTAAATCTGAAGTAATTGTTTCATTAACGATGCTATTAACTCACGATTTATAGGTAACAATAAGACAGGTGTGTAGACTCAGAGAGAGGCTCTTGTGGACTTGCCGACGTAACAACAGCATCAATGAGAAATAGACATCGATATAGAAGTAAAGTGAAAACATGTTCGGGCGCTATACTTAATTAGACCATTTATCTCTAACACGCGAGTGAACCTTGTCGCTCGATATTATGAGTTTAACTTGCATATTCAATAAACATTGAATACATTTTATAGAATTTGGTCTTGTCTAGTCGCAGTTGTAGGCGACTAAAAATTACTGTGCTGAAATTCAATACTGAATTAATTCTATAAATACCTAATCTAAAAGAGCTGTTTTCACCAACATATTTTCTCTTGTGTGTACATGCATGAGTTTTAGTCACCCCAAATACGACTATTCGTATAAGGATTTTAATAAAAAGCAAAAATAATGCCTTTTTCAGCCTCCACGTGACTTCTTACGAGAAATATTGAATCAATTTTCTAGAATGGAATGCATTTATTTGATTAAGTTGCAGTTCAAATGAATGCTATAGTCCAGAATTGAATTCTGTTGTTTGTAAAAATTCTTTCAAATTCAAATTCTTTATGTAGTGGCTGTTCTCGATAAAATTTATATGCTCGCTAGCTGTCACATGAACAGTCCATCTGATTTCGTGTATGTGATATAAATATGCAATGGGTTATTTATTCAAATAGAGTGACGAAATTAAGGCAGAGTGGTTGTCGGAACGTAATCGCATCGGCGGCCGACACTTGGACACAACAGTACCCGGCGTGTGTGACACGCGGCGAGAGAAAGCGTGCTTAATCAGATAACTCAGATTGTCAACCGAGCTCCTGAAATCGGGTCGAATGTCGATACACTCGATTAATTAATTGACGGTCCGAAAAGTTGGAAGTAACTGGTCCACGAAGCCAAAACCGTAGACGTCTTGAGAAACTTGCGCGTTGCATTCATACCAATAAAACGGTAATACTACATAATTATTTTAGGGCGATATTCAGGACCGATTTTGCTTCCAACTGATGTAAATTACTAAAAAAATCCAGATGATTAAACACATGTGCTCAAGATAACGTATAGTCACCTTAAATTGATTTTTAACAAAAAATAATCATTCATCGAAAATAATGTATGGCTCTACAATTTCAAAATGTTCTCAAAAAGTTGCATCAATATTCCACGAAATAATTGGATTTATTACATTAAGAATGTGCTTAAATTGTTCTCCAAATTATAATAAAACATTATTTACGGCTATGAGTTGAACGTGATATAAGTTTGTGCTACAAGAACACATAATTCTGTCATTTCGGATTAAAAATCCAATTAACGCGCGGAACAAGCGCGGCGCCCACGCAGCTCGCCGCTCACACGGCCAATAGGCACCAACATGACGGAGCCATCCGATCACCCGATACCTGTCCTAATACTTACATCCGAATCACAACTTTGCGCCAAATGATAAAACATTTTTTTACATTAATTATAATAAATAACTTTTGAAATTCATTAGCGTCGTAAAATATACGAAAATATACATACAAATTAAGTTTCGAGGAAAAAATTATAAAAAAAAGATTAAAATCCTTAGCTGGATATTGATTAGTTTATACATTTATCATGTATGGATATAGTTATATTTAATTGTGAAAACCATGCCTCGGTATGACAATCAAAACATAATTGACGGTGTTCAAACTGCATGCTTCGCTTGTTTAGACTGTTTCTCAGTTAGGTTACAAGTTAAGACTCTATCAATAATTATTTAAATAGTAGTCATATTCAGATACCTTTACTCCGCAAAACTGTAAAAAATACAAGTAGTTTTTTATTTAAGATAAATATTGATGATTAATAACAATCGTCAATATCGTAGCTTTTATCTTAATTTTTTGCTTAAACACATAAATCTGAAATAAATAAATTAACGCTATCTAATCTTGAATTGAATAACATACATCTACAAGACATTCCAATCCCACGGAACTTCTCAAATGAAGTGAATTAACATACAAGCAGCGATTAGTTAAATTTGAATGCAATTGTTGCCGGTCTTATGGTTTTCGCAATAAGCTCTACAAAGTTGTAACTACATAATGTCAAATTAAAGTCGTTAATGAAATCAAAATAAAGCCTGTCTCTGAGAAATTGTGCGGTAAGTCAAACAATTATGATTGCCAGTTATTACAATGTATCTTTGTCATGCAACAATAGCCAACATTGTTCAGTACCAATTGCAACCAGAAAATAGCCACTAAATTACGTAAACCGTTACCAGTTGGACTCTAAATTAGTTAGCAAGTGTTTATGAATCATTAGTTCCAATACAATAAACAAAAGTGGCCAGTTCAGTCAGCGATTAGCTGCAACAGATAAATAAACAGTGAGCGTATCGAATATTAAAAACAGAACAGTTGTGAAAAGACCACATTTAATTTGGCTTCAATTTGAATACCAGAGACGCTATATTTATTAACTAATTCAAGTTTACAGTTAGCATTATGTATTTCGTCAAATACACTATACTGGCGCGCGGAATTCTAATAAAGTAGTAAATGTTTATATTTATTTATTATAAACGATGAGACGGTTGGTAGAGGCGGTGTGAACCGTTACAATTTTATACATGGGCTATCTATTAGTATGCACGGTTCCGTTGGGTTTACGCGTCGCGACCGATCTCCGGAGAAAGCCCGTGTCCCGCTTATAGACTCGATGAACTATTCGCCGACACAAATTACTCGTAAATTCATTGATTTACAGTAAAATAGTGTTTTTATAGACCGAGCCAACACTGTAACCGCGGGTCCTTGCTGTATTTAATTGCAATGCGAGCGTAATTGCCGTGTGCAGACGCCGAATACTTCATCTTATTTAGCTTATCTTTTTCTTTGCATATTCATGATTCGATAATGACGTCTCAGTCACAGTTAAGTTGTAAATAGGCATTGGAGCCAGGGACGGGACTGTTATAGAGTCACTTCTCTATGTGCTGCAGTTAACCGGGAGGAAGGGTGCGTCAATCTACATACGTCTGCACTCGGCACTCAATCTCATGAGCAAATAAATAGCCCTTGCATGGGCAGATCTACGAACTTAGTAGACGTTTCGTTACCTTGATTCCAGGGGAAAAGAAATGAAGCATCCAATTAGGTCTGCAAAGGAATCCCAACATCCGATATTCAATCGATGATAAGATATGTAGTTGAACAAACGCCTGTAACTTAACCATAATATTTGGATATTTCAATGTATTCGGCAATATGCACCTCGATAACTGACATTCGTCAATGAAGATGTATAGAAACACTTTAATACGTTATGTTAATGTGGAAATAAATATTGATATGGATTGGAACAAAATGATCTTTAGATTTTGTGCATAGATTTTGTTAAATAATACTGAATAACTTTATTTTATCACTGCCGTAATCAAATACTTAAAATACAAATGCTAATGAACGGTTCAATTTGGAGACAACGGCACAAGGAGGAAGGAAGGAGCAGGCGCGGCTGCGCATGATGTGTCGTCGCGGCGATCCATCAATCCGAGGCGACGATCGGAGGTGCTTTCTCGTCGTTAGCCCTATAAGGCACGGTCGGTACCACGCCTCGCGCAAGCCACTTCTTTTTCACTTCATTTTCTAACGCGTCGATAGAAATCGTCTTAACAGCATATTTCACTTTTTTATCTGAACGGAAACTGCCAAAGGTTTCACGTTACTTTTTAAGAGCATTTAAATGCGTATGATATTAAGATGCCCGCCGCCGTAACGACGTAATCGCGCTCGTTTAACGTAATAGCTGAGAAACGCATGCCGGTAATCGTGTTTTGCGTATTCGCGAAATGCTCACGGCGCTTCATCTGTACTTTCGCCATTAAAAGTTGGCAATAAATAAAGTAGAGACATAGCTGCTCGATGTCAGGTGTTTCTAATGGCCACCATGCCTGTTAATTTATATACTGTCTTATTTACAGAGGATATTACTTATTTAAACAGTACTACGCAATAGATTTATAGCATAGCTTGAAAACTAATTTGTACTAAACATTGTATCTTTGATTTGTTTCAGAGTGTAGTAATGTTGATGTTCAGAGAAGAAAAATCTCCTGAAGACGAAATCAAAGCGTGGCAGTTCTGGCACGGCAGACAACACTCGGTCAAACAGAGGATACTAGATGCCGGTGAGTATTGTTTTATTGCTACCAACATTTATATTATACTAATCAACGCGTTCAATCTTGCGTGAGTGATGATAAGTGAGTATTTATGTAATTATCAAATAAAATAATTTGAAGAACAATGACTGTTCAGTTTTTCTAAGTATAAGTTGTATAGTAGCGCATACAAGGGTTTAAGTCACGATACCCGTGCAAAAACAGAGTCGTGCTCGAGGCGACACAGAAACATGGCGCAGAGGTTGCGTGCGGTAGCGGGCGCTCGGCACGCAGGACCTAATTACCGAGCTGCGGGCAGATACCGCGGAGACGCACCCGCGCACCCTGCGCCACCATTATATCTCGTTAGGACATTTGCATAAATAACGCGTACGACGGCCGCGGCCCACACCGACCGGTGAACCTATCAATCGCAGCGACTAAAAATAAACACCTCTGGCGCCGCACCACCGCACCGCCAAGCTGGACCCATCGCCTGCGCCGGACGCGCCGCGCTCTGCTCGCAGCTTTATATTACGCTACCTGTAATGACACATTCCGACATTAACCAGATTATAGATATAAAACTAAATGTGAAGTTTTCCCCGACGGTACGCAAGCAAATGAAACTATGTAATAAAGATATCTGACACGATGAGCTCTATGAGACCAAGTAACAGGAAATCGTTAAAATTCGTGAGAAATCTCTTCAACGCTGTAGAAACACCTGCCTGTTTTGTCGCTGTTCGTTTTGATGGGCATAAAGTGGAGGTTTCAAATACGAAGCTCGGCTACCTTAGACTACGCGTGTCGAATGTCTACAAAAAGGATAAGACATATAAGCAATCTTACAATATAGTCGCGCGCGGACATAATTACAGCGATGATATCGGGGAGCGCGCTCATTAGCATGTTAATTGCGCGATGGGCCTCGGCCTGCGCCAGCGCAAGCGCTATGCCTTAGAAAATTATTGTTTTGATAATTTTACAAAGTCGCGATTTTCCTATCTTTGCAATATCAATAAACTTTACAAGCAAGTTGAAGCGAGGCTTTGCTATTGCTTAGAATTAGTAATGGAAATCAATTATGTTGCTTTTTTTAACCATTGCAAAGCGAGTTAAATAATACATGACTCTTATTTTCTATTAAATAAGAGTCATGTATTATTTAACTCGCTTTGTTGAACCGATTAGTTAGGGAGTTACGTCATCAACAAAACGCTTATGCCTCGAAGTAAACAGCGCTGATATATGACACTTTACACATTCTAACATTACTTAAGTGAGGCCTGTAGCATTTGTAATGAGTGACGCCGCGGCCACAAGCACTGCCTATAAATTAAATCTCAAGGAAAATAAAAACATGGAAGCCATTAATTCGCGCGGTCGAGCCAAGTTTAATGTCAAGGTTTTTTAAGCTTATCTCGATGTTAGTTAAGTTTTATTTTTTCATTTGTTGACGTTATTACATAGAATGAATTAATGTCTAAACACAAAGGAATTTTGTATTTTATATCTCAAAAGACAGGGTAATGTATTTGTTTTTAGTTTTATTATATCCGTAAGCGTTGTGGCTCCGATTTCATGGGCTCATTTGTTATTTGCATTTTGTTAGGACGTTCAGACCATAATTTAACATAGTAGATATTTTTCTCAGAAACATCTGATTACCTACTATAGTCGTATATTTGCGTATATGACGAAAGTACTAAGATAAGAAGTGGCGAGGGTAGGCAGCGAGGTAGTGCACCATGAATGTATGCAACGAACTTGGGAGTATTCTAACGTCAAGGGCGACACCGGACACCTGTGCGCAGGCGTGTGAAAGCGCGGGGGGAGGGGTGCGCGCGGGGGAGTGCGGGTGGATCGCAACGCACTGCGCGCCCGCACAATGCCTTCTCCGATTACCTACATGTCTTCGTATATCGCGTGTCCACGTTCAGCGCAGCTTCTTTGCTTCCACACTTATTTCTTTTGACAGTTTTCTTATATCCCACGCCTCACTGATTCGACAGATTACTCTTCAGTAAGTCGTTGTTTTGACGATATTAAGGAATATCCGTTTGTAATTTTATACATCGATGGTCATAATCATAACAGACAATTATTTATTTTCTTATTTACATTTTATATCGTCCTCAATTATTCTCCTGCCTATTTATGAGAACCGTAAAGTATAAATTTAATATTAAAAGTCAATTATAGAGTTTTTAATCGTTAATTTAATTTTTGAATGTTATGTTTAACTATCATCGTCTAGGTAGAATCTATAGGGAATACACATTGAATACCTTGTCAGAAGTTCTATTCTGCCGTCCTTTTTCTATGGCATGTCTTTTTACAAGAAAAATGGATACTTGCAAACAAATCTCTGTACATAGGAAGTTTTTGTGTGGGCGGATTTATTAGCACATAGCAGGATGTTGCTTGGACTCGTAAATTTGTAAGAGGCTGTTAAAACAATAAGGTTGTCGGAGGGCGGCGTCCCCCGGCGGCTCATAAACACGTCAGCGGCGACGTCGCCTGCGCCCGCACAGATCGCCGCGCCAGCGCCCGACTGATAGCCCCCGCCCACGCGCAGCAGACAGGCACTCACGCGCCGACCGACTAACACCCGCGCAAACCTAACACACTGCTCCAAATACTGCAACACTGACAGAATTCATACTTGTATTCAGATAACTCATAAATGGGGATCCCACATCGCCAACGACCGTAAAATAATTAAGTAGTAGACATTTAACTAATCACGATTTAACTATAAACTATCATATTGACAGTCATTTTGCAAACTTCTAATGAATTTACATTTAAATTCTTGCAATCGGAATATGAAATTATCAACTAAAAGAGACATAATATTTATATTATTAATAACCGTACGCAAAATACGCGCATTGACGTGGAGTTGCGGACAACAGCCCGTATTACCTATTAATAACCGACTACCTCGGGTAACATGACAGGACGTCGTGAGCATGAATGATGCCATACCTTTAATAATAAAATAAAAGCTAAATAAATACAGCAGAATTTCAATAAATAATAAAATAAGATAGTTACCTAGACGCGCGGGAGAAAAGATTTCCGGAATATCAACTGGAATTTATCTAGTCCATGTGCAATTAGTGCAGAATGCAAATCTGCTAATTACTGCCTATAAACCTCAATCTAGGAAGGGCAGAAAAGGAAACATTGCAGTCGTCAATAAATTGATCCTATCACGTGATTATTCACGCCCAGCAAATAAATTTCCGTCCTCGATGACGTATTGTGCGTTGATATCTTAATCGAAATCTCCGCCGCCATTACTGCACAGTTACCCGAAGACAAGATTAATAACAATTTGTTGTTTTGTTACAGACACGAAGAACAGCATTGGCCTGGCGGGCTGCATCGAGGAGGTGGCGCACAACGCCATCGCCGTCTACTGGAACCCGCTCGAGAGCGCCGCCAAGGTACGTCCGAGCGTTAGAACTATCCTTCCTACCCAGTACCGAACTGTCACAACACTACCACTCGAGCCGCAGATCTTATTCCTTCTCAACATGTTACCATAACGCATTAAAAATGGAACTTACTTTGTTCATGTACAAACACTAATGGGCTAATGTGTCTTCCTGTCAGTCTGACTGCGCCGAATGACGACTCAGCTCACTGATGCAAAAATATGTGCATATTTAAAATGCATATATCGCCGCCAAGCATCGTGATCATTATAAACGTACAAAATTAAAACGTAGATCATGATATTACACTTATTAAAGTGTAATTAAATAGAGTCCTGCAACCATATTTGGTCGAGTGGCTTTACCAAATGAAACAAAAAGCGCGTGGAGCGCGCGGCGGCGGCGAGCGGCCGGGAGCGCATGCGCATTGCGCAGGGCTTCAGCACTCCACCGTGAACACTCATTATATTGTTGAATAATAAACAACACTCTGTGTTTTTAATTGCTTACATAAAATTATACAGTATCTACTACTAGCGGCACAAAAACGTATACTTCATTGATAATGTTATGTATGTACATAGCCTTTTAAATATTCATCAAACAATTAAAAGTCCGCGTGAAATAGCCTCAATTCTATGACAGTATGTTAATGTTAGTCGAGAGGGCAATTAACGTTTAACGACTTCTACATCGAATCACAATTTCGATTTTAATCATAAAGTTGATGGCTGCTGCTAAAAATTTACTTTACTCTTTTAAAAGCGTTTCGAATGGGATTAAAGTTGTTTTTTCATTGATTTATGTTATTGCTGATAATGAGTTGGGACGGAGTTGCGGCTACTGGTCGGTTATCAATATCCGTAATTATTTATTGTTGGCCAGTAAATGGTAGGATGCGAGTTGTTGGCGACAGTTAATATGCGTACAGACAGCCATCGTGACGATGTCGGCGGCGAGTAAAAACGCGAGGGAGTCATTTGCATAGACCGCAGTAATGAACGGGCAGCGTATACCGCCCTCCGCGACCACTCGCTAAGCTAAACACGCCCTACGTACCAGTGTACACTCTACAGTGGACACTGTAACTGCACACACCATAAACTCAATGAGTTTCATTGAAACGACTCTCTGGCAATGTCCACTTTTTATTCATACAGTTCTCTACGCATATTATTTTCTAATTTTATCTTGTTGTGCATTGCTCACGACACGACTACCGTGGCGCCTGTCTTTGTACTCGAGATATTTATATGCAAACATACTCGTAATATTTATACATAACAATATCTCGATTTAGCTCTTATTTTTGACTTATTTTTGAAAAATACTTAATTTATTTACAGATCAACATTGCAGTTCAGTGCCTTAGTACAGATTTTAGCAGTCAGAAAGGAGTAAAGGTTAGTCCTCTATCAAAGTACTCGTACTCTAAACGGATTGTAGATATAAATCTGTAGGCTTAATTAACAGATAAATCACTATTGTTACAATGGTAGATTATTTTAATGTATGTAAATGCACGTCGATGAAAATAAATAAAGCTGTTTACATATTGCTCTTGAGTCTTGTTGAGGAAAACGGTAATTTACTTCTATATCGATCGTAAATAATTTTACATTTTATTTCATCACAGTGTTTATTGAATACGTTGTATGTTGTGTCCATCCATATGGGCTAAATATGTCGTTAGGTAGCATTTTAACAGGCGTGGGAATCGAAGACGAGTAGGCAGTAGGTACCCTTCTACAAATGTCATTTAATTTATATTGTATTGCAAAATGTTAATTAAGCTTACCACATTGATAGTATGTAAATTAAAGTTACGATACGTCGACGTCAAGGCATGAGGTCGGTAACCGCGTTGTCGCCAGAGACGCCTCGATAACCATGGAAGCGACGCATGGGCATGGACGACGCGGCCGGCGGGCGCACGGCGCGGGCGCAAGGCACAGTCGCTTCGCGGCGGCGTCACTGAAACGCTTCCTATTCTCAGTATCAACCAGAGCTGACAGCATCTTATTTGTGTCTAGCCAACGACCGTATGGCACTGCATACTACAAATTAGTCGTGTGCGACTGATCACCCCTGGATGTGATCCGCTGTAAGCGTCGCTCTCGAGCCGCGCTTGTCCATCGCCTGATATGAAACCAGTCCACTATCAGCCTCTCAATTACCTATCCGATGCGCAGTGACGCCGCCGCAACATCGACCTCGAACGAACGCAATTAAGACGTTTTAACGCGATTCGATTCAGACACGTGCATATTTTTTCCTTATTCGTAAATTTATTGCAATTATCCCTTGTGAACGTTTATTAAAACTGTTTTTTTGTTATCATTCTAAGATAAGTGTAGACTTCAAGTGTGAAATTGCTTGACTCAAAATATTATAGTCGATTTGTTTATATGACTATGTATGAGATCATGTGGATACCAAATAGCGTGAGAGATGTGTCTTCGAGTAATGGGTCAATTAGTCCTCACCTTCTTTCTAACTCCTCATTTGGCTAAAATTGACACAAATGGAGTACCATCATTTTGCAATTAGAAATAAAATATTCGATAGTAAGCCGGTAGGTATAATATATGATTGTCTTAGACTATCAAACTTTATTTCTATTATTTTTTCGTTACAGGGTTTACCGCTACACATACAGATTGACACGTTTGAAGACCCCCGCGACCAGCAAGTTTATCACAGAGGCTACTGTCAAATCAAAGTGTTCTGTGATAAGGTAAGATGCAAAGCAAAACAACTGACTAGTACCCTCATTATTAAATATTAACCAAATAATCAGCATACAATAATGTAATTGCATTACTTTTAAATTGAAGGGTGCGGAAAGGAAAACAAGAGACGAGGAGAGGAGAGCAGCAAAGCGGAAAATGTCGGCGACGAATAGGAAGAAGTTGGACGAGATCTACCACCCGGTGACGGAGCGCAGCGAGTTCTACACGATGGCGGACCTGGGCAAGCCGCCCGTACTCTTCAGTCCAGCCGAGGACATCGACAAGCTGGCAGGGATGGACATCCAAGGCTTCTACGGACACGACGACTCGGCGCTGGCCGAGGCGCACCTCAAGGGCGCGTCGCCCTTCCTGCTACACGCCGCCAAGCCGCAAGCGCCCGCTCTCAAGTTCCACAACCACTTCCCACCCGACGCGCCAGGGTATATACTTTATTAACTTTTTATGTTACTTCTGTTTTTCTGTATCACTTGTGATTTTACCGTCGACATCTTCAGAGAACAATATAATTTTACTAAATTCAAAGTTGTAACAAATAATTAGGAATTAGCTCACAGATAATGATACCGAAGCTTTTACCCCCTTTTAGCACCCGGTAGTTATAAGCAGTCTACAAACAATACTTTCAGAACATTATGCGATTCTTTAACAAATCACGTCTCAATATTCTAAAGCAATTTATTGTTATTATCTTATTTATTCATATGTAGTTTGTGTTATGATAATATATGGACAGAATAGGTCGTGGAATAGTTAATAGGAATATAGATGAACATTAATGAATGTCATACAAATGACAGAGCTATACGATTACGAGCTCTTTAAAATTACCCGTGCTTATTTCCTAAAATTAATATTTGGCTATTTATTATTGTTTTAACGAGCTGCATTGGCAACTTAGATGCCAGCAGTAATTTTTTTCTATTGGTTTTACATTGAATGTTTTATTGATTATTGGCTGTTTTATAGTCTAATGGCTTATAAATAACACTTATACTCGTAACTAATATGTAAAAACCACTAGGCCACCTTTAAACTGTCACCAATGTATACCAAATTTAGTATAATATCTGTCAATAGCTTCTTGTATGTATCATGGGGTTGTAATATCTGTAATTATGGTCATGTCTGTCTGTTATCACTATCACAGAGTACATCCTTAAATAATATGCGGCCAGAGGTACTTTCCTTATAGTGTAGCAGTCTCGGCTACGATAAATATTAACAATATATTACACCTCTACGTAGTATGGCCCTCCACCATACCTACGATAAAAAAGAGAATGATCAAGAAGTTTAATATAAAATTTAACATCTGTGTAGTTACCGGGAGGTGGGAGGCCTCTCGCCGTATAGCGACCGCAAGGACTCGCTGGAGCTGGAGGGCGTGCTGGGCAAGCGGCCGCGCGTGAGCACGCCGCCGCTCAGCGAGCGCGTCATGCTGTACGTGCGCCAGGACACCGAGGACGTGTACACGGCGCTGCACGTCGTGCCGCCCACCACGCAGGGCCTGCTGCACGCGGTGAGTACCACACCTTATCTCACACTTATTATGTTATTTATCTGCTGCCGTGCACCTCGATATGTCACGTACTGGGCTTGTGTGTGACGTCTCTAGGTGCACCTTCAATAACCTTGGTGATGTCAGCTAACCATAGAACACGAGTGAGCGAGACGGACTCCGTCGCTTTCTCGGTTTCTCGTCGTTCGTCAATGAATTCATTGTATACTTGTATGTGAAGTAAACGCAAGAAATCGAGACGCTTCGTCGGCGCGCGGGCGCCGGTCCGCTTGCCGGCCGGGCCGCCGCCCGCCGCTGTAACCGATTGGACGCTTTATAACCCCGTCTAATAAACACAAAATCATCATAACCGCATGTTGTAATTAACATCCGCACGGCCGGCCGCCGCGCGCCGCACCGGACCTCCGGCGGTCCTCGCGCGTATTGTCCCTCAGAGTACGAAACCACTAGACCGGTTACTGAACTTTCGGTTCCGTTAGACGAGACGTCTCGGTTCAAAATGGCGAAAGGCCCATTTGTAACTCTTTTGTTTTTTGCTTATTTTCAGATTGAGAATAAGTACAAAATTTCAAGTTCGGCAATTAATAATCTTTATCGAAAGAACAAGAAAGGGTAAGTGGTTTTCATTGGCCTTAGACAAATCTGACAGCGTAAACGCACCGGCCGCCTCGCGTTAATGCAGCATCGCTTGTCCCGAGGGCGCGCCACTAACTGATAACTACGCAAAGCTTTACAACGAACACTCCCCTATAACTATCTAATGAGCTTCATAATATGTAGGTGCCAGTCACTTAATCGCCTCCCCTGGTCCGAAACGACACCTTAATCTGGATCCAAACCTAAGCTGCATTGCTGGCAAACACTCGCACCTAATTAATGTTAATGAGCACATAATTACCTTAATAATTTGCAACTAAAATATTATTTTGTGTGTCATACTGTAGCTCTTTTGAAGAATCATCCGATTCATTTGCACGTGTTATTGGTCGATTAGTCAGTACCCCACCAGCTGAAGACCACGAGTGCACTTACTGACGAGTGTTGTATTTCAGGATTACGGCCAAAATTGACGATGAAATGCTGGCATATTACTGCAATGAAGACCTGTTCCTGCTGGAGGTGCGGCCGGCGGGCGCCAGCGAGGACGAGCGGCTGTACGACATCACGTTTGTGGAGCTGCCGCTCGACCCGTAGCGCGCGCGCTCCCTTCCAGCTACGTGTCTGGCCGGCCTCCGGAGCCCTCGGGACGGCAGTGTAACTATAAGCGTTCCCGATTTAGGTACACTCGTTACGTGAAAAATCTTTATGGGATAAGGTTGTATCAAAAGTGTCGATCTCAGGTTGAAATTTACTCGTAAGCGATTCACCCTCTCTATTTTGTCTGAAACGTAATGTTACGGAAACTTTCAATTATCGTTGTGAGCTAAGCGATCGAGTCGAAATCGTTGTGTAAATATCTATTTTAGTGCCTTATGAAATTACATCGTGATTCGATTGCCCGGTGATGGCGAACAAAAATTTAGATGTTTGGTTATCAGAAAAACGTAATGTTTCGTTAATTTAATGTAATTTAATTGTAAATGACGATGATCTGTTGCTGAATATGAACGCGTGTGCCATTCACTCGGTTATCATAGGTATGTAGTTAACATTTCAACAGGTACCTTTTATTCTTGCCATGATGATAAAGTAATAAATTCTTGTCACAAACTTATACGTAGGTATAATAATATATCTACACTGAGAAAAGCATGAAGTGCCTTCGTCATAATAATTAATGTTATAATAGCATAATGTAAGTGAGTTAAGTCAAATTAAATGCCATCCACTTTGTTAAGTTTTGTAAGCCTAAGTTTGCTTTATAAGCTCGCTCAATTCTTACAATTAGTAAAGTTGATATTAGTTTTAGGTTCAAGCATGCGTACATTGCTTCCTCCAAGTGACTAGTTCCGTTCAATTATTACTATTTATAGACAATGTAAAACTACTTGAATTGTAATAAAGTAAGCGGATGTTTGTATCTTAATTAGTTTCGAGCGATGCCACGAATCAATCAATGAATCATTAGAAACGGAAGCAATGACGTGAATTACAATTTTATGAGATAGAGCCGAGGTTCCGCATAATGTTGGATGTATAATAGTCATATAAACATAGTCACAAAATCGTCCATCCGAACAACATTTACATTATCATCGATGGGAGTGGTTTGTGTATAATTTTAAGATTTTTATTAATAATACATTTGTTATAATAAACGAATTTCGATACGTAGGTTATCGGGCCATGACAACAATTAGTTTATGAAGTATTTTATGTCCAAGACTTATTTATATTATAAGATTTCGTGCCGGATAGGACCATAACTTTCTGTAGCAACTTAAGTTTTATTTGTTTTTAAAAGCTCTCCATAATGAATACATAGAAAAACCCGTAATAATTCGATATCAAAAATTGAATAATCATAATTAATCATTTATCAAGAATAAAGCATAAAAATATTGTTAAGTTATTTCCACCGATTATTCAAAATCCAGAACAAGGTTCTGTATCAGTGTATGCGTGGTCGCGCGTCGCCGCGCCGCCGGTAGCGCGCCGCGTGTCGCGTGTCGCGAGTGACGCGAGCGCCCCAGAGCGGGCCGCGGAGTAGCGCCGACGGTTCGAATAACTGCCATATTATGACATAATTTAGAGTACTTAATGTTCTTAGGCGTAGATTCTTTAACATAATGTTAGTTCTTTTTACTGTGTCTCATGTGACTTGCAGGTAGGCATCGAATTTTAATTAAGATATAGTTCATATATTATATATTATGTAACGTGTTGTTTTTGTTTCATTCAGCACTAGCTGCGATTGCGTTGTGACTTGTTCCGTCCTTCGCGTTTATCTTATCTTCCATTCTTTTCGCTTTCTTACACTTGTTATATCTTCACAACTGGAGTTTTAATTTCCTTTAAATGTTATGTTTTGGTTATGAATCCGTTGCTCAATGTCCGTTGCCGCGCTTGCCGGCCGGATTCTAACAGCATTGTTTTTATACTCATACGTATGCAAGTAATTATATTTATTTATATACTTATTATTATAAATTGTGCAGCTTTAATGTTTACTTACAATGATGTTAGCTCGTGATTCAGAATCTCGTCATAAGTCACAAACGTCAGTAGCAATAATACAGTGTAGTAGTTAAAATGTTAGCGTCCGCGGCGGGTCGCCACGCGCAGCCTCTGCCCAGCAAGGTTGTGCAATGTATAATCAGAGTTTTACTATAAAAGTTGTATAATTATATGAAAATGGTGGCATCAATTGGATTGATAATTATATATAATATAAATGTAGGGAGAGTGTTGTGGTGGCGACGCGGCGCGGGCGCAAGGCTCGCGGAGATATTAGTCACACTAGTTAAAACACAACCCGAAAGTGGTAGCACATTTTCGTTACTCGTACTGTACTTAAGGTCTAATTGAATAGATGTTACGTTATTCTTTTATATGAATATTTGTAAGTTGTCATAAAAATATTATTAATATAATTATTTTTATCAAAGTTTATAATCTAAATAAAAATGTTTTTCTTGAAAACATCACTATAGTTTCAATGTTAATTATAAATACATGCCTTATGATTGTGCGTTATATTATTTAAACAAAGCATGCACCAGAACCGCATTAAGGATCTGTAGACCCCTAAACTATAGAAGTGGTGTCAGTCGCACTGGATTTTACCAAGAAAGATTGACTGATTGTTCGTTCCTGGAACTGTCCGTATCCTAGACGGTTCGAGTGTTTATTCAAAGAAAACTACAATAAAATACACTAACCCAGTACTAAAACATATTAATCCCAATTCCTATCCATCATTAATCTGGCAATAACAGACGAATACTCCTGGAACAAACAGTACATAAAAACATGAAGTAGATAAATGAAACAGCATTGCAACTTCAATAGTTACTTTTAATGAATCTTATTATTTTACGTTAACAATTGGTATTTTTCATATACTGTACATTTAGAAGCTTCAAAGTTCACGAAAGCGTCGAGACAAAGACTTGAAGTAAGACTAGAGACTCGCCTATACTTATCTGTTTAGTTAAGAACCATACCTTACAAGTAGATAATTATAGCAAAATTTACTATTAAAATAGCGTTTCTAACTTTCCTTTCTTAACTTAGCTGAATTTTTTTATTCTTAAAAGACTGAGGGCAGTTTTGTTGCCCTTCTAAAGGTGTATAGCTTGAAGTCAAGAAACACCTCTTAGGTACAAAACATACTGCACAGACATGAAAAGCAAGCTAGAGTAAAGTTTTGAGAAACATCTAATCTGAAGATCAGTCAAATATTCATAACTTCGACATCCAAAACTATAAAACATTCGAGATCGACTTAGTTCGAGCACTTTTCTAATTCAGTAGTGATTTAAGGGCTGAAATCTCAAATAATAATAAAAATGTAAAGCGTCTCCCAACGTTCCAACAGGCACTTAGTGTGAATACGAATAAACACAAGTGTGCGATATGCTCAACAAATAAACAACAATGACGTAATCTATCTAAGTCGCTGCATAAACTATGCTTGTAATATACCACACATTTAATTAATAATAGATCGAACAAACTGTCTTTAAAATAATAATTCAAACAAAAGCCGGTTATTCTAATAACTGCAGAAGCCTGCTTACAAAAGACTAGAACGTTAGTACAATAAATTTTTAATAATTTTAATAAAATCACGTCCACTTAGTATAGAATTATGGATATATTGTTATGAGCCATACGTTAAACCTTATACGGCAAAGCCTAGATTGCATTTTGTACTACCTAATTACTTTCAATCTAATAAGGTATCTTAAAAAATAAGTAGAATTTGATTAAAAAATATTGAGGTGATGATCTAAAGTGTATAAATAATGGGTAGACAACACTGTTAGTAAAAACCAACTAAATTATTTATATTTTAATTTCCTACTAGCAGCGGGACACTACATAATTTACTACGGCTATAATCATAAATTATTCGTACGTATTTTTGCGTCACGAGGCCACGAGTTAATGGCTCCACGTTATTGATAGTTATTCCATCTCTCCCACGCGATTATTATACTTTAGCGTAAAACTTTGTTTATTGAAATTGATCGGTAATTTGTAACAACACTTTCACATTCCAAAACAAGATAAATATTTTACTTTCTATAATGGCACATTAAATGAAATGCATTTTACTTAATTGTCCGAATGGATTTTGAAATATGGAAGTAACACGCTGGACTGTTACTGAAGTAACACGCTGGACTGTTACTGAAGCGCATGACGTTGGACAGGGATCGCTTCAGCTTAGATCTGTATCTTGAACCGTTCCCCCTCGGAGCAGTTCTGGAATGATTGCTATTGAATAAGAGGCGAGCTCTGACTGTCGCTGAAGTCGAGCGTGTAGTACATGTCGGTGGTGTCGAGGGCGCTGGAGGGCGGCGGGAAGGGCGCGGCGGCCGGGGGAGCGCGCTTGTCCTGCAGCCAGTGGTGCGGCGGGCCGGGCGTCGCCGCGCGGGACAGGCGTGACAGCACGCGCGAGTACGTCTTGTTCACGCGGCAGTGGCACGCCGTCACCTGGTAACATCAAAATATAGATAAGACACTCAGGACGAATTTCACCAATGAAACTGAACGCGATCAGCATAATTATCTAATTTTACCCTCAGTATACATCACCGTCATGTCAGCCCGGAGTCACCCACTGCCGGATATATGACTCCTTTTATACATTCAAGTGCATAACAGCTTCTAAACGTGCAACGTGCATGCCTCTGTAATTAACGCTACAATGAATAATCTTGTGTAATAATTTCATAATATCAGGCAGGCATAACGGTTACGCATGCACATTACGTTGCATTGCTAAGATTGGTATCGCGAGGAACAACTTGATACCGAAAAATTTAACTATGCCACAATAAAAAAAAAAAATTCATCTTGACTAACATACTATAGGTAAATGTTCCCTATAATTTTGTGCATTTTCCAATTTCCACATAAAGATGAAATAGTACATTACTTCAGAGGGAAGAAAGTGACAGTTCCATACCGAGATTATGGCATTTGCGCCACGAGCTTGCGAGGGGCGCAAACCATTTGAGGTATGGAACTGTACTTTATCCTGAGGGATGTATAGTGCTTTTTATTACACCTACGAGGAAAATTATGGACATAAATGCATAGAAATGTTTATATTTAGTTAAAAGTATAATTATTAAAAGTGCAGCTATTTTTTACACGACGCCTTAGTAACAAAAAATACTTAGGTACACGTTGAAGTGTATCAAAATCATACATAATCAGTCTATAATGTTCCCACTGGTGAGACACAGGCCTCCTTTCTGTTCTCAAACTCAAACCATTTATTTTCAATTAAACCATTTACAGGCACTTTTGAATTGTTAAGAAGTCCGCGTTTTATATACAAAAATAATTTCGTTTTTAATTTTCTGTATGCACCAAGGAGCAACCTCCTTGGTGCATACACTGTGCGTGCGTAACTGGTAAAAAAAAAACTGTATGTGGCCAGTAACAATTTACTTGAAATTTAATTAGTAGACAGTTAAAGTCTCTTGGCAGTATGACTGCTGACAAATTAAAAAAAAAAGAAAAACCGGGTATGTAATGGAATTTCATACATATTTCCCACCCTTGGGTCGGAAGGATTTTCATACAAACTTCCATACCTTGGGATGAAAGGATTTGAAGGGCGGGATAAAGGCGTTTCTTCCCTCTAATTGGTATAATTAGTATGTATTTTCAGAGCAGGTGTGATAAAAATTAGTTTTCATTTCTTATACTCGGAAAGTAGAGTTTGTTTGATCCGAATAGCGGGTGGAAGACGCTGCTTCTCATCTTTGGGCGGGAAAGCTTCCCTCTCTAGGGCGGGAATAAAATTTTAAAATAGAACTAAATTTAGTTAGGTAGTCAGCTACGAATCTTTTTACATAATTAGGAAAAATGCTGCGGTCTTGTGAGTGTATAAACAGACAGTGTGAATTAAAAAAAATACCTATTATGCGAGACAGCCCGCGCTGGTGACGCGGTATATTTCATATTTAAAATTTAAAATCGACTATTAAATAGGTACTATTCATGTTATTATTATCAATAAATATTTTAGAAGAACTACTTTTTTTACTTTCCTTGTCTTCGAAATGAAAAGTATAGTGTATAACACGGGTGAAGTCATCAGTTCCTTTCGACCCTTGTATAACAATCTACCATTTCATGTAGAGTTACCATTTTCCTAACAACACAAAATGGTATGAAAATCCGAAGCCTAACAGTTGATTCTGTAGTTATTTTATAGTGTTACGAACCTGCTACGAGATTGCTATGCAAATCGATGTTAAAGCCACAGCCGGGATTGAAATTTAAAATATATTCCTTTTCTTCAGCTCTTATGAGTATAAATGAAACCCACTAAATAATTGTATGCACTTGTGCAGTTTACATAAATCGATATTTACTTTCATGTCGTAACATAGTGCTACGTAACTGGGATCTCGTAGCAGCGTAGCCCGCAGCAGCCCAAAACAATAGATCCGCTTAAACTCTCTTATGAGTGTTAATGCAGCCTACAATATTTTTGTATCCATCTGTGCAATTGACGTAATTCGTAGATTTTTAAATTGAAGTCGTAGCAAAATGCTACGAAGCCGGGAGCTCGTAGCAGCGTAGCCCGTAGCACCCTTAAAGTGTTATGAGGATAATACATATTTTTTATTTTAGTGTGTCCCTTATTTATTTACATATTTAATTAATAATTTTAATGGGCATGTTCGTCAGCTGAATGGGCAGTAGTGTCATCCCATGAACTTAACAAAACCACGATTCTGCGTTTCCAAGCGTAGGTAATGTTTTGCAATCATAATTTATTATAGCCTAGTAAAAAATCCTCTAACAGGAATAAACGTTGATTGTCTGTTGTACTTCTTGGGTAGTTACCACAACTCCGACGATCGCAATGGCCGCGCCGAGCGTGCCGGCCGCGATGTAAACGTTGTGCAGTCGGTCGTGGTACAGACCGAGCGGCATGCGCACCTCGCGCACCGACCCGCCGCCGCTGTTCTCCAGCCTGTCTCTGCGAGGCTCCACGTCCATGCCACCATCGCTGCCTACCACTGATTCTAGTATGAAGTCCTCTGTGGACAAAAACGATAGTAGGTATCAATTTTTATGGTTAGAAGTAAAGCTGTTTTGAACCAGCCCCTGCCACTGAGAGAACTGTAGACTGTGTGATGCGTACTGTTTTCAGAATTCTGCTACGATCGACTCTGCCAAATAGCGGTTTGGAAAGAGACTCATGTTTACTTGTCTATGCCCTTTTCTATGAGGTTTAAAGTTGCTATGGGGCGCCTACGCAAGTGCTACGAAACTAAAGAAAATGGACTTTGCTCCCGTTTAATAACTAAAAAGTATTCCTTTGGTCACTTTCCATTTTTGATGAGATTTAATAGATGCTATATCGACTAATCAAAGAAATAAATGTACTTAAAGTTAAAAATACATATATGACAAGAGTAAATTTATCTGTGTGGGGAATAATCAGTTGCTGAAAATTCAAATAGCCCACGATCGAACCGCGTGATATTTTGTAGTTCGTGGACAACTGAATGAATATGTCGGTCCAGGTACCGTGAATCAATTACCGTAGCAGTATTTTAGGCTATCTAGCTTATTTACGGAACGCCGCCCGAGCCCTTCGCCCCGTCCCGCTGCCAGTGTCTGCAGCCCTGGCGAAGCCTACAGAAAAGGAGCGCTAACGTCACCGTGAGTGCCCCAGGAGCTCCATGTAGGTAAGTAAGGTAGTAAGCCTATGCCAAAAAAGGCACCGAATAGGGCTGATGATGAGGGTTTCGTGACGGTGCAAAGGAGGAAGTGGCGCGAACGAACAATAACCGCTGCGGCAAAGCTCCCACGGAGCCCGAAGTCAGCCTGCGTGCCGCAAAGTCGAACACTCCGGTGTACATCTCCCGCCTATACTACACCACTAAAGCGGAGGCCCTCGTGGAGTACGTGCTCGTATCTGCCCGTCGTCATGAAAGAAGACTTCTGGCCGCAGGACGTGGTGTTCCGTCGCTTCCGCGGACAAGTAGCACAGAACTGCTCAAGAGTTAGCTAGTTAAGTACTATTTTATAATAAGGATAATGTATGTTTAGGTTAAGGTATTTATGTATGGGCCTGCGTCGCCAGAAATAAATAAATTGAAGTCAATTCTACTTATTAACGTAAAAAGTGAAACACGGCTGACCGAAATGCGATGATATTGTAAATAGACCAATAATAGTATTTAAACTTGAAATCGGGCTTTTTTACTTTGTGATCGCAATTTTATTGCAGCTTTGACTCATGACGGTCAACTTTGTTTAAAGTTTGTGTAAAAATTAACAAGTTTTCAGGTTGGTTCAATGTATGCAGACGATAATTATGATACATATTTAGTGATACTTAATTTTTATGGTTAAATACTGCTAGTATTTAACCGCTTTTACGAGATCGCGACTATAATTTGAAAGTTTTTTAAGTACGAGAATTACCCTTCTGGTTTCTATGTAACAATTGTAGAAGTACCTTCGCAAAGTTTGCCGGTATACCCAGGTCGGCAAGAGCAGTAGAAAGACTCGATGCCACTCCAGCAGGTGCCGCCGTGCGCGCAGGGATTGTTGTCGCAAGCCTGTAATTATACCAGGAAAGTCGAGATTAGTCGTAAACAAGCGACGTACCTAGCTCTGATTATAATCATTGTTATAATAAGTTGAAAACAAAGTAAAACAAAAACATCAAAACATAAGTACAAATTTATTTAACTTAGCGGAAGTAAATACTTAAGAATTAATTCTATGTTTTTTACCAAGTATGTATAATAAAAAGTTGACCTTCAAGCTGATTAACTTTATATAATTGAGAACAGAGTATTGTTTTTATGAAACACCATAAGAACCATATCACGTTTATCTCTAATTGTTACCATTATGATAATCAGTTTTTTCACTTTTGTGAAGATGTTTTTTGTAGTACTGTTTACGTTCTTCCGTAGGGTTTGGCAACGATCCGATCTGACTGCGTTCTGTTTTCGAACACTAAATTCCTAAGTGGCAACAATTTATTTTTATTTAAACAAATTAGTAAGTTCTAGTAGGTATATTTTCAGCTTTGCGCTAGCGGGCTCAAGTCTCATATACCTCGCGTTTACAAGCAAAGCTGTACTGTGTAGCAAAGTAAGTACTTACAGATCTGGTGGGTATGTGGCATTCATCGCCCACGAAACCGAGAGGACACTCGCACGCGTAGCTGTTGCCGCGGTCCAGGCAGATCCGGTGCGAAGGGCACGGACTTGGGGAACATAAATCCACCTAAATAAACATAATACATTATAATCTCATTCATTGTTCGACGTTATTTTGAACATATTGAAGTTCGGTGATGTCACAAGTGGTGTTGATGAAAATGAAAAAACTTGTCTATATAATCGTAATCATGTAATCATGGAACAAGAAAAGGGTTAAAGTATAGTAGGTGCAGTTATTAGAAAAGAATGACAAACAATATAACTAAACGGTGGTCATGAGCGTCTCAAGATAGAGTCCATTTTTAAAGCTATGAAACTTTACTAAATCACTGATGTCCGTTTTGTATCAGTTGTGAGAAGACAACTTTGCATTGTCATGTCTATAATGTACCTAATCTATTATTATAGATATTTAAAATAAGATTTATGCATAGAAATGAACAATGTATATATATATATGTATATATTTGCATTGTCAGAACTATAGTGTATATGTAATGTCATCTACAATATAAAATAAAATGTATGCATTGAAATGAACAAAGCTTCTGTACACCGTTCCTTAAATTGGGTATCAAAACATTGCTGGCATAAAATATATTCTTGAACCCGCATTCTAGAACGATGCTTAAGCATGAACCTCGATTCAGGCTGACAGATTTATTATAAGATTCTATAATTGAACCATAATATGCAATGTTACAAAGTCCATAAGTTTTGATCCATAATATTTACACAATAAATCGATACGAAAGCATATTGTTGATCACTCTCTCGTTCGATCAATGTAAGCAACTCTGTTTTAAAAAACGCATTGCCTTCGAAACAGAAGCTGCATGTAAAACAACTCCGTAGGATAAGCGGAATTAGTTTTAATTCAGCTTACAAGGTTTGACCAACGAACTAACACAGCAAGTTAAATAAAAGCTTGTAAAATAGATTTTTTAAGTAGTGTTTCATACCTACGGTTATCTTATGATACTACAGAAATAGTACACACTAATAAATATGAAATGTCACATTGCGTTGTTGGGTACCATTACATCGACATAATTTCTATAAAACGTTCAAAACTCAGCTGAAACTGAAAGCTTTCCGTTTCAGCGGAGTTTTGAAAGTAATGTTTACGAGATACTCTGAATGATTTGAGCAAGTCGAAAGAATATTAATAATCACAAAGTTTGTTTATACTTTAAAGTACGCTTCCACGATCTCGTCTTTGCTACTTGTCGCGGATTGTACGCAGTGATATCTTATTAATATGAATTGAGCGTGCGTAGGTCAGTCACCACCAGACACGAAATTAAGAATAATAATGACAAAAACGATGCAACGTGAATTTTAATCTTTTGTAGAAAAAACTTTCGACGGTAGGTATTCATAGAATACTTTTTGCCAGTATTTCGCTACTTTTTGTCGTTTTCCCTAACAAGGGTTACTTGAATTAACATGACAAAAGCCTCTCAATTTCCTGAAGAGCTTACTAAGAGATAACAAGAGGAAACACTAATTCGAACAACTCCCAAGAGGGTTAATTAGCTGCACCAAGCTTCACTAATCGAGAGGTCTACTTCCCCAGTAATTTGGGAAAATGGCTCATCTTGATAAAATAGCAAGGGTCTTTGAATGATGATACCTAAAATTCAGAATAATGTAAATCAATATTGATCACTAAATTGGTCAGAAGCCAACTAGGGTCGATGTTCGTTATCATTATCTCATTAGTATGTAAGGAGTGCTCGCTGACCTTGAGTTGGCACGTGTTGCCTGTGTACCCGCGGCCGCAGGAGCACGAGAAGCCGCCGACGCGGTCGGTGCATGTGCCCCCGTTGGCGCACGGCGACGACTCGCATTCGTTGTACTCTAGCTCACAGCGCTCACCAGTATAACCTGGATCAAGGAATTATTATGTAAGAAGTGTTACATCATACAACACAACATACTGACAGGCTTTTTGAATAATCGGAAGTAGGTAGTTAGTATATCCCCAGCCAGAGAGCGCAACAAACACACGCAAACACATGTATCTATTAAATATAAACATTTTCATACTAGTACAAACATTAGTACGAAAATGTAACATCTCATCAATATACGGGTATTCGCTTTTTACCATTTAATTTAAATAACTGAATTCTTAAGTCACATGATTGTACAGTTTAGGATAATTTTCAGTTCAATCTAACTGCGAGCAAAAATAAGTGTGTCAAGCAAATGGTAATCTTATAAGGAGATAAATATACTAAGAGGGAAGAGTAAATGTACAGAGAAAAAATAAAGTCACACCTTCCTTATGACAAGACGCAATCTGGCTGTTTACTTTCAACCCGCAAAGAAACGTTCCTTGAGTAGAAAAATACTCTTGATTAATTCGCTCCGATTTATTTGGCGTCGTAAAAAGCTTATTTGTGCATTCCAGAAGTTAATACATATTTTTCTCATCAAATTAATAGTCAGAACAGAATATATTTGAATTACATATTATCAATCTTTATATTCCTTTTAGGGCTTGATTAAGATTTAATTTATTATGTTATGGTTGTGTTTATTATGATTGTTTATTGTAAATGTTTTTACATTATATATGTAAATTCATTACTAATGACATCACATTTGTATCTTTAATTAATTATAACACTAACATCCTATTAGCCCTAGGTGCGTAATGGTTGATACACAAATTATTACAATACATTTCATGTTGTACAACATTGAACACGACCTTAAGGGGCTTACATGACCTAAAGCACGGTCACTGTCGGACTGCATAGAAAAGAAAGAGAAGCGCGATGACACAACGCTGGTAATTTATTGCAAAATATGAAGCAATTATTTAATTACAAAAAATCTATTGTTTTATATTTCTATTGTGTTATATTATAAAAAAACAGAATGATTGTATAATATAAATGGAATTCTGTTTTTTTGTCAGATTATTCTACAAGCAACATACTAAAATACTAGTGTTTTATTTTTTTAGTCCAAACAATAGATTTTTTAAAATTAAATAATTGCTTCATATTTTGCAATAAATTACCAGCGTTGTGTCATCACGCTTCTCTTTCTTTACTATGCAGTCCGACAGTGACCGCGCTTACATACGTATATTAGTATGGTTTTTATTGTAAAAAGATTTTTTTAAATGTATCTTCATGATTTTTTTCTATCATATCAAATTAGTTGTATTATGTTTTCTACACACTATCTACCTAGCATATATCCTGAAGAATATCATATATTTTTCTGATTTTGTTTACTGTATTCGATCATATACTTTTATTGTTTCGAAAACTTGCGTTTTTTGCGTTTAGGTCCTGTAAGCCCCTTAACATGTTTTAGTGGTGTGGACGCGAACAACGTGATAGTTATAATTTGAGTTTTATGAACCTGTTACAAGCTACAGGAACACGATATTTTATACACCTTCGACGGTGCACTAATATTTAATAATATCAGCTCGTAAAAGCTACATTTACGTCCTTGTATAATCAGAGACCTGAAGCAGTGGTGGCCCAGTGGTAAAGGCCGTGACTTACGAGTTGTAGGTCGTAGGTTCGAACCCAGACAGGCGCTTTACTTTGTATAAATTATTTCATCACCACTGCTCTCAAAACGGTGAAGGAAAAAATCGTGAGGAAATCGGCATGTCCTAGAACCAAAAATTCGAAGATATGTGACATCTACCAACCCTCACTGGGCCCGCGTGGTAGATTATGGCCCACTCCCTCTCACAGAGAGGAGGCCTGCGTCCCAGCAGTGGGAACATTATAGGCTGATTACGTATACCCTTAGACCTGTCTATTCGATTAGGTATCGCCACGCCACGCCTACGTCACGCCACACCACGCGGTAACGTCACGCCTGTATTCCCGGAAGGGTTAGGCCGAGATGTACCTATAGACAGTACACCCACATTTCACCAAATACGTTTAAGCCCCAAGTAATAGAAGGTAAGCCTATTGACATAAACCAGGCGATTAGGTACTAACTGTTTTCAAAACATACTGAACAACACTACTGACTTCATGATAACCATTCTAATTAGGCTTCGCTGCTTATCTTCTTATTACTTATTCACTAATTTACAGCCACTTAGTTATTTAAAATATAATCAAATGTATTTTTACATTGACTAATCAAAAGGCTTGTTAGAAGTAGCTGGCTGGAAAAACAATGGATCCAAAAAAAACATACAAAAAAAATGTATTAAGTATAAATGTATTTTTGTATTTTAAAGAAATACACCATTTATAACTCAAGAACGGCTGGCCTGATTTTTATGATCTTTGATTTGTTGGATTTGTCTCCGCCCCGAATAGCAGAATAACTATTAAAAAAAGGGGAAAAAAATTCACCAAAAAAAATGACTGAGTGTTTGCTCTTGCTGAGGCTGAATTCTTGATGAAAATCTTATAAAGTATTAATATTTTTATCTAATAACAAACATATTATATTCAATCAGGTAAATAACAATACACAAATCATATTTGTAACTTTAGTGCAAAATCTTTAGCAAATATAAACACGACCCACTTCGCAATAGATTTCACATCTGCAAGAATATTAAAGGACCAAAAAAAAAATTAATTAAATATCTCCATACATTATAATGTTAGAGTGACCCCTAAGAGAGACAATAACATGATCCTACAAATTCTATTATTTTCTATTGTTGTGAATTTCCGCTAAACCCAGTTTCAAGTGAAGCCTCCGGAGTTAACAACGAGCGCATGAAACCGCATGGAACCGCACGACGGATAGCGGCCGTGGGCAGCCTTCCAACTTAACTCCAATAAATCACTGCGCAAATTTGCTCTACGGTACCCACATACAAGTTTCAACCATTATTAAATTGACCTAGCTCCAAAGCTTTATTTGACCTCCAACTTAGCTTTAGCCTTAGCCCAATAATCACTTATATGTTACTACCAACTAAATACAGACCTCCCTTTCTAGCCCATCATAGTTACTGGAAATGCAGCACCCTATATACATAGTTGTTAATAACAACATACTCCAATCACTAATCCACCTACCAAGCATGGATATTTTGGGAGATCTCCAGCGCCACAGAGCCAAGTCGCAGCCACCTCAGTTTTCACGGCCACGCAGCTTCGAATATTTATTTCACTTTATCACGAATTGAGATCGATTACCTTCACAAAAACCTCTCGATTATGAGCAACTGAGAATTCGCTTGAAAAACAGTGGTGGCGATTATGATTAATTGATTTGATAACCAGAAACTACACGGAAAACTATCAAACGCACTACACTATCAGTTATTGCTGGCCCCTAAAAAACTATCAAACGCACTACACTATCAGTTATTGCTGGCCCCTAAAAAACTATCAAACGCACTACACTATCAGTTATTGCTGGCCCCTAAAAAACTATCAAACGCACTACACTATCAGTTATTGCTGGCCCCTAAAAAACTATCAAACGCACTACACTATCAGTTATTGCTGGCCCCTAAAAAACTATCAAACGCACTACACTATCAGTTATTGCTGGCCCCTAAAAAACTATCAAACGCACTACACTATCAGTTATTGCTGGCCCCTAAAAAACTATCAAACGCACTACACTATCAGTTATTGCTGGCCCCTAAAAAACTATCAAACGCACTACACTACTAGTTATTGCTGGCCCCTAAAAAAGAACATCAAATCTATATTTTTATTTTGTTTAGATATCGATACCCGTCACGTCTGCGGAGTTTCGCTAGCCAATTTAATTTGGCCTTGTATTATCTATTTCGAACATTTATATCTGATTAACCCAACGGCTTGGCACGCGACGATGGGAAGAGACCAGACGGAATGACCATAATGCCTTGGAAGGTTGGTAGGCCTTTGGTGTGGGTTGCAACGTGTGTCGACACCCTTGCGCCATCCCATCTTCCAAGCACGGCGAGCTGTGCTGGGGCGGCTGCTGCAGGTGCGGAAAACCTCAAACGGCGTAAATACTCCAATCTCTTTGGATCTTATATGTTTGAGCCGTTTGGGGTTGAAACTCTTAGGGCCATGGGGCCCAAGTGCCCACTTAGTAATTCGAGACATCGCCAAGCGATTGGTCGACTCTTCACGTGACCAGAGGGCTGGCTTATTTTTGGGCCAAAGAATCAGCATTGCCATACAACGTGGCAATGCTGCCAGTTTTTTGGGCACGTTTCCTGTTGACAACGATGCGGATGAATTTTTTGATGCCCTTTGATTATTTTCCCTACTTTTTATTTACTTGTTGTTTTATTATTATTATTAATATTGTATTCTATGTGTTTATACGTATAGCCATATCACCAAATAGCTATACATATGTGTATGCGTTTGCGTTTTGCAGTATAAATGGCGCGGCTGATTCGGGGAAATAGTCTGTCATTAGGACCGTATTGTTACGGAGTGTAGTCCCATGATATGCGGCGAACGATAATAACCGATTTGTCTCACTTGAGAACTTGCAGTGAGAGATATTATAGAAATGATATTTAGATATCATATTACTACTATTTTTACTGGTGTAAAAATAAGTACTTGTGTCAGTGGTTTATTTATTTATTGTACCTTTATTTCAATGGTTTCAGTCTACTACTCTTTGTCATATACGGGGCGGAAAGGAACTCGACGCGCAAACTGAAACCATGATTCAGCACATGATTCTAGATAATGTTTTATAGAAAAGTGCAATACCAACGCGGTCAAAATGTATGGAACAGCTATTTTTTTATTATAACCGACGAAAATTTTTAAATCTCAAATCTCAAATCGTTTATTTGCAATCCATAATGTAATTTCAGGTGGTAGGTAAATAAAAAATCTAGAATCAATTACGGACCCTGTCGGGCACAGCAAATTTTTTAAGGAAGTAGAGAGAGGAAGAGCGCTTTATTAATTTTCCTTGCTAATTAGTTAGAATTATTTTATATCTTATTATTACCTATATTTTTATATTTCCATTCATTCACTTTTCTATTAGATTTTATATGCAGGTCTATCTATTAATTTGTTATTTATTTAACTTGTTCATTTTTATTAGTGTAATACCTATAGTTATTAAGTATTATGCTATAATTGATTTTTGTTGTTTTACTTAAAATATATCTAACGCAGGTTCAGAATCATGCACCTTATGTACCTACTGTATCCATGATAACTTTGTGCGTCGATGTTCCTACCACCCTGTGTAATGGAAGTGATCTATAATGGAAATGATGGGCTTGCTATAGCCCTTCTGTGCACTAATAACAATATGCAGCTTGCCAAGCGCATTGGAGGCTGACTTCTGACTTTCTGACTGTCGTTTATTTCGCCGGTATTTTAGGTAGACCAAGTTTAACAGTAAACATTGTTAGTCGACTCTTATTGCTCACTGGCCAATTTAGATACACTCATGTTTGTGGTAGATATGTATGTAATTGCTTCGAGTATCGATTTTTTAGTTGTAGTTCATAATATAAGTAATGTACCTATATATATTTAGGTTTTTTCTACCAGAATAATAAAATGCCTCCAGACTTAGTTTTAAGTAAAGCTCTTTTTACCCGATTGCGGCGGTAATGTAAGAAGGGGAATGTTTTAACATGTATGTAAGTATTTAGTATAATGTAATTAAACTACATCCAAAACTACAAACTATCAAATGAAGATAACAGAAATAAATATTTAAATAATCTCACCCGGTTGGCAAAAACAGCGATAATCTTGTCCTTCAGCGTCGTTATCAGTCTGTTCGATACAGATACCCTTGACGCAAGGATTGGACGCGCAGGCGCCTCCGGTTATAGAAAGCTCGCAGTGCGCGCCTGTCCAGCCGTCCGCGCACGCGCAGTGGAAAGTAGTCGAGCCATTCATTGCCATACTCATGCAGGAGCCACCGTTCAAACATGGCGATGAGAAGCATGGGTCCTGCTCACACTTTCTGCCCGTAAAACCTATATGGAAAATCGATGAAAATGATTGAACGTTGAATACGTTATAACTTTTTAGATAAACTTATTAAATCATATTAATCACATAATATTTAAAAATGAAATGACAATAAATGTAATATATAGAATGCCAAAATTGTTTGTCAAAATCGAAATTCTTAATATCAAATTACTTTACAGAAGTTTTGCAAAGCTCCTGTTTAAGTTAAAATGTTCAACAACGAATAAAAAATTTCATTCTAATTATTCAAATTAATAGCCTTGTCGTGGCCTTTGCCTTTATTAATACCGTTGTGTTATAATAGGAATATGTAAAGTGTATATGGATATACCTACAATACATGATACATATTATTTATGGACGTGCAAAACGGTTGCATAGTTACATAAACGTAACACAGCGCGCCATGCGGACACCAGCGATTGCGTCACATCAATGCTCAGTTCACCAAAAACAAAATTAATTTTCGGAGCGCTTATAAAATCGTTTTTTATCTGCATACGTACCGAATGGGTAGATGTCATACGTTTGCCCTGCAGCGCTATCAGTCTAAAGCCTCTCCTTTCACAAATACATTTTTGAGGTCAAACCGTGACTTTGTATATTCAGTCTAGATGGATAGAAGTTATCAGATATCTAAGTATAAATATATCTCTAAACACATACACTACCAGTTATACCGTATAACAAATCCTATCGAGTCCCTTGCGGGCATCGACTCTGCAATCAGAATACAATCTCTCGCGTCCGCTACTTTCTTACGTCTCTCCACACAAACACGCTAGCTCTGGACGACTCAATTTACGGGTCATCTAGATATACCTAGTCGGTTACTCCTTATTCGATTTTCGCATTATGTAATACGAAATCGAAATGGAATCGAAGCAGATGAATGAATGAAATCGACTGAGGGAAAAGCTTACTGTTCCGTCCGTTACTGTCTGGTGGATAGCCGGATTTACTGGATAGGAGACTCTCCATTAAAAAGATTTATCGTTACAAAATCTCGCTCACTAAGATTTAAGCAATCATAATATTATCGTCCAGTTTCAGTGCCGTTATATAAGATAATGATTATGTTTGATTTTTGTTAGGTACCTCATAAGATTCTTGTCAAATATCAATGCCTTGTGTATCGAAATAAATATACTCAACTTTCAGGGTAAGTATCCATAAAATAAAACAAAAATGATGCGGAGTGTGACATGAATATACATTTTAGAGCATAGTAAATGTTGATGTGTACCATAAGGGCAGAGACAGCGGTAGTTGGCGCCGTTCAGAGGTTGCGTGAGGTCGACACATATGCCGTTGTTGAGGCAAGGCGACGGAGTGCATGCGTCGCGCTCCTCGCAGTGCGGGCCCACGTAGCCCGGGCAGCACTGGCACTCGTACCCTTCCTACGAACACACCACATCGATTACCCTGTCACCCACATTACCCTTATCAAAAACTACATCTATCTATCACGTACCATTGAAACGTTAGTGTAACACACACCCTTTCCTGAACAGTCTTGAGACTCGCCACAGTTGTCCGATTTCACGGTTACTTTTAGTCGCACACATTGAGTTCTCCAGTTTTCAGAAACAACTGAAACAGAAACGACTGATAGAAACCTCGTTGTATGTTTTACGACATTTCCATAAAACATTCCCTAGCAATAAAACTCGAAAAGATATCAAATAGAACGCGTCGATGAGTTTTCACACCGGTTACTTTGGCACGCAATGCATTATACGGTGGGAATTCCGCACATATCTATTGTGCGATGGTAGAATAAAACCATCCGTTGTCGTTGACGTTTTTTGCTTCGCACTTCCTTCCGTTTTCCGGTCTATAATATACATATCTGAACCGTTTCATTGCTCCACGTTTTAATAGCACTTACTTTTCACGCAATATTTATTTATTTATTTAATACTTCAAGCACATAAATGTACAGAGGCGGAATTAATGCCAATATGCCAATATCTATGCTGAACAAAGTATATTGTAAATTTTCCATTAAAGTGACATATTACATTATAAAGCGATGTTTTGTATTTTGGATACCTATAAGTAAATTGACGCCTTCAGTCAGATCCTTATCGTAAAGCGTGAAGAGCTTGGCGCCACGCTCGTCGAGTGGAGTGATGTCCAGCAACATGCCGTCAGACACATCGCAGTGCTCGTGGCCCTGGCGCGTAACCTGGTACACAGCCGGCTGCAGCAGCGTGCGATGTACCCTGGAAAATCAATCGCTATAACGATTCGCCGAGCTGGTACAGGTCACTGCCTAAAGCTGCCGGCGGCGATATAGGTCACAGATTTACAGTTCTATTAATACAGCTGACCTTTCCCCATCGGCGTGTGAAACGTTCGCCTCAGGAGTGCCGTTCTTCACGTCGAGCTGGCCAAAGGTGTCGAGTAGCAAGGAGTCCGCGATGCGCACGATGAGGATGTCTCCGCTCTGAATGTCGGCGGAGCCCTCCCACGACACGATGACCGGGGGGCACTCCTCCTCGGCCGCTCCTGACGCCGCGCCCCCCGCTCCCCCACTGCTCCCACACTCCTCCGCCATCCGCACCACAAAGTCACACACACATTAATTAATTATCAAGTCAACCTCTGTGAATACTAATTGAAATGGCCTCTGTCATATTTAGGTACTGCATCATTCAATATGCATCAAAGGGGTTCTTGACTGCAAGCTTTTAGTAACAGCTTAGAAAGAATGAATTTTAAACAAAGAGGTGAGCATCAGACATGTACCGCTACAAAATATTACAACGACCGACGATATGCTCGTAAAGAGCAAAGGTCAGCAACGTTGACATTAAACTGTTATACGTGCGATTATGTGCAACGACACTAGGAAGTATAATCTGGGGGTCTAAGAAGGTCACTTTGGCAGAATCATAAAAGGATAACATTATGAATAGTAATATGGCGAAGACAGTTCGTGTTTTTCTTTTTTTTCACTGCACTACTTAGGTATAATCAAATATTGGATTTGGATCGAATTGATTGGTGGCACAAACAAAAAAAATAACTGAAAAATCCTTCAACAATGGGATTTGATACGATTAACTTAACAGTTAACTGTCCATTCAACTGATTCATGATATTATCCTTTTATGATTCTGCCAAAGTGGCCTTTTTAGGCCCTGATCTCTGAGCTTATTACTCGTATGTTAGTCTTCAATTAAAAAAATATATGATTGTCTTGTCTAAATAAAAACAAAAAGTCTTGTTACATCGTGCATCGTCACGGAGACCCTGCAACACTCCAATCGTACATAAATAATGGATTAGACGTTTTCCTTAACAGAAGTAGGTAATGAATAAAGTTCAACCACTGGAGCAAAAAAGCTTTTTCCTTATTTCTCCTTCAGTAAGACGATTTATGGTTTATGTATTTGACCTCGGCATGCTCGCTTCTGTCACGATCAAAGTTGTGCGCACAAGAATATTATGCTCTGAAATAAGAGCGGAAGAAAAGACATTGTATAAATTGCCTATGGAGATTAAGTTTAGTACATTTATGTCTTGCGTCTTTGCTACTTGCTTGATAATGCCATTACGCCCGTATAATGTGCGTTTCAATACAAAAACAAAACACTGGAATAGGCATAAGTGAAAGGTTAATAAACAGATATATATTATGGGAAAACTAGCTGACCCGACAGACGTCCTGTCCAAATTTCAATAATTCATACAAAAAAGGACGTTGACTTTTCCCGAATTTAAATATTTTCCGTGAAACTTTTCCAATGTCTTTTTCCGTATCAACCAGACCGGGCTATTACAAACATATTAAAACAAAAAATTAGCCAAATGAGACCAGCAGTTCTTAAGAGATGCGCTTGCAGAACAGCATTTCATTTGAGGATGGTAGGTGGTAATCCATAATATTTGTTACCTATATTATGTTATTTGTACGCAAAATACGCGCATTGACGTGGAGTTGCGGACACCAGCCCGTATTACCTACCTATTACCTACCTACCTATATTGTTCGCAATCATTCACAAAGATTTCACGATAGGTAAAATCGATTGCAAAGAAAAGACAACTTGACCCTGACAAATGTTTAACCTTGCTGGTGATCGATATGCAACATGGTATGGTAGACTTTTGCTATGCTCATTGCAATATAAAAATATGTAGAGTCAACGGAACTGCAAGTGCTTAGTCAGATACCGGCAGAAGATGAATAACGATGGTAAGAAAAGATCAGTAAAATGAGAGAAATGTTTCAAAATAAAACCCACCGATACCCATTCTACCACCACCTCGTGATTACCCACTGTCCATTGTCATTGTCGTGATTTTCCTTGTAAATAATGTCGTTGGTATGCCTTGCTTAATAAAATAAAATAAAACGTAACCTATACTAAAAGCTGTAGGGCAAAATGCGTAATATTTATGCTTTATCTGACTGTACTATATCAACCCGCCAAGTCGTAATCCGATAAATACGTATACAATTTTAAAACTTACTACATTGAATATTAAAAAGAGTACCGTAGACCACCTAGATAACAAATTATTTTTTGTCTATGAACCTCCGTTGAACGTGCCGTAGCTTTAGATAACGAACAGTGAATTATAGGAACCAATTAATTACATTTACTTATTGTCTTTTTTTGTAACATCAGTTTCTAAACGCACGAACGGTTTCTTAACTTTCACATGGCAACAAAACAAACTAGTAACACAAATAATAAGAAAAAATCAACACTTTTCTTTTTGTGCATTTTTCCCGACTGTTTGTAGTTATTGATGTTATTATTTATTTGAAAATCTTTATCTAATGATGACTGTGATATACATCAAATGAAGATATCATACGCCGGCTTACATCTGCATAATCAACCACATTCCCACTGCTGGAAAACAGGCCTCCTCTCGGTGAGAGGGAGTGAGCCGTAATCCACGTCACGTCAGTGCGGGTTGGTAGATATCACATGTCTTCGAACTTTGGTTCTAGGACATATTGGTTTCTTCACGATGTTTTCCTTCACTGTTTTGAAAGCAGTGCTGATGAAATAATTTAAACAAAGTAAAGCGCCTGTCTGGGTTCGAACCTACGATTTACAACTCGTAAGTACGTCGACTCGGTTTACATCTGGATGCAACTGAATGAGAAGAATGAATGTCATGATGCAGAAAGTACAATTACTATTTGCCTACCAAACTTCACTTGAAATTTTCTAAGAGGCAATTATTACCGCATTCGTTCGAATCATGATAGACACAATCCTCCAAGATGTTTATTCCAAACCCGTAAACAAAGACATAAAAACACCTTTTCCTATAAAAATAATACTACGGGTCGTCCTGAGAATTACGACACTTTAAGTACATACATACTTTATTTTCCGGTGGATTAGTAAGGTATAGCCGCTTCTGATAATTCAAGTACCGAGCATTAACCATTAACCAGGATGACACTCAATTGTGTCAGTTACCTTGGTTCTCCTGCGGATCTCCTCATTCCTGATTCGATCACGCAGGGAAACTCCAAGCATAGCCCTCTCCATTGCCCTTTGGGTGACTTTTAGCCTTCTTATAAGGCCCATTGTGAGCGACCAAGTTTCATGGCCATAAGTCATCACTGGCAACACGCATTGGTCAAAGACTTTCGTCTTGAGATACTGCGGTATGTGGGACGAGAACATATTGCGTAGCTTCCCGAACGCTGCCCAGCCGAGTCGGATTCGACGATTGACCTCTTTCTCGAAGTTAGACCTACCTAACTGGACAGTTTGTCCTAAGTAAACATACTCATCCACGACTTCGAGTGTAGCGTCTCCGATCTTTATGAGAGTGGGTGATACATGGGCATTTGACATGATCTTCGTTTTGTCCATGTTCATTTTAAAACCCACTCTTTCGGAGGCTCTACTGAGGTCATCGAGCATTGTACTGAGGTCCTCCATAGTCTCAGCCATGACTACGATATCGTCGGCAAACCGAAGGTGAGTTATGTACTCGCCATTGATGTTAATGCCAGCCCATTTCCAGTCCAGAACCTTGAAGGCGTCCTCCACTGCAGCGGTGAACAGTTTCGGAGAGATAACGTCTCCCTGTCTCACACCTCGCTGCAAAAGGATAGGTTTGGAGGTCTGAACCTGGAGGCTTAGTATAATATTATCGAATTTTCTTGGTAAATTTTTTTTCAAGAGTACGACGTTTGTAGGATTTATTGACCACGTTTGGATTATATAGTCATCGATGTTGAGAAAAGGTTTAGAAATAAGTATTCACACACTATGCACAATAATACACATACTGTAGAGGGTGGTTTAAATTCTCAGACGTAATTGATGCTTCGTCTATCCTTGGCTCATTTTGAACTAAACCTTTGGTTTAATACAATTTAACTCAGTGAACTGTAACAGTCAGGCATATTATAAGTTAGGGGATTACATCACAACTAATTGATTACACTTGAAAATACTATTGGAGCTCCTGAAGATTGTAAGACTATCTTTGCATTGTATAAATTCAATTTCCTTTGTATTGTATAATTATAAATTCAACATTTTAATGATGTAAGTAATATTTTTGTAAAAATATAATTTAAAAGTGTTGATGGAGTTTCTTGCCCGTTCTTCTACATAGGTACCTACGCTTTGGAATGGGCAACTAGCTGCATATTTTCTGACTGACCGACTTCTTGACAATTCAAAAGTGCCTGTAAATGGTTTGATTAAAACGAATGCTTTGAGTTTGAGTTTATATACCTAACGTTAACGGTTCACGAACATTACAAATTACTACTAAAGCAAAGTGTTATAAATTTTTACTTATATATATGTCACGTAGTTACCTAACAGAGCCAGTGATTCAAGTACGTAAGTCAGGAATAATTCCCGCAAAATGCTTTGGACTTAGTAACCAGCGCAGCGGCCTGTGGGGACAGCCATATAACAATGATCAGCTTCAGGCTGATGCAAATACACAACGAGGCCAGTTCTCTAGGGGTAACATATCAAGAAAATGAACAGCATCTGCCATGACAACGGTCTATTAATAATTACTAACGACGAATATTGACCACATTATCCAAAGGGGTTGTTGTCTACGAAACAAGGCGATGTTATGTTTTAATAATTTGGTTTAATTGAAATTATCATTACGTACATTGTGGGTGTAGGTATATTAAATATCCCCTGAAAAATAAAGTATTGTGAAGTGAAACATCAACCAGAATTACATTATTCATGAGAAGTATACTTACAGTGACCGGCAGATTGAGTTCATGAGTCTCGTTGCCGCGCCAGAGGCGAGACTCGCGCGGCAGCACTGGCAGGTCGCAATCTATCGCCGCCAGACGCTCGTGCAGGCGCGCCGGCGAGTGCGCCGCGATAGCACTAGAACTAGTGTTTAACTTTTGCCTTCTTACACTTTTCACTACCCCCTTTGTGCTTGTGTACACTTTAGCAGTTGAATGGCGCGCGGTGGCCGGGCTCTCCGTCGCCGCGTACGCTTTTGTTGTTTTTAAGCTATTCTTTGTAGTTGAAGATGCAGTCGTTGAGGCCACGGTAGTCTCTAATGGTTTAGCGTAAAGCTTTTTAAGTGGTAAAGTCGGTGGGGCTTGAGAACTTGATACTGTTTTAATCTCGTCTTTAGAAGATAAAGTCAGCTCACAGTAACAGGCGCTAGCTAATGACAAGATTAGCGCGGTGGCCATTAACAAAGAGTGTGGCTCTCTGTGACCGCCCATGGTGCTCTGCTTCATGCTTGTTCGTATTTGTTGTTTACAGTTAGTACTTATTTTCTATTTTAAAAAGGTATTTGGCACAACCGCTGTATTTGTAGCTTGTGAAAAGTCAGGAGACCTGGTAAAATAAAAAAAAGAGAATGAATGTCAATAAGATGTATGCAAGACGATAAGTTCGATTCCAGCATGTAGAGGTAAGTATTGTATAACCTTAAGTTATTCAGTCTAAGTTTTGGTACATAACCATTTCATAGAGGTATGTACTTATTATGCGTATGTAGGTACTATAATACTAAATGTTCTTACTCATAGCTCATACAAACCTAAAAATCTAAGCTCAAGCTACGAAGAAAATGACGCACAGTGCTTCAATACCATTGCAGTTTTAATATATGTACATGTTTAACTGTAATGTAACTATTGCATGCCATAGGTTTATATTACTTAATATTACCTACTGGTCGACGAAAAAAAAACACAATATTCCTTTCCACCGTCTACGTTTAAAAATAAACATGAACGTCTTAGATTCTTCTTCAGACACCTCTTGATGCGAACATCTATAATTGGACAAGCCGTAAAGCCCTCACGTGGAGTGGCGACCCTCTTCAGAAACGAGTGCAGCCCTCTGATGAACTTAAGAAAGCTCATTTTCATTTAGAAACACAAAGGGTACTCTATCTTTAGCTACGAATATAAATAAATTGTTATAACCCCCACAGGGACGTATCGTCAAGGTTGTGTCGTAGATCTGCTTAGAAAATAAATAGAAGTCAAAAATAACTACGTCTAGAGCTTGTCCAGTAGTAAACAATTAGTCTAAGGCAGATACAGAACATTATTCCTTCTAGAACGTTTATTACTACATCTAGATACTGAATTATTACCACGTCCATTATATAAATAAAAAATGAGCTGAACTCCGGCGATGAACATAAATATTTCATTTCTGAAATAAATAAATTCTTTCAGTGGTCATGAACCATTTATACTTACGTAAGAATACAGGAATGATAATGATATCATGAGGGGTGAAAACAAATGCTTTCACACTTAATTCACAAGAACAATAAATAGTTTCATCTCATCTAACGTTACCACTAAATTAAAATAATATTTTCGACTTAAATTATGTCCCGGTTAATTCAGTAATAATTCTTCAATAGAGTTTTATCCAAAACCTGATAAATTCGCACATATTTAGTTGAGCAAATATAAAAACAAATCAAGCTCTGATTAATTTATATAGATTGAAGCAATGTTTTGGCAGGGCGGCGGCGTAGCACAGGGCGGACGACGCAACCGGCCGCAGCCTCCGCGACACTGAGGGCGGCCGGGCACCCCCTCACACCCCTCACCCCCCACCCCGCGGACACCCGTGCCCGCACCCCTGCACCCCTCACGCGCACCCTCACACGCCTGTATCTTTGCTTCATTTTACTCTACGCCTGTACTACCAACGATTTCCTTAACGTTAGAAGACTCGAAGTTGCGAACCAAACTGTTTTCTTCGAATTTGCATTTTACTTTTGGGATACGGGTTCGAAAATGTTTTGTGATGATTGTTCAAAATAGTATTTATTTTGTTATCATCTTCTTTCTAAGAATGTTCGGCGCCAGAGGCGTCTCGTCGTAGTGCGGCGGATGGAGCGGCGGCGGCGGTGCGGTTTCGAGGCGGCACACCAGACCCACGCCACGGTAAACATCAAGTCAGAAGCCGCCCACGATCCCACGCTACCTGCTCTCAATATTTATTGCGTTACATTTCATTGGAATGTTCAATAACGCGATCCAATATCATAAGAACACGAAGAAAATATTTTATTTTCGACCGGCATCATAACAAAGCCTGAAGCTGTAAAAGTAATAGGTTAGTATAAATTCCCAAAAGCCTCATTTCTGAAAAATATATCAAAGCACCTACCTAAATTCACGAACACGAAGAAGGATACGATGAAAGAGAACTCATAAAACTGCCGCGGTGATGTAATGGTCAATAAGATTTAAAAGAAAAAGAATTTTGAAACGCCGAGCGTATTCCATTTTCTCTTATAACTACGCAGTTGGTACCGATTACTTAAAGCATCAATCTACCGTATTTATTACAACGATGGGGAGGCCAAGCCTTTCAGTAATGTAAATGTCTACATCCCAGAGCAGTCCGTATCGTAGAAGTTAATTAGTCATTAAATATATTGGTATGCTAATCAAAACAGGAAATTGCGTCCATTTCTGATATCCGGCGGGGGCTAATAAAACGAACCGTAGTGCCAGCTTTAATAACATCTACGTACTTTCAATTAGGTAGGTGTACATCTCGCTGAGCAAACTTGATTAAAGTTCAAGTAGTATTTTATCTTCACGTACTTAATCCGTGCGGAGATAATAATAATTAGTCATCATGAGTATTAAATTGTAGTGAATATATAACAGTCGTTATTAGCTGCTAATGATATAATCACGTTGTAATTACTCGTTATAAATCTGGTGGTAATCGCCTAATTGCTTAGGTACAGCTTTTCTTTAAATTGTAGTAGGTATTTTTGTGAATTGTGATAATACATATTAGATATTACTAGCAGTGCCTGCGACTTCGTTCGGGTGAATGTCAAAAACAAATTGAAGTTCCTTCATTCTTATCAGCTATCTGCCAGTGAAAGTCCCGTCAATCGGTCCAGCCGTTTCGGAGATTAGACTGAACACACCGACAGACAGACAGAGAGAAAGAGAGAAAAAATATATTTTTGTTAAAAGTACTTTCATAAGCATTAGTAAAAAGCTGTTATTTTGACATTACAAACAGACATTTCAATTTTATTTATTTTTATTTTTTATGCGTCAGATACCTACTCTCTTACCTGCCTAGAGGTACTTCTGTGTATTTACGTTACGCGTGGGTAATTAGGCGTAATGTAACGGATTTCATGTACCTACCTCCTATACCCAAATCTTGTCTAAATCCGCTCGCTAATTAACTGTCAACTGGAAAATCGCACAATATATTATTTACCTGCTCCATAATGGTAAATCTTGCCTAATTTATGTGTATAAGCGAGTTTTGCTGAACAAGGTTATTTTTAATGGAAAAACGCGCAGGTTATCGGATATAAAGAGCGTTCGTATTTTCCAACGTTTTCGCAATAAGTACCCGGAACCGGTGTACCTAAGTGCTTCCGATTAATAATAAAATGTATGTATTGACGGTAAATATAGATACGGAAGGTATAGATAAAAGAGCAGAATATTGATATGGGAACTATATATACTGTACGAGTAGGTACACCATAAGTAAAACTTTAACTACCTACACAAATTGAGAGCACAATGGTGGCCTTATCCTGTTAATATAATATATACCAGAAAAAACATCCATAAGACCTGCTACTAACTACCTAATAACAGCCATTTTCCATTAACTTTTCTATTTAACTCTTGCAAAGTGGCGGCAAGGAAACTATAGCTGTAATGCTGACATCTAAATAATATATTCTTGCTGGCCTGATATTGAAGGGTAATTAAGAGTACAAGCAGTCTATACGACCCTATATATGTAGTTGCTGGCTTATCATTCTGCACGAGTTAGCGGGATTCGATTAATTATTATAGAGGGGGATCGAAGGGTTATTGTTGCAGAACAATGAACTACTTGGTCTGTTATTGGTTTTGTTACGCTCTAGTGTTTATTCCGTAATCGCATTATTGGATAGTCAAAGGTTGCGACTTATAACTTTAATAATTGGTGATGTTCTTTAGAAAGGTCTGCTCGTAACCAGCGAGCGTTTATGACCAAACGTATGAAAGCCAACGAAACAAAGGGTGTATGTAACCATCGTAAAAGGTTTTGTAGTTTCTTTCTACCCCCATGGGCCAAGAAGGATTATAAATGTATGTATGTATATAGAATAAAAACTGCGACGGCAACTTCTCAATATGAAGTTGAACTTGGATTTTAAATCTCATTTTCGGCACTCAGCCAGTTTCAACCTGTCGAAGTTTTCCAGAAACTTATTGAAGTCCTTTATCGCAAGAGCTCAATTGGAGAGTAAACTACGATGATATACCAGATACCCACAACTGCAACCAAGTTTCTTATGAAAGAAGTCTATGTTTAGGTCCATGGTCAACTGGTCTATAAAAGATATTTGTCCATTTCCAGTGACATGGTTTAGTTTAATTTTTCTCTCTTCTCCCGGCCATTAATTTCCACGTGATGATAGGGTTGCACGATTTCGTTTTTCTCCTCCACTTCACTTTATCGTCGACATCCGCGACGGAAACATTGCGTCATTGGATTTTCCTGAGAGGAAACTCTTACCTTTCACGTTTTCCCGGGTTTGAAATTATGCTTATTTTATTATAATGGTGACGTTAGGTCAATGTACCTAGTTGAAAATTGTATAGGTACCGAGGTACTACTTGTAGGAGGTAGCACCTAGCATAAAAAAACGTAATAAATATGTTGGCCAACTTTTGCTCTGACAACCGTGCGATTGTAATATATCTGCCTGTCCAAAATTATTGAAAGCTAGACGTACCCACACTATCCACTAAGTGTTTAGTTTTTGCAGTATTACGTAAGATGTAGTGAAGCGAGAGCGCGGGGGCCCGGGGGCCCGAGAGCCGTGACGCGGCGGCCTCGGGCGGCTGGCGGGGCGCCAACGCTCTGACTTGTGTGACTGACTACCCTTATCTACACTCGGATCCACCTCCGACATGCCACGGCCCTCGCTTCACTTTCAGCGAGCGACGCAGAACGTGACACTATTTAACGTAATAGTCATCTATTAATAAGTACGACTGCTATTAATCACTGACTCTGGCAAAATAATTAGTGAAACTCCCGCAAATCTATGAATAGAGAAGGTTGCGTAGGTAGGTAACTATTGAAGACAAATAATTATGTAATACATACTAGGGTGTTGTTCCTGAAGGGTAAGTACCTACCTACATCATTCAAATTTTGCTTTGTTAAAATGAATTACCTTTCTAGATAGAGATATATGTACTTACCCAAGTCGTGCCTGATTTTTACTCAAACTAGACTGAGAATCAGCACTTTTTTTTAAATCAAAATTACATAAGACATTCCTCCAAAACGCCCGCCCTTCACCACTCTCCAGTGCTTTAGGGGAAGTTAAGTGGCGCAACAAACTCCCCAAATCATTATGACAATCGTGAGGACGATAGCTATTGTTCCGCTGCCCCAAAGGCACACCATAGTTAAGACACGATTGACAATTAGGCATCCTTAAGAGGTTGATATATTTAGCCATTTTCTATGCTTTTGAAGAGTTGATTAGCTAATACTAACTACGACTAGAAAAGTTGATTTTCGAGAAAACCGTTGGTATTAAGGGGCTTACAGGACCTAAACACAAAAAACGCAAGTTTTAGAAACCATAAAAGTATATGATCGACAACAGTAAACAAAATCAAAAAAATATATGATATTCTTCAGAATATATACTAGGTAGATAGTGTGTTGAAAACATAATACAACTAATTTGATACGATAGAAAAAAATCATGAAGATACCACTAAAAACTTTCATTTTACAATAAAACCATACTAATATACATACAATCATTCTGACTTTTTGTCAGATTACCTATTCTACAAGCAACATAGGTACTAAAATACTAGTGTTTTATTTTTTAGTCCAAACAATAATTTCTTGTAATTAAATAATTGCTTCATATTTTGCAATAAATTACCAGCGTTGTGTCATCGCGCTTCTCTTTCTTTTCTATGCAGTCCGACAGTGACCGCGCTTTAGGTCATGGCCCCTTAATATTAAAATTCTAGCATGTACCTTACTATTCTACCCATAGATTGATTCTACCATTCCATTCCATATTATTTTATAACACTTTTTCCTTATTAAAGTCTGGCAGAAGCGGTCAGGGACATAAATAATAAGCAGTAAAAGCTTTGTACAAACGACACTAATCCCCTGTCAAAAATATATTATATTTTAGTGTAAAGGAATATACATAATAGTTATATAAACACATCCCACGACCTATGACTCGTAATCCCCACGTAATAGCAGACTAATGTTCTTCAATAGAAAAGGGTTATCATGATGACCAGTACTTATCATAAAGAAGAAGGTACCTCTCTGTAGTCTGTAGAGGCGAGACTAGTGTGCGTGGCGTTACGCGTGTGCGTAAGGAGATGTGTCTTACATGTCCAGCGAAATCGAGGTCACTGTACTGATTGGAATCGAGAAATGTATTTACCGATATGATTTTCTTGGTATGTAGGTACCTATAGAGACTTGACAATGAAACAACGAGCCAACTGGCGCAGTGGACCTCAGTGGTGGAGTGTGCCACTTTTTGTGCAACTAGGCGGATTCGATTCCTGCAGTGCGATTCTGTAACTATCTCACCGTGAAAACTTAGGTGAAGTGAGCGTGGAGTGAGCTGTCAATAGTGTCAATTCCTAGCAAAAACAAACTCACTTCACCTAAGTTTTCATGGTGAGATTTTTAAAGAATCGACCGGCTGCATCGGATCAGAAAAAAATTTCATAATGTAGGTACCTACTTACCTAATCATACCTATTTGTATTTTTTACGAACGTTGTAAGTGGCTAACTGCTAGCTGCTAGCTAGCTAGCCTAATGCTCGCTGTAAGTTTTCTGAATAAAATAAATAAGTAAACAATATACTTCTCGTGATCAGCCTACCTAGACAATTGCCCCTCCAATCGCAGCCATTTTAGCTCGATTGTCGGGCCTCGGGTAAACTTATCCAGCTGCTTTCAGCCACCCCAGAAAGATACCCGAGGGCGTCCTACTTTACGTTTTTCGATGCGTGGTCTCCACTCAATAACATATCTACCCCCACACACCGGTTCTATAGCTGATAACGCTAATCCATTGTCACTTTAGCTTGCTTATTCTGTGGGCTACCTACAGCTAGCCAATAGGCTAGCTTCATGTTTCTGACTCATTGACAGTTCAAAGTGCCTGTAAATGGTTTAATTGAAATAAATGCTTTCGAGTTAGTTTTAGTTTGAATGGGAGCAGCAACTTGCCCGACCCCGTGACCCAGCAGCAGTCAGTGCCACCTGGGTTCTATGTACTTCTATGAAAACGCTTCCGTAGATGGCGAGCGCCGCCTGCTGCTGCGGTCCAGTGGCAATTACAGACGGCATAACAGTAGTGCTGACAGTGGATATCAAAGCGACAAGAGTACAAGACGTATTTTGACCAATATGTTTCACGAAACTGAAGAAGTCCCACTGCCGTCGTATATTTAGGATCGCGTTTGGAATCAAAATCGCAGCGGACTTGTACCTGCTTTTATTGTCAACCGCCGCTGCCGTCTACAGTCTGCCGTCCCCCTCGGATTAACTTTACGTTGAAACTAAAGCTATCTAAATATCTAATAGGATTTTAAAGGTTCAAAGGAAATTATGAATAAAACTAAAATACTTAGGATTGGTCTTAGATTCATTTATTAGCTGCTATCTTACATGTTTTATTGTAGGATATCGAATACTTTTTAACTTAAAATAACGACAATAACAATAAGATTATTTTTTTTTTGAGGCACAATTTTCTTCACGCCAGTTATCTTCTTGAATAGCAATCAAATTCTCAGTTCTCAAATTCACTTTATTTTGAACAACAAATCAAACGCGAAATTTAGCTACCTTTGTGTGAAAAACTAAAGTCTACTTTAAAATCTGTAGACTCGGTAATAATTTTAATTTGGGTTAACAATATAATGGGTTTAGAATAAGAAATATATACCTTTCAAATTACTATTTAATACAACTATGCATACATACATACAAATCTATAAAAATAACATAAGTACCTATTGTGAGTTCAACAAAAACATTGAAACTATATAATGTAATACAAATATTGTATTTTATTTTTCTACGACTAATAAAATAGCTACACGTTATTCTCAACATAACTAATGTTCTCTTCTAGAAACTTGTTCACAAGTTACAAACAGTTGCCATTAGAATAGATAACACTTATCTTAGGTTAGTACATTACAATTCATTACATAGCCTCAACTTCGTTCTTTGCTACTGGAACATTTACAGGCGGCACGTCATTCTTGATGTAATTCTGAAAATTAAAAAACAATCTTATTTAAATTTAACATTTCTGGACATTTTATAGTGGTTTTACTTTGCCTCATCTCCAGCAAATCATCAGATAATTATTATACTACACGAGTATTAGCTGTACAATCAAATGTGTTTCAATCAAATATATTCCATCAGTTTAGTCACTATGCTAGTCGGCTGATCGACAAAACCCATAGTGAGCCTATCACTTCCAAGTAATATGATTTTTTTTTTATATCCACTTTACTTGATTTACTTGACAGGTCCAAATACACCTATGCACAAAGCATTAATTTTATATTTTTCCGGTGTTTCCATTTATTGTCGTCTCCACGTTGTAGTAATTGATCAGCTCACCCCTTGCATGTCGTAGTTGGGGTAGGTGTCGTGCGCTTGCGCGGCCATCTTGTCGGGGTGGCAGCGCAGGCGGTGCGAACGCAGCGTGGACGCGTACGAGAAGCGCTCGTCGCACCACTTGCACGTCAGCGGCTTGTCTCCCGTGTGCGTGTACATGTGCACCTGATGAGTGACGACACAGTTCATTATATGCTTTAACAGGTACATTTACAAGTTTTAGATACCATATACCATATTTGTTTTATATCTAAAAAGTGCAATATTAGTCTGAAAAGTCGTACTTATTTAGTTTAGTAAAAGAACCGACTTGTAATTAATTTTGTGTACAGAATAAAGTATTAAAGAAACTCCTTTTTTGAAGTCGGTTTAAAACCTTTTTTGTTTAAAGCTAACCGTGGATCCATGGAAAAACAAGATTTAGAAAATCATAAACTTTTATATTCTCCATGTTACTATTGTCTTTTACCTAAAAATTCTGTTTAAATTTACTCCAGATAGGATCTGGAGTAAAGGACTTCAACCAAAATGGGCTAACCGTGAACAACCATATTGGGAAAAAAGGAATTCATAAATAATTTAGTAATAATATTTACTGAACATTGGTCCCTATTCGGGAGTGTCAAAATAAATAATATTAAAAACGAATTAAATAGATTTTTAATTGATTTGTATTTGTATGGTGACAGTTGCGGCGCGGCGTGCGGGGCGCGTTGTGTTAGGGTTGCCTAAAGAATAAAGACACAGAAAAAATAATATCGATATTTTTAATGTTTCGATTCGAGAGCTTCGAAACATTAAAATGTTTTCCTGGAAGACCGAGCTTTGCTCTAGTCGTTGGAGGATTCATCATCAGCATCACCATCATCATCTTAACCTTACATAAATAAAAAGGTATAGTTTACGTAAAAACATTTTTTTTTTTTGTGATGGTAAAATCATCCGTTTATTTCCCCCGCGCTAGGCTCCTCGTGTCAGACTTTTTGCGTCTTGTGGAAAGTAAGGACGCCGTGTCACCGTCCTCAAAGAGGAGACTTACCGCCATGATTATAGCATGCCCACGTAGAACAAACGTTGGAAGTCGTTTAAGGCTCCTACAAACAGGCGCGATACGCGATATAATCACCGCTCACCGCTCGTTGCGCGACTTGCGGTGTCTCTGTGTCGCGCGCGAATTTATCACGTGTCGCGCCTGTTTGAAGGAGCCTTTATCCTCTATCGGGGAAAAATAATAAGAATCGTTCGTAATTGGTAATTCGTCTTCGTTCGTTTGTGTTTTGTCCGTCATGGTAGCGGGTATTATTAACACGTGCTTTTCTTGAAGATTCTAATTGTAATGCGGCATGATCCATAACCAAAAGAATTACGCAAAACAATACATCACAGCATGATGGAATCGATTTCAAATCGAGTGTTCGACTGACAGTGCAGAGAACTGGCAACACTGACCCAGACACGACTGGCGCTCGATTTTCAAATTGTCAATGTCATTCGCTTTGCGTTTGCCGCTCTTTTTCGTATCGTATTGTGAATTCATATTATTTCGACTTTAGCTATTTTTGAAGACTGTTCAAAATGGATTCTGATGATTTTCTATTCGACGACCCCGGCTCACTCTCGGACTCAGTACCCGCTTCAAACGTTAACCCTGGCATTTCTCCATATAATGAACCCGCTTTACATGAAGACTTGCACATGAACATGGACTTTCGTGGTAAGTCCCAACTTCTGAAATGATTATGTATGTACATTGTTTTTTGTTCTTTATTTATTGAATATTTGAGTTGGCTAAAATCCATCACTAGTTCTCTCGCAGTCAACCTGTGGGTGTAACGTACAAGGTCGTGTGCATTGATAGAGCCAGTAGTGACCTTTTACAAGTATTGAAGTTTTTTTTTTATACGATTTAACTAATTTGACACAAAACTTCTTATCTATACGTTTTCTTTGTACTGTAAACCACTTAATAAAATCAATAATAGTGCAATATTTTTATGTTCATGTTCAAGCCCAAACGCCATACAAAGTGGTTGATGTCCTTTAAACAGAATTTTATATATAATATATATACTCCCTTCTCTGTAGTTCCTACGCTCTTCATTTATTTAATGCCAAAAAGTAAATACCGATCGCTATAATAAATTATACTTTGTGCGAATGACTACCTTCAAAGTCTGTCTCCTCTTGAACGCCTTGTTGCAGTAGGAGCAAACGTGCCTGCATTTGTCTTCATGTACCAGTAGATGTTTACGGAGCGTACGGCGACTGTTCAGCACCCGTCGACAGATGTAGCATTCGTACGACGTGTCCTCGTGAGTGTCCATGTGGGTCTTCAAGTTCGAATAAGTCTTGAAACTGTAATAAAATGAAAATATTTAATGGTATTACTAAAGTTAACTTAAAAAACAAGTAATATATTATGAAAATGTTCCTGACCATTCCAACAAAAAAAAAACTATTTTATCGCGTATGAAAGAGTTATTCCTTTAACAGGTTTACTTAGTGGAGAATCCGTTCAGAATGCATGCAGTATTCATGCTAGACTAGTACAATTCGGCTCGCGACATCGCGGCGTTAAAAGCTCATGAATAAAAGCTCAGGTCGAGTTTGAAACTTTCTAGTTGGGTAATGCGAAACCTGAGTCGTAAGTAAAACTGTAGTTTTATCTGTTAAGTATCACGCAAAGTCAGGGAAACAGATTATTTAGCAGCTTGGTTATAAACTTAATTTGTCCATATTTAAATCACAGCAGTCTTTCTTTATCAGTCCTATGAAATAGCTATATTATTAATAGCTTTACGTAGTGTCAATCAAATCGTAGTTATAAACAATACAAATGTGTTATATTGTAAATGTATTTAAAACCGCATGTTTGTATAGGCAAGTATAGCCCTGCATGTACAAACATACAGTTTTAAGTAAGAACAGCTAAAGTTTGAACGAACGGTTTGGAGCAGTTCCTGCAGACGAAGGGCTTGTCGTCGCTGTGTATGGCGCGGTGCTGGCGCAGCTCGCCGTTGGTGCCGCACGCGTACCCGCACAGGTCGCACACGTAGCCCTTGATCTTGTCGTGCACCACGCGCTTGTGCGACGCCGCCGACGAACGAGTCGTGAATCTGGAGAAAACATTTCCAATTACAGTATGTTTTATCCTTTATATACCTGGTTACGCAGAATTCTTTACCACGCCGCAAGCTTAAAACTAAAGTAAAAAATTGCATTCGCTAAAGAACCCGCAAAACGCGAGATAAAATTGATGAGCCTGCAAAACTTGAAAAATAAGAAAATGCTTATATTTCACGTTTTATGTAAATACACGTTGATATGTATTAGCATTGTATTGCCTTCGTACGGTAAAACTTTGATAGCTATAATTTTCCGATGTTGAACTTACTTCATGTTGCACATGTCACAGCGATATATTTTACGCTCCTCTATCGGTATATGCGACCTTTCGTGAGATTTTAATGCATCTTTAGAAGTAAATATTTTGTCGCATGAAGCGCAACAGAATTTTCTCTCTGATTTTGGTATATGTCGCATCTTGTGTTTATTTAAGGCAGATAGAGTTTTCGTTATTCGGGGACACTTGTCACATCTGTAGAAAGAAAAACACAAGTTAATATTTGGAATAGGATCTGCAATTTATCTCATTAATAATAAAAAGAGAAAATATTTGATTTTGAATATTTGTTTGTTACGCTTTCACGCTCAAACGGCTGAACGGATGTCGATGAAATTTGGCACATGAGTAGAACATGACCTGGAGTAAGACATAGGATACTTTTTATGTCGATATTCCCACGGAATTGACTTTTGCGGATGAAACTTAACTTAAACTTCTGAAGCAGGAAACAAAAAAATATAATGTTTAAACCAAAGACTTTATGTAATATTTTAATTTATTTAGCGAACTTAGCAGTACTTGTCTAGGTTGTCTGATCTAGACAAGTACCGCAAGCGTTGGATCGAGAAAAGGATGCCTGATCTAGACAAGTACCGCAAGCGTTGGATCGAGAAAAGGATGCCTGATCTAGACAAGTACCGCAAGCGTTGGATCGAAAAAAGGATGCCTGGAAGGATTTGGAGGAGGACTTTGCTCAGCTGTGGGACAGTACAGGCATAGTAAAAAAAAATATTACTTTTGCTAAAGTGATACTTACGTCAAAACATTAGGATTTCTATGGTCGTGCACATGCTTGTACATGACTGACTTGGATTTAAGAGTAATGCCGCAGATACAAGTCACCACGGGCGGTACTTTGTGAGTATACTCAGAATGCGCCTTCAGTCTATACCAACTGGAACACTCCTTGTCACAATGGGGACATAGAAACCTGGAAAAATAAATTAAATACTTATTAAAAACTTTACAAGTAACTTAATCACAGGCTCATGCAACCAAATTTTACAATAGACTAGTAGAGTGCAATAGAATTAATTTAAACAATACCTTATAAAATCTTTCACATTCAAACTTGCATAATTAAAATTTTGCTTTTCTTCATTCTCAGATTCCTCTGAGTTCTTCCTTAATTTTCTACTTTCTATTTTATGGTCTGATACATGTTTGTAAAGAACACTTTTCGATCTTACGGCAAAGCCACACAAGCAGTAAACAAATGGTTCACTCTTATGCTCTTTAGCATAATGTACTCGTAAGCCACTCCATGTCTTCAGTTTCTCTCCACAGAAATCACACTGCAATCTAAAATAATAAAATACATTATTACATTAATTGGAATTTATTTTCAAACCTAAAATGAAAAATACCCATTCTATTTCATGACGCATAACTAATTATGATTTCACTTACTTGACAAAATCTTTCACTTTCAAATTGGGCTTTTTGAGAATTTGGTTAAAAGCTTCGGCCTCCTGTTCTGTTATTTCCTTTCTTCTAATGCGTTTACGTTTAGGTTTCAGTTCTGCTATTGCTATGTCATCAAGATAGTCATCATCTTCACCATTGTGAATGTCAGCGTCATCATGATCACTATGACTATCCGGGAAAACGTCTATTACTGATAAAGCTGCCTCACTATTCAAAGCACCTATAAATGGAATGTGTAGTTTAGCTTCTGTTCTGTATTACTACTTTTTCGTATTTTAATTCAGTTTGTAATTGGTCCTTGGACCTTAAACAAATTAGTTCCATCAAATAATTATTATAATGTAGGAGTTTTACTAATTATTGTAATAAATAACTGCTCCCAACCACTTCATTTCAAGTTAAATTATTCATAACAACAAGCCAAAATCAGAACAAAATAATATCATCTATCCAGTAAAGAGAATATATTTTTAAGGCAACTTACAAACTATGTCATCTGCAGTTACTTCATCTTTAACCTGTAATTAATTTAAATATTATTAACCTAACACGGATCACTTACTACATAATAAAAAAATCTTAACTTGATTAAAATGTATATCTATTGTGAACATTTCTGTGTAGTAAATGCTGCATGTACTTTTATGTGATTGTAATGTATTAATTTAATTGTGTTGGTATGGAAAATTTAAACTTTTTAATACTTATTTCTATGGGTCTTAACCCCTTGTATGCCGGGAGCGTAGATCTACGCGAGACACAATGGTTTTTAATTGTTTTCTATAATTACGGCATACAACCGGTTAAGGGATGAAATTCCAAAAAACCATTGATACTACTAACTTTTACTAATAAAAAGAAGTCTAAATTCTTCCATGTTTCTAACTTAAAAAATGAGAAACTTCCATACAAAATTTTATCATCATTAAACCTCTCATTAGGGGAAGATTTATCAAAATTCATTCCTTATTACTCACCTTTGTTATAAAAGGAACTCTTGTTGGAATTTCATGCTTCTAGACCCCACCGCTTAGGCTGTGCATTATCTGTCAGTGAATATAAGATTTTTATTGAGTAGAACCATACCTCAGATTTGATTGGAACACCAAAATCTACAGCTGCCTGCGTTCGTTCAAGTTTAATTTCAAGAGAATCATAATTATCATCATACATCTTTTTCAGTGTATCTTGGGCTTTATAACATTCTAGTACAAATAGTTGGAATGACACCATTTTTTCTTCACAATTCAAACAAATCTTCGTCGGTAAAGTGTCGTTCTCAAAGATCTAAAACACAAAGATAAAGAGTTTAAAATAACTGCAATGAAATGCACGAAACTTAATGAAATTGGTAAGATAGCCTATCAGCTGACATAAATTAAAATTGTATGCAGATATTACTTTCATAATTCAACAAAAAGCTTGAAACAAAAAACAATCACAGCTTGCTCTAGGCACGATAATGAATTAAAAGAATAATTAAAGCAAGAATATGTTAAATTTACAGTCAATGCCTGCTATGTATTGTGTTTGCTTGTCTAGCTTGTCATGAACTTATGACTTATATTAAGTAACACATATTTAAAGTAATACTTACGATAATTTGTATGAAATCTTGTAGTAGTTTTAGAACATTTCTATTACTTTCATCCAATAGATCTTTTGAAAACTCGTCTTTTTTTGCACATAATCTACACAACTCTTTCACGCTCATAGCCATTTTGGCAAAGAACTAGTAAATATTGTCAATGCTTTTTAAACATTGACTTGTTTTATTTCCCTTCACAATACAATCAGATAAACAAAAAATTATATTTATTTTTTCATAGCCATCAAAGAAACCTCCCATCGACAATAGAGATTTTTATTTTATTTTACTCTTTGATTTTATTTTTAAATAAAACGCCACTAAAAACTAGCAAAGGCTTTGAACTCATACAGCCATAGGGAGAGTTTATGCATAAGGAGTACTAGAGACGATCAGTCTAAATGGTGGTAGTGTTGTATTGTAAAACCGGTTACTTACATTAGTACAAATACAGTACTTTCATCTCGAAAATGTTTCATAATCACAAAAAAATACTGCTACTCCAGTTCAGCAATGAACAAATCTTTAGGAAAAAGGTCATATTTAGGGTACAGAAGTTTCAGCAAATGGATAGAACTATGGGATTAGTATGTACTGGATAGTATGTACAGACGCCAGCACATCAACCTACCACAATCTGTCAGATTTTCCCAATCAACTTTGAACCTTATACTTTAGCGATAAAGTTGAAAATCTATTAAAGAAATCTGACAGATTGTGGTAGGTTGATGTGCTGGCGTCCGTACATACATACACAATAGAACATTGCATTTTTTCCTTTTTTTAAGCTTAAAAGCCTCTGATACACCTGGCTGTACGGTGTACGTCCCGCTAAGGTCAAAAAACGCAACGCAATTTCGCTGGCTACAGACATTACCTATTGCATTTTATTAAATTACATTTCAAAAATATAATAATATATATATATAAAGCGCCAGGGTAGCCCGCAAAATTCAATTTTTTTTAGGTTTTTTGGAATTTGCTGGTTAGTATTAAGTTGTACGTTGATTAATATATGAATCGCGGCCGTAAGAAATATGTGTTTACAGAATTATAATCATTAAAGTCACCAACACCATTACACAACTCTCTAAGACCATGTAAGTCCAAAGAATGATGATTTCATGAAACAGTTATTCTTGGGACTTACGTGGTCTTAGAGAGTTGTGTTGATGACTTTAATGATTATAATTTTGTAAACACATATTTCTTACGGCCGCGATTCATATATTAATCAACGTACAACTTAATACTGACCAGCAAATTCCAAAAAACCTAAAAAATATTGAATTTCGCGGGCTGCCCTGGCGCTTTCGCCTTAAGAAGCTAGTGTACTATATACATTTACATAACATCACGCCTATATTCCCCTAAGGGTAAGGCAGAGGTGCATAAAGATGATGAGCCTTTGCCACTAAGCACTAACCGAACACAAATCCAGACTCCGAGATGCTACTGAGAAATTCTTGATGGAAAGACCCAATAAAACTTCGCCCACCCCGGGAATTAAACCCAGGTCCTCATACTCAGCAGTAGTGCTTGCGACCACTAGAGCTGCAGCATTGTGCTATAGTACCTACTAATTCCATGGTGTAACCATAGCTTTATTATGATGTATTTTCATTCGAACTTCAAACAATTTTGAATTTCAATTTCACTTCAATCATTCTATTCTTCATTCATTCATTCGTTCGTTCCACAGACTAAGAAGAGAAGTTCGTTCGTTCGTTGTGCTCGCTCGTTGTATGTGTCAGTGTGGTTGTTGAATTGAATGTATGTTGCAAAACTTGCAAACGGCTCCGGACGTTTTTTTCGTGTTTGTTCAGTGTTTGGGATTCGAAATATGCATTAAAAGAAAAACGATACAAATAGTTATAAGTTTTATTATGTACGGAAATAATTCGAAAGTGTATACTCGCTATGATGAAGTATCCCTCGGCATCTACCATGAAACAGTTGAGACATAGGATAAATGACAGTTATTACAATGGATGTGCATTCAGATTATGTTGATACTGCTAAGTCTATCCTATCTTTCGACAACATAAATTACTTCAAAGCCGAGGACAGTGGATACCACACATCATTTACCCCAGGTTCGTTAGAACATTCAGAACTATCGAGTGAATTTCTCGATCAGTCAGTGGTGGCAACAAAAGCTTTTATTGATCAAATTCAAGTAGATTATGTTACGCCTGAAGCTACATATAGATACAGCCAGTTAAAACCACGCAATGACAATTGTAATGACACGCCACCGCCGAGGCGGGCTGTCAAGCGTCCTTATTCGAGCGTTGAGTCGACGAAGCAAACAACAACTATCGCAACTCCTACAACATGGATTGCAGGCAAAATACAAAGTCTGGAAGTCAATGAAGATAAAGAAAATTCCACTATATCCTTACCATCAGTCAGCTCTCACAGCACAGGAAAGAATAAAAGATACATTTACAGATTAAACATATGCGAGCAGAAATTTTCATATCCAATAACACCTATAAAGAGAAACTGTAGATTAAGTCCCTGTAGGAAATCTGGCAGAAAGCTAGATTTTGTCATACATTCTCTATCATGCGACCAGCATGAGCTACAGCCAGTATCACAAACTAAGATAGGACTTACACCACCTATTCTAGCCCGACCTGACCAAAAAATAGATATATTAGGATTGCTAAACCAGAATTGTGCCATACCACCTTTAAAAAAAATATTTCAGTATTTAAGTTATGAAGATATTTGCAACTTTGTTTCTGTAAGCAGTACTTGGAAAGATATTTGGAACTTTCATAAAAGCAATGAAAAGAAAGAGGGACTGAGAAAACATCTGAAGTCAGTTAAAGAAAATCAAGAGAATTGTGCAAAAGAGAGTAGGACTAAGACCAGAACTACCAAGTTATATGATGGTTGTCTCAGCGAAATTCAGAATGGGATCAGTGACAATCCTGTGAGCAGTACTCCTATCAGTCCTCAGTATTCACCGAGGACAAATCGATTCAGGAAATTCATAAAGGTATGTTTTTGGACATATTTTTATTATTTTTAAAAGGTTACAATAAAGATAGCCATGGACACACCACTTTGTATTTACCCAAAACATCTGAATATTGTTTTTCACATAAACCCACATGGGCACTTATGAAACGTCAGAGGCTAGTTGCACAGTTCTAATTGGTTTCCCAGGGAGAAGAGCCGTTAAAAAAGTCCATGGTTACAATTTTAAAAATATTAGTTTTTTACAATTTTTTCAAATTACAGTATTATACAGTTTTATACATTACAGTATACAGGTATGGGAGCACAGTAGAGGCTTAATAATAACGCCTCTTTGCTTCAATAATGTGATAAGTCCGACAATTTCAATTTTCAAGATAACATATTATTGAAGCAAAGAGGCGATAAGTACTAGGTACTTAAGAAAAATAAAAAAGGGTCTATTGATCTACAGTCTACAAGGCCTACAACATACTCACATTTACAAAATATTTAAAGAATCTATCAAAAAGATAAATAAAACCTATTAAACCCAAATGATAATATGATTGCTATTACAACCACTAATAAAGAGTTGAAATTAGAATTGTTGGTATATAATGTCAAATAATAAAAACATTGTGTCAAAGAAGTATGTAAAATATAAATAAAAAATAAACATTGTAATTTGAAAACAGTTAATAGACATTTACATAGATAAGCCGTTAATGAGGTCCCATGGAAACCACACATGCAGAAGGAATTATTGCAAAACTAACTTGTCTTCAACTTAGTCTTTAATCTTATAATATGCTTTATTGATAAGGACATGTTTGATGTGGATTTTGAACTTTCCCACACTAAGTGCTGTAACATATATTATAAAAGAAGATGCTGTTTACAAGAAATGACTTGCTAGTTTTAGTTAATCTAAATTTAGGTATCACAATTTCATTTTTACTATGTGTAATTTTTATATATTTTTTTTTTATCATGGATGTCGGAAATTCGTGGATTTTAATTTTTTGCGCGGAACTCTTATTTTAAAAAAATAAATAAAAGTAACCTATGTTATTCCTTGTGACATCAGCGATCTGTCAGTGAAAATCCCGTCAAAATCGGCTGGACCGATTTCGGAGATTAGCCAGAACAAACGGACAGAAAGACAAAATTAAATAAAAATGTATTTTTGGTATAAGTAGCGTATATACTTTCATAAGCATTTAGTAAGAAGCTGTTATTTTGATATTACAAACTATTTAATTTTATTTATTTGTTTAGATAATCACAGCATTTTTATTCAAACTATGTTGCATGTATGCAAATTAAAACTATTATCTATTAATATTTCAGACTGCATCACTGGATTCTCGGATGCAGCTGGCATGTGTAAGGTGTTCACAGCCGGCTAAGGTAACAGAAGAACCTACTGGAGAGGAATGGGTGGAGTGCACAAATGCTACTTGCTCATATCAATTTTGCAGATGTTGCAATTGCAGTAGGCACCCAGGTAAGAGTTGTAATCAATATGACCTAAATGCTCCGAGTCCTTCTAAAAGAAAGAAATGTGATTATGCTGTTGGAACAAGGAAAAGCAGAAAAAACTTGCGTAGACTTCTGTGATCTGTTTTCAACAATTCAATTTCATACCAGTGTTTTTTATTATTTGTCAATTACATTCCATTATCTGAAAATTGTTACTGAAGTAGCTAGATTAGAATTATTAATTTGATTGTGAATCCAGTGAAATAATATTGTATTTTATGATATTTGAGATTAAGGGGTCTGTCTGACCCATGTCTGATTTTGTGCCATTTTTATCAATTTATAAATTTATAGTTGACCACAAAGTCAGTAGGAAGTCTGTTTGGCAGTTTTAAATAAGGTTCCATTAATTATAAATTAAGCATCTGTACGGGTTTTCTTATTTTTAAATCCACAATTGATTTGTGGTTATAGGATTTTATTCATTGCTGTGTATTTAAATACAGTTAACAGGCAGTCCATGTTTTAAAAAGTGAAAAACAGACGCTAGTCTATGGGTGGTACACTTTTTCATTCTTCATAATGAACAAACTAAATCACACTAAAAATCGATCTTCTGCTATGAACCATACCATACGTCAGCGTCCTTGTATTAAGTTGTTATTTCTCACTTTAGATAATTCTAGATCCATGCAGTTGTCATCATATTATTTGTTTATTATAGATCATGAGAAGTAAATTCGTTATTTTTAGCCTAGCAATCCTTTTATTACGGCTCTCTCCACTCCTATCTCTCGATAAATACGCTATGACGACTAATGTTGTATCATATCGGCGACTTCCGGCTGGACCGCTTCTGCCCATATCCTAATACACTGACTTAATTTGTGATAAACACTCAGAGAAATTAATTTGCTTGTGAAATTGACACACTACGCCAATTTGCCGTTTGATCAATACTTAATTTCCCTGACTACGTACTTTCATCGCAAGGAGAGGCCGCATCGTGTTTTGGTCTTGTAAACGCAGTTGTGACTATTATTCATGAATGTGTAAGAAGAACAAGGGTATGAAACGATCGTAGTATGTGGCGTTCCGTAGTTTCTGCAATCCTAAAGAGAAAGCCGTATAAACCTCTTCATAATGGAAAAAAAATAAAACTTAGTTTAGATCATACTCGCTCAAGGATATTAAACTTACACACGACAGGTCCGTAGCAGTTCGTACAATTGTCGAATAGTCAGATTTTTCCTCTTCCTGATTAACTTTAACTATGTAATTTTTTGTTATAATTTACATAATTTAACTGTAATGTGTTTTAGTTTACATCAAATGGTTTAGGCCCAAAAATTTACGCCTATTCCATAATTAATCAACAACTAAACTAAGACTGCCTGTACTAAGTATTCTACATGTTTTGCCCTTTATTAAATGAATAAAATCTACTAACATTCGAATAGTAATTACTCAAAAGTAAGACTGTTTTTTAATACATCACTACTATTAATTAGTTATCTTTTTAGTATTTTTTTTATCTGTAAATGCCTCTGGGTTGATATCCGGAGAAACCCCATGGTTTTTAATCTCATTGTGACCTTTTTCTGTATATTTTAAATTGTTCAGTCATCAAGACTGAGTCATCATGAAGAACTGTTTCAATCAACAAATAGAAAAAATATGTAGAATGTGAAACATCTTGGCTGAAGTTAAAATAGCAGCCCAAATTTTAAACAAGTAGGTATAGTTTTAATTTTTTTGTAAATTTTAAAGAACACATACATTTTTTACTTTTATATGCATGCCATATCCAAAAATTAAAGCCAGCATTCTCTATCCTGAATGACTCCATCCCGAAATAACTCTTAAAATACACTCAAAACCTATGAAATCAATAATCACGGAAGGTAAGAAAAAGTAGGATGCAGAGATAGTGGGCGCACATCTAATGTAATACTAGGTCGCAAGCTTCTGATAAGCCTAAAGAAACGATTTGTAATTTTGTATGTGGCACTTGTAAGAATGGTGCTAAAGAGCAAACCAATCATTTAAAACTGTTCATAATGCACATCTTCGGCATGGAGGAATCTCGGTATGAAATGGACCGTTCGTGGCAACATCCTTGGTCGATCGTTCTGTGCGGCTGTTACTTAGCCACGACCTGACGTCAAATTACATTCCTAAATAAATTACTCGAAACTACGTTATTCCGAATCATTGGATAATTTGTTAGTGCTACATAATATATTGTATAAAATCCGTGCCAAGATGATCGAAAAAAACATTTAATTAAGATTTCCACATCTATATAGCATAACATCAGGAAACGTTAGGCAGGGTTGTACCTAGTAATCACACACACATCCACATTTCGCCAGTATGTCTAAATATTTTCTGCATTCAAAATTAAACTTTTAACCTAACCTAGCCCGTCTGGGGGTGCCTTAAATTTATGGTTTCAGGTTGGAGTTATTTGGCATAGTATTCTTTAGGGGTTCAGTGATTTGGGCTTTTGGTTTTGGGTAGTATGGAGTGTTGACTCAAATTACGCCCGAATAGCTATCCCCTTATAAGGTTTTTTCTGTGAACATTCCCTAGTCTCTTTAATATTAAGATTCATTCGCATATAAATGTAAAACATCGATGGTTATGTTTTAACCTTACCAATCTACTCATGGGCTATATTTGTATTTTAATATCCACTTACCGCCTTGCCAGTGCCTTATGCCTGTGAAATGAGAGACCCGCCTACCACATCTAATAGCTGTTGTCTACTTCTCAACTGATAACTATGCTATCTTCTCACGGGCCACTAGAAATAGCCAAAAGTGACCAGCTACATTTAACGGTTTCCGGCAAATAAACATTTTATACGGAGTATAGGCATTCGCAGGTCATATTGTGTGACGAGGGCTGGACAGGTCACCAAGCGAATCTAAAATCAATAATAAAGGCTACGCCACTTCTGGCTGTGGCAAGTGGCCCTTGTTGTTTCCTTGCTGTGGCGCCTTATTTCGACTAGTGTTGTAGTGGTGTTATTTGAATAATTCATGGACAAACTTTTAATTTATAAGTTACTTATTTAAGAAGAGCGTGTAGCTTATTATTATGCTTTGTAAATATGTATGTTGAGTACTGTTCAAGAAAGTACACCTGCTGAAAGATAATGTTGATATTTCATAAAATATTAATGTTTGTTTGAGCAAAAAACCAGTGTTTTAAGTTTAGCTATTTATACCTAAATACCTGAAGGTTGGTGGTATGAAGGGACCAAGTGTGCACAATTTAATTTTATCAACAATTTGTAATACTCAATATTTAATTTTTAAATTTGACTTGATCTGTATGTCAATAGATACTGATTTTTTTCGATAATTAATTTTTAATTTCAAAATTCATGACATGTATTATAATAAGTGTTCTTTTCGTCTTGTAAATAGTTTTATTTGAATTTATGTCTTTGATTGGTAATAAAAACGTTTTAAAAACAAAATCTCTTTAATTATAAGTACCTAAGTGGGTGATTCCATAAATGTTGGCCAACTCTATGTCTTTACAACTTCTCGCCCACATAATTAAACCAATTTTATTATTAATAATGCTAATATAGCTGAATAAAAGTGTAATGATGAGCTCAGTGCCGAGAGGAGCATATGAGGAGTACGTTACAAATATCGATGACGTGGAGATAGCTTCGGTGTCCTGGAAAGATAATAAACAAGTAATTTTGACTTCGACTTATGTGGGCGCTGAACCAGCCGAAACCATTGAACGCTACGACAAAAGGGCGAAGCGAAGGATTGGAATACTTCGCCCAAAGTTGGTGAAGGAATATAACTCCCACGTGGGAGACGTTGACCTCATGGATTCCCACATTGGCAGGTACAGAATCCGCATAAAAAGCAGAAAGTGGTACATGAGAATTTTCTACCATCTTCTGGATCTCAGTATAATAAATGCTTGGATTCTGTACCGAAAATCCCTTTCGAATCGCAATTTTTAATATAAGCCTGTGTTGTCTCACTGCAGTGCAAAGGCCTCCCTTCCCTCTGTTCAGGCTCACCTGCTGCCTGTTTACTAGCAACGTGTGCGATAAAACACATTGCCTTAACGAAATGGCAAGGCGCGATTTCTGTGGCGGTGTGAGTGAAAAAACTTTAATGTACCTATGTGTCACTTCGCAACTTGTCAACCGCGCGAGCGGCCGATGTATTTTTTGTGTCCTCTATAATTTAAAATAAACAAAATTTCCAAAAGTTCATTAAAGTAATTATTGAAGAAACCAAATTCCCAATAATTCAACCCTTTATGTCGTAATAGACATAAAAATTGGCGACCGTGACAGGACACAAAAATCTAAATTTCAACTATTGGTTCATCGACGTGGCGTGATCATCGAGACCACTAAAGGCCGAGTTCCCGTCGTGAAGCTGACACCAAAAACTTCCTGGAGTATTCGATGCAGCTAAAGTATCGACACAGGTATACCTACTGAAGAAAAAGCAGTTGCAGAAGATTCATGTGAAGCGGATCACCATAAGTTAAGTGCCCTTCCTTCCTCATTCATACCTTCCTATCTATTTTCCAAATCATACCATCAGCTATCCTAACTAAAACGTGCCTTCCACTTGTGCAATAATTTCAATTAATTATTTAAGTATTATTGAAGGGTCATTCGGGATCAAAGTTTTACTTGACAAAACTTTTGTTCTACACCTAATTCACTATAATATCAGTGTATTTCATTAAAGGCCATCATTAACAGTCCATATCAGCAAGTTTGCATGCAATTTATCCAAGTAATCGTCCGAAATTACTATTTTAAAATATTTTTTTTTTCCATTTTTTCATCTACCTACATCGTGTATTTCTCATGTCATTCTAGGAAAATATAACGTATCGTTCCCAATCAGTTTTTAACATTGTTCGTCAAACTTTCCAGATACCTCGTAACATCACGCTAGCACCATTGGTATCAGCAGAGCTTGCGTTCCGTGCTTGGCAGTGTGAATCCGGTTTCCCGGTCGGCGGGTGACGTCGAATTGAGGGGCGTGAGATTCTTTATATAACTTACTAAATTATATTTTTTACGCTGATACGTAGTTGAGTCTGCTTGCTAGTCAATTATACTTAACATATTTTGCTCAAATAAGGTTTAATAAAAAAATAAATATGTCGCAAGAAGTCGATGTAAAGAAATTACGTGAATTGACTGTCAGGCGTAGCTCAATTAAAGGTCAAATTACCAAGTTTAAAAACTTTTTGGACATCTTGACGTCTTTGGAATCATTGTCAAATAAGGAAATTGCTGAATTAAAGATTAAACTTGGTAGATTCGAACAATTATCAGCTAAGTTTGATGAGTTGCAAAGTCAGATTGAAGTCTTAAATAGTGAGAGCCTGGCATTAGAGATTGAGGAGCGGGACAAAATTGAAAATGATATGGTGAGTGGGCTTGCCATTGCAAAAGGTTTGTTGGACAGCTGTGTGCAATCATGCAGTCATGACTGTCATGAATCCCGATTCGAATCTCGTGACTCTGGTATCAGGTTGCCACGCATACAAATTGCTAAGTTTGACGGTGCATATTTTAAGTGGCTCGAGTTTAGAGACTCTTTTTTGAGCTTAGTTGATCGTAATAAGCAACTCTCGCCGATACACAAATTTCATTATTTAATATCTTACCTGGAAGGAGACGCGGCACGAATAATTTCTAATCTTGAAGTATCATCTGAAAATTATAAGGAAGCTTGGAAATTATTGTGTGCTCGTTACGATAATAAAAGACTTCTGATTGATTATCACATGAATTCATTGTTTAACACACGTTCATTTAGCAAGGAGACTGTAGGGTCATTACGATTTTTAGTTGATCATGTCACGAAAAACTTAAGAGCATTATCTAGTTTAGGAATGCCCACAGATAATTGGGATATGTGTGTCATATTTAATTTAACCTCAAAATTAGACCATAATACACTTCTAAAATGGGAGGAATTTAGAAACCAGCTTGGTGACAAAATTCCAACCTTAGAAAACTTTAAACAAGTTTTAATAGATCGCGCTGATGTGCTTGATGCTTTAGATAGGAATAAAACAGATAATAGCCACCAAAAGGGTTCACAAGCACAAAATAATCACCACAACAAACAAGATAAATATCAAAAAATCTTTATTAAGGCAGCGACAGCTACTAATAACGACACTTCAAGTTCATTTGTATGTATAATTTGCAGTCAAAATCATAAAATATATGAGTGTCCTAGCTTTAAAAACAAAACTATACAAGAAAAATGGGCAGATGTAAATAAATATAAACTTTGTTCTAATTGTCTTAAACAGGGTCATCCAGCAAAGGCTTGTGGATTTGGACCATGTCCTGATTGTAAACAAAGACATAATCGTCTTCTGCATAACTCTAAGCAGTCAGTTAATAATAATCATGCATATTCAGAATCAGAATCTATAAACAACTGTTTAGAATCGGAATCTGTATACGTTAGCTCATCGGAATATCAATTCAATCATGTTTTCTTATCCACTGCCTTAATTGAGGTTCATAATCCTAATAACAATAAATATGAAACAGTGTGCGCATTGCTCGATTGTGGTAGCCAAAGCAGTTTTATTACAAAATCGTTAAGCGATAAACTGTCACTTGATTCCATTCCAATACCTAGTGTTAATATTATAGGTATAGGAAATCACTTGTCTAATAAAGTAGAGGAAAGCTGCACTGTTAAGGTGCAATCTATTTACAAACAGTTTGATGTTACTTGTAACATGCTCGTCATGAATGAGTTAACTGGTTATTTACCGAAAAGCCCGGTTAACATTAAATTCAAATTACCTAAACACATAAAATTAGCCGATCCTAGTTTTAATGAACCCTCTCCAGTTGATATCTTGATTGGATGTGATCTTTTCTGGGATATCCTGGGAAATGAACAAATTTCCATAGGCCCAGATAATATAAAGTTACGAAATTCCAAATTTGGCTGGTTGATAGCCGGTCCGATAAATAAAAATAATTTGAATAGCATATATTGCAACAATAGCATAATTACAAAAAATAACAAGATTCAAGAGTCTTGTATCGATAAATTACTTACCAAATCCTGGGAGGTTGAAGAACTCCCAAACAAACCCATTCTCAGCGAAAGGGAAAGGTCTTGTGAAAAGCATTTTTTGAAAAATACGGTCCGTTTGAATGATGGACGATTTAATGTAAAATTACCTCTAAATAGTCGTACAAGCAACTTGGGTGAATCTTATAATACTGCAAAAAAAGATTGCTTAATTTAGAATTACGTTTTAGGAAAAATCCTACACTAAAGGCACAAAATACGTTGATTTTATGAAAGAATACGAAGAGCTGGGACACATGTCTTTAGCACCTAAAGGTAAACCATTTCCCTCATACTTCTTATGCCACCATGCCGTATTTAAAAATAATAGCCTATGGCGGTCAGGTCCAAATTATTTAATTAATTGTGAAAACGATTGGCCAAAACTAAATTGCATTGATATCGATGATGTACCTGAAACTAAAAATACATGTAAATCCAAAACTAAATTTAAGATTACAAATAAAACCAAATACTCACCCAAGACCGTCCCAACTGCTCCGCTCGTCTCAACTTTGCCGCCGGCGACGCAAGCAGAGCAATCAGCATCTGAAACAAAAACTCATAAAATACAAAATTCATTCGTTACACCTAATAACACCTTAATTGATCAAAATAAAATAAATACTTACCTTAATACTAACAACATACTGCAACCTATAATAGATATTGAAAAATATAGCAAACTAAACAAACTTATCAGAATAGTCGCATGGGTAAAAAGATTTTGTTTTAACATTCGTAATATTGATAACAAACAGGTTTTGCCTCTCAGCGCTAATGAGTTAGATGACTCATTTCATTATCTATGCCGTGTTGCTCAGAATAAATGTTTTCCTATTGAATACAAGGCGTTATCTAAAAACGTACCTTTAAATGTTAAATCTAAATTACTGTGTTTGTCACCTTTTTAGACGAAAACAATTTAATTAGAGTTGGAGGACGAATAAGTTCTTCACTTTATAGTTTTGATAAAAAACATCCCATACTACTTGATTCGTCCCATCATTTGACTAAACTTTTATTTGAAAGAGAACATTTGCGACACCTGCATGCTGGTCCGCAGTTGCTGTTATCACTGATAAGGGAATCAGTATGGCCGCTAAATGGCAGAAGGTTAGCTCGGCGCACAGTTCACAATTATTGTGTGCGATGTTGTCGTGTCCGAGGCCAACCCAATGAAATATTTTGTGACAACGGGGGTAACTTTGTAGCTGCTGCTAAAGATATAGGGGCTTTTCTTAAATTACATAATAGGGACTTATCTGAATTTGCAACTCAGGAAAATATAAAATTTGTATTCTCACCTGCTCACGCTCCTCATTTTGGCGGCATCTGGGAAGCCGGAGTCAAATCTGCAAAATTCCATATAAAAAGAGTTATGGGAAATACCCATCTTACCTTTGAAGAAATATCGACACTTTTCGCACAAGTGGAGGCCGTTTTAAACAGTCGCCCCTTGTGTCCTTTGTCCTCCTCTCCTGATGACTACCTTCCTTTGTCTCCAGGGCACTTTCTCATTGGAAGACCGCTGAAGGCACTGCCTGAACCTAGCTTGGAAAACCTGAAAGAAAGTCACCTGAAACGATACGCTCGACTGTAACAGATTCATCAGCATTTCTGGTCACGCTGGCAGCGTGAATATATACACGAGCTACAACAACGGTTGAAGTGGAAGACGAACTCAAGATCCCTACATATTGGAGACCTCGTGCTTATCCATGAAGATCATGTACCACCATTGTGTTGGCGCCTTGGACGAGTTATTAGATTATTTCCTGGTCTGGATGGAATTTCGAGAGTGGCTGACTTGAAAACGACTAGAGGTGTTCTACGTCGGCCTGTTATCAAGCTGTGCCCGCTACCTACTGCTGAAGATTTACGGTTGAAAGACAAGCCTTTCAACGGGTGGGAGGATGTTCAGGCTCACCTGCTGCCTGTTTACTAGCAACGTGTGCGATAAAACACATTGCCTTAACGAAATGGCAAGGCGCGATTTCTGTGGCGGTGTGAGTGAAAAAACTTTAATGTACCTATGTGTCACTTCGCAACTTGTCAACCGCGCGAGCGGCCGATGTATTTTTTGTGTCCTCTATAATTTAAAATAAACAAAATTTCCAAAAGTTCATTAAAGTAATTATTGAAGAAACCAAATTCCCAATAATTCAACCCTTTATGTCGTAATAGACACCCTCTTTCCACTTTTCCGGGTCTACTCCGATTGTGGGCCAATCCTTTAAGAAAGAGTCCAGCTCATCGTGCCATCTCTTTCAGGGCCTGTCGCGCTATCGTTTCCTGCCATTGGGGATCCACTGAGTGGTGGCTTTTGCATATTGCTGCTCCGACATGCGACAGACATGGCCAGCCCAGTTCCACTTTAGTCCAGCAGCTGTGCGGCCACCACCCGCTATTTGTTTTTTTGAACAAAGTATAGATTTCTTAATGTGGTCTGTGAGTTTGACACCTAGTATACTTCGTTCCATTGCCCGTTGACAGACCATGTTTGCGCTCCGTAGGTGAGGGTAAGAAGAATGCACATGTCAATGAGCTATTGTTTTGGTGAAAGCGGGAGAGGTCCTTTCATGAGATGTTTAAATCGACCAATAATTCTTCCAGGCGTTTTTTGTGCGGCGAGCGACTTCTTTGTCCTGTCTTGCCTGGGAGGATACTATTTGGCCGAGGTAAATGTATTCATGGACATGTTCACCCCGCACATCCTCAATTTCTACGTTGCTTTCGGTGCTGTTCGTCTTCAGCTTTGTTTTCGACATATTCATTGTAAGTCCGACTTGAAGACTGGCGTGGCTCAGTTGTGCGAGCATTTGGCCTTGCTCAGCTGCTTAGGAAGAAAAGAGGACAATGTCGTCGTCGAAACGTAGATTGGTCATTCTCCTTTCCCTGATGACAATACCCTTCTCCTGCCAGAGCGGATTTAGGTAATATCTGGAATATCTAACAAAGATATTATAAATCTTGCAAATTTTCGATCGGACCTAGCGGCATAATTGTGCAAGTACTCCACACATACTCCTAGAGGTCGCCCAAGTTCCAGTGCGATTTTAGAGGGACCACCACCAAAAATGCGGAAAGGAAAGCCTTGCCAAGTTTTACCTCCAAGAGAGAGATACTTGATAGAGTGGGGCATGAACAAATCAGAACTCCAGAAATGATGAGATGCATGTTTCCATCTTCTAGGTAATTTAAAAACAGTCACAATGTGCAGTAAATGTAAAGTGCATTAGAAATAAAAAAATTGTCTCAATGAGTTGCATAGGAAGTAGCATATATTTTTAGTATTTATAATATGTTTTTAATAAAATGCATGTGGTGCCGAAAAGGCACAATGTAGTTTATTGAAATAAATACTTAAATAAATCAATTATTTTTTTTACTATTTTTCCCTAAGTCTACAAGTGAAGCTCAAAATATTTTTTACCGTATTAAAATCAGAATTCATGCATTTAAACGTTTTAAAATCTTATATTATTCCAAATAATTATGATTACTATAACATTAAATGATAACAAATAAACGAGAAACTTTACGTATGGTTTCCTTACAGTAATTAGCGTCCTCATCAGTCCCTAGGCTCTCTAAATTGTACTATAGTTAGCTTCTTCGTCAGTCCCTAGGCATACTCATCAGTCCCTACACGTCTAAATTGGGAAAATCTTACATTTCTCGTAAAATATTAAGCTAAGTGACTGGCCCTTTTACAGACGGTACAATGATTTAATTATGTACCTACCACTAATACAAGTTAAGCTCATAAATCACCCTAATTTTATGGAATGACCCAAGTATATGTGACATCACTGCATTATTTAAATAAAACAACAATTATAACCAAACTATTTTATTATACAATTAAATTAATATTTACAAATACACTTAGTACTAGAAGTAAGTTAGTAGTCGTTATTAAAAACCACCGAATGATGCTGTTCGGTTAAAGTATTCTTGATAGATTAAACCTTGTTTAAAACTCGAGATTAAAACTGATTAAGGCACATCGTTTGATTCATATAATGAAATAAATAGCTGTCTATAGTAATAGGTGGAGTTCGACGATCGTTGCAGAAATGTCGTCATGACTAAGCCCGGTGGTATACTAACTTGCACATTCATTATTACAGATTCTTTCAGCCGAGACCCATCACGAACTTTGGTATTTGATACGCCACTTGAGGTATTTGCATTATCATGGACACTCTGTAATAAAAATAATGAATAATCATGAACATAAAATAAAATATTGAAAGATTTTTTTGGGTATTTAGATTAAACACAAAAGGGTTGGAATATTATATGTCAGGTATTTTAAATAGGATAAAATATATGGTTTCTTGGCAAAATATTAAGTTTAATAAAAATATTCACACTTCCATATAGGTACATAAATAAAATAGTAACGAAGTCAATACTGTACAATAAATATTTTAGGAAAAGTGTAAGAACTTCTGAGTCTGATAGTTTTCAGATTTTTTTTGCGTTCCGGATTGGCCCAGCAACGGCTAAACAGATTTGAATGTTTGTCACACGAATAGATTATAACCTGGATTACCACATATGGTACTTTTAATCCCGTAGTACGTTTCCGTGGGATATTTTCCGACATCCACACGGGCGAAGTTGCAGGCAAAAGCTTATTATAATATAAGAAATAGTTTTACAATATAATTATAAGTAGTACTGGGTTATACAGTGTTATTGGAAAAACATCAACAACCTCTTAAGAGGTCATTGTACTCTACATTGTGCTCATCATTATGCTCAACTTTTACTATGAGACCAAACCTGAGGGGCAATTCTACTAATTTTAACAACGTTCACAGTCTGATCTCAGTCTCAATCTGTCAAAAAATACGTCTAATTTCCCTACATTTTTGACACAAGTTTTTGACATTTGCTTGTCGCCGAGATGAGACTGCGACTAGATTTTGGACGTTTTAAATTACGAGAATTGGCTTTCAGATATCGCGAAAAAAAAACAATTGTTCCCTTCATTTTGACGAGTTATACGAACATAAATGTAGGGAACCGCTGATTTTTTTAAAAGAAGTTTGTATTTTTCCAATAACTCTGTATAGCTGGGTTATATGAACGGGTGTCAGGCACTTAGTGTCTGGCATTTTTGCCGAGCCTTTTTGGTGCAGCCGTGAGACACACTTTTCTGCTAATTTCTTACATCGGACTTCACACATTCTATTTGATATAACTTGTTGCTATCTGATGTATGTATCTGGTATTCTGGTGTATTTTGTGTTTTTTTAGTCTGTGCTAAATAAATGTATTTTCTTTCTTTCATAATTATGTAGGTACTATCACCATTACCTACTTACCCTTACAGCCTAAAATATGATAAAAGCATTGATGTAGATAAAAGAGGTATGGGCAGCCCATGTCCCTTTTATTTAAATCAATGCTGGGTTTAGCGTTACGTTGCTGTGCATTCGTCCTTAAAAGCACTAAGTAGTACTTACCTTATACTAGGAAAAAAGTTATCATGCTAGAAATATTTACAGTAGGTAGATATAGACTATACTGACCTTAGTATTGTTGTGTAGGATATTTAGGTAAGGCTAATTCCACCACCAGTTATACTTGCTGTACAGAAGGAGGCTCTCTGCATAGGTATAAGAATAAGAATATATTTACATAATCATTCATTCACAAATGTTCCTTGAATATGTTAATCCTTTGACATTGTACAACAACAACAACACAACACACAACAACAACAACAAACAACAATGTAACAATGTCGAATAAGCTGTATTTAATGGAGCTGAATGGTTTAGGCATCCGACTGCCGTACCTGAGGTCGTGGGTTCGAACCCCAACTGTTGCACAATAGACGTTAACCCACTTCTCGATCAATCATGTCGAGGTAAATTGGAGGCATCGAGAAGACTTGACCTGGCTAAACTTTTCGCGTAAAAAAGTCGGAAAAAAAAACAAGAGTTTATACATTATTTATGGAGTACTGCGCTAAAACAAATGGTTTGTCTACTAACAGTAGGTATTGGCGTTCTTCTATAGATACCGCTATGTTCTACTACTCGTCGCGCGTCCAATTAGCAGACACAATAGAAATTTTATTGTTATCGGTACACATGGTGTACACTCGACGTGCGAAGAGTTAAAGAAAGTAGTGGAGAAATGGCTGACATCGATGACCCGGCTCAAATTGTAGTTTCTCAAGCTTGCCAATATTTGCATATTTTGTCAATACGGGCGTCATGTTTGGCCATTATAAAAACCCTTTGGGCGCAATTGGTCGCAATTTTCCAATTCGCTAAATGTCCAACTGTCCAATTCTCAATGGGTCCAGTTCGAAATTGGTACAGTTAGCAATTGGTCTAGTTCGCAATTGGTCCCACGCATGGCACCATTGTTTTGTGAACACCATAGGTAATAATACTTTCATATTGGAAGCACTCCTGCAGGTGCTAGCCATTACCGTGAATGGTCAGGTAGGAATTTGAAGAAAATATAATCTTTTATGCTTTTAAGCCTAGTTCTTTTTAACCAGCCGATTGGTACCTATATAAAATTTGCGAACGAATTATTTTAGTATGGTAGATTTATAGGGATGCCTGATTGTCTGTCCAAAACTTCAGGTCCTAACTAAATTCCGACACTCGGAAATATTATGTGAAACCAAGAAAGAGCATTACGTGCGGGGAGCACATATGGCAAGATGAAGTGAAACTCATTTTTCTTAACGATGACCATAGTAATTGCAAGGTTTTATCCCGAATATACCGCTATCAACATCGATATATACAAGGCGTAAGTACAAAGCAGTGGTTAAGTTGCATAATATAACTCACGAGGCTGACAGGCCATTGTAGAGCCAGGCGCGCCACGTCTGCGGTGTGGGCTGTGCGCCATCGATGCGGGCCTCGATGTGCCCGCACAGCGCGCGCCGGTCGTGCGAGCGACCCGAGCGCGCATCGCAGACCAGGCGCTTGCGGCACTCTCCGTCGCACGTGCCGCGCCGAGGACTGTTCTTCCAATAATGTCTGAAAAATGACGGCAGTTCTGATAAATGCGTTTTGTATAAGCATGTGAATGATCCATTGACGGGTTTGAAACGACGGGTTGTATTGTCTTCTCGTGCAAATCATGCAATACCACGCTGTTGGTGCCTTATAAGGCAGCAATGCATCAGTCATGCTGAATGAGTAAATATAAACAAATCAATTGATTACTTGAAGTATAAGTTAAAAACGTCTTCTTTGGTAGTCATATCGTCGATGAACTTGTCCCAGTCCTGCGGCCGGAGCGCCGGCATCATGTATGAAGACCGAGCTGAATACAACTTGTACCAGATGGGGTACCCAAACAGGTTGGCCTCTTTCAAGTTCATGATCCAAGTCTCATGGTCGACCACTTGCTGAAAAAATGTATTCGGGTAAGTTATTGTTTAATTAGTATTTGTCTGTCTATATTTTTTCATTTTTAATTCTTTTACCTATTGTGGTATAGTAATTTTATTTTAGGTGCATCGTCTTCACATATTATGATTATATAAAATGTATGCAAAATATTGAAAGAATTTTAAAAGAGTAACGGTGGAGTTTCTTGCCCGTTCTTCTCCATACGAAAACTACCTTTTGGAATGGGCGACTAGAATCAATTCTATTTGTTGTATGTTTTGACGTTCAAAAGTGCCTTTTATGAGCATATTTGAAATAAATGCTTTGACTTTTTTCAAGTTAATTTGCTTGTTTATGTAATAAATCAATTAATAATTACCCGAGTAGTGGCTTCATGGTCACCATCTACATAATATATTCGATAACCTAAATTCAAATCGTAGTACGGAGTAACTGAGGGCCCAACGTACGCAATACTTGTGGCTCTACCTGCGAAAAATTTAACAAATGACGGTAACTTATTAAACCCAACCTGAAATTTTAATACGGTTTTATGTAGCTCAATCAAGTTGACAAGGTGCACCTACCAAGGTCGTTCGGATCATAAAAAACTTCAAATTCATCGAAATGAGTATGTCCGAAAAATTGTGCCGTTATCGTTGATTCATATCGGTTAACTATGGCGTAGTAATTGCGGCTCCATACTTTCAAACAATCGGAATGGCCCGGCGGAATGTGGCCAATGATGTGGACCTTTTCGCCGCTGAACTCCGCGGATTGCAGTTCATAAATCAGCCACTGAAGTTCCGTTGCTGGATCTGTGCTGTTCATTAACAGCCACCTGAAAAGTTAGGGCAATAACTTCTTTAAGATAGAATTTATTGCACATGTCTGATATATATGAGGGTAGTTTAAATAGGACCCTAGAATGAAAAACTTAAATACTTAGTTGGTATCTAGCTATTCAAAATCAATCGGTCTAGCCTTATCCTATGTTCCAGCTGAATACCAGTATATTACATGGAGCGACTCCCTCTTTGATCTCCATTACCCAGTTTCTGGGTAACAAGATACCTCTGTATGAATTACCTATTCAAAATATAGAAATAAATTAATATTTCTCACCAGTTCTTATTATTGCAGTAGTTCATATTGAGCGATATGATGCGGAAGCCCGGTCTCACGAGCACGGAGTAGAAGGCGCCGCGACGCACCGTGTGCGACACGCCGGCCGGCAGCCAGCGGCGCCATTGTGCGTCCAGCTCGTCGTACAGCCAAGCGATGTTGAGCTCCGAGGACGCTATGTACGGTGGCGGGAAACTGAAAGTAGGTAAGGCATAAGAATACAAGTCAGTAATCAATGTTTTATAAATTTTTACTAAGTTAAAATTCGAAAACAATGGTCTTAACTTATAATTTTCTCCAGCTTTCGGTTGTTTTGATTATCCTGACATTTTACGGAATTGTCTACACAGTGTAGGTAGTAGTAGTACCTTCACTATACAGCAAATAACATTCCGTTGCACAGCTGAGGAGATTACTCACTTTTATTTAATTATGAATGAGCAAATAGTTTAATGGTTTTAGTTCCATTCCGCGGAACAGTAACATATCATTTGCAAACGTAACAGTTACATATATACATATATATATATATATATATATATATATATTACAAACCACAATTACCTTTATTGGTATTAGAAAATACAAATAAAGGTAATTGCGGTTTGTGCCCAACGACAGGTATTTCCGTCCAATAAGCAATTCATGAGTAGGTAATTGATCTAATACATCCGCATGCACTGATCCATCGAATGTCGCACGGAACCTACATTCCAAGAATAAACGATCTTGAAAGGGATTGTGTCTGTAATTAAAATGACCCCGACGGATGCTGATAATTGCGACATACGTAGCTACACGATTCATCCGTACCTATTGACTGGAGATGACTCATGGTTCCCAAGAGCAGGGAATATCGGAACACCGGGGAACATATCCGACATCTGAGCTACCGTCTCTTGTAGCACTTTCAAATTCTCCTCTTTGGTTTGGTTCCATACATCATGCGGTGGTAGATCTCCCGTCCATAAAATGTAGTCTATGTCCTGGAACAGTACATTTCTAGATTGTTACAATAATGTTTTAAAAAGAATTTTACGAGCATCTCGGGTCTCGACCATTAAACGGTTGTTACCCAATCAGGAAATTGCAATGGCTCGTAGAGCAATTGATCTTTACGGTGGATATACCGTCCCCTCTTTCCCTACATTAGATATACGTTTATTTATCCGGTTTACCTCTATCAAACGAATAGTATCTAACGGTCATACGTACAGTGTGAGTGTCTGCTATGTGTTTTAACATGTGGTCTATGGTTCGTTTGGGTGTGTCGCACTTGCGGTAGTCTCCCCAGCGGCCGGCCCCTCCACCCGGCGTCAACGCTGGGCCATTAGACGCTCGACAGCAAAGAGGCTCGTTACATTCCGCATTAGCACCTGGAATTTGATATCAAGCATTACAGTGTATCGTCAGCTTGCTAAGCGCTGTCTCTGAGAATAATAATGTGGTTTATAGGCGAATAGAATACTGATGTCAGTATTGTCAGTAGACCACAACAATAGATAACGCTGTTGAAGAAAAGATGGTGCTCTGTTGAGTTTTGAGCGTTTTGATAGGTTTTGTATCTTACGACGTAAACGCTCACCTTCAGCATAGTAGGGGTCGAAATGTGTATCAGAAATCTGCAGAACTTTAAATGTTGGAGCTTTTTCGACAGGAGCGTCAAGTTCCCGCTGTGTAGGCTTCGGTACGGGAGGGAACGCCACTTCCCACTCGTGGTAAGGGTTGTAAACGTCGCCACACGCGTCTCCTATGACAAAACTGCAGATCTCGTCAGGACCTATCGTAATACGTTTCAATACGTAAACTACTTCACTCTGAAATATGAGAAACGTAAGGTAAATAACGATATCACAGAAAAGCAGGTCATATTTTTGTGTCGATGCGACCACGGTTTCTTACCCCGAACAATCTTGTGATGCCCTCGCAAACGCGAGCTGATTGAATTTTTAACGAAACACAAAATTGATAAATCATCTTATTGATTTCGTCTTTGCTTTTGCCCAGTCTTATGTAATGTTGTAGTAACCCGGCGCCAGCTTTGCAGGCTGTGCATGACACCTTAGACATAACAGAGTGCTCTACTTCGTAATAAACTTGTTTCAAATTGAGAAGTTTGAGGGCCTTTTCCACAAATACTGGAAGGTTACTGCTCTTATCGCTATCCCATAGGAGACGAGAGTAATTTCGTTTTAAAGCTATCATGTGGGCTATTAGTTCAGTCTCGTTAGCAGATGGCGGTAGGGTATGATTATAATTAGAAGGAAGGAAGAATGGTTCCTCGTTGCGTGGGGTCAGTCTCCAATTCCAATCGTCGTTAGGTGCCATCCATTTTATCACCGGTCGATTACTTCTTCCCGATTGTTGCAGAAATATAGGGTTACCTGTGATGATAAGAAATCGCTTGGTTAAGGTTGAACTTGCATTGTTAAAGTGATTGCTGAGTCAAGAATGAACCACGATTAGGTAGTTACCCAAGTTCTTACCTGAAGTCATCATCACACTTAGAGAAAGAGTTGCGATCCATTGCACGAGCCATCGTATCCTTATAATCATAACTAAGAGTCGTAGAAGAAGGAAGTGTCTGAAACAAAACAAACAAATGAGGTTAATAAGTTATCAACCATTTCAAATGAGCACGAGTTCATTATCAACTTGTGCTATCGCAGATCTTGCGCAGAACAATGTAAAAATAATAAAACGGAGAAAAATAATGATTGACGTCAAAAGTCGCTCTTCAGAGTTCAACAAACTAACACAGGATCTTAGGTCTATAGGTACTTAGTTAGGGTGATGGCGGTACCTTCCTTTTTGAACCATCTCTGCATTATGTCTATATTTTTATGAGCTCCAAAAATAGCTCCTTCGTCGACCTTGGTAAAGTTTAGGTCGAGGTGATCGATCTAACCAAGTATTTTATTACCTTGGTACATATTTTGTCTGTAAATAAGATTGGTACCTACACTAACTACTGACACGTTTGTTTGGTGCTTTTGATGTTAGCAATGTTGACAATGGTGAAGTTATATATAAGTGATCCTGACTTATACGTAGGAAGACAAATTTCTACGTTGGCGTGTGTAATTTTTCGAAGAGACTCATTTAGTAAGCTTATTAAGTTTATGTAGTTGTTTTCATTTGTAATAATATGATTTTCCCCAATAAAAATTAGGCAGTAGGAGGACAAAGATCAGTTGTATTTGTTACTACTTAAGATATACAGTTTATTATTTTCGTTAGGTTTCGATAGCACAGTTTTCGGTGTTGCTGAATTGGTCGATGGAACAGAAGCAGGCAATCTTTTATCTTTGTGTGGTGTCTGATTACGACTATTAGTAGTCTGAGTTCCTTTGTTGTGTTTGTTGGTTGCGCAGACTGGTAGAATGAGTGGTGGTTCAAGTCTATTGGTCAGGTCATTTGGTGAATTAACTTGGCGTGATGCCTTGCTTATGCGTGTTGGTGTTGTACTCTTTTTATCAGGCTTTGAGCATATTTTCTTGTAGGTGTTAACAGTCGTAATCATATTTTGTAAATCTTTTTTATTTGCTGTTTAAGTGATTTGATTTCATTAGTTAACTCACGAATTTCGTCAGTGGTGTCGTGGAAGCTATCCGGAACGCTCATCATCGTTGTATCCAATATCGTTTTCGCGCTATCATTTGTTGTCATTTTAGACAGGTCGGTTAACGAGCTTGTTCTACAAAGTTTATTTCGGTAAGTTATATGTTATAGCTGTCGAAGTCCATTTTTACTCAAAGCTATCGTGGCGCCCACTGTTGTGGTGTTATATAGTTGATGACATTAGAGAGAATGGTGAACGTTATGTAGAAGTTTGGAATTTTAGAAAACACAAAAAGAATCTGCTTTGGCGGGGCTCGAACTCGCGTTCGGTTGACTGACGTTTAGACGCCACACTTAGCGCCACCGGACGAACTGTTATTTACAGTGAAATTGAGCATTGCAATGCACAGATGAAGTATTTGAACGTACGATACGGTTAGAAATGACTCATTCAATTGGAATTTTTTGCAACGTCGTTCACACTTGAGTCACTTTGTCTTTGTTTTTAAAATCCATGAAATTAGACACTTTTTTTGCACTTTTTTATGTTTTGTTTATTGGAGATTGTTTATGAGTTAGGATATAGTACTATTATGACAATGACACCGATATTAATCATAATCCACTTTTTATTTTATTTCAGTCAAACGTTTTTGTTGTAGACGTAGATTTAATGTTTAATTTTTCATTTAGTAGGTAATAAAGATCACTGTTTTATAAGTCACTGCACTCCATTTCCAGTAATTGTCCTTATTGTTAATTTGATTTTTCTTTGTTTATTGAAAGTTTGCTTTTTCTAATGGATATAAATGTTTATTTTTCGAGATAACACTTTCACTTATCGATGGCAATTAATTAAACAAATTTAGCGAAAAAAGGTCAATAAATAAAACGTCACTTTTACTATGTATTTCGAGTAAATTTAGTCACGGAGCGGTTTCGATCCCATCTATGCGCGTTTGCGGGTACCCTCGGTTTCAGAATTATTCAGAATTATTTCAGATTTTCCTCTTTGCAAACTTCGGAGATAAGGGGAACGGTATTTTTTTTTACATTTTTCATCAAAAGTCGAAACCTATGCGGCCTAAAAAAAAAGAAAAAATGTTTGAGAATGTGCAAACTGCGCTCTTTCATATGATACCCCACATGCCCTAGTAGCCCCACTTCGAATTTTTCAGACCCCCCTTTCAGTCCCTGTTGCATAAAATATACGTATCTTTTATTTCTTTCTAATTTGCAAAATAGTTGGCCAAACGTCATCTAAAACTTTTCTAAATTTCAAGTTGATAGCATTAGTAGTTCTTGAGATATCCAGCTGTGACAGACAGAGAGACAGAGTCTCGCCATAAGGGTTCCTTTTTACCATTTCGGTACGGAATCCTAAAAAAGAAACTTTTTACGAAAAGCTGCAGAGATGTACGGAGTTCACCTCCTGTTCAGCTTGTTTTTGTTCCTACAGATAATTTGATATAGAAATCTTTTATTATCATTTAATTTAATTATTAAAACGGGTTTTTGATTATTTAGTTAATTTTGTTTATTCGTGTTAATTTGTTAGTTTAAGCCAGAGCAGAAGAGCTCTTTTTATGTTCATTTGTGTTCATTCAGGCAGGATACAATTATTAAGACTGATAGAAATGGTACCATACTAAAATTGAACTATTTCTTGTTGATTGTGAATAAACTGATTTTGTAGTATTTATTTGTTTATGTTTCAACCGCCAGTGGTATGGGTACGGTTGAAACTGTGGCACATTATTTTCCTATCTAGTAAATATGGCAGTTGAGCCTCTAATTATGAGATGTATTTGAAGACAAAAGCCTATTCTTTCATTTTAAGTGTTTATTATTTTTCAAAATGGCTGTACGGACATTCAAAGCAAAATTGTTTCAACAGTACCCAGTTTACCCTACTCATTGCGACAGTTGAGTCCTGTATGGTATCAATTATGTCAGTGATGTAATTGAGAACAAACTAGTTCACGCCGCAGCTCGCAGTTTACCATTTATGTAACTACTAAGTACCATTAATACACATTCGCACGTATTATTATGATACCTTTACGGACATAAATTAACATTGGATAACGATGCTCTGGCGCCAGTTATATTAACGCCACACACCAGCACCGGTAGAGTTGCAACGTCTTAAAATTGTATTATGTTAATTAGGTACTGTGATAAAACATCACCTTTACAATTAGCTAATAAAAATGTCTATTTTTGATAAATTGGATTTAGGCACGATTTTATTAACTTGGTTAGAACTTGTGGACATGAATGAAGTGTTTTCAGTTCATTCATGTCTTTCGTTAATGAGAAATCCAGTGTACCTACTATTAAAAAAACTGGCCAAGTGCGAGTCGGACTCGCACACGAAGGGTTCCGTACCACAAGGCGAAAAGGCCGAAAAAAACACGTTTGTTGTATGGAAGCCCCCCTTAAATATTTATTTCATTCTGTTTTAGTATTTGTTGTTATAGCGACAACAGAAATACATCATCTGTGAAAATTTCAACTGTCTAGCTATCACGGTTCACAAGATACAGCCTGGTGACAGACAGACAGACGGACAGTGGACTATTAGTAATAGGGTCCCGTTTTTACTCTTTGGGTACGGAACCCTAAAAAGGATTCAAAACATTTCCCTCGTGAGGCGGTCGAGTAAAAAGATACACTAAACTAGCTAGTACACCACCAGGTGATCAGCTAAATTAAGGTACAGTCAAAAAATGAGATAAGTATGCAGGATTGTCGGATATAGTTGAAGTTTAGTAAGAAACCGATGGATGTTCTCGAATAAAATTTTATTTTATTAAAAGAAAACAAACGGCTCATTTATCTAATTAAAATTTAGTCAACAACATCCATCGGTTTCTTACTAAACTTCAACTATATCCGACGATCCTGATCCTGCATACTTATCTCTTTTGTTGACTGCACCTACATGTAGGTAACTAAAGATGCCTACAGATGTGCTCGATTTTTGTCGATCGACACCTGTTTTGCTTTAGTATTTCTGCCCATGATGCTTGAGAAGGACTAAAGAAAACACGTGTTTATCGCCAAAAATCGAGCAAACTTGTAAGCACGTCTAGAAAATAACTAGATTGACAAACTCAACGCTCCAACGATATCTATGTAAATAGGTACTCGTAGCTAAGCTAGACATAGAATATTATGACAAAGCGTTCCTCGCTTAAATCGTGAAAGTCATAAAAGCGCTCTCTCTTTCTTAGTATACGATATCCTCTGTATAATCGTTTATAAAGGTCCGTTATTCTAGCCATTATGTAGTGAATAACTTGTAAACAAATTAAAATTCTTTTACGAAACTTTCGAATCAAAATACTAACACCTTTCTTTAGCCATAAATATGTGAAAAAATCATAAGGAATGGTGGTCCATTACTGTCGCCCCATCTACCACTATTTATTGGAATGACTTCTATTGAGCTCCATTTCTCATGAAACCGTGACTACATGCATTTATATGTCCTGTCCTATCTATTAATTTTTGCTGTCATAAAATAATTAACTCAACTCAGGTAGCAAAAAAGTGAAGCTGTAGAACGAATCGTACTTTACATAAGTGAAGTAACTTTGTTTGCAATTGCAACATTTCAAGTTTACACAAAAGTTTCACTTTTTAAAGATTTCTCAAAAACTGTCGCAAACTTGTAAATTTCTCCTATGGATACAATTATATAAAGACTGTAAGTAATGGCGGTTTTAATGCCGTTGAATTAATTCGTATACGTTTTACATACATATATACATAGGTAATTTACCTACGTTTTGTTTTTGTTTTAGTTGGTCATTAACACTAACTTCGGAGGTTAAAGTTATAAAAATACTTAAGCTTTATATTACTTATATTATATTACTTAAGTTATGGTATGTATTTAATTTACATAAAACCGTGTTAATGTTCATGGATGATTGACGAGGACATGATGTTTCTAACAAAGATGCTGTAGAGTCATTCTATGAATGGAAAAAAGCTGTGTAATATGATCGTAATTTTATTATGGAATAGGCACCTAGTACCTACTTAAATAGTATTTCTGCTAATCCTGTCGTGTTCACGCGTGACGTGTGAATGTTTTATGAGTCAGCGGATTCTACAGACGGCAGTAGGCAGTTGTATACGGACGTGGAGTCGCCACTTTCTCCGCGCTTCATTGACTTTGTTGGAAAGTGACGGTCGTATCGCACGATGCGTTTGCTCACCTATCATAACTCCTTGACAACAATGCAATTGCTCAATACTTTATTGTTATAGTTATAGTAAGCTTCATACATCTTAACACATGTCATTGTTACGTATTATGATCGCAATACCACCGAGCTTCGTAAACAGTTGTAAGAATTGATGTGTGGTCATTAATCCTGTTCAATTTTTTAGTAGATATAATTATTGTTGGATTCTATTAATCCTATCGTTGTTTATGTTTGCTGACTGATATGGGCCACTATATCTTGAAAAATAAGGTTCATAATATTTGGCATAAGCCGTGGGCATAAGCAAGCTATTTGCCGTAATTCTGGTAGGATGCACCGCGCTTGCAGAGCACCTTAGGAACTAAATTAAAGCTGGGTTTTTTTTGAGCACTGCATGGACTGACACCTTTCTCTAAATCCCTTTTCTGGTTCACTTTTATTGCAGTTGTAACAAAGAATTATATTTCACATAGGAACAGTAATTTGTGTGAACCGGAGGATATCATGATGATCGCTATCATGTTTGCACACGCTATGCGAACTACTTGTATAAAAGCACTTGTTGGCATGCAATGTTATAATACTGCAGAATTTTGATAATTATTTTTTTTGTATTGAGATATGTTTTGAACATATTCTAAACTTATATAATTATATACATATTTGCCTGCTGAAGTTGTACGGCGGTACCCTATTCGCCGGAAAGACATTTATTATTACAAAAACTAACACCCACAAATCTTACTGATTTAAAATATTGGTAAGATAAAGGTGTATATGTCTTACATGATAACAATAAAACGGTATTATGATGAAAGGCTGTTGACACTCGGCTGGGCAGATCACTATTTATGGTAGGTAATTAGGTATAGTACACTCTACCTACCGCGACAATAAAAGAAATACATACAAAATCTGATTGCAAACAGCTTATAAATTCTTAGGTACCTACTTACCCACTTGTTAAATTTGTTATAACAAATTGTTGATAAATTATCTACCTAATTTAAAGTAAATAACACCTATTTATAAAATAAACAGCAAAATTTAATCGAAGTGATTAAATTAATCAAATCCTTTTTCTTTGGTCAAATATAATGCATTGTTGATTGCTGGCTAGTATCGAGGTGCACTGCAATACATTTTTAGATTAGGTACCTAAATGTCAATAGTCAGAAAGAAGTTAGTAAGTAATACCCACCAAAAAAAAGACTCACATTACGCTTTCTCTGTTAAAAAGTTAGCAGATCTAATGTAGAGCCAAGACCCCCCTAACTACAAATCTTGGTCAAAATATATGGCTTGGCATTGGCTGTTTCGCGGCCGTCGCACAGATCTCAGACTCCTACGGGCTTATGGTAAGAAATGTAAGTCACTGGTCTTTATTTTTGTGTCAAGCAATAGTTCAATGGAACCGCCAAGCCATACATTATCTTATTTTGAGAAGTTAAGCTCTCTAGTCTAGCATTATTTATTTATTTATACCATACCATACCACCATTACCATTATCCAGACCGAAGCTATGAGGGTTTAAAAATACGACGAAATAGGTAGTGCCCTCCTGCTTTTAGAGTTCCCTACCAAAATACCACAGCTGGATATCTCAAGAACTACTAACGCTATCAACTTGAAATTCAGAATACTTTTAGATGACGTTTGCCCAACTATTTTGCAAAGAAGAAAGAAATAAACTTTTTAAAACTTTAAAAATTGTTTGAAATGAGATCTGAAAAATTCGAGGGCATGTTGGATATCATATTATTATGAAAGAGCGCAGTTTGCACATTCTCAAACACTTTCTTCTTTTTAAGGCCGCATAGTTAACGACTTTTGATGAAAATGTAAAAAAAAACCGCCCCTCCCTTATCTCCGAAGTTTGCATAGAGAAAAATCTGAAATTATTCGAGTTATTCCGGTCTGATCTATAGAAGTTTATGTAAAGATTACAGGAAAAATAAAACGATGTCTCTACATAGCACATTTTTTCAGAAATTAACAATTTACTTATTATTATTATTTATTTTTGTTAATTGTAATTAACAAAAGTTACATTAGTTCCACTATCGGTCAATATGATGGTACGGAACCCTCGGTGCGCGAGTACGACTCGCTCTTGACCGGTTTTTTATTTTTGACTCGTCTTGTCGGGGTTACTACCGTACCCCCAGATATTGTGCGTGGCAGTGCGCTACAATAATAATTATTGTCCCTAGGTAGTAATGATCTTATTAAAATAATACAACACGTTTTTTAAATGTATTGTTATTTAATACATAAGAGGTAGCAGGTGACGTTCTGTAGTTTCTGGCGACCCTCATTGGATAAAAGGCGTAAGTTCATGTATGTATGTACCTATGTACTTATGTAAGTTAATACTTTATGAATTGACATTCCTTCAAATCAGTTCAGCCGCCTAGTTTAGAAATGAGGTTGAGACTTGCACGGAGACAGTTAGATGAAAAAATGTACAGACCGATCACTTCCTGCATCCATGCTAAACATGTAATTGGCTCGTTAAAGTAGAGGTACATTTTGATAAACGTGACCTTCAAGTCAGTTCAGTCACTTCAGAAGTTTCAACCAAAACAGGGAAAGTTAGCGTATTAGGAATGTTTAGTATGCCATGCCATACTGTGGCCTGAATATGACTAAGGATTAGTCTGATTTCTCTCGTATTAGCACAAACAATAATAATGAGAATAGTTCGTCGTGCGGAGGTAAAATATTATCGAGTCAGCAAGGCGGTACCCAGGGCTTATTGCCCACTAACTCCAAGGTATGCCAGACGTAGACTGCACCTACGATGACTGTACCTACTTACGTACAGTCATCGCCCTCGTAGTGGCAATTTTTAGGCACCCATTTGAGGTAAAATGATGAATCGCGGCAACTGGTGTACGAATGATCAGAGGGTTGACCTATCTTTGAGCCAAAGATTCAGCATTGCCATAAAACGTGGGAATGCTGCCAGCCTCTTAGGCACTTTTCCTGTCGACAGCGATGCGGACGAAATTTTTGATGCCCTATATTCTTTCCCCTCCCTTTTTATATACTTGTACATATTATTATTATTTTTTTAAGATTGTTAGCTTAAATTATGTAAATACCTACTTATGTAAATTTCTACACACATCTTCTCTACAATAATATGAACGTTATTGTTAATAAAATAAAAGAATTCGTTTCGACTCGTAACTGCATTTAACAAAATTGTTGCATAAGTTTTCTCTCCGCGAATGGCAGTTAACGTTCAAGGATTATTCATCCAGGCCGCTTTCTTTCGACTGCCAGCAGCTTGGTACAAATGTGCGTCCACTTTCACTGCCCACACTGCATCATCTCCCTTTACGGCTATAATTTGGATATTCGTGAGATTACCTAACCAACATAATCGGGCCATCGTCATTTTTTGTTTAGTATTCTGAATTGCTTGTCCAGTTCCGGCTCCGAATGTAAATTAAATGGTTTAAACTAGAGACCGGATTTTATGAGTAGGTAATTCATCAACTCGTCCTACATGCCTACGGTCCATTTAGGACGACTTGCAGAAAATCAAAATAAATTATATTTTCGTTCTGCAAGTCGTCCCACGTTTTTTTTTGTATGGATCTTTAGTCTATCAACGTTTGGTACAGTTAGCAAGACAAGATATAACAATAGGTATTTAATATTTAAAAAAGTCAGTACCTACCTAATCAATTATATTTTTCTAGAACAACCGTTTATTGTTTCATTTTACAAGCAAACTCACAAGTTCGAGTGTTATCCCAAATTAATAAAGATTGGTAGACGGTGGTTACTTTTGAAGTAAGACAGACCTATGAAAATAATGAAGATACAATAAAATCTTTTGTTTTGACCAGTGATGTTTCTCCGGTTATTATCTGTAATTCTGTACTGTATGTAAACAATGGTTATGGCGGTTACTAAAAATTTTAAATCTTTTAAAATTGTTGATTATTTTATTTATAATATAATTATTGATTTATCTTTATAATTGTTAATTATTATCTTTATAACTGTTGGTTATCTTTATGACGATTGCTTATTATTTTATAATTTTAGGTTTACCTATTATTATGAAACCTACATGTATTATTACCTCGTGTATTAATTTGGCGTCAAAGTGATGGTTTAATCTTTTCTGTTTATATGTGACAATGTTGTGATTATTAAATATTTTATAACAAATTCTTTTTTTGTATTATTTTCACACTAAAACTTTTGCTACTGATTGTCCTTTTCTCATTTTGATAGTAACGTGGGATGACATGCAGAATTAAAATTGTTTTGATTTTCTGCAAAGCGTCTTATTGGGCCGTAGGCATGTAGGACGAGTTGATGAATGAGGGTATTCTGAAATGACGTTCGCTCAGTGGCAGAACTGACACGTCCTGGTCTGTCAAAGAGCCTGAATGATGAACGAATGAATGAATCGAATGATGAACGTCATCATATATTTTATATTCATTGTCGAAATGGAAGAACTCTTGTCAAAGTGGTGCCAACAGACTGGTGTCGTAAATTTTCACGAAAACCCCCATTAGGTACCTACTCGATTTTATGCGAATGCATTTTTGTATATGCATTAGCATATTTAGGCTTTTTTCAGGTTATTACATATTTTACCTAAAATCTACTGATCGTTCATATATCCAATAATATTCGCTATATCAAGAGCTATATACATAAGTAGTAAAATACAAGTTTAATAAATGATGTCAATGTCAATGAATACAATGTTGATCATAAAAAACTTTGTTATAAAAGCCACAATAATCCGGCTCTCTAGTAATAAAAAAACCAATTACAAATATTATAATGCGTAAAATTATATCATCAGAGAACAGAGAAAATATTGAGGTATAATAGGAATAGGTAATCATAACATTCACATGTGATGTGAGTGTATTTGAACCAGGGAACCTATTCTATTCATAAAACGTTCATAGCGCTGAGAAAGTTAAATTATTATTTAACTTTTATCGGTAAAGATAGATCTCTAACATGATTATAAAACATACAAGATGTAGAATTGTAGATAATGCTATTTCTATGACCGTTTAGCAATGTGCTGTAATTTTCTATTTTATTCTAGATTCTTAAACGGGTCTAGATTTCTTGTTTAGGCTTGTGAGTGGAACCAGTAATCTTTCTAGTGATGCTATGGGAGGTGGTATGGTATGGAGCAGGGACACAGACACCGTCTCACTCTGATACACCGTTACTGTCGCGAACGGAACATTGCACTTGCTTGCATAACGATTCCCTTCCGTAGGGTTTTAATTATACCTACCTAATACCTATTTGTTACGAAACACTCATTCGTTAGCCGTCTACGGATGTATTACAATCTCATGTCTTATGCATACCGTGGGTGTCTATTACGATGGTCCACTTTCCTCGTTAGTTAAATAGGTGACTTAATTTTATTGCTAAGCTCTACGCGCTGTTCTGTGCAGCGTTTGAATTCAGCACCCTAACTGCGTAACACTCTATCGATCTCAATCTAAATCATTTTGAAGGAAACCTATAACTAATACATTGCTTCACATGTTCGAAAAATTTGTCTGCTCAACAACGTAAATAACGCAACGAATGTTTTCGAAGTGTCAAAATGAAAACCATTGCTACTGGCCTACTGATAGTGTATTACACAATTACCCCGCCGCCGCGAAGCCATATATACTATTCTATATTTGTGCAAAATTTCAGAACATAATATTCAGAAATAAAAAAGTTATTGATTTACGCGCCGGTTTGATTTGTAAACGGGAGGATCCGTTAAACACCTCGGATGTTTTGTAGGTAATGTAGACGATTCCTAGAATAAGATAGTAGATAGAGGCATAGAATCGATTAACGCAGCATGTACGATAACTGCCAGAAAAAACTGGGCATGATGGATTGAGCAGGTATAGTTTCGAATGTAATACACATAAAGTTTGAAGAAATGAATACCGTAAAGGGAGGCTAATTACGTTACTAAAGCCATAGTAGGCCCAACCAAGAATATACACGAACCTGCAGCTATTGTGCAATACAAGACCTAAGGCCGTAGAACCTAATAAACATGCCTCCTTATGAACCTGTTTCGAGTAGCAGTAAACAAAGATACAGGCGTTAACTTCAAGCAAATGGCAGAAAAAGAACCGTTTTCTCCTGAGACGTTTACGCGCCAGATCCCTGTATTTAAAGATGAAGGCTATATCATCAGATCGGGTTCGTTTAAAGAATCACATTGGGTGATTCTTTATTCACATTGCAATCTAGCCCATTAAAGTTGTTGGATATTTGCTAATAAGTCCTCATTCATTGGAAGCGATCAGTTACTTCATAATTTTAGTTCGTAACATACACAATTGAAAAGTGAGAGCAGAGTGTATCTGCCTGCAAAGTACAGTAGTATTCCTATTGAAGTACCTGTTTATGTTTCTAAATGCAGTAACATATTTCAACGAAGTGCGTTAGTTTTTGGACGGCATGCAGCGTTGCCAATCTTTGCCTAAGCAAGAAGGCCATGCGAATGCGGCCGCAAACAGACTCGGTCAATATGCTTGCTGAATCGATACCGAATTAACTATTAGGTAGTCGACGGCATTACTGAGATCATTTGTTGTTCTGATCATCTGATTGACCTACCTGCGCCTAACTATTAGGAGGATTACAGGACGTAAACTCAAAAATGAAACTCAAATTTTTAGAAGCAATAAAATTATATGATCGACTACAGTAAACAAAATCAGAAATATAATATATGATATTCTTCAGGAACTAATTTGATACGATAGAAAAACATCGTGAAGATACCACTAAAAACTTTTCTTTCAACTACGTAGTAATGTTATCGTTAATCACTAAAAAACCGATCACAAAGGACGTATTTTTTGCTTAGAACCCAAACAGTGCAGAAATGTTGTATGAAATCTCATGGTTGCACAGTTTTTCATTAATGCACTGTTTTTATTTTTTTATTTAGATATAAATTTACCACAGAGGTTTAATGTCTCCTATTAAGTTTAATATAAAATGTATGCATTAGATCAAAAAAATACTGGCTGAAAACTGAAAATACAAAATGGCTGAAATAAACAGACTTGGTGAAAAAAAAAAACAAACGGCGCGCGTTTTGGACCATTATAAAACTTTGATACTTTATATTTAGCAAGAAAAGATAAAAAAAATGAAAATAGCGATAGCGATATGAATGCAACTCCAGAAAGTATAAAAACAGCTGCAAATGAAATTGTTAATAACTTTTTGCCGCAAAAGTCGCGTGATAAATATTTAAAGGCTTAGGAAAACTTTGTTTTCAATAACTTGAGTTACAATAGATTTTTAGTAAATAGATAATTGCTTCTTTTTTTCCAATAAATTACCAGCGGCGTTGTGTTTCGCTTCTCTTTATTTTCTGTGCAGTCCGACAGTGACCGCGCTTTAGGTCATGTAAGCCCCTTAAACCTTTATTGGTCTACCGACTATTGTATTGCGTCGACGGCTGCAGTAGCGTTTGCAGTTGACGCCTGTCGCTATTGTGTATGCACACTTAGTAGTAAGACACACATGACACAACATATCAAGCTATACATTTCCAGTTTTAGCCCACCTCCCACGCATGTATATATGGCTTTTTGTACCTACAATGAGAAGTCTGCTTAAATACTGGAAATCTACCTATAGCTTGATATACCTAATGTCGTCGTGCGTACACATTGACGATATAAAAACCAATTCCAGGTTAATAGACCAAATACCGGATAAAATTGTTATCCGTTACGATAATAACATGCTGGTTTATTATTATGCAACTGCATTCTAACCCGCATCATAAAAGTAAATTTATTAAGCACAATGTAGGTAGGCTTTATGATAATAATTCAACACAGCGACATCTTTTTCTTGTATAGCTCGGCTTACGTGTTCTGGACTAGTGCCAAGCTTTCTCGATAAGCTTTCTCTAAAATGCTCCTGCATCTTGTGGTTTACGTGTACTGTGATGCTATTTATTTATGAATCATCATTTTATTTACTGTGGACTTTTTACTTATTATAATTGTCTGCAATACCTATACAACACTGTTTTTATCGTTTCGTTAAAAAGTTGCACACGTTGAGCCTTGACTTGACTTTGGGTCCTTCAAACAGGCGCGACACAACGGCACCGCAAGTCGCGCAACGAGCGATGCCTTTGTGTCGCGCGCGATTATATCGCGTATTGCGCCTGTTTGTAGGAGCCTTTAGCCGGGTATTTGTTGCGATTTGACCACAAGCGCAACACAACAGCACAACTTACACAACAAATTAGTCTAGCTATGTGGACACTGTACAGGTACACTTACGATATCCATCAAATAAAACATCGCCAATGTCTCGCATTCCCAAACGCGCGATGTCGACAATGTCGCGAGACTCACCGGTAACATCGATGCATCAGCCTCAGCTGTTACTGACGCGTCAAATATGTCGAAGCACGTGCGTTATTTAAATACACACTTTTATCGCTCCAAATAGCAGTCATGTGCACAGGACTTTATTGTACCTTGCGTTTTTATTTCAACGTTTCATGGGTGAACTTAAAATATGACTCTATTTAGGTGCGTATTTTATTTGGATACTTATTCTTAGTCAATTCACACTATTATTTTGTTATTCGACTTTACGATCTGATTTCATGGTTAGAGTACGTTAACATAAATCGCTTTGCCAGCGAAAGAATATTTGCCCTGGGCTGTCGAGTTTACAATAAGTATTTTTTGGCAACTAAAGATTAGGATTTTTGGGCGTATAAATATTATTGCCAATTAAGTAACAGGTATATTAGATGAGTAGCGATACGATTTTATCTTCAGTGATTTACAGATTTCTTAACCAAGTTAGATGTTGTGTTAAATTGAGTTTACATAATATTAGTTCTATTGCTGATAAAAATGACTAAGTATCTAACATTGTTGTCGTAAGAACAATTGCACATTTTACTTTCTGGAGAGTGCGTTCACACGCACTGTCCCGGCTGGCATCCAGAATCCCTTTGTAAAAACTTTCGTTTGGTTCATCGAACTTACTTTCACCTATTGTAAGCACATGCTCTCATCGGAATGCACTTCAATTATATTTGTTAGCACGTACCACGTATTAGATATAATACCTATTGTATGTTATGTATTAGATATTAGTGCTTCTCGCTTGAAATGGAAATTAGCTGTCATTTCATAAAGATCTGAGCGCTTCACACATCTATAAAAATCTACGATGACTCACGTGTGTATATTGGAATTTATTCAGAAGTTTATGTACTTAGATAGCGGGATACCCCGAACATTTAATGGTAAATTATAACAAATAACCGAAACTGCTTTCATTGGCAAAATTCTCTTAATTCTTGGTATACAACTCTCGCGATTGAGTGAAGTGATGTTATTTTACTTTCATTCTTAAATTCATTAACGTGAGACAGTAGGTAAGGTATAACGTAGACAATATTTAATGTAAATTAAACAGAGTTGAGCGTCTGCTGGTCGAGGTTGAGGGCGCGACGTGGTCATCGCTCAGATTTTTCTCATTTGCTATTCAGTGTCCGTGTCGCGCTGCCCCAGCTATCTACAGTGAAGTATAAATAGTGCGAGTAGCCGGCCTGGACGCCAGAAAACGTGTACGCATATCTAAACAATTAGATTAATATTAACGACTTGGTGTTTTTATCAAAAAACTACTTGATATCTTGTGCCAAATCAATTTTGGTTTTGGGGTGAGTAGTAAGTGTATTTTTCTCTGTAACGCTTATAAAAGTGTATTTTATATAACCGGAAAAACGATAATGAGAGCCAAAAACATGAACGCGGTAGCTAACCGGTAACTCGGTTTTCATATTTTCTATGTCAATGTGGAAAACAGATGAATAAAAACGCAAGGTATCGCTCAATACATTCTGTTCACCATAACCATGAAATGCTTGGAAAATTACGTACCTTCAAGTTAATCGTTATCAAATAGGTATATAGTTTGTTTGTTTGCTGGGAAGTGGAAAAACTCTTCCGCTGTAAAAACAAATAACGCTGAGTTGTATCCCTGAAAACCGTTATCTTGTTTTTATTTAGTTTTACGGAAGGTAAATATTTGACTTTCACGAACTTGCACGCACAGTACTATTGATGAATAAATAGAAACTACCGTTATAAGACGATTGTGTTATTAAAGCACTTGTGAAAATCAGACGACAATTGACCTCACTGCCAGAGCTGTATGACGATTCCGATAAATAGACTGACCTCTTGTGTCGCTTCGACCCGTGCGATTACGCAGACGCTGCACTGTCTTACGCTAATACAGATAATGTTATTTATGCCCGTTCCAAAATAAAGATTTATTGTTCTTGATCAACTAACCTTCATAAATGGAACAATTTATTTATGATAAGGAGGCATTCTTTGCGAATGACCTAAATGAACTACAAACTTCTTTCGAGCCCAAAACAAACACTACCTACCTACTGTTTGAATAAAGGGATACGGGATCCCATTAATTGTATTAAGTACCTATGTAAATAGAGTCATTTTAGAGCTCTGGTAAATTATGATTGGTTTAGTGAGAGGTAATTAAGGTAGAGTAGAGTAGGTAATAAATCACTACATATTTCAAAACAAAGGCCTCCCCCGGCGAAGCCACGGGCAAAAGCTAGTATCCAATCATTTAAATTTGGGTAGCTATACGAAAGACAAGCAAACTATTTTATCTAAAAATCATTCTACACGAGTTTTATAAACTTAATAAAAGAACTTAGATATAATGGCACAATTATCGTGTGTTAATTGTTAGTAGGTAACTTATTTTATTTTTACGATCACTTATCAACAGTTCATTGACATACATTTTATTTATACCTACAGCTTTATGACGTATCGTAATTATTATTATGTATATTTAAATTAGTATTATATTATGACGTATTTTGCATTAAGAACTGACCGTGACAGAGTCGGTGTCGCTCGATTAGGCCCATCGCTCACGACGCTAATCAAAAGTAATGTGTTACAAACTCAAATCGCCAATGAATAGCCAGAATGTCACAGCATTGGTAGATCAAAGGCGAACCTTACACAACGCAACCAATCATAATTTCACAAAACAGTAATCTGTTACTAACGTGTTAGTGCTCGTGCAGTGTTAGTGCCGAAAATTGCTCTACTAGTGAAAAGGAAAGTCGAATTGAAGAACAAACTTAACTTTGCAGTTGAAAAAAGTATTCTCCCATACAACAGTCTAGTCTAGAGCAAGGTCGATGTTTTAGCTGGAAAATATGTTTCCATTTAATATTCTATAAAGTAGGTATTTATCAGTTTTCGATTTTTTCTCTTTATTTGTGCTGTGAGACCTTGTTTCTCCCCGATTTCAAGATTGTAGGTCAACGGGAAGTAAGCCACATAATACCTGTAAGTTTAGCGATTAGCAACATTTGTGACATGAGTGTGGTCTTGTCTTTTGATTGCATTGACGCTTGAATTTTTAACACATCATATCTCAAACCATAATGGAACCGCAGGCGTTAGATGTTGATACCGTTTTTCAATCAAGACCCTTTCTTGACAGACGGACAACAAAGTGATCCTATAAGGGTTCTATTTTTTAATTTTGAGGTGCATAACCCTAAAAACGAGATATGCTCGTAAAAATCGTAAAATATGAAAACCACTATTCAAATCTTCTTAAAAAAATGATTACATACATTCACAATGTCGATGTATTAGGTAGGCAAAAATAGGAATCTAACTACTGAAAGAAGTACAGTTGGACATAGTTGGTATAATATCTAAGTCAAATAATGTACCGTAATTTCTTTGATCTAATATATTTTCATGGCGCACTAAAGCGATTTTTTCTCATTTCTCACAGTCATAAATTAACTGATAACCAGCCAGTTCTTTTTCGAGAAAGTCTAAGTCAAACAGCTGTTTGTCTTTTATATGTTGATGAACAGAGGCAAGGGAAACCTTATGAAGGTGGGACGTGTTCCAGGCGAGCGACAGACACAAAGACGAAGCAGACTTTAGCACCTGAGAAGGCGCTCCTAACCAGGCTAGTGTTACGCTTGATACGATGCCAGTTGCACGATGCTCACGTGTTTTGCATACGACACGTTTTAATTATCATTAGTTCCATCCATTAGCACATCACACCTTTAATCCCCGAAGGTATAGGCAGAGGTGCTACACCCACATTTCGCCACTTATGTCATTAGCACAATTTTAATTAAAATACAGTTTGATTTTAGTGAGATTTGATTATACAAAACAGAAGTTAATCTACAAGCTTCATTCCGTAAAAACAATAAGTAGTTTTGTTGTAGGTACATATGCTTTGTTTATCAAAGATTGATTTGTTTGATATCAATAGAAATCAGTAGTTAATGTTTTGTTTATACCATCTGTACTGCATTGTATAAGTAATGCATCTAAGCATGTTATGTAGGTAGACCCATACTTTTTTTTTTCTGGGTGGGAAATCATCAAATGACTCCTCCTGCTCTGGGTGGAGCGGAAGGGAGTGTCAGACTCTTACTGACTAAAACCCACCCGTGTTCCTTCCTTCGCCCTTTATGTTCCGGGCCAACGGTAACCCTTTCGGACAATCCCGCTGAGTTACTTATAGGCTAAGTTTTGTTTTTATAAAATTAAAATGGCGGATTTTGAACGTTAATAAGTAATGTGTTGATAAAATATTTTTTGTAACCTGACTATTTAGGCTGTCAAAATAAAGAGCTTGAGGAGACGATGCCAAAAATAAATAACACACTAAGAGTTGAAATAAAAACACGACTGTAACTAAAATGTTCAAAACAAGTATACTTTTCATTATATCTGAGATTGAACTTAAATAATTGCCACGAACTGCATCAGACAGCTTGAAAAGTAAGCGTGTTTTGGACTTTTTAGTAGCAGTCGAGTTTTTTTGATTTTTAAAAAATTATATACTTAAGTAGCAAGTCACAAGTTAGCACTTCGCATGTCATAGAGTCGTGAACTTGTGACCCTGAGTATCGGCACTGGATACTATAATGCGTACCTACTTAAGCGTAAATCAATAAAGATAGAGACGTAAATCCTAAGTAAACAAAGTTGAATGAAAGTTACAATAATAAACTTTAATGCGTGCAATTATTTTCTATTCAGAATTCTGCAGATTAATTGCTAGACGCCCATAGTCGCAAAGCTTTCATTAATTTTAATATTTAATCTTTTATTTTGTGGCTCTATTTTATTTTATAGATGTCTATAGCAAACTAAACGAGACTATGTAAAAGATTGTCAAGTACCTATATTACGTCACTGTTTCAAAATCATCAATAGTTCGACCTGGTTTCGTAATAAGTCTGGTCACCGCAGACTATAGTTTAAAATAACGAATATTATATGTATATTCATGTAACAGAGTAGTTCTAGTTCAGTAGGTGAACGTTGACTTTGTCGTGATGGTGCAAAACATTTCTAAAAGTCGGCACAATCAGTACCTATCCAATTCATTTATTTATTCAGTAGGTACTAGGACACATACATTTTGTACATTTAAGTTGGTGCCAACATAATCTCATTAGAGTTTTACCGTTTGTAATTACCCAGTTAATGTCATCATCAACCTCCCCTGCCCTTGTATCTAGGATTAGCGTACGAAACTCTACTAGCCGGTAGGATTTTTGTTCAAGTCGTCCTTTTGAACACAGACCCTATTGTTTAAAACGAATAATTTTATTAGTTTTTAACCGTCTTCAAAAAAGGAGGAAGTTTTCAATTCGGATGTTTATATATTTTTTTATCACACCTGCTCTGAAAATACATACTAATTATACCAATTAGAGGGAAGAAACGCCTTTATCCCGCCCTTCAAATCCTTTCATCCCAAGGTATGGAAGTTTGTATGAAAATCCTTCCGACCCAAGGGTGGGAAATATGTATGAAATTCCATTACATACCCGGTTTTTCTTTTTTTTAATTTGTCAGCAGTCATACTGCCAAGAGACTTTAACTGTCTACTAATTAAATTTCAAGTAAATTGTTACTGGCCAAATACAGTTTTTTTTTTACCAGTTACCAACCTCCTTGGTGCATACAGAAAATTAAAAACGAAATTATTTTTGTATATAAAACGCGCGGAATCACGGAAGAAGTGGCTGCATGACCTTATGATCTTAGCCTACTCCAGAAAAAAGCCCGCGCATTTTCGCAAAAACACATTTATCTTTGTGTTTTTTGTAAAATATGGATACTTCGAGCGACAGTTATGATGTTATCCCTAACACACCGCCAGAACTATTAGAGACGGCCCGAGAAGTTGTTGATAATCTGTTGCCGTGTCTCAAAATATCAAGATACCCGGACAAAATGTAACATCTTAATAGCTGCACTTTTAATAATTGTACTTTTAACTAAATATAAACATTTCTATGCATTTATGTCCATAATTTTCCTCGTAGGTGTAATAAAAAGCACTATACATCCCTCAGGATAAAGTACAGTTCCATACCTCAAATGGTTTGCGCCCCTCGCAAGCTCGTGGCGCAAATGCCATAATCTCGGTATGGAACTGTCACTTTCTTCCCTCTGAAGTAATGTACTATTTCGTACCACTTGCTCAAAAAAGTGACATTCTATGCCACAAAAAGCGAACATAACAATAGTCATTTTTAATCTGTTAAAAACAGGAAAAGAAAATTGTACTGAATTTCATTCATCCTCTAGGGGGAGAATGTGATTTAAATTTGGAATACTTACCGAAATTTATACTGAACTACATCTGTGTTTACGCCATTGAGTTTGAGCATTATACATCTTTTTGAAAAAGGAATACGCATGTATTATGCAGTTATGATTATTAAATTACGAAAACCGACAAGGCCGTATGAGCACTATGAGCTTGATGCCTTTGCTTTTCCGACAAAAAAATATTAGTCTAGGAATTTGCTGCGTTTTTGTTTTCTTTAAATACATAAACGTTAAGTTTATTTTTAATAAATGCTTATCTCATATTATTATTGTATTAATTTTTTCGCAAATGGTACGAAAAGTAGAGTATTTTCCTCGGTGATAAAGCTGTCTTAGTCTTGGGTGAACTTAAATCCCTCGCTACACTCGCGATTTAAATCGTCACCCGCGACAGAAGACACTGCTTTATCCCCTTGGTTAATAATCTACTATTTTTATGTATGTTCGGGCATAACTCCCTCATAGACGGACTTACAAAAATTTTTGTTCGAAAGAGGTTTATTTCGAAATGGTCCCATTTGAATTTTGTAAAGATCTGATGATGAGTTTCGGAGACAGATAACGGAACTCTTCAATAAATGCCAGCAAATCAACCGCGATTGCTGCTATAGCATATGTATACATTATTTACGCAATCACACAACATAGCATCACGCCTGTAACCTTGAAAGGGGTAGGCAGATGTGTTCAATAGCTTCCTGTCACTGATATTCACATAGCAAGTAGTGTTATATGAATTTAGTACAACAGTACAACTAAAAAGTGAACAAATGAAAACTTTTTACAAAAAACGAAAATACAGAACCAACGACACCGACTTCCGAAATTACAGTTATTTTTCACTTTGTAGTGTTTATTTGAAAGTCGGTTGTTTTTTTTTTTTGTAAAAAGTTTTCTACGATGCAATGTTGTCGCAGATGACTTTCCGGTAGAATAACTTACAATATTTAGGTACTACGGTATAAACAATAAGTTTTTCAAACACATATTGAATAGTCGTGTTTAATTAAATAATGGTTTCCACTTATTTGTTACTAGTTACTTGTTACACGAGGAAAATTTTGTTGAGAGCGTAATTTAATAAATATTATGTTGTTTTCCTTTATGACAAATAGGTACTAAGTATTTGTACACCTAATGTATATAATAATATAAATTACAAACGTAACAACAGCAGCCGAGTCAAATCGCCTGTTTGTAAAAGCCTTAAGGGTTTCGGTAAATCTAAGTAATATTTCTAAGTTTAATTTTTTATAAATTTTATATAGGCCAATAAGAAGTAAAATAATATTCTTTATAACGATCTCTAATTGCCACGCGTGGTGATTCTTGCAATCTAATTTAGCTATAACTCGGTAGATACTACTCTATTATAAATAAGTAATGATTGTGAATAGTACGTAGGTATGTAAATAAGAAACTTGATGTAGTTGTAACGACCTTAATCGATAATCTATTTACAAAATATTAATTAAAAAGTCGCTTTTCGTGTCTCTGTGTGACCGCGTTATTCTTCTAAACTGCGAAACGGATTTTGATGCGATTTTTATCATAACATAGATAATTTATTCCGGAACAAACAAAACGCTAGTAATATAACACACACATCACGCCTGTATTTTCCGAAGAGTTAGGCTGCAGAGGCGCTAGTAATATATGTATAAATCGGAAATTCGGCTAAAACATTAATTTTATCAACAGTTCATAATTTAATACATCCTTCACAATAAAAATACACGTACAATGCGTGCCACGAAAGATGAGACTTGACACACCACGTGGTTTGACATGCGCAGTACATGATTTTAGGTATCTTTAGCGGTATGAGGTCTGAGTGCGGGACGGGACCGGACGTCATAGGGGTGGCGGAAAGAGCGGGGGAGGCGGGGTCAAGTCTCATCTTTCGTGGCACGCATTGTACATGCACCTACATGCATGTACCTGTACATACTTGAATATCCATAATACAATATTTGCAGGCGTAAACTTAGGTATAAAACCTACAAACTTGTAAAACATGATACCTGACTGAAATAAGTAGTTGAAGTCACGCAATCAATAGCTAGGTAGCTTCCTTGCCTCAGACACAGAACAGTATGTATGTAGGTACCTCAGAGATAATTATGTAGGTACAAGATAGCGGAAATATAAATGATGAACTGAAATAAACAATAAATTCCTTGTATTGTGGTGGACGTGGACGGTTCGATCCACACCTTTGTTTTGTAACAAGGCCGCTCTGTGTGGGTCTCACATCGTACCTATTTAATTATTTTTAACACGAACTACTTACTTACAAATAGCCTTTGCAATAGGCAGTGTAAAATAAGTAGGTACATCTGCAGTATGTTTAATATAAGCATAGCATAAACAGCCCTTATTATTCCCACTGCTGGGACACAGGCCTTCTCTCCGAGAGAGGGAGTGGCCGTAATCCACCTCATGGGCCCAGTGAGTGCGGGTTAGTGGATGTCACAAGTCTTCGAAAATTTACTTCCAGGTCATGTCAGTTTCATCACGATGTTTCATTCACCATTTTGAGAGTAGTGATAATGAAATAATTTACACAAAGTAAAGTGTCTATCTAGGTTCAAATCTACGACCTAAGGCTCCGACTTTGCAGTTTCCATTAGGCACCTCTACTCTCTAGTAAAAGTTCTTCTAGTATAAAAGAGCTAAATCTATTTTCCGAAATTGTGCTAAAATTACTATTTGGGCAGTTTATTAGGCATGTTTGAATTGATACAGGAGATTTTGTTGATTATAGGTACGTGTGAGTTTCTATAGTACTTATGGAATACCTAGATTGTTTTTGTCTTATTGAACATGGAACTCCATATTTACACGTGGGAACTTGGCAGGACATATCCTACTTATAATTTTTTTTTAATAATTTAGTATATGGAGTCCCAAAATGTTTCGCACACCTACATTGACCTCATTGACATCTACACAAAGAAGTAGCTCAGCGAACATCAAGCAACATGTTTCTGATCCAAATTTTAAAATAGAAAAAGGGGTCAAACAAGGCCATCTACTCTTACCTAAGCTGTTCACAAGTGCATTGCAGGAGGTTTTAACAAGTTGCCTGATTCGTGGAAGTCACGAGCCATACATGTTAGCGGCCACCAGCTAATAAACCTCCGCTTCGCAGATTACATGGTGTTATTCTCCACATCACCTTCAGAACTTGAAGAAATGCTCCAAGATCTGAGCACGGCAAGTCTTGAGGTTGGACTTTCAAAGAACAGATCCATGACACAGGTCATGACCAACAGCACGAAACGTACCCTACGTTTACGTACCCTACGTTCGAGGTAGACGGACATGGGTTGCAATATGTCGATGAGTATACCCACATAATTGGGCCAGATAGATAGTCTTTCAAAAACAGACAAGATAAGGAAGTCGAAAGACGAGTCCAAAATGCTTGAAAGACTTACTGGGCCCTTAAAGAACACATGAAAGATAGTCATCCTATATCATTAAAAACCGGGCAAGAGCGAGTCGGACTCGCGCACCGAGGGTTCCGTACCATCATATGTTTTTAAATTTTCATCGGCGAGGCCTATATTCGTTAGCGAGTTTTAACACTGCGCAATGCGGTGTAGAATATTGCAGTTTTTGGTCAGCGCCATCTCTTGACCGATAGTGTAACTTTTGTTAATGATTTCTGAAAAAGTGTGCTATTTAGAGACATTTTTTTATTTTTCCTGTAATCTTTACATAAACTTCTATCACATAGAATTATTTCAGATTTTTCTCTTTGCAAACGGTATTTTTTTTACATTTTTCAACAAAAGTCGAAAACTAGATGCGGCCTAATGTTTATTTCTTTCTTATTTGCAAAATAGTTGGATAAACGTCATCTAAAACTATTCCAAATTTCAAGTTGATAGCATTAGTAGTTCTTGAAATATCCAGCTGTGACAGACAGACTGAGTCTCACCATAAGGGTTCCGTTTTACCATTTTGGTACGGAACCCTAAAAAAGAAACTCATCGACATGTGCATCCTGCCCGTCCTAACCTACGGTGCACAAAGTTGGTCACTTACTGAACAACAGAAGTCCAAACTCAAGATTTGCGAACGGGCAATGGAGCGACAGATCGAGTTAGAATCAACAAGCTGCGCTCCATAACTCAATTAACGGATGTTGGAGAAAAAACAGCCAGGCTGAACTGGGAGTGGGCTGGACACGTCTGACGAATGCACACTGGACGCCTGAGGCAGGACATCGCCGTCGAGGTAGACCAAGGCGAAGGTGTTGTAATGATCTAATATCATTTGCAGGGCCAAAATTAATATACGAAAGTTTCTTTACAATTCTGATAAAATAACATTATCCCGGCAAGCTATCTAGGATAAGATTTATCAGGAAAACAAGCCTGCATTCTTGATGTTTTAGCGACGACTGGTCACAACGAATGTTGGCATTTCAACATTATGTCGCGACACCCTGATCCGATGCATACAAGTGTTTTTATTATAGCTTGACCAAGGCGAGCAGCGAGCTTACTTTCCAAGTATGACGCAAGAACATAAACGCATCCTTATGCAAAACAACTATCCGAAGGTGTGTTTCTTTTAAACATTATGTTTGATGACACGATTTTGACCGATCAACATTGCTGGATATAGGATTTTCTCAAGGATCGCCGAAATTTTCAACATTCACCCCCTATCCGTCATCCTTTCTAACTTAGGAGCACCCCATAATCTGCTGAATTTAGAATTTACTGATCTAGGTTTACTCAAATTTTGTTTGCCCAGAACTTCGCTAGTATTGATTGGACTTTGTAATCTGCTCCAATGCTTTACGATTTCCACTTTGCAAATTCTATGAACACGAAAAATCGGACACAAATTGCCGTACTTATTTGGACCTCAAGTATTGTGACGATATACTTAAGCATAGCTCGTTTGTCAATTCCTGAAAAACTTGGTCTTTCTCTTGAAGAGTATGAAATATACACCTAATTACTTATCTTTTAGGGCAAGGCTTGATTGTTTGTTAGGACAATATTTCCACATGAGCCGCCTTCAACAGTCGTCGATCTCAAAATTATCAATAGGCGATGTTCTACCGATACCTACTTCTCAACTAATCTTGATAGTTCCCTATTATGCAATAATGTAATTTCTATGATGATTAATACATATAACGGTAGTCTCGAGGACCGCTATGTGTCAAATTACGATTCGCCTACCCTCGGAGCCTAAAAAGGTCACTTTGAAAGAACCATAAAAGGATAACATTATGAATCATAATATGGCGAAGACAGTTCGTGTTTTTCGTTTTTTCGCTGCACTACGTAGGTATAATCAAAGAGATAGGGATTGGATTTGGATTGGATTGATTGGTATTTTAGCACAGACAAAAAAAATAACTGAAAAATCCTTCACCAATGGGATTTGATACGATTATCTTAACAGTTAACTGTCCATTATGATACATAATGTTATCCTTTTATGATTCTGCCAAAGTGGCCTTTTTAGGCCCCCTGGTCGTTACCATGTTTTGCTAACCATAGCAGATACAAGCAGACCCTTTCCATGTAGGAAACGATGGGAAACCCGTTTTAATTGACGTAATTATTTTATTGCAATAAATATCTTGCTTAATAATGGGCACAATATATGTAATTAAGCAAGTGCTTAATTATGGTAATGGAATTAAGTAATAAGTAGTAGATTGGCTCGATTTAAAGTCAAATCCGACAGTGATGCTTCAAGCACGTTTATCTAAGTTTCAACCGGCGCGGCGCGCGGCACTTAGTTGTGTACCATTGAATTACAATAAAAACATTGTGGAAATTGTTACGGCTATTTATATTCTATAGGGGTACACACAAAACGTTCCATTATACTTATTAATTCTGAACACATTGAGAATCGCCGTTAACCTCCTTTGGCTTGCCAGAAAGAAAGTAGTGGCATTGCAATCACTTTGGTTTCGATGATATGATTCGCCAAAATTTTAAGTGAGCTTGCTTCAAAATTAATAATAAATATCATAATTTGTATAAATTATGGCATGTATTTTGGCGTAACATGTATTTTGTATCTTTTATCATAGGTGAACTAGCACATGAAAGATACAAAATACTAGGGTACCTAAGTTATCATTTATCGGCTAGGTACCTAAGTAAGTATATTAAATTAAATAAAGTTTGTAAAAACATGATAAATATTGCAAAAGTAAACTCATAAACGAATTACTTATTTATAAGTAGGTAGCTGTTTGATTCATACAGCTGCTGGGGGCCTAAAAAGGTCACTTTGGCGAATCACAAAAGGATAACATTATGAATCGTAATGACAATTAACTGTTAAGTTAATCGAATCAAATCCCATTGATGTAGGATTTTTCAGTAATTTTTTTGTCTGTGCTAAAATACTAATCAGTCCAATCCAAATCCAATCCCTATCTCTTTGATTATACCTACGTAGTGCAGCGAAAAAAAGAAAAACACGGACTGTCTTCGCCATATTTTGATTCATAACGTTATCCTTTTATGATTCGCCAAAGTGGCCTTTTTAGGCCCCCTGTACCTAATTAAGTTAGCGCGCCCGAGCTCTGAGCAGTATACAGTACTGAGAGTTTCTGAATATTTTTGTCGAGTAAAAATATTATTTTGGAAGAGACAAAAATGTTTTAAGATTGAGTATGCCTAAGTTATATTTTGTTATTCATCTTATTGCTTTTTACGCTTACATAAGGCTGTTAAAGAGACTGTTTACTCGAGAAAGTCACACTGTAACCGATCACATCACCAGCAGAGCTGCATTCAGTTAAGGAAAAATACCATCACAGTATCATCATTTGCAAACAAATACGCAAAAATGAGTACAAACTTGACTCCATAAGAAACGTTGGGAGTCTGTAAACAAATGGATTTCACTTTTTTCGATACTTAACAAAGATAAACGGTTACGGCTAAAACAGCAGGCTTTATTTATTTATTTATTTAGCTTTACTATTACCTAGTTAAGCTCTCTCTAAAGATAATTCAACATGTTTAAAAACTGTTTCTGCTTTACTATAGTTATGTATCCACAGCACAGATTACTAAATAGTTACTTCATAATCTATAGTGCTATTTCATGTAGGTAGTTACTGTGTATCCCAAATATAGTTATAGAGCATTTTCAAGCGTGCAAAGGTGTGATTGGTATCAATAAAATGTGTCATTATTTTTATAATACCACATTATTTGACTTTGGCTCATGACTTGTCAGTGAGCAGCAACCTAATCTGGGCTTAATTAATTAATCGAAAAGTTATAAATTAATCCAATCTATAATACTTTCACTCTTGTAGTAGAATAGGTAGTTAGGTAGGTTACCTGCCTACCCTATTATTGTCTTTGCATGTCTTCTTTATAATAAGTTTGGTCTGAAACAAACTGTCTTCATTGATAATTTGAAATCAGTTGTTATTGTTTATGCTAGGTACTTCTACCCCCAGTAATGACATGGCATTCCTTATAAAGTTCCTTGAGCATATTTTTAGTGGTTCTGTGGTTTATTTCGGTTAAGGGATTTATTATTTTATTAACAAGGTTTGTGGAAGGAAAATGCTACTTAATTGTTGGCATTGTTTATGCTTAGTTATGTTGTCCTAATCAACCAAACAAGCAAATAAACAAAAACGGCTCTCATCTCAACTTGTTCAAGTAAATCAGATCAGTAGCGAAAATCGTATCCAATAAGCGAACAAAATAACAGTCCGCCTCTTAGTAACTCGATGTCGTTTCGGTGAGAAGTGGCACATCTGACTTTCTGACCTACACACGGTATTCTTGGATCTTCAAGTTACCGGGCAATTTTGAGTGTTTTGATGTTTTCAATTAAATAAAAAAGAAGTTATGAGGTGGCTAGTAGCAATACTTTTTCCTGTGCATTGTGAAAGTTTGCAGTAACTTGGTGAATATACATATAATTTGCAATGATAAAATGTTTTGTATCAAACTCACCGTAACTGAAAAGAAGTGGTCAGTCCCTCACATGAAGTTTGTCCAAAGCGAAGCCAATGCGTGCTGATCAGTTAGCGAACAACATTTCACTCGTTTTCGTGTTGAACAAATAAAAACGTTGCATTCACATACTATAATTTTCGAGAGAAACTGCGCGATGTACGGTATAACGCGCATACGGATAGCTGTGTGACAGAACACTGAGGTGTGTGTTGGAGCCGCAGCACGTCCGAGCGAACGAGGCGAGGAGGTGGGCAAGTGACCACAACCGCACGCGGCGCGCGCAGTGAGAGTTGTGCCTTCCCCCACAGTTGCGTGTCGCAGGCACCACGCAGATCGTCGAAGGCCGCGGCTGCATCCGCGAGATGCTGCATATGCACCCGTGACCCACCAGCACCGCGCATCTGGGACCGCGTCTCGGTCACGGGACTCACAACATTAGTCACGGGACAAGCGAGCGTATACACGAGCATTTTAGCAACCGGCCAACAACCAATATCCGCACAAAACTTGTCCTTGTCCGTGTCAATCATTCTGAATTTAAATGATGTATAACATCCTGCGGTCATTGCTCGGTTGCAACGAGTGAATGTTATCGTTTATTTTTATAATTAGTTCATACAGAATAAAATGTGATAAATTGATAATATCAACAACAACAGTAAATACACCAGCCTGTACTTAGGTACCTACTTTAATACTATACAATACCGTAACATGGAATAGAAGTATCGAACGCTATGAAGTAGAGAATCTATTCGCTATTTCTTCTTAATCCTACCTTCTCAGTTTTATTGGGGTATTTTCATTATTGCATACACAGGGCGGCCCGTTTACAATAGTTCAAAAACCGATTTTGTAAGTCCTCTCTCCAAAGGTTTTCCAAGAGAGAGAAAAAAATTTCTACTACATAATACTTTCGAGGTTTTCAGTCCCTAAAATATTATATAGGTAAAGGAAGTGTGGCAAAGACTTCTCATTACTTAGTTTTAAAAACTCTCATGGACCTCCCTGTATATACATAGTTAGGTAAGTTAATATTTAAAAGCTTCAAGTTCGTCGTTCGCATTGTCGTGCTTTTAATTTATGTATCAATGAAAACACGCTAGGTATTTGCAAAGCACCCTAAAAAAGGTTTATGATAATAATTGGTACAAAGAGGTAGTTTCTTGTAAAATGAGAATTTCATCGCCTCAACAAGATTAAGTCAAGAAAATGCTTTACACTTTGAGCAAAATTACCTAACAATGCCAACAAATTATATTGGCAGCATGAGAGAACAGATGTTCGTTCAGTTGCACGTAGCACGTGTCACTCTTGAACGAGCACGGACCTTGGCCGCTGGTACACCAACCCTATTATTTCATCCCTTTCTACCAGCCTTGCAGCTGTATTATTAATCCCTTTCGCACACTGGTACGACGTACGGGGTGCTGGTGTTGGTGTAAAGTTGTTAGACGTTGTCACCGGCAACGGTAGTCCGATACACGGCACGCGGCTGCATAGCGACCTGACGTGTTCAATAACTTCCACTTGACAATATTTTAAATTCATAGACTTTAACTGTTGAAAAGTGTTTTAAAAGAACATGAGCTTCATCACTTCATGTAAGTGTTACTTGACAATTAAATTGATTTAAACTTAGTGTTTACAAAAATCAGCTGGGCTAGTTGAAGTAGTATCTATGTTGAAATGTTAGTTTGACCTACAAATTGTTCTTGACCTACCATTTATCTTTTTTATTTATTTAGATTTATGTTTAGAACTGTGCTCCATTTACCCAACTTGTTTGTGTACCTACCCACTAAATGTTTGTTAGATATAAAACATAATTTAAACAAATATTATAGTAGTATAATACGTATGTCCTTTTTAAAATGTATATAATGTAGGCTAAAACAAACCAGTTAAGGTGAACCTTGTAAATGTTTTTTGAGCGAGACGCTACTTATAGTAGGATACATTAACTACTTGTTAAAAAAAAACATGCCGTGGCCGTTTGATCAAATATATACAATTTACATTTATAAATAGTAGGTAATTTACTTACATTTTTTTTATTGTTAATTAAATCTGTCATTTCAGACTCCATACTAAACCGATCGTATTTCCTACTAGAATTTATGAATTTTCCAGAATACCAACCGACCGTAAAATATACTTAATGATTAAATCAAATACGATATCGCCAAGCTATCTAGCAAGAACTGTGTGCCAATTTGAATGAAATCGAACTGCACCACACTAACACAAATTATGTAACACCTGTCTGTGGTTCACGCGTGTACAGCGATCAAGGGTGAAATTTTTTCCTAGGGAATAAGGGAAGTTAAACATAATAATTGAAATTTCCATTGTAAGGAAAGGTGAAAAGAATCGCTTTATAAAAGACTCGCTACTGGTGTAGTTTTTAATCTACACTCAGCTAGACAAGTCTTTCGATCAAAGGAGCAAGTATATACAGTCAATCGTGTTTGTGACTGCAAAACCTTTAATCAGTAATCACAAGAGCTGCTTAGCAATTTTACATGTGTCTACCAAGAACGTACTTACTTACATAAGATAATAAACCACTTGATCGATTCAGCGGTAACAAGTGCCCATCAAGATCTTGGCGTCCTAGGTTCTATTATACACTTTAGATGAATCTCAATTATGGGGTTACGTTGGGTACTGATCACTAAATATAAAAGTGAACTTAGTTGGGAAACTGCCTAGCCTTTTGGGTTACAAACGTGATGAATGACTTGTTAAATTCAAAAACTCAATCATTATTGTATTACACAATGGAATATAGAGTTCAGTTGACTGTAAACGATATCATTTACACACTTCATTACCGCGGATTATGTTACTTCAATCTAATTGAACGAACCCTTCTTTTAGTTAACCCCTAAGTTAGGTCTTCCTTGCTGTCATGAGCTTACGTTACTATTTTATGAACCGCGTAGCCAGCCGAAACAGAATTGCTGTTTCATATTTTTTTTTGTAAGCGATAGCAATAACGCCGTTCCGCACGCCACTTTGCATGATATATAAAATTACAAATATGTCTGAGCCTATATTTCTTCAGGACAGAATAGAATGTCTTGGTAGATAGGAGTTTACTTTACTTGCGTTCTTTACGATAAAAGAAATAGGTAACGCTACTAATAAAACCCATGATATACCTACATAAAAATGTAGGAGGTCCCTCTAGTAACACATATGGTAGTTAGAAATGAGTTCATGATACTTTTTTTGTTGTTTCAGGATTTAAACAATGTTTATTTATAAAAGTAATGACAAACAAGGTTTTTATATAAGACATAATGATATTATCAGGGAGTTTTGATGACTCCCTAACAACTTCTGGTAACATCGAGAGATCGATTAATTTAAACTCCCTGTACTGTTCCCATCTTTGGACGAATAGTTATTTACGTAGCGCAATTATTACAGCACCGCCTAAAGATAGAAATGTTATAACATACTGTTATACATGTAAAGGTAAAATAAGAAAATATGAACTGAAGCCACCAAGAAACTTCACGCCACATAATCATTCCACTCCCAACAAAGACATAATAACAATAGAAAAAGATGAAACGTTTGTAAATGAGCGACAAGAATGCCCTATTGATTTAAACGTAAGTCAAGCAGTTTGTTCATATAACAAAAGCTTTTCAAGAGACTCAGAGCCCACAAATGTGGAAAATAAACTACGCATTCCTTCCATATCACAAGAGATTGATTCCAGCTTTAGACAAAAATACACTTCTTACGAAATGGATTCAAATAATTCAAGGCGACAGAGACTGAGAAAAAGCCTGAGAGGTTTTGGATGTATAGTTAATTTTGCTTCGGCTGATAGCCCTGTAAAAAAGAGAACTCAAATACAAGCCTGCTCAATAAGTGTGATGATTGTAGCTATCGTGATAATAAGTTTTATCTTGGTCAATTTTACTAACCCTAATTTTAAAGGTATGACCAACAAAATTAGTACAACCGTAGTGCCAACAAAAACTATAGATATCAATGAAACAGCGGCAGCTATTACTAATGTTTATTTGGACCTGCCGTCAGTGACAGAGATCAATTCTACGGAAGAATATTTTGCTACTACAGAGTCTGCCAGCATTTTTAGCACTGAGAACTCTACATTAATAAACGTTATATCAAAAATACGTAAGAATATAAGAACATATCCAAAACATTCAAGTAAGCAGGCAGATGAAAGTGCAAAACCTAAAGATGTCAATAACCGAGATTTATCTCAAAGATTTTGCTCGTGCCAAAAAGACGAAATCTGTATGTTAGATGAAAACAGTGGCACATCCGTGTGTAGAGAACCAATAGATAATGATGACCCAACAGGTACGTTAACTTTAATCACCCACCTTATAATTCACATTCGACTTGCACTTGGAACAGTGAAGGCTCCTTCAAACAGGCGCGACACGACACGCGGCACCGCAAGTCGCGCAACGAGCGGTGCCTTTGTGTCGCGTGCGATTATATCGCGTGTCGCGCCTGTTTGTAGGAGCTTTAATTTTAACAATATTTCCAGACAGCGCGAGCGTTCTTAAATCTCTGATCAGTTTTTTTACTCGCTATATTCTCATTTTACAGACAGCAAGTTCTATCAACCATTTTCAATCATAGGTGTTCCGAGGATATATTTGTTTAAGATGAATTTTATATTTGTACCCCAGGTTGTGGAGGATTGTGCGCCCTAGAGACGGAAGCTTGCCAACTAGTGGATAAAGCGCGAGGAGTGCGCGTGTGCCGTCTATTGACGCTAGTGACGTGCTCAGCAGATGAATGGCGATGTCGTAACGGTCTCTGTGTGCCAGCGGAAGCCCGATGCGATGGTTCTATTCAATGCTACGACCGATCTGATGAAACATATTGTGGTAAGAAGTCTTATGTACACCGTACATACATATACAGGGTACAATGAAATTGTCTGGCGTAACTACAGAGACTTAAAGGGTAATATCTAAACACGGTAAAACAAAAAAGGGTTTTCTAAACTCATAATTTCAAGTAACTACACTACCCGCACCATTAATCCCGTAATTAGCTGTAGTCACTGGATATAAATGAGTTTAGAAAATAGTTTTATCGTATCTACATATCGATACACATCCCGTCACTGATGTTTCGCCAGCTAATTTAATTTGACCTAATAGAACTGCTTAGTGCGGCCGGCGCGCGGCGCCTAGACTTCTTGTGCATTGTATGTAACCTATAAAATAATTTAACGTTTACTATACCTCAACAGAATGCGATTTAACGAAGCAGTTTCGCTGCGGACACTCTATATCTTGTTTCGCACACACAAAATTATGTGACGGTGTTATTGATTGCTGGGATGGACATGATGAAGTCAATTGCACTACTGGTAAGGACGTTTCTAATATTTTTCATTTTTTTTATATTTGCAACTGCTCCAATAACCGAATTGAAAAATGTATCGCAACTTTTTAAATGGGTTATTATGAATGTGCTTATTCGAACCTAACAGGGCTTCCTATAAGCACTTCCTGTTCATAGAAAACTATACAACACAAAAGAATCACTTTGAGACGTCAAGTGGTTTTATAATAGCTGGGTGCAATATTTTTTTAGTTTTTTATGACTTTGAAGCACGCTGACTGCTAAGCTTGAAGTATGTAGGTACTTAGGTACTAGAGAAGCCTCTAGATATTTTGATCACAGATTATCTTTTGATTATAGAATGTCCTGCCGACCAATTTACGTGTACTGACGGCCAGTGCATTTTGAGGTCAAGATTCTGTGACGGGCTGGCAGATTGTGCTGACGGTAGTGACGAACCCGACGGCTGTGGGGGTAGCTGCGGTGCGCATGAAACACGTTGCAAGAATCAACGTTGCGTGCCGCGCGCTGTGCAATGCGATGGTCATGACAACTGTGGCGACCTCACTGACGAGTTACAATGTTCTAAATAGTTTAATCCACTATTTCAGGTGGATCAGTAATTATAAAGTGTAAGTACCTACAGTCAACGGCACAATAGTAATACCTAATCTCAGTCTCAATCTGTCAAAAATACCTCTAATTTCTCTACATTTTGACTAGTTTTCGACATTTGTTTGTCGCCGAGATGAGACTGCGATTAGATTTTGAACGTTTTAAATTACGAGAATTGGCCTTCAGCTGTGCAGTTGACTGTAACTACATTACTGAGGGGCAATTCTACTAATTTTAACAACGTTCACAGTCTGATCTCAGTCTCAATCTGTCAAAAAATACGTCTAATTTCCCTACATTTTGACAAGTTTTTGACATTAATTGATTGTCGCCGAGATGAGACTGCGACTAGATTTTGAACGTTTTAAATTAGTAGAATTGGCCCTCTGATATAATACAATTTATCAGAACAATAAAGGTTTTTTGAATAAACGGATTTTAATAATGCTTTTCGATTTAATTTTTGCTCACACTAAGAACTGGTATAGGAATCTTCCTATATCATTAAAAACCGGTCAAGAGCGAGTCGAACTCGCGCACCGAGGGTTCCGTACCATCATGTTTTTAATTTTCATCGGCGAGACCTATATTCGTCAGATAATTTTAACACTGCACTGCGTTGTAGAATATTGCAATTTTATGTCAGCACCATCTCTTTCTTGAGCGATAGTGGAACTAATGTAACTTTTGTTGATGATTTCTGAAAAAGTGTGATATTTAGAGACTTCGTTTTATTTTTCCTATAATCTTTAGGTACATAAACTTCTATCACCACCACTACATGCCCTAGTAGCCCCACTTCGAATTTTTCAGAGCCCTTTCAGTCAATGCTACAAAAAAAAATCTTTCTTATTTGCAAAATAGTTGGGCAAACGTCATCTAAAACTATTCCAAATTTCAAGTTGATAGCATTAATAGTTCTTGAGATATTCAACTGTGACAGACAGACAGACAGACTGAGTCTCACCATAAGGGTTCCGTTTTACCATTTTGGTACGGAACCCTAAAAAGGGGAGGCCTTTGCCCAGCAGTGGGACACAAAATAGGTTACCAAAAAAAAAAAGAACTGCTGTCTCTACTTTTTTTAGATGTCACCGTATAATTATGAGCATTGTTAGTTTATAATATCTTGCGACATTACAACTATCTAAAAATTGTGAACTGCAACAAACCATTTTTCGATAGTTTATAATCTGTCCATGGCAAACCGACAAATTGTGAATTGGTATCGAACTTGCATGCGACGGATTGCACCTTGCTAATACTAAATAGCCTTAAGTAACTGCGACCAACTTGATTCGATCGAGATATGGACTGTGCTGCAGTCTCTTCGTACGGTGCCCGAGCAGAGCAACAATCCGAGCAACATCGAGGTGTTGAAGTGTCTATACGAAAACGCCACTAGGTATGTCAGTCCTTCAGGCTCACCCAGGTGCTCACCGGACATGGATGTTTCGGTGAGTACCTGAACAGAATTGGGCGAGAGGTCACGGCAAATTGCCACCATTGCGGAGGCAGCCTGGATTCCGCACAACACACACTCGAGGAGTGCCCTGCGTGGGCCTCCGAGCGGCGGGTCCTGGTTGCCAAGATCGGGCGAGACCTGTCTCTGCCGGCAGTAGTGAGGGCTATGCTGGCAGAGACAGAGAATTGGACGGCAGTAGCCTCCTTCTGTGAGACCGTGATGGTCAAGAAGGAGGCCGCCGAGCGGGATCGGGAGAGGGCTGATCCTGCTCGGAGAAGGAGGCGTCGGGGTGGCAACCGCCTTGGCGCCTAATACGCCGAAACCCGCCTACCAAACAAGGTAGGTGGACCGTTGGGGTCGCGGGCGCACAGAGTGGGGACTCTGTCCGCCCACCAAGTGACCCCAGGGAAGACGGTGGCACAGTGATCACGTGCTGCCGTGCATAGCGAGGCTCAGGGGAGGCCCCTTTACAGTCTCCCCAGGGATGTGCCTTACAGGCGTTGCACGGGGGGGTTCCGGAATTGGTCTTTTAAGAGGAACCGGGACCACCCCTATGTGCTGATGGTGATCACCGGGGTGGTTTTAGTGAGGTAAAAATCCCACACTCCCCGACCTCCCTCCCCGGAGGTCGGGTGCCTTTTGAAGGTTTCCCCCCAACAAAAAAAAAAAAAGTATGTCAGTCCGACTCCAGGATCAGACAGACCTCCAAACATATCCTTCTGCAGCAAGATTTGAGACAGGGAGACGTTATCTCTCCGAAACTGTTCACTGCTGCAGTGGAGGACGTCTTCAAGGTTCTGGACTGGAAACGGGCTGGCATTAACATCAATGGCGAGTACATAACTCACCTTCGGTTTGCCGACGATATGGTAGTCATGGCTGAGACTATGGAGGACCTCAGTACATTGCTCGATGACCTCAGTAGAGCCTCCGAAAGAGTAGGTCTTAAAATGAACATGGACAAAACTAAGGTCATGTCAAATGCCCATGTAACACCCACTCTCATAAAGATCGGAGACGCTATACCTACTCGAAGTCGTGGACGAGTATGTTTACCTAGGACGAACTGTCCAGTTAGGTAGGTCTAACTTCGAGAAAGAGGTCAATCGTCGAATCCAACTCGACTGGGCAGCGTTCGGGAAGCTACGCAATATGTTCTCGTCCCACATACCGCATTGTCTCAAGGCGAAAGTCTTTGTCCAGTGCGTGTTGCCAGTGATGACTTATGGCACTGAAACGTGGTCGCTCACAATGGGCCTTATAAGAAGGCTAAAAGCCACCCTAAGGGCAATGGAGAGGGCTATGCTTGGAGTTTCCCTGCTTGATCCAATCAGGAATGAGGAGATCCGCAGGAGAACCAAGGTAACTGACATAGACCGAAGAATTGCCAAACCTAAGTGGCAGTGGGCAGGGTACGTTGCTCGCAGAACAGATGGCCGATGGGGCCGAAAGGTTCTGGAGTGGCGACCGCGTACCGGAAGACGTAGTGTTGGAAGGCCTCCCACAAGGTGGTCCGACGACCTTGCGTAGGCCGTGCTGCCGTACTTACAATAAGTGATTACAGATATGTATGTAACTTTTTATAGCCAAAAATCCGAGTTATTGCACTTATTGTAAGTACGGCAGCGCAGGAACCCGTTGGATGCGAGAAGCACAGAACCGGTCGAAGTGGAGGTGCTTGGGGGAGGCCTATGTCCAGCAGTGGACGTCTTTCAGCTGAAATGACGATGATGACAACTTCATACTGACCAGCAAATTATAAAAAACGTAAGATAATGTGAATTTCGCGGGCTACCGTAGCGCTTCAATTTACAGCGCGGAACTTTATTGAAAGTCAGTGTTCATAGACACACACTCTTTTTTTAAATCAGTTTAGCTATTCGTCTTTTGATCAAGTCAGGAATCACAGAGAAAATGCATATTAAAAATACCGACGTAATCGACGTCCTAGGTTCACACCCCACGGTGTTATTCAACATTTTTTTGTAAATTCAGATATAAATGATTGTTAACGAATATATGATTATGATGTTTTCGTATATTAAATTAAGTACACCATTTGCTATACAAATGTATGGGTCCATATTGGCTCACCTAAAGTTCTTTACCCGAAATTGTTCTTCCTAATGATTTACGCGACGACCTACGCGTACTTGTATGATAGAGGTCACGCCAGTGACGGCTTTTAACGTCAGCAGAAGTCGTCACAAACGAGATTAGTGCTGTGACTTTGTTATTTAAAATATTTGAATTAGGTACCTTTTTATTATAAAATCTGTTCTTATTTATCGCTATAACTTCTGGGTAATGATTACTAAGTTGGGTAAAAAGGTGAAACATGATTGAAATAATACAATTCAATTGTGCTAATAAGCAACTTTTATTCGTAAACCATGCACAAGAAAAATGTATCGATATTTTATCGATATATATTTTTGCCGTGACTATTATTTTGTAGGTATGAAAGAAGGAATTTGTCGCTTGGTGTAGAGAACACAGATTTTAGATATTGACGTGGCGGTCAAAGGTAACTCATTTTGGACTGAGTTTAGAGAAATGCATGTCAAATAAGTTTCCTTTGTTACACTATTCTGTACTAGAAAAACAAGATTTGGTTGATGGTCGCGAAAAAACAAAACGACGCAAAGTTCAGTCATTTAGGTATGTACAATTTTACTTCAGCTAATTAAAAGTCCGACTATAGACCATAGATTATATCTCGGCATTTACGTAGTCCCGAGCTCTATAATCCCGAGAAATGCTTTTGGTCACATCACATCTCTATTCGTTACGCTTCTAGTCTATGAGCTGTCTAGTAATATCTAATCTGTGTGTCTAGTCGTTACGGTCTTACGGTTACACTTAGTGGTGGTTAATAAAACGTATAGCGCCAAAATATAACAAACTATGTGTACATAGCGTATAGCGTGTGCTATGAGCGGCTCTGACTTCGCGCTATATTATAGCGCCTCGGACTTCGCGCTATATTATAGCGCCTCGACCTACTCAACGAATAAAAGTTCAAACGCGCACAGCGGAGCCAGAACGAGATAGCAAGATAGCGTTCGCACAGCGGGGCCAGAACGAGATAGCAAGATAGCGTCAGCGACTATAATGTATAGCGCGTTAACATCTACCGCGCATCATCAATTCATCAAGTCCGTTTAGCGTGATAGCGTGTTGCTAAATTATAGCGTCACCGCGTTCAGACTGCGCCCGAGTTTTGAAATAGCGCGCTATAATTATAGCGTATAAAATAACAGACTATATGAATATATTTTATAGTTTATAACACGTTTACAGTTTATAGCGGATTTGAACATCACTAGTTACACTTACATGGTTACATGCTCTGTGGTCGGTTTAGTCTACAAAAGTACTCTGTGGTCTACAATCTGTCTACTCGATGAATTTAGTTTCTTTTCTTTCGCTTTCTATTTTAGTTCAGAGTTAGTCCGCTAACTCAAAAAAATAATAAACTAACCTTAAGTTTTTATAAAAAAGGTCAGTCAACTTATTATAAATGGCCGACAGTGATGACGAGTATGATCGTAAAAGACGCGATAAATTCCGGGGCGAAAGAGGAACTGCCGAAGGCAGCAGTTACCGTAGTAGTGACCGACGCGAGGAAAGGAGTCGTGGTCGCGAAGACTGGTCTGATAGGTAAAATTAATATTATTATAGGGTGATGAGATCATGAGACCTGTGTTTGGATACCAACAATCTAAGTGTTCTAATTCCTTGCAGATCCCAACCTCAAACCTTTGAACTTCCAAAACTTCCTACCCGAGTTAAACCTATAAAGCGTTCCGTAGCTGTTATTATAAGGTATTATTATAGTGAGATGTAGGTCATCTAAAAGTTTTACGTAGTGATTTACTAGCCAGGAGTTGACTCCCATTATATATTATATCCTAGCGTACAATAAAAAGTTGTACCTTTCCGAAACAAATGTTCGGTAAACATTTTTGTAGTTAGCCTCATTTTTTGTAAAAATAACTACTCATCACACCACACCACCACACTCATAGATCCTTAAATTCTGAAAAAAGGTATATTATTCTTTGGTTCCTCCTCTTGACTTACACAGTCACTTACCAATTACCAGCCTAATTGAGTCCAGCCTGCCATGATCATCTTTTATTTAGAACCCTGAATCAATTTGGCTTGTTATCTATATACCTACCAAAAGACTAAAAAATTCATCTTTGTAAATATCTGAGGGATTATTTACTACAACAAGCTTCATCTTTCTGTCTGTCCCTTTAATAAATCAAAATTGCCTGTAAATAGTTAAATTGAAATAAATGCTTTGCGTTACAGTTTAATGTAAATGAATTCGAAACAGAAATAATTTTGCCAGATATAATATTAAAAGATCAAGTCAGAAGTTATTGAACATAATTTATAAAATATATTCTTTGACTGGCAGATCTCGTGGAGGTCGTTCTGGTCCTGACTACAGGGACTACCGTGGTGGAGCCAGTGCTAGCCGAGGATACTCTCCAGTCAGAGGGGAAGGTCCACCAAACAAGCGCATAAGACCTGACTGGCCTATAGATGAGAGAAGATATGGGGGTATGCCTCATGACTCCTATGGTTATGGCTGGGCCCATGATCACTTTGGCCCACATCCTGCACATCAAGGTTATGGACAGCCTATGGCACCAGTGCCTGCAAGGTTAGATATGGTACTATTTTTGTATATTAGATAATGAAATGTATTTTTTTTTAATTCTTATTCTGTAATCACTGATTTTACAGGGACACAGTATTACCATTGGGAGCAACAGATGGCCCCCCCACTATGATGTCGTTCAAGGCATTCCTTGCGGCCCAAGATGACTCCATCTCTGTAGATGATGCCATTCAGAAGTACAATGAATACAAGCTCGAGTTTAGGAGGCAACAACTTAATGAGTTTTTTGTTGCTCATAAAGATGAAGAATGGTACTTATAATTGTACTTTGTATTGTACTCGTCTAGATGCAACCTAAAATCTTCAAAAATTATGGGGAAACAAAATTAAGTTTTGCATGAATAAAATTTAAATGGGGAATTGGACTACTGTACAACTTAAGAATCAATAATTTGCTCTTTGTATTATTTGCTGGTTATCGAGAAATTCTAAGTATACAAGAGAATAAATTAACAATCAAACATTATCAATGAATGTATAGAATGCTATAAGACCCAGTTATGCTTAGAATTTTTCAAAGATGCTACGCAAATGTTAACAGTTACCTTTTTTCCTACAGTCTACAGTGTATTCGTGTGGATTGCTGGACATCATTAAGAAAAATTTAATCAAACTTTTGCAAATGATTAAATGCTGTGTGTAGCTAGTTTATTTCGCGTTGACCTGTAGCGCGCAATGCTACAGGTTTCGTTTCTGTTAGGAGTAGGGTAATATATTCCACATGTGTGGTACAGGTGAGATTATGAGATTTTTTAAATATATACTAAGAAATGTATACTAAGAAATTTTAGTTTTCTGTGACTTCAAGTCATAGAAAACTAAAGTTCAACCATTCTGGATTTGTCACAAAAGGTCGTTTATGTCTTTGTTGCGTATGTAGTTAACTGGAGGATTGAATTTTTAATGCAATCTTCTATTTGTATTGTATGCATCTAAACTTATTAATTAAGTATGTGTAAGGGCTAAAACATGTTTTGGATTTAGCTTAAATCTATTGTTGTTATATTTGGTACGTTTTCACATATCTAATTGTTTAGTTTACAGAACTAAACTACCTACTGCATAAAAAATGTAGATTTACAATTTGCTGTAAACTGGGTTAAAATTCTTTTCTGTTTAAAAGTGGTCTATCCAAGTTGTTTCATTAGTGTTTTATGGACTTGTTGACTTTAAATCAAACACATACTAATATAAATATTTTGTTTCTTAGGTTCAAGATCAAATACCACCCTGAAGAATCCGTAAAACGCAAAGAGGAGCAGCTAGGTGCTTTGAAGGTATAGAAAATAAACTTTTACTGATTGATATTAGAAAAAATCTTTTTTTATATATTATTGTATTATAAAATCGTAAATATTGCAGAATCGGCTCAACGTGTTCCTCGAATTATTGGAGAAAGGAGAACTGGACAAGGTCTCCGTAGATGTTGATAAATCTGAGAAATTGATCAGGCTGTTAGATACCGTGGTAATTAAACTCGAAGGTGGCACTGAAGAAGATTTAAAGGAGCTTGATGAACCCCCACCACAGGAAGTTATTAACACAAATGAACATGCAGGTAGTGCAAATCTTCCGTATTTTTTATCATTATATGGGACTGTCTTCTGCAAATTTACTTTTTTGAATGATCTTTCCAGATAAAATTAACGCCGATAAGCCAGTTGTTATCGATGTTGATGATGTAAAAGTTAAGGAAGAGAAAGAAGAAAACGAAAAGGTTTGCATAAAACTCTAGTTTTAATAAAATTAAATGTTAAATGTGAAACAAGTGAGTGTAGAACTCCCTAATTCAAGAACAGCTTTTTATCTCCAATTATTTAGGCAGCCAAACAGTGATGGAGGAGGAAATTTTTCTATTAGCTAACATTTATGTATATGATAATGAATAACTATTACATTTTCTGATATACAGAAAGAGGAGAGCAAAAAACCAGAGTCTCCGAAACCTACGGCGCCCCTTACTATGGAGATTGATCCCCATTTGCGTCATCTTCAGGAGCAGGCCAAGTTGTTCTCTCGCTTCAACTCGACAGGAACTGAACCAGAAACAGAAGAGAAAAAAGAAAAGGAGAAGGAACCGCGTGAGTTTCACTTTTTATTAATGACTAGCGACCCGCCCCGGCTTCGCACGGAAACATTATTATTATTATACATATAAACCTTCCTCTTGAATCACTCTATCTATTAAAAAAAACCGCATCAAAATCCGTTGCGTAGTTTCAAAGATTTAAGCATACAAAGGGACATAGGGACAGAGAAAGCGACTTTGTTTTATACTATGTAGTGAAGTGACTAGCTTCTGCCCGCGACTTTGTCCGCGTGTTTTTTTGATTCCCCGACCCACCCTTAACGTTCTTTCTTTTTACTCGGCTCCTAAGGGTTCTAGCGTGATGATAAATAGCATATAGCCTTCTTCAGAAATTGGGCTATCAATGCAAAAATATTTTTTTTCAAATCTGAGTTCGAGAGATAAGTGCATTCAAACAAGAAAACAAACTCGTTATCTTTATTATTAGTAGATAGATATTTTTATCCTTTATGTCATTAAATACACACACGTTTAAAAAAAATAATAGCTCACCGGTATCGGGAACAGGGTCCAATTTACCGGCGGTCAGGGCTCCAGAGAGAGGTACCTCCTAACAATGCGGGCCGTGTCCAGAAGTACCGCCTTCTGAATCAAGCCATGTATATGTATATAGATATATTGTTATTATAGTTCTCAAACTCAAAGCATTTATTTCAATTAAACCATTTACAGGCACTTTTGAATTGTCAAGAAATCGGTCAGTCAGAAAATATGAAGCTAGTTGCCCATTCCAAAGCGTAGGTACCAATGGAGAAGAACGGGCAAGAAACTCCATGGACACTCTTTTTAAATTATATTTTACAAAAGTATTAGTTACATCATTACTTTTGATTTTAAAATTATATAATGTGAGAACGATGTAAAAAATTAAGAAATACGTACGCGTTAAAAGCGTCCAGAGTACAACAAATAGTACTTAACAAATAACAATCCAAAAATAAAATAATTAAAAATAAGCCGAGGCAGCTGAGTTAACTAACTGACCCGGCGAACTTCGTACTGCCTCGAGATTTTTTTTTTGTTATTTTTTTTCCATGTTTTAATAATAAAATTAGGAACCCTCACGGGCGTCCCCAGAACACCCAACCAAAGTTTTATCACAATCTGACCAATGGTTTCAGAATGCATTGAGGACAAACAAACTAGTGATGTAACGGATATTCGCATTCGCATTCGCGAATATCCGCATATTTTTCAATATTCGCATTCGCATTCGCAAATTTTAAAAAATTATGCGAATATTTAGCGAATGTTTTTAATAATCAAAAAGGAAATTATTATATGCATGCATGTGAAATAATAATACAATAGATAACACTTAGATATTTTTATTAAATCATACTTCTACATTCTAAATTAAAGTCTCATTTATGAAGGGCACGCCACGATAGCGGCGGTAAGACCCTTCTTTGAGGAGTGGCTAGAGAGGCGTCATGGCGCCCTCACCTACCGCCTGACGCAGGTCCTCACCGGACACGGAAGTTTCGGGAGGTTCCTGCACATAATCAGGCGGGAGGAAACGCCCGGGTGTCACCATTGCCAGGATCGCCCAGAGGACACGGTGGTCCTCGTAGAGGCGATCGGCAGCAGCGGCGACCTCTCGCATCCGGGCCTGGTTCAAGCCATGGTCGGGGCGAGAGGGAGTGGGGGGCAGTCGCCTCCTTCTGCGAAGTAGTCATGCTAGCGAAGGAGGCGGCGGGACGGCTGAGGGAGAGAGCCTCCTGTCCCAGCCGCCGCGGGAGACGCTCTGGGCGTCGGGAGCCGCGCGACGACTCCCGGCCACCGTAGGCGCAGGCCTGCGGGCGGAGAGTAATGGGTAACTCACCGTCCCATCAGGACCAGGCCCGTGCCGGACGGCGCGTACGTGTTCCACGCGCGCCTCAAAGAGATGTCAGCATTAAACGAAGGGGCCCTTAAGTGGCCTTTTACAGTCCACTAGCGCCGCCAATCGAAAAAATGTCATAACTCTTAAATAGAATCAAAAATACAAAATGTGGTCTATTATTACTGTAGAAAAGGCAATAACGTAATTTTATAACACATTGTCAACACTTGAAATATAGCTGTTTAGCTAAATCGTGCATTTGTAACAAAAACGGCCGTTTATGTTTTGAATGCACGATTTAGCTAAACAGCTATATTTCAAGTGTTGATAAGGTGTTATACAATTACGTTATTGCCTTTTCCACAGTAATAATAGAACATATTTTGTATTTTTGATTCTATTTACGAGTTCCGGCCGAAGCCTGCCGGATCAGCGGGATTGTCCGAAAGGGTTACCGCTGGCCCGGAACATAAAGGGCGAAGGAAGGAACACGGGTGGGTTTTAGTCAGTAAGAGTCTGACACTTCCTTCCGCTCCACCCAGAACGGGAGGAGTTATTTGATGATTTCCCATCCTCAAAAAAAAAAAGTCTCATTTATGAAAAAAGAACTTCAGAGATCTGATCAAATCTAACATTAATCAGCCTTGTTACAACTATGTAAGGTTTGCATTTATTTAGTAGTATATTATTACTTTACTATCATTTTTAAATAAAGTTTACAGTTTCTATTTACTAAAAAACTAAACAATTACTTGAAACAAAATTATTAAACTTTAAATATCTTAATACATTAGATATTTAAAGTTTAATAATTTTGTTTATAACCTTTGGCTTTAAATGTATATTTTGTTCATTCCACTTTATATATCTGAGGAATTAAATATATTTATAATGAATTAGTGATGTAACAGATATTCGCATTCGCATTCGCGAATGTTGAAGATAAATATTCGCATTCGCATTCGCGAATGTGAAAAATCCAACTCGTTACATCACTAATACAAACATTGATTTGTATTTATATAGATAGGTGGTGTGATAATTTGTGGTTAGACGTCTGCACTAAACATTGCTTATTCCACACTGCCTAGTCAAGCAAGCACAATTTACTTCTGTAATGTGTCAGTATCCACTACAGGGACAATCGTTACTTTGTTGTCCTACAGATATAATATCTGCACATAGCTTGATTCCATGCTATGATATCTTTTTTGTTTAACATAAGATCTTTGTATAAGTCTCACTTATTGCTTACGATTTGTCGTACAGAATAACGACGAGAGCCAAGTTAGTAAAGAAAGTTCCATCTTTTGTATTAACAGCACCACCAGGGTCATCATCCAGTTCGTCATCTTCAAGTTCTTCGTCATCCAGTTCAGAAGACGAAGGTGAAGTTACCAGCCGCCGGAAATCAAAGTCCAAGTCGAAAACTCCCGAGAAGTCCCCTAAACTTAAGGAAAAGCCCAAATCAAAGTCTCCAAGTGTAGAGAAAGTTGTTGAGAACAACACTGAAAATGACAAGGAAAAGGAAAACAGTGGCGATGAGAAAGCTGAGTCAGTCAGTGACGTCGTTATCGAGAAGAAAGAATGCCGCGCCTTACACAAAACTACTTCCATATTTTTAAGAAATTTAGCACCTACCATCACCAAAGCTGAAGTTGAAGCTGTAAGTACAAGACACTTGCCTATAAAGTAGCATCCATCTATTTAAGATGTTTCAATTAAACTTATTAAAGACTTCAGAACTTACATCTTATTGAGTTTCTTACACAAGGTTTACACGCAGATACAAGTTGTGATACTCATTTTCAACAATTCAGACAAGTCTTACACAAGTAAGACTTGTCTAAGACAAGTATAATACATGTATTAATGTTGTTTCAGGCATATTTTGTTCATCTTTTTAACAAGTTTTGTATCAACTAGTCTTTACAACTTGTATGTGTAAACGATAATAGTAGACACACTACATGTAGAATACATGTTTTGGTTTTTAAAAGAAGGGGGTTAACAAACCCAAAAAAAGTGTTTCAGTAATATGGCTTTTCTAAATTTGTTGCGTTACGTACGAAATGAAATTGTGGTTATTGATAGTTTGAATAAAAATAGGTAATGAAGTGTACTGGTTTGTAGATGTGCAAACGTTACGGCGGCTTTCTACGCGTAGCGTTGGCCGACCCGCTGCCGGAGCGTCGCTGGTTTCGTCGTGGATGGGTCACCTTCCGACGTGACGTCAACATCAAAGATATCTGTTGGAACCTTAATAATATAAGGGTGATTAATTTGCATTTACTTACATGTTACCCAGTGGCGTAGCGTGGGTGGGGCGGAGGGGGCGGGCCGCCCTGGGCGGCAAAATGTCGCCGGTGAAGCGGGTTGAGATCTATGATTCATTTCATTTCATGTGACAGAACATCTGACAAGTCAAAAAACAACAATGACGTAAAGGAGACGGGCGAATCTGGGCCTAACGTTACACAAATGAAATATTTATCAATATTTTGTTTCAGTTTTTTTGTGGTCAATTATAAAATATTAAGCAGTTTTATCATGGGATAAGAAATTAATTATTATTCAAATTAATACTGACTTCCCTTATTTTCATATTAAAACAATGTTGCCATATCATATAGGTAAGTTAATCGATGTAAAATCGATTATTATTACAAAAATAGAATGAATAATTAATTCATTATTTAAAAGATTAATAATTATTCTTTATTACATAAGTTTAAATAAAACACATATATTTTTTAAATAATGGTCGTAAAAATGAATTGATTCATAAATCGATTGTTAATATACAGGCAACAAAGCGGAACTTACGAGTATGTCAATGTCAGGTCAAAAACTCAAACTTCAATCACAGGGGTAAAGGACCACTGGAGCTCCTCCAGTTCATTCAAAAACTGAATCTCGGAATTTCGGTTTCAAATATGTCATCTTGATTCGTATATTGACTTTGGCGATTAGTGTTGCAAGTTGTGAGAGAAGTTTTTCGAAGTTGAAACTAATAAAAAATTATCTCAGATCTACTATAAGCTCCGCTAGACCATCAAACTTGGCTATATTGTCGATTGAACTAGAATTGGCTGCAAATATTGGTTTTGACAAAGTAATTTCTGACTTCGCTGCTCATAAGGCCCCTAGAATCCGCTTGTAAAACCGCTCATCCTATTTTACCTTCAATAAAAGATACCTCATTGCCTGTGAAATTTAATTTTAACTAAGCACCTATAGAATGGGGGCGGCAAAATGGGTCTCCCGCCCCGGGCGCCGAGATGACACGCTACGCCACTGATGTTACCAAATAAGTTTTCAAGCGTCAAAGCAAGTGCCATGCACTTGCTTTGACGGCCGTTTACATGGCGCTGTCCTGTACGATATTTTACTGTAAAAAGTTGGGACCACACATCAACGTCCCACTGTTCATAATGGTTAACAAAATGCAATATGAATCTGCCATTTGATCCCAAAACTATACAAAAACTAGCAGCCCCCGGTGCCTCGCGGTTTCACCCGCATAAGTTTCGATCCCGTATAAATATCGGGAAAAAATATATCAAATTTCATCTAAATCAGTTCAGCGGCTTAAGCGTGAAGAGGAAACAGACAGACAGACACACTTTCGCATTCATAATAATATTTTAGTATGGATTTTTTGTACTGATTATCTCCGTGTGAACGGGTCCTTAGTGGTAAGTTTTATTAACAACTTTTAATGTTAAAGCATGATACATAACATTATGGTCTCCAATATGTGAGAATTTAGCTTATTTTTCCTGTTTCTTTTTAGCTCCGCGAGTGTGAATTGGGTGCTATAGTGAACCGTGACCTGCAACGTCGCATCCGTCCAGTTTCGGGCATCACTTTAGAGCGGCCAGTCTTACGTGCTGACGCTCGGTTAGCCGCCCGACTCGCACATCTACTCGATACGCGCACGAAACTGTGGCACGACAGCTCTGAGGAACAAGAAAAAGACGGTGATCAAGCGAATCGGCCTGAGGTACTAATTTAATTTTACTCCACAACTTTTGCAACAATATTTAGCAGCTGGTTGGTTCATTGTATTTATACTTCCCTACAGAGCTTCAGCTTGAATTCAAAGAACCCGGTACTCCACAAGATAACGGAGCATTTAATAGAAGAAGCATCAACTGAAGAGGATGAGTTACTAGGTCTCGAAGCGTCAACAGAATCTGTGGTTAGTGACCAACCAGACCCAGAGCTTACGATAGTATTGGACCGTCTCGTGCTGTACCTGCGTATTGTGCACTCAGTGGATTATTACAACCATTGCGAGTATCCTTACGAAGACGAAATGCCCAACCGCTGTGGCATCATGCATGCGCGGTCTGGGGCTCCTGCTAATAAGGTAAGCCTCTTACAAACTAAATACATATTTTTGTCTAGAAGTTGCGTAGATCATACATTTTATTCGTTTCGTTGCAGCCAACCCAGCAAGAAATACAGGACTACGTCAAAGTGTTTGAACGCAAAATGTCTGCATTCTTACAAGACGTAAAACCACTTTCTGACGAAGAGTTGCAAAAGCTTGGAATAAAGGTAAAGACTGTTATTTCATATTTCCCACGATAAGACAGAAATCAATTTTACGTAATACTATAAATTCAACATTTTTATTCTCACAGGATACGGACGCCGAAGTTGAAAAGTTTATTCTGGCCAATACTCAAGAACTTGCGAAAGACAAATGGTTGTGTCCTCTGAGCGGTAAGAAGTTCAAAGGTCCCGACTTCATCAGAAAACACATATTCAACAAGCATGGTGAAAAGGTAATGAATAGTTTTATAAAAATCAGAAACTATAGTCTCGAAAATGAGATTTAAAGCCAAGCGCACATTACAACCGCCACGGGCCACAGCGCAAATTTTCATACAAAAAGTAAACACTGCATTATGTTGACAGGAGCAAACCAACATAATAGACATACCTAGAGCTCCTTTTTAACGGACATTATAACATAACGGTTTCATCCTCTGTTTAACCCCTTTGGGGGTGCACTAAAGAAGGTTCTTCAAAAATCCTTTAGTCCTTACTTACTTTATACTTAGTTTATTGTCGTCTTTACCTCGTATAAGAAACTTTTGTGCAAAATTTTACGCTCCTAGACCCAGCTGTTCAGGCAGTTTTGCTGTTTTATCTGTCAGTGAATGAATGAATTTAAGATTTTTTTCCCACCAGGTGGACGAGGTGCGTCGCGAGGTAGCGTACTTTAACGCGTACGTGCGCGACGTGCGGCGGCCGCAGCAGGCGGAGCCGGCCGGCCGCGCGCAGGCGCAGCCCGCGCACGCGCCGCCGCCCGCACCGTTAGTACTACAGCATATTATTACTATTATTTATACCTTTTTTGGGGTGGTATGGGATCTACCTCCTAATGCACCACTGGGAGGTAGATCCCATACCACCCCACCTTGGGCAACGGCACTACAGGCTTGCCTGTGTTACGGCTGAACGATCCCACTTAGCGGTGGTAGGCTCCGCTTGGAGCCGCCTGGCTCGCGACCACCATCCCACCGGAGTCCGGCGCCAAGCAGCTTGCTGTGTTCCGTCGGTGTGTGACCACCCCAAAGGCACCTGCACTCCGCAGGTGCCTTTGGGGTGGTCATATCCGGGGGCGGTTGCACTCCAATCTCGATCCGGTCCATCACCACCTTGAGACCGAGAAGCCGAACCTGTTTTTCCTGACGGAGACGAAGATAGCAACCCCGTCGGATGTGCCGTACCTCAACTACCCGAGTTACTCTCTTGAACACAAGTTCAAGAAGCAAGCTGGGGTCTGTGTACGTCTGCGATGACATTTTTGCTGTCGTCGTCTCCGTTGCTTTGAGAAATCGGGTTTTTCTACCATATGGGTACTTGTGGACACAGGCGTGGAGAAATCTCTCCACATCGGCGTCTACGGATCGCACAGCAGTGACCAGGAGACAATGGCGCTCTTTAATTTCCTCGTGGAGTCGACTGACGTAGCCCAGCAACGGTACCCAACAGCGAAGCTCATTTTTCTGGGAGACTTTAACGCCCATCATAAAGAGTGGTTGTTCCAGTTCCAAAGCACTGACCATGCTGAGTTAGAGGCGCGCAAGTTTGCTTTAACGCTAGATCTAACCCAGACGGTGAATGTGGCAACGCGGGTACCGGATGTCGACGGCCATACTCCCAATTGCTTGGACCTTCTACTGGCAACTGATCCGGACAGTCATTTAGTATTGGTCTCAGCCCCGCTGGGAACGTTTGACCACTGTCTGGTGAAATCAATATCGACCTGCCCTCCTCCAGATGAGAGTCCTAGAGGCACGAGGCGAGTATGGCGATACGAGTCAGCAGACTGGGATGAGATGCGACACTTTTTTGCGTCTTATGCTATCGTATCGCACTGAGGCCCGAAAAGAGTCTGCGTACCAAGCCTGGCTCAAGACCCGCGACCGCAAAGTTAGAGCGCGTAGGGTTCGCGCGAAGAAAAGAGCCTTTAATTCTGCCGCTAAGGTCTGTAAGCGGGTTTTGCGTGAGGCACGTTTTGACCATGTCGGACGTATTGGGATCAAACTAGCATCGCACCCTCCGGGTAGTAAACAGTTCTGGTCCCTATCTAAAGCGGTTGATACGAATTTCTGTCGTCCTACTTTACCTCCAATGATGAAACCGGCTGGGTCGCTGGCTCACTCTGCAAGTGAGAAAGCAAATTTATTTTCATCTCTCTTTGCAAGCAATTCACGTCTGGACGCTGGCTCCAAGTAATCACCCGCTGTACGTCATTGTGACTCCTCGATGCCGGAGATCGCAGTTCACGTAAAAGAGGTCCAAAGAGTTTTGTGCAGTCTAGACGTGAACAAGGCAAGCGGGCCTGACGGTATTCCAGCGAGAGTGTTTAGGCAGTGTACGCCTGAACTGTCTCCTGTGTTGACACGCTTGTTTCGCCTCTCTTTTGAAAAAAGAACGGTGCCAAAATCCTGGAAGCTTGCAAATGTACAACCAGTGCCCAACAAGGGCGACCGTGCAGACCCTGACCATTACCGTCCGATCGACATTACCTCCATTCTGTGCAAGGTTATGGAAAGGGTACTGAACAGTAAGTTGCTGACCTACCTTGAAGACCTGATCTCCCCATTGACCGTCAATATGGCTTTCGCCGGGGACGGTCAACTAGCAATCTTGTGTATATCACGCACTGTTGGGACGAAGCCATCGAGAAACACGGCGAAGCACTTGCTGTATCGCTTGATATCTCGAAGGCCTTTGACAGGGTCTGGCACGACGGTCTACTCAGCAAGCTTCCTGCTTACGGCATCCCAGCTGATTTTTGTAACTGGATATCAGAGTTCCTTAGTGTGGCGGTCGATCAGAGGAGTCGTTGACGGCTGCTCCTCTGACCTTATGCCTATTGATGCCGGAGTTCCTCAGGGGTCTGTTCTCTCTGCAACTCTTTTCCTGCTGCACATCAATGACCTACTTCAGCCTGGTATTGTTGGGTACGCAGATGGCAGTACTGTTTCAGAGAGATACTTGTCCAGCACAAAAGCCAGCGAGGCCGAAGTTCGTTTCTTGAGAGAGGCCATGGTAGAGCTAACGGATTTGACCTTAAGCTTTGTCTCCCAGGGGGTGATGACAATTTGGTTTCTTTTAACACCACCAAAACACAGGCGTGTCTTTTTACCACCAAAAGGAGTCGTTTCGACCAGACTCTTACTTTTCGGGGTACATCTGTTCCTGTAACAGATCGACTCGAGCTCCTAGGCATGGAGTTGACATCTAGTCTCAACTTCGGCGCCACAATCGAGTACAAAGCCCAAACTGCGGCCAAGAAGCTGGGCATCCTAAATAGGGTGAAGCGATACTTTACGCCTGGACAGCTTTTAACCCTTTACAAAGCGCAAGTCCGACGTCCGACTTTTAGGATGGCTCAGCGAAATACCAACTTGCCGCGCTTGACTCGGTGGAACGCAGAGCTAAGAGGCTCATTGGCGACGTAGAACTGGTAGATGCCAAGTTTCACAGTTTGGCTCATCGCCGCAATGTTGCCTGCTTGTCGGTCTTCTACAGATTGTACTTCGGTGAGTGTGCCCAAGAACTCTAAGACCTCATTCCACCGGCCCCCTTCTACCTTCGGACATCCAGACGCACTGCAAGTTACCATCCCTGGCTAGTTGCTATTCCACCAATTCGCACTAAGCGTGAAAACGCTTGTCAAAAAATGTCCTTTATAATGCGCACAGCAAAAGAGTGGAACTCTACCTGCGTCTGTGTTTCCCGAGTGCATACAACCCGAATCTCTTCAAAGTAAGAGTGAACAGGCTTCTTCTGGGTAAGCTCACTCCATCGTAGACTTTGTCTCTGTCACCACTGACCTAGACTAGAGTCAACATCAAACCCATTTCAAATAAAAAATATAAAAAAATAAATACCTCTGCTTTTTGTGCGGAATCACAGAATAGGATATTTGTCTGGGTTTTTTTAATTTGTTTTATCGAAACCTACAAAAATATGAAGCCACATTGATAGTATTCAAAAACCCTATTTGAAATAGACTTTCGTCCGCTATTGCCGTAGTTGGCATACCAGGCACTTTTTAATTTGTCGGCTGTAGTTAACGGTGTCGTTCTAAAGACATAGCCTGTAGTCTGAATTGCAACTGCATTGCAAACTTGGCACTGGTTAAATGTGTTTAGGCTATTACTGAATACTAGCTACGTTTATCCGAGCATAGATGACAGAATAACATAAGTCATTAGCACCTTGTTAGTCAAGAAAAGAGCGCAATGAAGGAGTGTTGGAAAATTAAAAACGTGCAGTTTAGCTGTATTAGATATTTCTCTCCCTCAGCAGGTACGGAGGCGGACCGGGGGGCCCAGGGGGACCGGGCGGAGGCCCCGGGGGCGCACGCGGCTGGGGTTGGGGTGCGTGGGCTCCACCCGCTGCATACGTTCCAAGACATCCGCGCTTCTCAAGACCCAGGTAACTGCACTGCCAATCTATACTAGCTTGTGCTTCACTACATTATTTCATAGGGTTTTAACGAGCACTTCTGAATTTGTCTCACAAATGTCGCTTGCTATGGTACGCACGGCGACTTATCAAGCTATACATTTTCAGTATAAGCTGACTTCTCATTGTACGAAAAGTCTATATACAATGCGAGGTTGCTAAAACTAGAAATTTATAGCTGGGTATGTCGTCATGTGTACCAACTCAACTAAATAAAGTGACGCCATTCAAATCACTTCACGAGAAATATTTTTTGGACAATCACATGTTCGCTAAAGCCCTAGGTAATAGGTAATACGGGCTGGTGTCTGCAACTCCACGTCAATGCGCGTATTTTGCTATTGGATGGAAAATCGGTTATTCGATCCACCCCAGCTCCTCAAGGAAGGCCAGCAACGCCTTGGTGTTACTGACTTTCTCACGTAGGGTATCTGGGTTACCGAAATACTTTGCCCTGTGCGAGGCGACCACCGGGCAGTTTAGAAGCACATGTGCCGCTGTCTCGTCGTCCTCGTCTCGTCGTCCGACTGTCTGTTACTCATATGACAAACAGGTGTTTATTAAATGACCCGTGGCCAGTTAAAGCTGCAGTAGTTAGACGGAGAACTTGTTTCGTGAGGCGGGCATCCAATGTGGGAAGCGCTTCTCTAGCGTGCCTGCATTCGCCTTGATCCGTCCAAAGTTTGTCGTGTTGGTCTTTGGTGCGTTTCCTTACCAGAGTGCGTAAAAACCCGAAGGGGAGTGGCACGATGGGCTTAGGTCCCACTGCTGCCATGCTGACCCCCTCCTGGCAAGCTCGTCGGCTGCATCGTTGCGTAGCGAACCGCTGTATCCTTTGATCTATTGTATGGTTATTTTATTGAGGTTACCCACCTGGTTAAGGCGCTGGTGACACTCGTATATTAGCCCAGAGTCAACTGTATAACTGTTCCGCTTGCAGAACAGCCATACTATCTGAGACTATGCGGATTGAGTGGTCCTTTACTTCCCTGGTCATAATGGCTGAAGCGGCCAGAGAAATACCCATGCATTTAGCCTGAAACACTATGTTGTGGACCCCCAATGGTGTGGCTATATGCATGTATGTTGAAATCCTCCGAGAAGATGCACCTGTTCCACTACCCGTTTTGGATCCATCCGTGAAGATACGCAGCTCTGCAGGGCGTAGCCCCTCGTATCGACGATCCTCGTGAAGTTGGATCATGTATTTTTTATCGAAGATAAATTGTTTGGGTACCCTGTCGTTAATGGCTTTCGTAATGGGGAGCTCCTTGTGAAGTCCCTCAAGCAGCATGGTGTGTGATGTAATACTCTTACCCCAGAGATTTAGTGTATCAAGACGTACTGCCGCCATCGTCGCTTCCTGCTGTATGAACAGGTGGAGCGGTGGGATTCCCAGGATGGCTTCAACTGCTGCAGTCCGGAGTAGTCCTCATGCAGCCTGTAGTCGCCATGCAGGCTAGTCTGCATGCGTTGTAGTTTGTTGGCGGTTGTAACTAGCTTGGTGCGGGGCCACCAGACCACAGCCCCGTAGGTGATCATGGAGCGGATCACTGCGGTGTACAGCGAAAGTGTAATTATAGGGGATAGGCCCCACTTCTTACCTATCATTCTCCTGCACTGCCAGGTTATGCAAGCGCTGTTCAGTTTGTTGTCCAGATGACTGCTCCAGTTTAATTTACTGTCTAGTGTGACTCCGAGGTACTTGACCTCGTTGGCCAACTGGAGTTCAGTTTAGGTAGGCGAAAAGGGCCTACATCGCGTTTGTGGGTAAACATGACTCGTTCAGTCTTAGTGGGGTTCACTGATAGGTCAAAATCCCTGCACCATCTCTCTACGATACGTAGCGCTTGCTGAGTGAGGTTGCATATCGTGCCCGTCACCTTCCCCGAAACTAGGATTGCGAAATCGTCAGCATAACCTACTGTGTGATAGCGGTTGGCGTTGAGTTTGGTGAGGTCATTAGTCACCAGATTCCATAGAACCCCTCCCTGGAGGCAGTCTCTGGCTATCATTACCAGCTGCTGCTCACCTTCAAGGCGGACTACTCGTTTACTTAGCATGTTTGTGATCCAGTCCGTTAGTACCTATTCTACTCCATGTCTGGAGAGGGCGCTATTGATACTAGGGAAGTTAGTTTCGTCGAAGGCTCCTTCGATGTCTATAAAAGTGCCAAGACAGGTGCCTTTTTGGTGAATCGCTTCCTCTATCTGGCTGACTACCAGGTGAAGGGCGGATTCAGTCGACTTACCTGAGCTGTATGCGTGTTGGTTACCGTGTAGGGGTATAGTCTTCAGAACGCCATCTCTCAGTTCCCTATCACACAGCCTTTCCAGACTGTTTAGTAGAAAAGAGGTCAGGCTGATTGGTCGGTGGGATTTTGCGTTTGTGTAGTCACCCTTACTTGGCTTAGGGATGAATATTACTTTCACTTCCCTCCAACCTTTAGAAACGTATCTAAAAGCCAGTCACGCTCTCAATAAAGGCAGCAGTTTTAAGGCGACAGAGGTGCCTCCCCACTGCAGTAAGGCGGGGAACACTTCATCAGGACCAGCTGATTTAAAAGGATGGAAGCTCCGGATGGCCCATTGGAGTTTCTCCAACGTGACTGACACCCTGCTAACGTAGAGCCAATCATTGTCTGATGGTGTCTGAGTTACATCCTGCCAGTCGATTACCTGTGCGAAGATACATCCCGGGAAGTGAGTTTCAATGAGGACGTGTCTCGTTTCTTCTGGTGGGGATGTTAATGTATTGTCAGGTTTCCGGAGGGTAGTGGGCCCAGGTGTATGCTGTTGCGCTAGTACTTTTCTCACCCTGTTAGCTTGCTGGCAAGATTCAATACTACCACAGAATTTGCGCCATCCCGTGGTACTTCTGAACCGGATGCATATTTTGTAGCTGGATTTGGCTGCGTAATAGTCATCCCAGTCCTCATCAGAACATGTATTCATGACTCTATTCAGAGCTTTTCTTACCTTACCTCGCTTGCGCACCAAATCAGCGCTCCACCAGGGTTGTTTGCCGTGTGTGTTGCGCGGGGTGGTCTTTGGGCAGATAGTTTGGTAGCTGTCTATCATTGATTTAGTAAGGTGACTTACTTGTGCTTCAATATGTGTCGGATCCGCAAATGTCGGATCGTTTGATGTCGCCAGCTTTGATTCAAGGCTGCGTGTATAGGTGGCCCGATCCGTGTTGCGCGGATTACGCCAGAGAGATTATCAGAGCAGGAGGCCTCCTTGGAGACATGCCACCTAGTGATAGCTTCCGCCGCTCCCTGTGTTGCCAGAGTGGGGTCGATGATTGTGTGGCTTCGCCTGGTTACGAACGTTGGTTCGGAACCCGTGTTTAGTAGGGTTAGGTTAGTGGAGAATAAGTAGTCTACCAAGGCCGTACCCCTTTCGTTTTGCATGCCCATACCCTACAGTTGATGGTGAGCGTTGGCATCGGCCCCAACGACGACGTCAAACCCGCACCTCTCGCAGTGGCTCACAAGGCGGGCGAAGTCGTGCGGGGGCGGCGCCTCTACCTCGGGCATGTAGACCGAGGCGTGGACGATCACCATCTCCATGGCGTTGTCACGCTGTATTAGCAGCTTTGCTGCAGAGACATCTCTGCAACAGAAATCGGTTAAGAGCTGTGTTTTAAGGTTACCTGTGAAATAGATGCACGATCTGGGTTGGTCGTGATCTGTGGTGACCAGGAGCTTACCACCAAGATTAGAGAGTCCTTGTATGCGGCCTGCCCTTATCCACGGCTCCTGGATCAAGGCAATGGCCGTGTGTTGAACCTCCAGCTACTTGCAAAGCTGAGCCATCGCGATGTGACTGTGGTGGAGGTTTGCCTGGAGGATTTTACAGGCCGATGAAAGGGACGCCATGGTCTTCGCCTTAGTTTTAGAAGGGTCGGTACTGGTCCCAGTCAGCCCCGACGTCCTTTGTTGGTTTTGGGACTTTTTGTGTTTGGTCTTTGCTGCGGTTCTCGCCACAGCCGGACCAGCCCCCGCGCTAGTACCTGTAGCGTTAGCTGCAAGGTCACCAGGGGCAAGGGAAGTGCAAGCACCTCACTTGCGAGTCTCATTGGCTTTCGCCTCCACTTCGGTTGGTTGTTTATTAACTGGCCTTAAATTATCCATGTTAAAAGTTTGTTTAAAATTCAACTCTCTGGCTTCCCACCCTCCATGGAGCCAGCACCTGGGAACGTCTCACTAAGAAAAAGCTCGAACGTTAGGACTACCAGAGAGATATAGGTGCGCATGGCTGGTTTACAGTGCGACATCGGGTGCTCGATTGGGTTGGCGTGGAAGGTTCAAAGGACCAAACCCCCTACGAACTGTCCAACCCTCACTTACACCTTCAGCATGACCTTTACCTACCGCTTTGGCCGCCCAAGAACGACCTCAGCGGACCTCACACACCTCGCCTGTGGCCCTCTGACGGGACACCATGACCATTTCCCTAACCCTGGCCACCGGGTAGGACCAACGTTTCACTTGAAATCCAGATCAAAGGGGGCGTGTTGCCTTACGGGCACATTACAACCAGAGCCGCTCGGCTCAACACCCAGCCCACGCCCAGGACTCCTTCATCCCCGCTTACGGCGCTCTACTGCGCAGGTCCTAGCGCAGGTGACTGCTTACTCCTACTTGCCATCAGCTGAATTTAGTGATAGGCGAGTCCGCCACCACCCAATCACAGGGGGTCGCGGTTAGGAGTAGGAGTATGGGACGATGGAGGTGGAAGGAATGGGGATGAGGGTGGGATGGAGAGTAGAAGGATTGTGAAATTTGGGGCAGGAAATTGAAAGACGGGAATTCATGGGGTAAAGGGGACTGGGCTAAGGTTGTACTGGCGCCTGGTGATTTTTGTTGCGTCTGTTTCGTAAGGAATCGGACCAAGAAACGGGGTGGCAACCTCGGGAAGGTACATCTGCCAGACTTGCCTTGAGGATCTACACGACCGTGGCGCTCTCCCTCAAGACACCCTACCACCTCAGAAGGAGGCGGCAGGGTAGGCCTGCATCTATACTACCAAGCAAAGCAAAGCATGTCGTTGTGAACAAAGCAGACCCTCCCCGCTAAAGCCCTATTACAACTACATTCCATTTCGTGAACTTATTATAAACTCTATCCTCAAATCGGAACAAGTAAAAATACTATGATTAAGGTAATAAAAAGAGTTGCAATTTTAGTGTAATTTGCTTCAAAATAAACATTCATTGAAGGAAAAAAAACTCGAAATATAGCCAATAAATATTATCTTACTGTTTTGTGCTCTTTGGGTTCATATACTCAACTGCACTTCAACAATTACTAGGAATTACCCAGAACTTTAAATATTATCATTATCAAGGCGAAAATGCCAGGGTAGCCCGCAAAATGCAAGTTTTCCCATAGAAGCGTGGTTCAAACATGATGCATACAGATGCGACATATGGTAATTGATGGTTCATATCGTCAATAGCAACAAAAAAGATTCGATCAGTAGAAGAACGAAAATTATTACTTTACTTTCTATAGAAAGCCGCGCAAACGAAACAAAGTATCACCTCAGGACAAGTGATGCCCGATAGCCTATTCTGTAAGTAAATAAATATTTGTTGCGAGCGCGCATAACTTTTTATTACCATAGTAACAACCTGATACTGAGCTACAAATTGCAAAGAAATGTAATCCCCCTTAAGTTCATGAAACGAAATGTGTTTACCTTTGCAATAATCACTGTATCCTGCTTATTTTTTAGCTGTGAGCACGATTTTCATCACAGCATATTATACTTTAGTTAACAATAATTATATTATTTTATTAGAAATTCTGGTTACTTATTGAATTAAAAATAAAATTTATACATATTTTGTCAGTATTTGATGATATCGACAAACTCTTATCTTTTTATACAGACTTTGTTTTATTATGTTTATGAGGAGAGACTTTTACTTAATATATTGACCTTCAAGGACAAAAAACCTATGTCAATAAAATACATATTAAGAATGACAAGAGTACCCGTTCTTTTCTTAAGCCCTGGGTACGCCGGTCGTTAAAAAGTAAAAAAATACAGATTTAAATTCATGCTGCATAGATGCAGTGTAACGAGTCGCAACATTGAATGATAATAGCATATAAAGTATATTGGATCATTGGTAGACACGATTTAACTATATCAATGTCTTTTTCAATCTTTCCACATTTTTTTCACTTTTAAAGTTTGATTTTGAGCCAGCACCCACTGGCGACAAACCACGGCAAGGGATTTTTAGACATAAACAAAGCTGCGGTATGCTTAGGCATGCCGGTGTCATTGAAATATAAACTTTATTGTCATACGGTTAATTAGTTATTTTATTCCTGTTCGTCGGTTATACATCCCTTGCCGTGCCTTGCCACAAGGGCCCTATTTCTCGAAACTTATTAGACTAATAATTTGAGTCCATGAACGAACATTTTTTACAAGTTTGCTAGTGTGCGTTTCTCGAAGCTACGGTAGTAAAATATTAGTTACTAGTTGTCAACTAATAAATATTAGCTAAAATTACCTGAGTAAATTCAATTTGGTTTCATAAAAAAATATGTTTTTAAATTCTTTTGTAAATTACACTGATAAAGCTATTGTCTCAGAAGGCTTGTAAAAAATATTAGCCAAAATTATTAGACAAAATATTAATATTATTTATTACCAAACAAATTTTTAATAAATGTGGTCAGGTCGGACACTTCCGACGATGAAGGAGATACAATAATAATTCCCCGTCGTCGAGTTTTTTTAACCAGAAACACTTACGAAATATTGACAAAACGTTTGAGAAACCCCCAAACATAATGTATTTTGCTTCTAATACACTTCTCAAAACCATTAGCTTTAAATCCGTGGTAAATTTAATAAAATAAAATAATTTACTTTAAATAAAACAATCCGCTTTTACCGCCAGTGTGCAAAAGACAAAATCAAACGAATCCAAAAGTGGCGGGAACATTTTCCTTATTTTTTTTAAGAAGTAAAGTGGCATGTGTTACATATATGGACGTAGTTAAGCAGAAAGGACTCAATCCAAAATATGTCACTTTTGAGTTATGGGCGTTTGAAGTTTTAGCTGTAATTTCTCTAACAAAAAGTTACATTTTTTTTAATGTTTGCCCTATATTATTAAGAAGATAGTTTATATTTTATTTTTCCATCAAAATAATGATATATTTTGCAATAGATTTCGAGATACTAAGTGAAATGTGGGTTGAGTCCTTACAATTAAACTCAAGTTTGTAAAGACAGGTATTTTTTATTACTTTCACAGAATGGACTCAAAACTACCCATCGACTAGAAAATATATTATTTAAAAAAATAAAACAAGTATTATTATAAAAAACGTTATATAATAAATTGACCTTAATCATAAAGTTAACAAAATCACGTAAAAACGCCATAATTCAAATTTAAAGAATAGAAAAATCAGCGCAAAGATAAGTGCTCATATCAATTTCCCTCATCTTCCAAATCAAAGTCAAGAGGTGGCCCGTATCCATCAACATCCTCGTTGATACAGCTGTTTCCTTTAAGGTTATTATAAAATGCGTGACTATCTTCGAGTATTAAAGTAAACATAGATCTAAGATCTTCGAGCTTTGCTTGAGGAATGGCTTTTCCATGGGGCCAAAGAACTTCAAAATCTTCTTCTGAAAATTGGATTGTAACCCCATTTTATTACAGCGGTACAACGAGGTATGTTAAAGTTAGATAGTTAACGTTGATAGCCGGGGTATTAAATTAAAAAACAAAACAAAAGTCATTTATTCAAATTGGGCTGAGAATCAGAACTTTTTGAACCTCAAAATTATGTAAAGTAGACCCCAAAATGCCGCTTTCTCAGCATATACTATTTCCAGTGCTGGGACACAGGCCTCCTTCCTATGCGAGGGAGTGGGCCATGATCCATCACGCGAGCCTAGTGCGAGTTGGTGGATTTTGGAGACATAGGTGGAAGGTATTCTACCTGTCTCCTCTTACGCGTATTTGGAGGTGAAGTTGTCATTAAAGAGCGGAAGTTAAACTCCAATGTAATTGCCACAGACGTATTATAGATTACAGTTAGATACACTACTTAGCACATATAACTAATTAAAACTAGTAGGGGCAAAATAAACTAATCTAGTCCGTTTCCCAGGACGGTGGGCAAGCAAGAGAGGGGACGCTACTTAAGGGGCTTACAGGACCTAAACACAAAAAAACGCAAGTTTGAGAAACAATAACAGTATATGATCGACTACAGTAAACAAAATCAGAAAAACATATGATATTCTTCAGGATATATGCTAGGTAGTTAGTGTTTTGAAAACTTATAACTAATTTGATACGATAGAAAAAAAAACATGAAGATATCTTCTAAAACTATCTTTTTACAATAAAAACAATACATATAATCATTATGATTTTTTGCCAGATTATTCTACGTGATTCTACAAGCAACATACTTAAACACTAGTGTTTTAATTTTTTAGTCTAAACAATAGATTTTTTGTAAATAGATACTTAATTGCTTCATATTTTGCAATAAATTACCAGCGTTGTGTCATCGCGTTTCTCTTTCTTTTCTATGCAGTCCGACAAAGACCGCGCTTTAGGTCATCTAGTCAGCATAAGGTACGCTATGGGTTATAGTGCCCCAGATCGAAGATTGGTGTTGCCACTTAACAAGGGTGCGTTCCTGACTAACTTATAAATACTTATCTAAAACAATACAGGCGACGCCACGTATTCTAAGGTGTGTTCACAAATGACAGCGGTAACCCTTTCGGACAATACCGCTGACCAAAACCAATGGGTTTAAATCCAATTTTCAGAAGAAGATTATGAAGTTCTTTGGCCCCATGGAAAAGCCATTCCTCAAGCAAAGCTCGAAGATCTTAGATCTATGTTTACTTTAATACCCGAAGATTGTCACGCATTTTATAATAACCTTAAAGGAAACAGCTGTATCAACGAGGATGTTGGTGGATACGGGCCAACTCTTGACTTTGATTTGGAAGATGAGGGAAATTGATATGAGCACTTATCTTTGCGCTGTTTTTTCTATTATTTAAATTTGAATTATGGCGTTTTTACGTGATTTTGTTAACTTTATGATTAAGGTCAATTTATTATAAAACGTTTTTTATAATAATACTTGTTTTATTTTTTTAATAACATATTTTCTAGTCGATGGCTAGTTTTGAGTCCATTCTGAGAAAATAATAAAAAATACCTGTCTTTACAAACTTAAGTTTAATTGTAAGGACTCAACCCACATTTCACTTAATATCTCAAAATCTATTGCAAAATATTTATTTATTTTGATGGAAAAATAAAATATAAACTATCTTCTTCATAATATAGGGCAAACATTTAAAAATATGTAACTTTTTGTTTGAGAAATTACAGCTAAAACTTCAAACGCCCATAAACCAAAAGGGACATATTGTGGATTGAGTCCTTTCTACCTATTTGATATTAAATGTGCTGTTCACCAAAAGCTGTTTTTCTGAAATATCTCAAGTGTTTTGAGTCGTTTCTGATAAACAAAATGAAATATTTTATGCCAGTAAACCTATATCACAGAAACGACCCAACCTGTTTGAGTCGATTCAGTTATTTGATAATAAGTTTGAGTCGATTCAGTTAAATGATATTTCCAATCAAAACTAATTCTTAGAAAAGATCCAAACTGTTTGAGTTTATTCTGATTTATCGACCTTAAGAACATACTCATAGAAATGTCATTACTCAGAAACAATTCAAGCGGACTGAGTTCGTTCAGCAAATACATTTTGTATGCTCTTCATACTGTGGGTTGAGTCAGGGTAGTGGAAAAACTAGTTTTCGTGTTCATTTTCAAAATAGGGTCTTCACTACATGATAGATTCGACCCTCAGGAGTACGATGGCATACTTAACTCAATTTTGGCCAAAGTGTGGATTGAGTCCTTTCTGCTTAACTACGTCCATATTATGTGTATTCAGCCAAGCCAGCCTAATATTTTTCATTAGTCTGCTACTATTAGTTATTAGTCCAGTACCTGTTTTTGAGAAACAGGAAAAATTAGGACTTGTAATTTTTACACTAGTAAACTAATAGTTTCGAGAAACAGGGCCCAGTGGGCGCAGGCCGTTATTATTCAAAATAACCGCGGGAAAAGAACATCCTCTCTCGTTTTTTACGTTTCTGTGACATAATCATGTAGCCAATTTTTATGGGATTAGCCAAAGAGTGTTTGCTAAAAAGGAACAAAGAGCCTACTTTCTATTATTATTATTACTTTGTACATAGAAAAAGTTAAAAAAACCAATGGAGCTGCAGGTACGCAAAGCTGGAACACTTCATGGGACACTAATAATATTCTTCAAAATTGATGTAAAATATCACTAAAAGTCTTTTAAAAACGCTTAAATAAAGTACCTACTTCCTTATTTATGAGTCGATTTTATATGGCATGCTTTTCACACCATCCTCGCGTGACCTACATAGATATACAAAAAGTTTATTGTGTTATTCACAGTACGGCAATTAATACATTCGAAACGGTGCTAACATTATCGAAGGCAAATAAAACAAAGGATTTAGTTAAACCTCAAATTGTGCTGTGGTTTGATTTACAAGCAAAATAATGCATTTTTAACTAATTTACCCGAATCCAATAATAAACCAGTTTATTTTACGACTCTATTCTAAAATTCTTGAATAAATAAAATACCTACTTACTGCGACGACTAGGAATAGGAAATCTAAGAGTATAAAACTAATACAAACATAACTTAATATCTACGTGAATATTACTAGTTCATTCATATTTTTTGCATGACCTTAACATTTTGATTTATAATGTTGCCTATCTACGTACTTACATTATAATATTTACTGCTTCATTATTCATTTGGCTATGGGTTGATCTGGGTTTTTGTAGCTCATTGCTATTCATTGTTGTGCATCCTTTAAAATAGTATCTGGCAATTTGAAATGATCATTTTCATAAATTATGAGAAATAATTTCCAGGGAAAATGTGGACCGGTCCCGGCCTATTATTGCGTACAACGATCTTGACTTCCCGGACAGTGGTGACATATTCTAAACGTGTGTGTAAATGACAAAATATATAATGTTCATAGTTTTTTATTGTTAAAATATGCATTCCGTTTCATTTTATTAGTTGACTACCGACCTGCTCAGGCTTCGCACGTGTGCAATGTACTGATGTAGTTAGTCGTGGGATTTTTGTGCTATATACAAGTTAAATATAAATGTATTATAAGTAAATAAACCTTCTGGAATAAATTTTATCAAAATCACGGTGAAAACCGCATCAAAATCCATTGTGTGGTCTCGAAGAACTAAGCGGTCACACAGACAGACCCAAAAAGCGACTTTGTTTTATACAGGCAGATTTTTTTATCACCATCCAAATTTCCAGGGTGTTCTACCCATGAATATGAACAACTTCCACTATGGGACCAACTCTGAAATCACGAAAAAAAATCAGCAGTTTAATACAAAAGTTCAATACCTACTTACCAAAATGTATGAAACAGCTGATTTTTTTTTTGTGATTTCAGTGTCGGTGCCATAGTGAAAGTTGTTTATATTCGTGGGTATAACATCCTGTAAAAATTTGGATGTTGATAAAAAAATCTTCCTGTATAGATAAGCTGATCATACATGTAAAGAATACAAATTAAAAATCTCTCTATAAGTATACATTGTATACAAGTTTGTATTATAATTTTTAGTCAACCATTTTATTTGGAACACAACAGATTTTCTACTTTCAAATAACAAGTTTAAGCAATTTTGCCAAATATGGCATTTTACTTTATCCGACTATCGTGGAAATAATTTTTTCAATGTAGTTATTGCATGCAATTCCAAACTTTTAAAACTGTAAACTCGTTGAAAGACAATGGATAGAAGCGGTTTAATTACCACTGACGGGACCTGTTACTGAATAGTCTATTACATAATAATTTTCATTTTGATATAACTTTTTACTGACAGATTTTTTGTAAGTCTATCTTAATAATAAATACTTTTGTATTTAGTAGACCATTCAGTTATATAGGCCTCGTTAGTAGTGGCCATTTAATCCAAGCCCCCATACATTTTTGACCGATGTCCTTTGTAAATACAAAACAAACGTTCAATATTAAAATGTTCTTTATATATTTAATATTGAACTTTTGTTTCCCATTTTAATTAAATTACCGAAAATTCTAAAATTATATTATGTAGGCATCTTAACAATATTCTTCAAAAGGGTTAACTAGTTATGTTTGCAATGTTGTCTTCTACCATAGTATTTATTGTACGATTTTCAATAAACTGTCCGAAATTCTAATATACCATCTTTTTATTCTAATTCCTTTACATTAAAAAATCCTTATTTACTGTATCACCAAAGATAACCTCCCGGGAAGCTGAGATTTTAAATTAAATTTTGTTAGTTCATGCAGTGTGGTTTTAATTAGAAAAAAGTATTAGTGTTTGAGAGTGCAATTCTTTATTGTGTGCTGGATGAGTTTCCTCTAACGTAGTAAAATTTGGTTGATTGTTAAAGGGGCGGCGGCGCCGAATTCCGTCCGGTGATACACTACCGCGACTTGGACGCCCCACGCGAACCCGACGAGTTTATTTAACGTGGAGCCTCTCAACAGCGACTAGCCAAAAGGATACAAGCCACACTTAAGCACTTAGACTTTATCATCTTGTTGAAACTAACTACACATTTTAAATAATCGCTGTAAATAGTTTTATGTACTTACCAGTAAAGCTAAATGCATCGTGCGGTTACTTGTCTTAGAATATAAGCTAATTCTGTGAAAAATATTTCACATGTACACAACATGTGAAATATTTTATTTTACGAATACATACATTATTTTCTATAAATGATATTTTATTTGCATCAAGCAGTAGATAGAAATTCTTACTCTATAAGTTCTTAATATATATTTTCGTGTATTAGGTATTTGCTACGTTCAGCTGTAGTTCAAGGCCAACATTCGATATAATACTTTGTTTGGTCACAATACAGGCAAATTAAAATGCAGAATTAATATTTTGTCTGCTTATATTTGGCTAAGTCTTCTCGAGGATTATAAAAGTCCGTTTTATGACCGAGATGATGTGGACCGATGATGTCCGATTGCATTCGAACAATTTAATTTGGGGTACTAAGTAAAATTGTAATTTGCAATAAATTATCTACTTTGAAAATCTTGGCAAGTATTGAAAACAAAATATCATCTCCTACTGCGGGTCAAAGGCCTTCCTTTCCTTGGTAACGGAAAGGGCTTTATCGTGGTAAGTATTGAGTCAAATATCCGAGTGTATTTAGGGGAATATACAAATAACAATGGATCGATGACCTCCACTATACTGGGTAACACAATACCCCCTTGGTAAGCCTAGTCATCTGACTTGGTCTTCTGACTACCCGTATGAAGCCACATTGTAAAGTTCTTATTCATAAACAACAAAAGCAGTCCTGAAATGTTAGCATTGCCTATTTAACGTTACGGATTGGAATGGAATTGTGATGTCATACGTGGCGAACACGGAATCAACATCATGGAGTTCTTTCTAATAGCATTGAGAATCATTCGTTGTTGTATAACCTTTTAGTGCTGTTCTTCGAAATTAGGATCGAACAGGAAAATCACACTAATATTATAAAGGCGAAAGTTTGTGTGTTTGTATGTTTGTTACTTCTTCACGCACAAACAGCTGGACCTATTTTGATAAAATTTGGTACGGATGTAGCTGACACCCTGGATTAACACATAGGATACTTTTTATCCCGATATTTTATTTCCACGGGATCGTAATTTATGGGGGTGAAACCGCGGGGTGCATTAGTTATTTATAATTTTACATGAGATGAGTACTATGAATAAACCTTTTAAAATGTTGCCAAGTTACATCGACACATAAATAATACTGTGTCCTCTACAAGGTAAGCTTATATTATAAACCTTGACCTCTGTTTACCTTGGGTCGTACATTAGGCAGGAACGTTGTTGTCACATACTGATATTTCTACAAGTGATCACATAACTACATTGGTAATGTATCATATTTCCATTACATCTTAGGGAGAAATAAATAAATAAAGCCATAAGAGGATAGTCCATTACGTGATTGGTATTTTTATATTCCATGTAAGTCAGTGTCGATTGCACGACTTACTCTGTATGTATGTATGATTGGTACAAATATAGTAGGTAAGTGTGGAGAATTTGTGGTGAGACCATCCATGCGACGCGTCACCCGGATGTGTGCGGGATGCACGCTTGCGGTCACACGACAGAAGCGACGCGACTCGCTACCTTTACCGCTGCTAGTCAACCCTCGCTTACGTCATTTAGATAATAATTTATGTATAGGTTCTGGAGATTACACTTTAGATACTCTATCAACAGATACATCAAACCTTTTCAATCATGACCACTTCCATGACACCTTCTTAGCTCAACGTCGCCATTCTCGTATGCCATGGATTCTGTAAGAGCTGTTTTCATGAAACAAAACTTGCTGACGAAAGAATGTAGTACGTCAGCCAGTTTCGAAAACTATCGGCTACTTACCAAATTACCCGTAGCATATTCTAGCCCTTTAGTAAACAAAATAACTAAAGAAGTTTTGACAACACGCGACCGCTAAATATAGGCACCTACCTATACAACTTACTGTCAGCATTTCAGCAATCTCAGGTAGAGGTCAGCAGCCTCTACAAGATCTTTGATAGACCCAACTGCGGTAACTAGGTAGGTACTTACCGCTCGTAGCTCTTAAGGCCACCGCTAGGGGGTACCGCATCGTCGTCATCCATGAATAGAAATTGTAGTACCTACTTACCTATCAAGTATGCAACTCCATAAAACGGGACTAGGTAATATTTTTGTAAATTTTATGCAGGTATGGATAGGTGAGAGGGAGCACTGGTGGCCCAGTAGTAACGGCCGCGACTTACGAGTTGTAGGTTCGACCTCCGACAAGCACTTTGTGTAAATTATTCATCATCACTGCTCTCAAAACGGTGAAGGAAAACATCGTGAGAAAACCGGAATGTCCTAGACCCAAAAATTCGAAGACTGACATCTACCAACCCGTACTGGGCCCGCGTGGTGGCGCACTCCCTTTCACCGAAAGGAGCCCTGTGTCCCAGCAGTGGGAATATTATAGGCTGATTATGTAAGTAAAGGTAAGCAATATTTGATACAATTAAAAAGTATAGAGTAGAAAATAATTTGTATAACTCCCATTACTAGTCATCATCATCTACCAAGCCTTCTCCCATTACTAGCAGCTTAGCTTAGGAGGAGGTTCTCAATTCGGATGATTACTGTTTTTTTTTATGTATGTTCGGGCATAACTCCGTCATAATATATAGACGGATTTGCAAAATTATTTTTTCTATATAATTTTTTTGTTCGAAGAGGTTTATTCCGAAATGGTCCCATTTAAATTTCGTAAAAATCTGATGATGAGTTTCGGAGACAGACAAGGGAACACTTCCGCAATTGCTGCTATCGGATATATATGCGTTGTATACGCAATCACACAACATAATATCACACCTGTACCCTCTAAAGGGGTACGTAGATGTGTTCAATAGCTTCCTCTCACTGATATATTCACATAGCAAGTTGGTAGTGTTATATGAATTTGTGTTGGGTAGGTGGGTACAACTAAAAAGTGAAAAATAAACATTTTTTGCAAAGAAAAAACCAACTGACTTCAAAAAAAACACTACAAAGTGAAAAATAACTTTAATTTCGTAAGTCGGTGTCAAAAAACGAAAATGCGGAACCAATGACACCGACTTCCGAGATTATAGTAGATTTTACAACAAGTGCACAAAACAAACCATTTTTATCCGAGACTTTTAGCAGCCCGAGCCGAAGGCGAGGGCTGATAGTAATGTCGAGGATAGAAATGGTTTTGTGGACGAGTTATAAACTCTGCTTTTCACTTCGATTGCGAGGAAATAAAAGAGTAGTATAACATAACATTTCTTTAATTAAAATTCAAAGTAAAATTAGAACAGTTTTGAATACTGAAGGAAATAATTTTTTTTCTTACGACATTGATTAGGCTGCAGACCTATACAGCCTACTATTAAATTAATTTTGTAATAATAATTTTCTTAAATCAACTAACCTACAGTACTTGAATTAAAATTTTAATATCTATTATATCTTAAAAAACACATAAGACAAATAAATTAAAGTAAATATTATATAATAACAAATTCTATCTATGAACTTCTTATTGCATTTGGCTGTATGGCTCATTTTCTTTGCCTTAATATAATACATTTATGAGTAGATACGTTAATGCCCTTGTGCACAAAATTCGATTTTGTGCAGCCTATACCCTGCACAAAGAAGCACTTTCAGAGCATGAGAAGTGAAATAGTAGATTTTACAACAAGTGCACAAAACAAACCATTTTTATCCGAGACCTTTAGCAGCCCGAGCCGAAGGCGAGGGCTGATAGTAATGTCGAGGATAGAAATGGTTTTGTGGACGAGTTATAAACTCTGCTTTTCACTTCGATTGCGAGGAAATAAAACAGTAGTATAACATAACATTTCTTTAATTAAAATTCAAAGTAAAATTAGAACAATTTTGAATACTGAAGGAAATTATTTTTTTTTAAATCTTACGACATTGATATTAGGCTGCAGACCTATACAGCCTACTATTAAATTAATTTTGTAATAATAATTTTCTTAAATCAACTAATCTACCGTACTTGAATTAAAATTTTAATATCTATTATATCTTAAAAAACACATAAGGCAAATAAATTAAAGTAAATATTATATAATAACAAATTCTATCTATGAACTTCTTATTGCATTTGGCTGTATGGCTCATTTTCTTTGCCTTAATATACTTAATACATTTATGAGTAGATACGTTAATGCCCTTGTGCACAAAATTCGATTTTGTGCAGCCTATACCCTGCACAAAGAAGCACTTTCAGAGCATGAGAAGTGAAATAGTAGATTTTACAACAAGTGCACAAAACAAACCATTTTTATCCGAGACTTTTAGCAGCCCGAGCCGAAGGCGAGGGCTGATAGTAATGTCGAGGATAGAAATGGTTTTGTGGACGAGTTATAAACTCTGCTTTTCACTTCGATTGCGAGGAAATAAAACAGTAGTATAACATAACATTTCTTTAATTAAAATTCAAAGTAAAATTAGAACAGTTTTGAATACTGAAGGAAATTATTTTTTTTTAAATCTTACGACATTGATATTAGGCTGCAGACCTATACAGCCTACTATTAAATTAATTTTGTAATAATAATTTTCTTAAATCAACTAACCTACCGTACTTGAATTAAAATTTTAATATCTATTATATCTTAAAAAACACATAAGGCAAATAAATTAAAGTAAATATTATATAATAACAAATTCTATCTATGAACTTCTTATTGCATTTGGCTGTATGGCTCATTTTCTTTGCCTTAATATAATACATTTATGAGTAGATACGTTAATGCCCTTGTGCACAAAATTCGATTTTGTGCAGCCTATACCCTGCACAAAGAAGCACTTTCAGAGCATGAGAAGTGAAAAAGTTATTTTTCACTTTGTAGTGTTTATTTTTGGAATTCGGTTGTTTTTTTTTTTGTAAAAAAGTTTTTTATCTAAGTATGCATTATTCTTCCAGGATATAACTAGAGACTTGAGAGCTTAAGAGGAAATGCGGTCAGAGAGACTTTGAAAAAGCCTAAGTAAAAGGTCATAATTCGAGGTTTAACTCTCGTCTATTTTCTCCGCCAATATTGGACCAATTTAAAAGACATTTCTTAAACAGATTAAAAGAAGGATATTGGCTCTAAGAAATGCACTCATCAAGTTCCTAATCTTAAATCCCACTATCTCTTGCGAGAATGTCTCATAAGAAAGCTACACTTTCATTGTATTTTAGAGCGAATTCTAGTCTATTATTTATTCTGTGCATAGTGCTTTTGAACTGTTTGAAAAATGAGATATTTTTCCTGAACCAAAAAGAACCGGCTGGCAGATTTGATAAAAAATGATTTTATAAATGACTTGTTTTGCTTCAACATCTATACCAATTAATTTTTAATCGGTTATTTTTTTAGTCTGCAGTGGGACACCAACGGCTGATTTATCAATTTTTTTGTCTTATTAATTTGTGCTTGGGTAGGTAAATAGATTTCTATTTCTCTATTTTTCTTTAGGTACATTATAAGGTTCCTCCTACCTATTTTAGAATTTTAGAGCTTTTACTGGTTTTTTGGGATTACAGTCTACATAAATAGATGGGTCAGGTGTTTGAATTTGAACGGGTCAGAATCTACATATTTTGAACATAGATACGATACCGGTGACAGAAGCTTACATTATTACTCACCCAACAAAAGCTATTCGTTTATCAATTAGTATCTCGCTCACATCTTATCGCAGACATACCTAAAGCTGCATACAACAACAAAAATACCTAGCCGGAGAACATACAATTTATGGTTATGTCAGCGTGTTTTCCCGGCTGTTTCGTTTTCGGATGACATATGATTGAGTGAGTAATACTTATTGTTAGATAGTTTACTTGATATGAATGCTATGAACCACATTACAATGCGCTGTACAGCGCTTTAAGAACTCGGGAAACAATACTTACTGCCTACGCTAATACAGCCTCCGATTCGCGGTAACACCAACAGGTTTTTTGCTATAATACACTAGAGTCTATTTCTGTATCGCTTTATAAAAGCAAGCGGCTGCAGAACAAAAACATTGTGAGTGAGAACCTTCACCATGATGGAGCTCACCTGTGCCTTCATACTGATATCAGCGAGCTTAGTGCTCGCCACCCCACACGGATATGGGGGATATGGTGTCAAGGGTGGAGCATCCGCAAGAGGTAAGTGTTTATTTTCATTATTTGGTGTTTACTAGACGTAGGAAAATAATAATAGCAGTATATAAACCATTATGGCTGAATTACCATAGATTAGTAACTAATTAGATAATTGTTATGTAATTAACTAGAGTTTTTAAATTATTATTTCGTAATGTAATCTTATTTCGTTTTATTTGGCATTCTACATGTTATATTCTTATCTTTAGCTGCATTCGGTAATGTTTATAGATCTTAAAATGGCTTAAAGCTTAGCAATCTATCGTAGCAATGAAGTGATAAAATAATTGTTGCCAAGTTGTCTTTACCTAGTACCTACTTACTTATTGAATTGTAGCTTGTTTATTATGAAGATGTTAGGACGATGATAATTTAAGTTATTCGCAATGGTTTGTTAGGAGTGCGGTATGGATCGTAACTTTGTTTTTGGACATCTTCTCACATAGATTCTTTGTATCACCTACTGTTTATTACTTTTATTTAAGTAAAGATTCTTTAAATTGACTTAATATGCAGTCAGCATATTAAGTCAATTTAAAGAATCTTTAAGTACCTTTTTAATTTATAAACTTAAAGATATTGTTTTTGTTGCTAATCAATATGGTAAATTGTGATTGTAAACCCTGAATGTTACGAAAAAATACAAATAAGTAAGTTTTTACTCATACAACATTATTTTATTATTTATAAAGCTCTCATATTATGATGTTGACCGTACCAATGTAGCTTGAGTATGGTGTCGAGTAGAGAATATTTTATTAAGAGTGGTGGATGGGCAATTTCGACCATTTCTTAAATTTGACATTAATAGCAGAATTCTATTCTATTGTTCTATATGTGGACTGGGAAATGTGTTGATATGAGTGTATAGTAAGTAATAAGGTACTTATTAGTTTTGAAGTGATATCTGTTGAACGATTGTTTAGGATTGTTACCTAATAAGTAATCCCTAATTATTGGGTATAGATAGTTATTAACGCTTTCTTTTTTATTTATTCCAGCGGAATCTAGTGCCTCTGCAGGGGCCTTTGGTGGCGTACCAGTTGCTGTGCCACTAGGAGCTAGCTACTCAGGAAGTTTTTCCAAATCTTTATCTAGTTCGGCTTCTTCAAGTGCTAGCTCGAGTTCTAGCTCTAGTGCATTAAGCTATAGTGGCTCCGGAGCTGGTGGGTTTGGACTGAACGGTGGAGCACCAGGCCATGGAGGGTGCTCATCTGGAAACTGTCAGACTGCTGGAGGTAATGGAATACCAGCGCCTCATGGCTCTTCTGCTCAAGGATATAATTCTGCTAATGCTGCAGCTGCAGCAGGAGCCGAAGCTGTATCAGGATCGGGATGTCAAGGATTAAGCTGTGCCGGTAATTCTGAAAAATGTACATCTGGACAGTGCATACCAAATCTTCAAATTGGAACTCCATCAATTGAATCCAACAAGTGCACATCGGGTCAGTGTGGATCGGCTTTAGAAAATGGCGCATCTCCAACAGACTATGAATCTAATGACATTCGTGCTGTCACTGCATCATCGGACTCTGCTCACAATGCCAATCATCAATCTTCGGGTATTGACAAAACGTCATCAGCATATAACGGCGAAGGTTCTGATTGTTCTCATGGAAAATGTGGTCCTTCAGGGTCTTCCAGCTTAAAACCCAATTACTATGGTCATGATTCAGGAAATTCTTATCAGGGAAAAAATCAACAAGCATCTAACTCGGACGCAGGAATAACTTCCCATTACCAGAAACCTTCTCTACTTTTGGAATCCCCTAAATTGGGTTCAAAATGCAATTCCGGAAACTGTAATGCCGGACCCCTTGAGCCTGGTCATGAAACTTTACCCTCAAGTTACAACGTACCTATTCATGGAACATATGATAAAGGTGAACCACAGCCTTCCTGTAATGGCGTCAAATGTGAAAACCAACCAAAAGGGCCATATTCCCCTACAGACAACTCCGTAACAAAGGGACCATCATCTTTTGATTATCCAAGTTCTACAAATTGCGCAGGTTCAAGTTGTTTTGGAAAACCAGGTAATCAAGTAACGGGCGGATCGTCTTTTACCGCAAGCCCGGGAAGCGTTAATTTTGGTACGCCAACAAATACGGTTACGGGTGGACCGTCTCTTACCGTAAGACCAGGTAACGTTAATTTTGGGAACTCACTATCTCACGTACCTACTTTGTCAGCTGGATCAAACTTAGCGCCTGGACACATTGGGCATAATGGCAAACCGAGTGATGTGAACAAAAAACTGCCAAATGACAAACTTCCATCATATACAGGAGGTTTTGGCGGCCCCGCCGGTGTATTGAAACCCAATGAATATGATGTTCATCTACCAGCTGCTATCCCTATTGGAAAATTGCCACCGTATACAGGCGGCTTCGGAGGACCCACTGGGATGCTTAAACCAAATGAATTTGATGTTCATGCCACAGTTACGAATAAACCAACCTATGCACATCCCGGAAGTCCATCATACAATACACAGTCACCAGTTGGTAACATTGGAGCTCCGGGTTGTCAAGCAGGAGGGAACTGCGGTGGGTACTCACCTACTGCGGGTGCTACGTCTGGGGCGTCAGCGCCGTCTTCATATTACGGAACTAAGAAACCTGACATTGGCATACATTCTCCTAATGATAAGCAGCCATCGTATACTGGTGGTTTTGGTGGGCCAGCAGGAGTTTTGAACCCTGATAAACATGATATTCACTCAACCGGCCCTAGTAGCCTAGGCTATGCCTCCTCTGGAACATACAACTCCCCTGCCTCAAGTGGTCATCCTGAAGGCTGCAAAACACCAAACTGCTATCCTTCTTTGGGTAGTACAGCTGCAGCTAATGCACAAGCCGAATCATTTGGTATCACTAAACCTAGTTCAGGCCCCCATCTCTCAAGCGTAACATTGCCTGCTTATCCAAGTGGTAATAGTCCATCCGGAGTTCACAGACCTAATGAAATTATTAGCGGTCCCGCATCTACACCGAGCTTTGCCCATACTCAAACACCCTCTTCTCCAGGCAGTTACTCATCTGGTTGTAAAACAGGAAACTGTGCCAATTACCCCACAAGCGGGGCATCAGCTGGTGCCAATGCGCAACCTGGATCATATGGTGTTACTAAGCCTAATACACATATAAACCCCGCGGCTCCGACTCATCCACAATATACGGGCGGCTTTGGTGGACCTTCTGGTACCTTCAACCCCAACGAACATAACTCACCTGGTTGTAAAACAGGAAACTGTGCCAATTATCCCACAATTGGGGCATCAGCTGGTGCCAATGCACAATCTGGATCATACGGTGTTACCAAGCCTAATACAGACGTAAACCCCGCGGCTCCGGCTAATCCACAATATACGGGTGGTTTTGGTGGACCTTCTGGTACCTTCAACCCTAACGATCATAACTCATCTGGTTGTAAAACAGGAAACTGCGCCAATCACCCCACAAATGGACCATCAGCTGGTGTCAATGCGCAACCCGGATCATATGGTGTTACTAAGCCTAATACACATATAAACCCCGCGGCTCCGACTCATCCACAACATACGGGCGGCTTTGGTGGACCTTCTGGTACCTTCAGCCCCAATGAACATAACTCACCTGGTTGTAAAACAGGAAACTGTGCCAATTACCCCACAAGCGGGGCATCAGCTGGTGCCAATGCGCAATCTGGATCATACGGTGTTACCAAACCTAATATAGACGTAAACCCCGCGACATCGGCGAATCCACAATATACGGGTGGTTTTGGTGGACCTTCTGGTACCTTCAACCCCAACGAACATAGCTCACCTGGTTGTAAAACAGGAAACTGTGCCAATTACCCCACAAGCGGGGCATCAGCTGGTGCCAATGCGCAACCCGGATCATACGGTGTTACCAAGCCTAATACAGACGTAAACCCCGCGGCTCCGGCTAATCCACAATATACGGGTGGTTTTGGTGGACCTTCTGGTACCTTCAACCCCAACGAACATAGCTCTCCTGGTTGTAAAACAGGAAACTGTGCCAATTACCCCACAAGCGGGGCATCAGCTGGTGCCAATGCGCAACCCGGATCATACGGTGTTACCAAGCCTAATACAGACGTAAACCCCGCGGCTCCGGCTAATCCACAATATACGGGTGGTTTTGGTGGACCTTCTGGTACCTTGAACCCCAACGAACATAGCTCACCTGGTTGTAAAACAGGAAACTGTGCAAATTACCCCACAAGCGGGGCATCAGCTGGTGCCAATGCGCAACCCGGATCATACGGTGTTACCAAGCCTAATACAGACGTAAACCCCGCGGCTCCGGCTAATCCACAATATACGGGTGGTTTTGGTGGACCTTCTGGTACCTTGAACCCCAACGAACATAGCTCACCTGGTTGTAAAACAGGAAACTGTGCCAATTACCCCACAAGCGGGGCATCAGCTGGTGCCAATGCGCAACCCGGATCATACGGTGTTACCAAGCCTAATACAGACGTAAACCCCGCGGCTCCGGCTAATCCACAATATACGGGTGGTTTTGGTGTAGCTTCTGGTACTGTCAACCCCAACCAACATAACTCACCTGGTTGTAAAACAGGAATCTGTGCCAATCATCCCATAAGCGGGGCATCAGCTGGTGCTAATGCGCAACCCGGATCACATGTTGTTATCAAGCCTAATATAGATGTAAACCCCGCGACTCCGACTCAACCACAATATACGGGCGGATCCGGTGGACCTTCTGTAATATTCAAACCTAACGAACATACATATGTTACACCTTCTATTGGCAGTGCTCCTACAAATTGTAAAACGCCAAACTGCGTTGGTTCACCTTCAGCTAGTGCTGATGCGACATCTGGAGCTAATGCTCAACCAGGATCGTACGGTATCGCTAAACCTAGTACCGGGAACAATCCTTCCAACGAAAAACCAATTTATACCGGTGGTTTTGGAGGTGCTACCGGTTTGTTGAAACCTAATGAATACACTGTTTCAGCTGTTAGCCCTTCACATAATAATAAGCCTACAGGAGCTTCTACACCTGCCGCTTGCACTTCTGGAAATTGTAATCTTCAAACGCCCCACGGCTCTGCGCCACACTCGCAAAATGGTGCATTGAGCGGAGCTCACGCTACCGCAGCAGCGACCGCTGAAGCTAATGCGGTTGCATACACTGGTGGATTCGGAGGACCACCTGGTGTCCTCGCACCCTATGATGATGGCAAAATTGGAGTTTTACCTTCCAATGGAGGACAACTTCATGGGTCACAAATAGGCGGTGCACATGGTTCTCATAATGCTAACATTCATTCGCAACATGGCACGATTCCAGGTCCTAATGGTGGCCCAACAGGTCCTGCAGGAGCCCATGGAATCACAGGTGCTCAATCCAGCAGTAACGCGGGTACTACAGCAAATGCTGGAGCCGCGGCTGGCGCTTCTGCTGGTGCACATGGATCAAATTACAATCACGCAGGAAATATAAAAGGTGGCAGTCCTTGTAGCGGCGGATGTGGTGGGTCCGGCGGTGGCGCTTATAATGGCGGTTCCACCTATGAAGTTAGTGGAGGGCACGGCTTTCCAAAGCTTGTGTTCTCAGACGGGCTAAACGGAGCTGGAAGCACATCGGGCGCAACAGCGAAGAGTCTCTCAGGCGCCAATGCGTTTGGAGTGGGAGGCAGTTATGCCAGCAGCTCAGCAAGCGCACACGCTTCCGCCGGAGCCTACACCAAAGGAGGTAAGAATTTTGAATCTGTTATCTATGTATGAAAAGGTTTACTGTGATTTAATGTAAATAAATCCTTTCGTGCAACAGTGGGGACCTATTCTTGCCAATGAAAGGATGTATTTACTACCTACCAAAACCTTTTCATTGACACCATGATTTTTTTGTCTTAATATTAGACTATTACTTCAAAATACCTTTAAATAGGTATCTACCTACTCTAAATTCGTATAGTTTCCTACCTAACTAATTATATGTGTCGATTATGAACATAATTCCTATTGTAAATAATACCTAACAAGAGTAGGTAGTCTTTTTCCACGGTTCGATCCGGGATTTCACACCTGTTATTTTCTTACATTTTCATTCATTTGTTTCAGGTTACGGAAAACGATAAAATGCCGAATTGTATTAAAAACGTACTTAGTATTGTTATGAAAACGAAGACTTATTTAATGTAACTTTTACCTTTTAAGTACGATAGTCGATAGATATTGTGATAACAATGTGATAAAATTAACGGACATTCGTTAAAATAAAAGAATAAAGGATTTACATTAAGTTGTAGTGCCATTCAAGGTTTCTTCAAGTCCTTAACATGACTCACAACTCAATTGTAATGAAATACCTACCTTTGTATCTAAAGACTATAATATTACAAATAGTGATCCCAGTATGCACGAATAAAACCCACATGCTGAGAGAAAAACAACGATTATTGTTAAAGCATTATGTTAAAAGCAAATAAAAATAATTAAACCTATTTAAAATCGTTTTAATAAACGAGTACCTACATGTGATTACCTATGATTGAATCTAACGAATAAAGAAATACTTTTAATCCTACTTAAACCGTAATATATCCGTGGCTGGCGTGAATATATTGACATGTCGACTTCAGTTTTTTTTATTGGCTTATTTCCTACGCTTTGGGAATTTATATGAAAAAAAATGACAGTTCTTAATATACATAATTTTTAGAGCAATCGACTTTGGTACTATGTTGACATCTTGCATTCTAACATGTCTAACTTGACAAATCCTCATGTCAAATTAACGATTCACATGTTTTTGTGAACGAACATTGATATTTTGTTATATTAACCTATAGTCAGTAACCAAAATAATATTCGTTATTTGATTTATGTACTAATTTTAAATTGACAAATTGAGATGTCAAGTTATGGCCAACCAAAGTATTTCTGTTTAAATCTAAGTTTTAAGTTGACAACTCGGTGAATAAGTTGATAACTCGTTGGTGACCAACTTGACAAGTCTTTTATTATGCAAACTATGGGGAATTTCGTTTATTTATTGTCATAATGTAAAAGATGGCATAAAGTAACCTTTAAAATAACTAAAACACATACGTTAAACTAATTTACCGATTTACCAGAAGAAGTTAAACCTTTAAAATGGCCGCCCTGACAAATTGCAATTTTAGACATGTCAACATACCTACATATTCTCGCCAGCCACGGATATTATATTGCCATCTTCAAACAATGCTTTTAAGTAGTACCTAGGTACTTTTGTAAAAACCTACACGATAGGATTTTGGTATCGCTGAGTGCTGAGTGGTTCAACCGTCAACGGTTAAGGCTCACGCAGACAAGCGCGACGCGATTCTGGTAGAACAATTTCCATGAAGGTTTCATAGAAATTGTGTCGCGTCGGGCCTGTCTGCAGGAGCCTTTAATTATAGTTAGATACCTACTATACTAAACATTCTTGCAGGTAATATTGTTATATCTGAAAAAACATTTAGGTACCTATCGATATGATCGAATTAATATGACTTGCCTGACCAGTGGGACATCCATCGAACACAGGATTTTTTTAGGAATGTTGCACCCACCCGCCATACAGCAATCAAATACCTACTTTAGTCGAAAAACCAAGAATAATTTATTTCCTTATTAGTTATTTAGTTACAATGAAGATATACCTAGCAGATAATTCTAAATATGCATAAATAACATAAAATCATCGTGTTCAGCCACTCCTCATTTTTTAAACATACAAAAGGTAAATCACATTTAGTTATTTTTTCTTCTGTTATTTATATTTGAATAACAAACTGTACTTATTGAAGATCTAATCAATCCAATGTTTGATTGGGAACGAATTACGTCATTCTGTGTTTCTTGTCTTCCCACGAAAATGTTAGAAATGTCTTTTTACAAGACTACGACAATGTTTAGGATTTTTTTAAAAGACTCTATGACCACCTAAACATTTTACACGCTACATGAATTGCTAATGAGGTATAGGTACCACCTACTTTTTGCGGCTATGAGTATACCTACCTAACTGTACCTACTCCAAAGATTACTTTTTACGTTGTTTGCCTGTGGGTATATATGTAAATCTATTTATTAGGCCTTGGTTACGTTAGGTACCCTGACCGTGACAGCCTGTAGTGGTCACGCTGTGAATGATTAGCAGTACCTAACGAATTTGTCCCCTGTGAGGTACGTAATGCCTACGTGTTATGGCGTAACACAAGAACCAGGTAATCATCATCATTTTTCCCAATTATGTTGGGGTCGGGTTCCAGCCTAACCGGGTGCAGCTGAACACCAGTATTCAACATCAAGAACACCCCATCAAAATATGCTGAGGATGGCACCATGTGGTTTTAATCTAGGTAAATAGTAGAAGTAGTAGTTTAGGCTAGCAGGACCACGAGGAAATCCACACCATAAACATTCGGTACGGTGACCCTGACCACATCAATTTCTTAAAATATCATGCCTACCACTATTTACCTACTCAGTCACACACACACACATACCTAAAGATCTCGGGTACATCAGAATGAGTTACATATCCAGCTGTAGGTAAACAAAATAATGAAACATTAATAAGATAAATATAAAATTATTTTATACCCTATCATTATGTACTTTAACACGAGAGAATAACAAGGATTGCAATAATTATGTACCGACGTGTAACCTTCGAAGGAGGTAAACGGAGGGCTCATCTTGTTCTAATCGTAAATCACTCGATCCGTGTCATGTTTGCTGATATAATCATCCACATCTCTTATCCATTGTTCACGACTAGTTCACGGATGCTGTGCAAATAAATTATTCATAAACGTTCGACGTAGGTGCATCTGCCGTCAGCACCTCGTTGTCAAGTCTCAATAATTATGTAGTTACGCATGTCCTAGAACTAAAAATTCTAAGACATGTGATATCTACCAACCCTCATTGGGCCCACGTGGTGGATTACGGCCCACTCTGTCACCGAGAGAAGGCCTGTGTCCCACCAGTGGAAAAATTATAGGCTTATTATGAATATTAGTCTACGGAATGTGTGTGTTTGAAAGCACTGTTAAATTTATTACAATTATATCTAAAAGTTAAGTTATCAATATTGCGGTGCTTAAGAATGGCATACATTAAATACTAATGACATATTATTATATTTTTCTATTCATTCTAATTAAGAATATATCTAAAACAGTATAATCCCTGTCATTTCAACTATGATGCGAGTAGGTAGCTACCTAATAAGCTTTGTCGCCGTTCTGATTGGAATTCTTTTAATGATTACGAATTCATTAGGAATGTCATTAGACGTATCTATTAGGCACTTGCTATAATTAGATGTAGGTAGAGAGCGCTCGAGTGAAGTGAGTTTTACTAACATAGTTTTATGTTTATACACTAACACACATTGTACTATTATAATATATACTTATGTAAGGTATATATGTATAATATATAGGGGAAGGTGAGGTATAATGATCCCCTTAAGGGAAAAACTTAACTGTGGCTAAAGTTGAAGGCAAAATTGCAAGGTTTCTATTGTTAGAGGTAATGAATTTACTTAACTGTGTAACTCCATACTTATTTTTGATTATATGTATGTAGTTTTTTTGTATTAGAGGTTTTTGTTATAGTTTAGTAAAGGATCATTTTATACACACCTATGTACAAAATGATCCCTGGGGTAGGGGTAAAATAATCCCAGGGATTTTATACCATAAGTTAATAAATAGCAGTGAAATAAAACACTCGGCTGCTTATTTTAGTCATATGTATTGTTCATAACAATTTAAGTATGTAAGCAAGTTATACAAAACTTTTGCAGTCTTCTAGTTTTATTAGAGATTTTTTTTATAATTATCTACTACTTAATCAACAAAACTAAACATTAAACATTGCAACAAACTTTTAAAAGGTTTGCAATATTAACAATATACCTAGTCAGGCAATAGGTAAACAAATAAACTCTTCTTCTAAATAAAAAAAATCACAAATAATACTCATCCTTATCACAGGTTTTTTATCAATGTCAAAATACAATAGAAAAAACAACTCTTCATTTAAAAAATAATAATTTTCTTATCAGGAACCAACCAACCACATACCATCTTTGACGGCATCTAATGCCTTTTGCATTTGTTCTTCAGACCAATTTTGACGATTAGTTTTGCGTATATAAATTCTCGGCATGATCTGAAAAAACAACAAAAATACTAATGGGGTAAAATGATTCCAGGGATCATTTTAAACACAAAGAAAGGGATCATTTCGCCCCAAAAACGAAATTCCAAGATATCGATCAAAACATAACCTTCAAATACCGCGTGCGGTGATCGAACGTTGCTTAAATATTAGCTAACTGCTATTAATACCCGCAAATAAAACAACATTTCAATAAACACGAACATGTAAAAAGCAATGAAAGTCCAAAAACAGGCTTACCTTAGATCAGAGCCACACTTTTTGATTATTTTTTAATAAAATCACGCCAAGCGCTCGTACCGCCATGACACTTGGACAGGCAACTGGCAGGGGTGCGGGGAACATGTTTCATGCACATTTGGATAGTGTGCACTAGTTGTCTCTGATTTACGGCGGGGGATCATTTGACCTACAGGGATCGTATTACCTCACCTTCCCCTACTTATGTAAGGTATATATGTAGGGTTATGTCTGTAAGGTATTTATCTATGGGTCAAAGTAGCCTGAAAATAAAGGTTTTATAATAATAATTATTATTAGGTACTTACAATCTTTTCCATAGATACCTACTCTAGTTACTATATAGGCATGATTACCATTACTTACCTACCTACTATATAATTTCCACTTTTGCCTACTTTGATAATGAAAATGAACCACGTGCTATTACTACAATTACCGTTAGATATAATTTAACTGTTAGCTCACAATCTGCAGGTAGGTATACTATTTATCTATACGAATACCTATGCGGTAAAATTGTTTACACCTACTTACATACATACATATACACACATATACATATATATATATATACATACATGTAACGAGTCATATCATACTAAAGGAGCTATTAGACATGGGCTAAGGTAGCAACGTTTAATTTTAAAAATGTACGAAACTTACTATTGGCTATTCTGTGGTCTTACCTACAAGAACAAAACATGATTTAAAATTTGTTCCAACCACACCGTCCGGAATCCGAACTCAGTGGCGTAGCGTGGCGTGGGTGTCAGCCACCCGGGGCGGAAGAATATTTTGCCGCCCTCTTATTTAAGTATTTCAATATAAAAGATTATAATATACAGTAATTCTAAAGAACTTTTCAGCAAGAACAGGCATCATTATTGTGGATCGTACAGGTTGTAAAAAAAAATAGTAGATTGTTGCATCGACCGCAAAGTGAGTTATTAATGCACGAGAGTTGGTGCCTGAGCGCATGCGAGGGTACTAAATTACCACGAGTGCATTAATTACTCACTTTAGCAAGGTGCGTAATCTACTTTTCTTTCAACTACCAGTCTACCTACCGTGATAAAATGTGAGTGGTTGACCAAAAAGGGACCTCAAGGGAAAATAATTGATTTCGAGTAAATCGCGTTTGAAATTTCATGTAGAAACAAGTTTCGACTCGTGCGCGGGCGAAAAAAAAAAGAAAAAAAAACACTACGGCACCTAAAAATATTCTGGTTAGACAAAAACAAAGCTAAAAGACCACAGATTAATAAATTAAAAAAAAAATAAATAACGGTTTCCAATCCCTCCAGGTCCCTTTTTGGTCAACCACTCACAAATATACCTACTCAAAATTAAAACTCAAGTTTATGAAAACAATTTTTTCCTAAACTTTTAAATATTTATCCCACGACTTTTGCGGTAAGAGGTTATTAACAATTTCATTTGCAGCTGTTTTTATACTTTCTGGAGTTGCTATAACTTCTTCTGGAGTTGCAATAACTCACTTTGCGCTCGATGCAACAATCTACTATTATTGCACTATCAATGTCTACGAGTATAGCATCACACACCTCTTGCTCAATAGACAACATAGCCAGATTGTTTATCCTTAAAGTAGGTTAATAATGTTTGATCAATTTCAATTTTCAGATGTAGGTGTGACAAAAATATGAAATGTTCAAATATTTACAAGTAATTATTATTATTTATTGGGAAATGTTGCCTCCCGGGGCGGGCCGCCCCTGCCGCCCCTACTACGCTACGCCACTAATCGGTCTATACCTACAATGTACCATACTATTCGTAGGTATCAACGTTTTGGCTACGTCAAGCAAAATGAAAATTCAAAATTAGGATACATAGGTGAAAGGTAACTTTTACATAATATTAAACCACCAAATTAGCCATTAGGTAAATGGCCTTAAGAACCTACCTAAATAGGTAGGTACTTAAATACATATAATATCACGGATTTTAATATACAAAAAGCGTTGTTTTTTGCAACTACTTATTTATTTAGGTACTATTGTCTCAGGTAAGTAGTCTGTACTGAGACACACCTACTAACGTGAGCGACATGCGTGACGTGCTGACCCTGATCAGCATAAACAATTCTAACATGTCAGCACATACTTTGTGGGTATCATCATCTTGCATTAAACTAATGCCCGTTTTAAATCGCACTAGATGCCACTTAAATGCCTAAATAAATGTTAGATTTTAATGGCTCGGCTCAGCGTCGAAAGTTGATAATACAACAGCGCGTTTTTAGTGTTAGTGAAAACGGTCATATATCATACATGTGTCTTAATCAAGCTAAGGGGATGTTGAAGCGCATATAAAATTAAAGAGTCTACTGTTAGAATTAGGTCTCTCCTAAGTGGTAGGTACTGTGGTTCCAGTAGGTCCATTTAGGTGTGTGGTTGATCCTTTGCCACATTGCTGCCCGTTCGCGGTCACCACTCAAGACTTCGCCTGCTCGAACGATCATTGGTAATAAATAAGGCATACGAGTAAGTCCCAAAGTGGACACTGGCAGTGGACCACTATTTAACCTTATAGTAAGGGTAAGGCATTAGGGTGAAAAGTGTTCAACCGTGATTGAACCAAGATCCTGTACATATCATCGCTCGGTATAGGTTGCTATATATGTTGGCTGAGTAAAAGCTATCAGTGTTAGTTTCGTACTGCTCCAAACCGCGGAAATAATTTATATACCATGATTCGTCTTGAGAAATCCGGTTTTAGGAAAATTGCCAAATAATAAAATCGGTTAATTATTTACCTTAACAAACACGTGTTATGGTCATGGTCATCTCAGTTAAGTGTAATTAAAAGTACAACCTGTACCAACAACATGCGAATCTATTTTTGCAAAAATGCTGCAATACCATACATACCTACCTACATAACCTGAAGGACTAAATAATAGCAGCTCGGGGCTAAATAATAGCAGCCGCACAGGTCGATCGATCAGGTTAAGTTATGCTTGCCGCGGTTCGTCTGTGGATTTGTAACCATCTACATACAGAGACCCCTCCGTGCCTCGGAAAGCACGTTAAGCCGTTGGTCCCGGCTGTCATTCGTGGATCTTTGACAGTCGTTACGGGTCGTCAGAAGCCTGAAAGTCTGACAACCAGTCTTACCAAGGGGTATCGTATTACCCAGTAACTGGGTTGTGGAGGTCAGATAAGCAGTCGCTCTATATGTAAAATACTGGTATTCAGCTGTATCCGGTTAGACTTTAAGCCGACCCCAACATAGTTGGTAAAGAGTTAGGCAGATGATGACCTACCAACCAACTTGACGCTTGTAATCCCCGAAGGGTTAGGAAGAGCCATTCCTATAGTACTTACACCCACATCCACACCCATTGTATGTTTTGTATTCATAATCGTATTTTTTTGTTATGTATTTTCTGGTGTACAATAAAGTATATATAAATAAATAAATTTCGCCAGTTATGTTTAAGTCCCATGTAATAGAGGGCGAGCCTACTGCCGTCGAGCTATAGAGGCATGAGGAACAGGGTGTAAAGTTCACTCATACTCTATAGAAAAGGGAGGATCCTCCGACCAGACGGGTGTTGTGTCTGGCGGGCAACTGCCCGTTGATTCATGTCGAGCCGTTGTATCTATGCTAGTTGCGCGGTAAACTCTGCTTGCGCGATGCAGGATTTGCGTGACGTCAGTATGACGCGTTGTTTGCATGTGGCGTTGTAGATACCGCTACATCACTCCCCCCCGGAGACCGGAGGTCGATAGTGGGCTGAGTCTTGTATCTTGCGATGCTTGCCAGGCCAACTGAGGTTCCAGTGAGTCGGAACCGGTTGCCGCATAGTTCACGGTGAGTCGGAACTGTCTGCGAAGATGTCCGCAGTGAGTCGGGGTGGCGCTGCGTTATGCTCCAGTGCGTCGGATGTGGTACAGCGCCGGGTTGAGGTTGGCTGCTGCGTCGACCAGGAGAGGAATTGAGCTCTTCTTGTTTGACCGGCCGAAAGTGCAGTGTGCTGCGCCAAGGTTGCTGATGAGGCTGAGGGTGATGACCATGTATGCGCGGTCGCTGCATGCTGGTGGTCAGGATACCCGTTGAAGCCGTGGATGCTGGCTGGCTGGGTGACTCGCCACTAAAGCTTGCGGGAGTGATGATGATGACGTCACGCTGAAGTATTTGCACGAAGGCTGCGCTGACGTTCATGTTCGGGGTCACCAGTATAGAGGCATGAGGAACAGGGTGTAAAGTTCACTCATACTCTATAGAAAAGGGAGGATCCTCCGACCAGACGGGTGTTGTGTCTGGCGGGCAACTGCCCGTTGATTCATGTCGGGCCGTTGTATCTATGCTAGTTGCGCGGTAAACTCTGCTTGCGCGATGTAGGATTTGCGTGACGTCAGTATGACGCGTTATTTGCATGTGGCGTTGTAGATACCGCTACAGAGCCATCACCCGGGCACACACGCAGACTCTGGGCTGCTTTTGAGAAATTCCTGATAGAAAAACCCTTTGCCCAGCCTGGGAATCGATCCCAGGAACCTCTGGCTCAGCAGTACTTGCGACTACAACAAAGTGGCGGTCATATACCATATTCGTCCATGTCATTATGTAAATGTATTTTCACACCACCTGCTCGAAAATGTCAAATTATATGTCAAGCAACCTTAACCTAAAGTGAGTCATTAGTGGCCGGGGGCACAGGTCAATAATGTTGTACTGGATTTCATTATGACCCGCTGGTCAATAATGTGATTTGAATTTGGAATCTCACATGCTCAGCTAAATTGGCAGTATAGTATTAACCAACACCCTTTGGTGCCAGAAAGAGGAAAGTTAAGCGTGATTTAGACGATACAATTTTCTTGTACATTCAAGTGCAATTATTGAATGCAATAAATTAAGTGCGTTAATTGCCCTTCAAGAATTGTACGCAACTGTTTACACGTGGATACAAGTAAAAAAATTGAACGCAATTGTTGAATGCAAGTCTTGACAAAAAATAGTTGCAAATGTCTTCTGTTTAGACCAATACAATAAAGTTTAGGAGATTATTGCTTTCAAGTTTTGACTTGTCTAAATAGAGAGTTGTATGTGCGTGTACCATTCATTGGCGGGTTGCTTCAAGTATTGCACGTATTTGCGTTGTCAAATTTTTCATTCAAGTGTTGGAAGTTTTTGTAAATTTTTGTATGTGCTGTTTACACCAAGAAAATTTTGGTAAGCAAAACTTGCGCAAAAGATCAAAATGTTACGTACTGTTTAGACCATGCAGGTAATTTATTGCTTCAATTTAATTGTATGCAACAGGCAAGAATCTTGCATCATGTAAATGGCGCTTTATTCTCGATCTCGAGACCCTTACTACGCGTGGATGATATTCTCGATTTCCTACAAAATCATAACGACTGCTTCTTCATATCGTTGCCATGTTTTCGAAGACATAATATTGTAGGAATAATTAGATAACTACGAACCATTTTTTAATAACTTTTTTAATAATAACTAACTAGTTCTAAATATGTTATTCTTACTGTTTGTTTATTTAATAAATACTTTGTTTTTCGTACTATGGCTATTATTTTCTCCCAGTAGGTGTAAAAAGTAGAGTATCCTCCTCTGGGCTAAAGGTGTCTTTGCCTTGGGCTAGCTTGAATCCCTCGCTGCATTCAGGATTCTTGTATTAACTCCCTCGCTTCCCGAATCCTTCATTGCGCTCGAGATTCAATATGACGCCCGTGACATAAGACACAACTTTAGCCCCTCGGTGCATAATCTACTATTATAGTACTTAGGTCAATAGTCTACTAACTACTTACCTACTGGCCGCATTATGATCTGCCAACCTTTTATAAAATCGTCATGCAATACCATAGTTATAATGTTATATACGGCTTTGTACATTTTCCTTTCCATACATTTTTACAAGCTTGAATGACTTTCAATGGTCGTAAAATACAGTTTTTAAAACCTATAAGCACCTACCGAGTATTTGATTCTTCGATATTATGGTACAGTCAGTGTCGAGAGCAGCGATAAATTAATTTGGTATGTATGTGTGAACTTTGCTTCAAGACTGAGAAACAGGTCAAGAGCATGATCGAGGTCAAGAGCGGGCCCATTCAGCAATAAAAAAAACCAGGTAGGTATAGGATAAACGAAAATAGAATTAGTATAAGGCAAATCTACTTATTTCGTCATTTTGACGATGGAAAATCCCATAGGGCGTGGTTTATCTCCTTAATAAAAATCTTAAATTAATTCACTTATAGCAATGCACAGCCTAAACCGCTGGCCCTAGAAGCATGAAATTTTGCACACGAGTTCCTTTCATAATGAAGGTGAGGAGTAAGGAAGGGTTTTTGAAAAATTATCTCCTAAAGGAGTTAGATAAGGGATGAAAGTTTCTATGGGTGTTGGTTTTTTCCTATGGGAATTTTTATCGGGCGCAGGCTTGTTGTTGCCATAATTTACAAGAAAACTGGCCAAGTGCGAGTCGGACTTGCACACAAAGGCACAGCCACAAGACAAAAAACGTCGAAAAAACACGTTTCTTGTATGGTCTCCATTTAATTTTTAACTTTATTTTATGTTTAAATGATGATAGGCAATAGAAATACACACTATGAAAATGGTGCCGATTCTTGTAGTCACAAACTAAACTAAATTTAAGTTCAGTGCATATTTTTCTTTCTATTTCATTAAGAAAAGAACAGAAGAAAAAAAATAGTTTAGTTCTGTCAAAGTAATCTAAAACTTAGTTTAGTTTGTGAACAAGGAAATCGGCACCAATGTCAACTGTCTAGCTATTTCGGTTCATGAGATATGTATAGCCCGCTGACAGACAGATGGACGGACAGCGGAGGACTAGTAATAGGGTTCCGTTGGCACCCTTTGGTTACGGTTACGGAACCATAAAAAAGGAACAATATTTTTTTTTAAATCCTTAGAAATCAACTAATATACCTACATGTTTCCTCCGACCCCTATCTGACCTCTAATGAATGTGTTATTCTAGCTACTTACTTAATTAATAATTCCATTCATAAATATAAATCCAAGTTTGTTTTGATGACGTAATTAATTTAATGCTAATCGTGCAATATGATTGGATATTTTGTATTTCTTCGAAACTATTGACGGCCGCTACATCTCGTAAATCCCATGGTTCAATGTTCTTGTAGCTTTATTATTGATCACCATAACTAAGTGCTACGTCAGCATAAGAGAGTTCCAAAAAACGTGATCTCAATATCCGGCTTCGAAAAGTTCAACCACTAATGTTTTAGGGCCTGTGCACACCACGTTTTTTAAACGCGCCGTTCACACGCGTTTTAGGAACGTTCGTCGACGGCGCGCTTTTATCCTACAGAAGGTCTACAGGCTGTGTCTAAATCGCGTGCGTATCGTGTCTGTATCGTTACAAACGCGCGTCGACGGCGCGTTTAAAAAACGTGGTGTGTACAGGCCCTTAATGTAGTTATTTGATGCGTGAGTCACAGCGGTATTTCAGCTCGTCGTCATCTAAAAGTGAATTGTCGGAAACGAGGTTGATATGCACCCACTGATAAAAAGTCTTATGTTTATTTACAGTTTACTACCCAACTAGCATTTTGGTAATAAGAATTGGTGATAAAAGAGTTATTTAAAAGTGAATTTGGCAAGCAAGAGTGATACAATGGTTTTAGCAATTGGTGTTAGAGCACGCTCTAACCCCTTACAAACTCTCGATTGGGCCCACGTCTTATAGCGCTATAAGTAATATAATAATTTTAATGCTCACTCTTTTAACACTGAGAGTTACATAATAGTTATAGGGTGGCGTTAGTGGCAAACAATTTCTTGTATCTATAATGGTGGTATAATATAAATCAAGCTACCTCAAGCACTTTAAAGTCTGTATTATGGTTATAATAAAAACTATAGGTGGTACACAAGTTCTGAAGTCTACTGGTATAAATTTTATAGTAACATATTGTTACGAGCTTGGGGTTCGTGACAATAAAAACTGCCGATTTATTAACCAAAAAAATGACACTTTACTCACCAACACTAATTACAATTCAAACACACTAATTAAGAACACAATTGCACTTACTGATCACTCTTAAGTCGCACTCGAATATCGCCTTCGATGTTATCGCTCTTATCGCTTAATCGAAACTATGTGTCTCGCGGCTTGCGCCCGCCTTATATAGTGCCGCAGAGCTAGTACATAAACATCTAGAACGTTCGAGTACATACCGGTCCCGACTGACTCGACGTCGATAGTTCTCGGAATTACTAGTACTTACAAAAAGGTCAAGTAGGGTCAAGGTCCTAGTACCGAGGTACTAGTTCTGCTACCCGATACTAGATGGCGCTAGTGGTAACTAATGTCGCCATGTATCAAACATTATTTGCGGCGCGCAACACTGCCCCCTCCTTAGACATGCTCGTCCCGAGCATTATTGGCCCCATAATAACGCGCCAGTCGATCCACATGGACGATCTTAGGAGTACCTCTTGCACCTTTCTGTATCCGGTAGGTTACATCATTGATCTTTGTCACAATCCGGTACGGTCCGTCCCATTTAGCTTGAAGCTTAGGAGATTTCCCTTTGCTGCGGACTGGATTGTGCAACCACACCAGTGAACCTTCGTCGAACCCTTTATTGTTCATTTTGCGGTCATAACGGGTTTTCATCTTTTCAGACATTTGCTGGCCCGATTGTCTGACGTGCTCATAAATGTCATTCATTTTGTTCCGCAAATCATTCGCATAATCAGTTACACTGCGTGGGGCATCAGGTGGTATTCCGGTGATCAGGTCTGCAGGTAGCCGTAGTTCTCTTCCGAAGTTTGCGAAAGCAGGCGTCACCGATGTACTTTCGTGAACAGCGCTTCGATATGACAGCAAAAACGGTTGTATGTGCTTGTCCCAATCTCGTTGCCGATTTTCCACAACTTTTGCTAGGTACCTCTCCAGTGTCTGGTTAAATCGTTCCACCATTCCATCCGATTGTGGGTGGTAGGAAGTAGTTCTTGTTTTATGAGTACCCATAACTCGACAAGTTTCCTGGAATATTTGGGACTCAAAATTCCTTCCTTGATCACTGTGAATCTCCAAAGGTACTCCAAAACGACAGAAGACTTCATGAACCAATTTATCCGCAACTGTCGAAGCTTCTTGATTTGGAATGGCGAAGACTTCCGGCCACTTCGTGAAGTAATCCATCACAACCATGAAATACTTGTTACCACTTTCACTCTCCGGAAACGGCCCCGCAACGTCAAGGGCTATCCTCTCCCATGGTGCACCAACATTGTACAATTTCAATGCACCCCTACTACGAGTCTGAGGTCCCTTTACAGCTGCACAACTTGTACATTTGCGACACCAATCCTCGACATCGTCCCGACAGTGGACCCAGTAAAACCGTTCTCGTATCTTCAGTAGAGTCCGTTTTACACCCAGGTGACCTCCTGAACAACCATTATGGTACAGCTGTAGAACATCCGGTACTTGAGCTTTAGGGACAACCATTTGCAAATGACAGCTGTCTCCCCGAGCATTTTCCCATTTACGGCACAGGACTCCATCCTGAACCACCAAGCTGTCCCATTGGGCCCAATAGCTTTTTGTGACCGAACTCATCGCTGAGACGTCACTCCACCTGGGCTTAGGAGCTCTGGCCTTCATCCACTCCAGAATTGGCTTGATGTCCGAATCTTCCTGCTGTGCACGTTGTAGGCTTTCCTTCCACTCGTTGTTGAGGTCTGTCTTAAGCATCCTCACAGGTACCACTTCCTTACTCTCCTGCCTAGTACAATGCTTGCAGTCTTCAGGACAAGGTCTTCTTGACAATGCATCTGCGTTGCCATGAGATTTTCCGCTGCGATGTTCGACCACGAAGTCGTATTCCTGCAGTAGTTCAATCCATCTCGCAACTTGTCCTTCTGGGTTTTTGAACTGCAATAGCCATTTCAGTGCAGCATGGTCAGTTCGTAAGTGGAATTTCCGCCCCAGAAGATATTTGCTAAAATACTGCAATGACTTTACCACAGCAAGCAGTTCCCGTCTCGTAACACAATAGTTCCTTTCCGGCTTTGACAACGACTTGCTGAAGTACGCTATCACAACCTCTTGGTCACCATTCCGTTGGGACAACACACCGCCAAGTCCTATGTCACTTGCGTCTGTGTCAACTATAAATTCCTTGCCTGCATCAGGGTACCCCAAAATAGGTGTTTTGCACAGACGGTCCTTTAGCTCCTGGAATGCGATGTCGCAACTATTATCCCAAAAAACTAACTTGTCGTTTGAATAGCGAACACTTTTTCGGACTTAACTTGAGGTTGGCACTCTGGATCTTCATGAGCACGCGTTCCAGGTTTTGAAGATGTTCTTCAAACGTACGGCCTACGATGATAATGTCATCCAAGTAGACCAGGCAGGCATCGCCAATTAGCCCGGTAAGTACAAGTTCCATCAACCTTTCAAATGTTGCCGGAGCATTGCACAATCCAAACGGCATCACTTTAAATTGCCACAGACCCTTTCCTGTCGAGAATGCAGTCTTCTCCTTGTCCTTGGGATCAATTTCCACTTGCCAGTAGCCACTTTTCAGGTCTAGCGTGCTAAACCACTTTACGCCAGTAAGCATGTCCAGCGTGTCATCAATTCTTGGCAAAGGATAGCTGTCCTTCTTCGTGATGTCGTTCAGACGACGATAGTCAACACAAAACCGCATGCTGCCGTCCTTCTTTCTTACCAGCACTACAGGTGAACACCATGGACTAGATGAAGGTTCAATCACACCATCCTTCACCATTCCCTCAATCATGGTTTCCACTTCCTTTTCACGTGCTACCGGCAATCTCCTTGGCCGCTGACGGATAGGCAATTCTTCTCCTGTGTTGATTTTGTGTTGAACTAAGCCAGTCCTCCCGATATCAGCATCGTTTGACGAGAAAACATCGGCGTACTTGAGTAACATCTTCTTTGCTTTGACCATTTCACTTTGGGACAGAGCGCTGCGGCAGTCTTCTAAAAGGGTGGTCACTCTCGTTGGTGCGTCCTTGCTGAGGGTCCCAGTCGATAGATATTGGCATCGACGCAACCAATCCACTTCCTCGCAAGTACCAACTAGTGTGCCTTTTTCTATAATGTGTTCCTGATCACAAAGGTTCAGCACACGTACCCCTGAGATGTCGGTGGCTCTGACCAAAGTTCGTGCCACTTTCCATGGAAGGTCATTGTCTACCCTTTCCACGAGTACACAACGATGAGTTTGACCAGGATTCCGAGGAAGACTAACCGGCACAATCGTTTCCGATCTCGGCGGAAGAACAATCTTCTTAAGGCTGTACACATTTCCTGGTAACGCCCCTTCCACGAAAAGTTCCTCTTGTCCACATTTCAAAACACCTTGCTTGACGTCAATCTCACAACAATTCTTCCTCATAAAGTCAAGGCCCAGGATGCAATCGTCCATTATATCGGCCACGATGACATTATGCAGGTAGATTCTGTTGCCTAGCTTCAACTCTATCTTCTTCTCTCCATGGACGGGTATGCGCTGACCGGTGGCTGTAACCAAATTAATGTGTTCTCGGTTGTGTGCGGAGTCCCCAAGGAACCGACTTATAAGTTGGGAACTGACGACCGTACGAGAGGCTCCAGTATCTATGGTCAGCTTACACGGCGTTCCGTTGACCTTGCCCTTGATGATTAGGCTATTCCCATCACGGGTTTGTGTGATCGAAATCCTTGGGGCTCCTTGAACATCAGCCAGCACCCGCCCCGCAGTCCTGGCTATTACTCGTTTCCCTGCTGCTGGTGTTGGGCGGTGCTGTTAACCGCACTGCCCTCCGGAGATCGGCCGTCTTCTCTTTCTGCAGTTCGCTTAGGGCAACTGGATCGAAGGTGGCCCTTTTCCCCACAGCCGTAGCACCTAGGGCTGTATCCTTTATTGCGGTCGCGAACTGTAGCCGCTGCAACCTCCCTGACGCGATGGGAACGATGATCCTGCCGCACCGCTTCCACCTCCAATGCATGGGCCAAGGCGTCCTTCAGCGTCCCGTGGTGACCGAGCCTCACAGCAGCTCTAACTTCAAGGTCGCGGATGCCGTCGATGAATGCCTGCACCAGGTTCCCATCAATAAGCGCAGGTACGGACTGGTAAGCTTTACGAACCAGCTTCTCCACTTCAAGGGCCCACTGCTGCAGGTTTTCGTTACTGCGTTGCACGCGATCCTTGAGCTGCGCCCGAAACACGTGTTCCAGGTGAGCGTCGCCATACCGAGCCTCCAATGCCTCAAGGAGCTGCTCGTAAGTCACTTCCTTACCGAGAGCTTCCAGAACAGTTAAGGCCTGGTCGCGCAAACCCAGGGTGAGGGCAGTCATGGCCTGACTTTTATTCCACCCGTTCGCCTTCATGACAGCCTCAAACTGGATTTTGTAGGCCGACCAGGAAGAAGTTCCGTCGAACGGTGGCACTTTGAATCCACGTAGCGAAGGTGTTGTAGCTACGGGAGCTGCGATTCCATCACCCAGTTTCAGGTAATCCAGCGTTTTCTTCACGTCAGCCATCACGGTTTCCTTCACGTCAGCTATCACGGTTTCCTTCACGTCAGCCATCACGGTTTCCTTCACGTCTGCCATCACGTTGTCAACCCGATTATTCACTTGGTCGATTCGGATTTCAGCTTCCGACAGGCGGTTGTCATGTTGAGCAACCTTATCCTTCACCTCCTTCATGTCTTTCCCGAAGGTAGCGTGAAGGTCCTTTATAAGGAGCATCTGCTCTTCCTGGCGGCGCGCCTGCTCCTCCTGTTGGCGGGCCTGTTCCTCCTTGTCCCGCTGGAGCTGTTCCTCCAACCGACGAGCCTGTTCTTCCTGTCGGCGAGCCTGTTCCTCTTGTCGGCGAGCCTGCTCCTGCAGCATCATCATCAGAGCAGCAAAATCTGGTGCTGGTGATGCTGGAGCAGCTGTGGACGGGCCGGCCTCCGTGGTCGGTAGCTGGCCTTCCGACCCCTGTGGCATTGCTCCACCAAATCGCCTCTGATCCGTCTCTTGCTGGCGTTGACTCCGGGTACGGATACCCTCCATGTCGTCTTTGGGTAAAATCGGCATTTTAAACCTCGCTTCTGACACCAATTGTTACGAGCTTGGGGTTCGTGACAATAAAAACTGCCGATTTATTAACCAAAAAAATGACACTTTACTCACCAACACTAATTACAATTCAAACACACTAATTAAGAACACAATTGCACTTACTGATCACTCTTAAGTCGCACTCGAATATCGCCTTCGATGTTATCGCTCTTATCGCTTAATCGAAACTATGTGTCTCGCGGCTTGCGCCCGCCTTATATAGTGCCGCAGAGCTAATACATAAACATCTAGAACGTTCGAGTACATACCGGTCCCGACTGACTCGACGTCGATAGTTCTCGGAATTACTAGTACTTACAAAAAGGTCAAGTAGGGTCAAGGTCCTAGTACCGAGGTACTAGTTCTGCTACCCGATACTAGATGGCGCTAGTGGTAACTAATGTCGCCATGTATCAAACATTATTTGCGGCGCGCAACAATATTAGTTCTTTTTTAGGTCCATTTTTTTCTTGGATTTGCTTTATGTATCTTGATCAGTGTTGATTAGCAACTCAGAGCTGTAGCGTGTTTTCTTTTTCTATTGTTTTGCATATACATTAGTTCCAAAAGTGTTACTTTATTTCTCAAAAATGATGGCAAACTAAGGAGTTGAAATTAAGTGAATTTCAAGTTACGGATTGTCAATATCTCGATGAGTGAAGTTTGATTTCTTTATCACATGGCTAAAATTTATTGCGAGGGTTACTTTATTGAGAAAATAATATATGTTTTGCGTCTCAATTTTGCAGGGCCTTAAAAATAAGTGATATTTAAAGTAAAAATAAATTGCATTTTATCATGCGGGGCATACACTCAATCTAAATTTAGATAAAAACAGGATATTGGCTCTGTCTTTTACATTTATTGTGTATTGTAGTAAATATTTTGCGTTTTAAAATGAGAAAATTAAACAAAATATGAGTTTTAAACTAGTTTTTTTCTGATTTATTTTTAGGTTATGTTTGATTTAAAATGGTGTCTACTCCTTATTATCCTAGGTTCCTATTATTACTATTAATGAACAAGAAGTACTGGATGGGCTGTAGTTAGAACTATTGTAGCACTTGTTATACCAGAATAGGGTTTTAAATGTTTAAATTCCGTGTTATTATGGCTTAGAATAACATAAAAGTAAATTTGAACCCCACTGTAACGATTAGGGCTCTAAAAATAACTCCATAATACCAATTGCTATCATAAATAGGGGTTTTTGATTACTGAATTAAGTAGCTGTAAATAAGTTGCAATTAATACTTTTATAGCAACGTAGGTGGTAAAAATATTTTGCTAACTATTTTAAAGAGCTCTTGTCGGTAGAAAGAGTTATAACAAACTATAATATTACTTTTAGTAATTTCTGTTACTTGAATTTATAAAAGCAGGTGCTATGATGGTTGCGACTGTACCGTTTATACCTCCTTAAGTAATAATACGTTTCCTAGGCAAGATAGGTGGTATAAAACATTTACTTAGCACTCTTTAAGAACACTTGAAAATAGTGAGACTTATTAGAAATCCAACTATTACCTTAGGTACTTATTGTTACTTGAAGTTACTACACCTAGTGTTACTGTGGTTCAGCTTTTATCTTTTATACCTACCTTAGTCATATTATGTCTTCTTGTTACCGTTACTCATCTTGATGAGTTATTTAGTTATAGTCATGACCATTGAATAAACAAAAGTTTTACTGGGCGCTTTTATACACCCGTTAAACCAATACAAACGATAACAGAGGTGGAAATTAGCGTCAAAATGTTGGTTGGGTAGCTTCTGTCCGCGACTTCGTCCGCGTCAAGTTTCCCATTCCCCCGACCCACCCCGTCGCATCGCATCCATTTATACCCGCGCTATCACTTCGTTTTCGCTTAGCGTTTTTTCTGTTTTATTTTTCCTTTTTTTATATAGCCTAATAACCAATAGCTTTCCTCAAGAATTGGGCTACCAAATGTAGAATATTTTTTCAAATCCGACTGGTAGTTCCAGAGATTACCCCCTGCATGCAAACTTACAAACAAACAAACACATTTTACCTCTTTATAATATTAGTATAGATATAAAAGGGACTATACACTAGAGCCGACAGGCCACCTGCAACATTCCTACAGTAAACCTATTTAAGTGAATACCTTCACTGCAACGTTGAGTTCATATAGTTCGTCGCTCCACACCCACTCGATATCGACTAAGGTTGGTCAGGGCCGTATCCTGTCATACAACATTACATCCGTAAAAGGTACTGTATGTATGTATCAGTAAATAAACATTACGCATCCATTACTTGAATTATTTTTCACAGCATTTCTTACATTCAATTCCCTTGCGATGCCAGCCAAGTCTAAAAAATGCGGACCTGTTACATTTCTTGCTGTAAATGATTACAAACATGTTTAGCATTTATCTAGGTATGTTATTAGTATTACTTATTTACATAATTATCATAAAGCAGAATAGGTTATTTACACAAAATGTTAACGATTTTCTATTATAGGTGCCTACCCAATTTACACTTATAATATCATTGTACCTACCTACACTACATAGACATAGGTAACATAACTAAACTGACGTAATAGCTTGTTCTTTATGTAAGAGTATACTTATCACCTGTTGCTGGTAAGTATTTTATGATGAGAATCGTCTTACTAATTTTCGCCTTTTAAACCACACAAAACATAGGTATACGTTAGCCATGTAGTACCAAGTAGATAGAGATACCTACTAATCAAATTTCTTTTAACGTTTATTTTTTAGATAAAAATAGCTACAGTAAACTTTTATGGAAAATTCAACATAACGTTCGGAAGATTCCATCAGCGTATATTTGTTGATGCTGTTGCAGTGGTGTTCATTAAAGAATGACACAAAGATTGTTTGATCTCCACGGGAAACAGAGATAGTAGATGAATGATCTCTCATTGAATAACCGAAATACATTAAAGAAAATAACGTTTAGAAAATTCAACTGGCCATTGTGTTGCATGGCATTTTCACGGATATAATAACTAACGACTTTTTTGCTGGTAGCCACGTCATGGAGTGCTTTATGCTGTACATATTAAGTTAAAAAAATAATAATATCAGGCTCATCATCTCAGCCAGTCACCTTGTGTCACCGAGCTATGACCGCTAGCTTTTTGTTCATAATTTTTGTACCTAAGGATGTCACTATGGAAAAAGTATGATATAGTAATTATGTTTATAAAAAGCTTTAGTACCTAAGCCTTGTAAGAATGTCATTGTTCATCTTGTGAAGCTTAGAAAGCATGCAAGCATGTATAATAGGCCTGCATGCATGCAGGCCCAGTGCGGATTGGTAGATGTCACGTGTCTTTGAATTTTTAGTTCATGGACATGCCGGTTTCCTGACGTTGTTTTCCTTAACCGTTTTAAGAGCAATGGTGATGAAATAAATTACACAAAGTAAAGTGCCTGCCTGGGTTCGAACTCACGACCTACAATTCGTAAGTTGGGGCAGTTCCCACTGGGCCACCACTGCTCGGACTGCTCCCCTCTTGTGAAGGTGGTTTCCTTTTTCCCGAATCCGAGCATATGCTCGGATTTAAGCCTTGTCAGCCTGTGTAGGCTGACTTAGCCTTAGGGACTAAAGCCTGATTGGCGAGTACTACGAAACTCAGTGGGATGGGTTAGTTCCCAAGTCTTCTTGCTTTTTCTTTGTTTGAAAACTGTTTTTGGTAACCCACCCAGATAGGTACTATTTTCACCACAAAGTCAAAATCAAAGTCTATTGGTAACTATAAGTCTTAGTACCTAGTATACATACTAATAGGTATTTTAAGTAGATATACCAACTGTTTGTTATTCATGTCAAGTTGGCCATGAGATTAACTTGGCGCTATTTTAATACTGTTTAAATCACTCAGTAGGTACATTATTCTTAATACTTTTCTTCTAAATACTGTACAGGAAGAGAACGAAGAAGGTAGAAAAAAACTATACGTTTCACTAACATTTTCGAGAGCACAACTTATCTACAACATGTTACTCTACGCTACTTATTAATTAGACTTCAATATGTTCATAGGTAATTAAGTTAGTAGATGATATCTAAAAGCTTAAACTGGTCCGTTTTACATCCATAACCTAGGCACAACGGATCACATAGGAAAGCAAAATTAACTCGCAAAAAAAAAGTTGTTATAACATTTTGTTCACATCTTCGATACAGCCAAGCGAAATGCTGGTCATTGGACCTATTTCCACTTGATTCTAAAAGTTTCATCGTCGGATAAACTAAGTACCTATTGTTTTTCTTTTATAGGTCTCTTTCACCACTATTCTTAGATGTTTTTGGTCCACTGATGTCATCCAATGAACCAGTTTTTTTATTAAATCTCTCCTTATTTCTTCGGACCGTTTTGACTGTGTCCGTTTTGCCTTTTAGCATATACCACATTAATTCTTAATTTCTGGTTAGCACGTATCGCTATTGTCCACATACTTTAATATTATTTCAATCATACATATGTAAGTGACTTTGGGTACAGCGACCGCCAGATCATAATTATCTTAAGCCAATGCAAACGCCAAGTACTGTAGGTTAATTTAAAATCGTCAATTTTACATGAGATCATGGAAAAACAAACTTTCCTTGCTAATACAGTGCTCTCGTGGAAGGAGGGGTTGAGTACGCTGACAATTCCTTACAAAATGATTAAGGTAGACCTCCGTACCTGCAGAGTCTGTCTTACCATCCTTATTTTGCAGCTTAGAATGGCAGTTTAAGGTACACTATTTAAACACCCGGTGGTGTTTATAATAGTGTCAACCAAAAAAAAGTGAATATCTAACTTAATTCGCAAGTGACAACCCTAAAAAAGTTATTATGTCGCAGTTTAGATAACTAATAAATTATAAAGCTCGATTTAAAGCGTTTAGTCGGCAGAGGGGGATGTACCCCAACATCTTACATTTGTATCCCACTATCCACACAAGTGAAGTAGATAACATCAGTCAAATATTAAATAGCGTAGTGCCTGCCACAAAAAAAATGACAAGTCTTACCATTATTGACTATTATATTATTGTTAGTCATGATTCAGAATGTTTTTCGACTTACAAACTTACATATGTAGGTATGTAAGTTTGTCTATTTTATTACACTTTGTAGGTTCTGTAGGTAGCTATGAGTACAGAACCTACAAAGTGTAATGAAATAGCTGAAAATCTGAAATGTTGTTGCATTGTACTCATCATTATGAACAACTTTCTTAACGTCTTTTTCAACGTTACTTTAATTACACTATGTAGGTGGGTATATGGGGTTTTAAAACATCCACTCTATAATAATTAAAGGCGCCAAGCCTTACTTACGTATTGCAAAAATGACAACTTTGTAACTGCTTGGTATTCTTATTTTCAGTAATTCAACTTAGGTACCTACCTGAAATATTAAGTACCTGCTTACACACACATAAACTCAAGCCTTCTTCCCATGGGGGAAAGCAGAAACTACAGAACGCACCTGCTACGATCCTTACATACTTCCACAGTCCGTGCACGTCGTACGTCGCACGCCGTGTTAATCAAAAACGTCATTCATCTTTTTAGTTGCTTTCCTGGTTTCGTTACTCACACACGGAATATAGTTTAGTTTATATCAATTCTAACTCTAGAGGAGTCTAAACCTAGTTGTACTTCCTCATTCAACACTACTCGTAACTTATTTATCAAGCATAAGTACGTGGTATAATGCCGTCACGATTATTATAAACAAGTTTAAGTATTCTATTTATATTCTTGCAGAAAAAGATATTAAGTAAAACGAACCGGAGTACCTATAAACTTAAAACTGGATAGTGACATTCCTCACTATGTAAAATGCTTTTCTTAATTAAACCAGTAAAAACTGTTTTTTACTGGAGTCAAGGTGCATAATATATTAGGTAGATATCTACTCTGACTAAGAGAACGGACGGAGGAGAGTTAGTACCTTTTAGGATGTTAGATGCCTACTAAATGTAGTCCTCCAGACCGAATTTCGGCCATGGCGACCAATTTCAGCGGAGACCAGCCTTCGGCGCGGGAAATATTATAATGCACACGTATGTGCGCAGACACAGGTGCACGCTCTCTTCCCTCACTCTCATAGTCCGATGGGACGGCCATCCGATATGACCGGAGAGAGATCAGGCGCCGGGCCAAAGTCACGGCACGGCACGGTTACTTAATGTATGAAAGTAGCAAACCAACAAACTAAAAGCTGTCGCAAACAAGGTGGAAAAATAAATTAAAACGTGTAGAACGACGACGATAGGTCAAAATTAAATGAAAGATGAATTGAAATGACATCTCATTGAAGTTTAAACCGAAATATATGATGAAACAGCTAACATAATATAAGTAGGAGGCAAATATTAGTTTATGCTTTTAATATTAGAAATTACAAAAGAAGTCATCGTAATGTCCAGTAGCTTAATCCATGTCAACAATAACATGACCTCTGACCGCACACACCGTCGCGGTGTCGCGAAACTCGGCGCGGGTCAACTGATGACCGCTTCGCTTTCCCTGCACAATGCTTGAACTTTAAACTATTTAGATTCTAAGATAAGATTAATGAATCGAATATGTTTTGTTAACAGAAAAATATTTTATGAAACTGTCATAATGTGGGAAAAAGATTTGTGCAAGAGTTCAAAGCTGCATGGTATGGTGGTTTAAGTAGCTATTTTTTTTTACATATTTCAACGTAGGTATATATTTAATCTACTTAGATGTGTAAATCGTAGCGCCTAGCAAGTGCTTACTATTCAGAGTACTTAAAATCGTATGAAGTGGATAACCTTAAGCAATCATTTACGGCAGGCGCTGACTGAGAGCAAACAGATTGCATATCTGATAGACACATTTAAGACTAGCGTAGCTCCTTGCTACGAAGTGACAATTATAATAATTAGAGTATGTCAAGCCAACAAAACACCGGAAACTATGAATAAGTCATCACGACCGCGGACAATCGTGAGGTGCGACCATGTAAACATCCTTATCTATTCCGTATGAAGTCTGTTTCTTCGGGTGAGGTGTTGAGCAACGTTTCGCAAAACGCTTCTGCGGGCGACAATACCATGACAAGCGAAGACAAACACCTACCTTGTTATCTTATGAATAATGCCGATTATGTTGAGTAAACACACGCACACGCGACTCAATGCATTTTTCACGAATCTTTATCGTATACAGTATGTGTTAATTTTGGATAACCTTCTCAATATTATTTTTGCTTAGCTCAAGAGTTAATGAATTTCTTTTGCCACTATTTTATGAAAACCTGAACCAGTTCAGATGTGAACAAATATAATTACCTAGAGGGTCAATTCTCGTAATTTTAAGAACATTGATAATCTGAAGGCCAATTCTCGTAATTTAAAACGTTCAAAATCTAGTCGCAGTCTCATCTCAGCGACAGTCAATGTCAAAAACTTGTCAAAATTTGAAGTATTTTTTGACAGATTGAGACTGAGATCAGACTGTGAACGTTGTTAAAATTAGTAGAATTGCCCCTCTGATCTCAGTGTGTCAAAAATATCTATAAATCCCTACATATTTGACAAGTGTTTGACATTGATTGTCGCTGAGATGAGGGGGCCTTAATAGGCCACTTTAGCAGAATCGTAAAAGGATAACGTTATGAATCAAAATATGGCGATGACAGTCCGTGTTTTTCTTTATTTCATTGCACTACGTAGCTATAATCAAAGAGATAGGGATAGGGTTTGGATTGGATTGATTAGTATTTCAGCACAGACAAAAAAATAAATGTAAAATCCTTCATCAATGGGATTTGATTCGATTAACTTAACAGTTAACTGTCCATTACGATTCATAATATTATCCTTTTATGATTCTGCTAAAGGGGCCTTTTAGGCCCCCAGATTGCGACTAGATTTTTAACGGTTTCAGTTACGGGTTCAAGTCAGTTAAGTATGTCGTTTATCGTTAACTAACTTTATCCTTTTCAGCGTCATGTGTCAAGCAAAAATTAGACGTGACTGCACATTGACTGATCAGAGATTGAATCGAGCTTTCACAGAAAAAATACAAGTTATTGCTGTAATACTATACATTATCTAAGAAGAGAGGATAATATTTTAAGGAGGCGTATTTAATATTGTAACAAGTTACTAAACTTACGAGCTGGATCTTACTTTTTCGGGTTGGGAGTTGGGTTATACGTATAACACTGCAGCGCGATTTAATCCGAATCGTTTTTCTTTCCGTGCTTATAAGATTGCGTAACCCGCAGCATTTGATAAAACTTTAAGTAAAGTTCATTTACATATTGTGAAATGTCCATTGTTGTTTATAGTGGACAAGTGCGGAATGATTTAGATACAACCTGTGCGTGCGGCCGGCGGGCGGCGGCGCACGAGTCACCTAGATGTCCCACCTATTGTCCACGCCGCTTCCACTGCTGGGTGAGCCGCCATTACCTCACACTTTCAATACTGGGTTACAAGAATTTTTCTTCAAGGTCCTCGTTTAGAAGCAAATAGAGGAGGTATAAATGGAAAGACGAGCAACAATAGCTCACAGTTAGAGTTCAGCAACTCGTTCGAAAATGTACACGTATATCGGTTTTGTAATGTGCTTTTTAGTCGGTACGTGCAGTGAAATTAATGAACAATCGATACTTTTATTTTATTTGAAAGAAATCTAACGGTGTGTTTTCTGTTTATAGGGAGTAGTATAGCGTACTACCCTCAAAGAGAAGCACCCTACAACTCCGGTCCAAATGACCCATATGCAACTGGCGTCAATCAGGTCCCGAACTCCATCCAGGAGCCGTCGCAAAGACTCTTCTGGGGCAACCAGGGCAGCAACCAAGTTGGCGGCACTGGACTATGGGCAACTTTGACTAACAAGTTCCCGTTCCTGGGATCCATGTTTGGCCGTATGGAATTGCCTACGCAATACGGAGTGCCCAATCAGTACGACGTGTCTCCTCTATACGGAGCTCCTGGAAACTTCTATCCGGGTCAGCAGCAGGTTTACCAACAGGTGCCTCAGCAGAGTCCCCAGCAATTTGGTCAGCAATTTCCGCAGCAGTTCCCTCAACAGTTCCAACAACAGTTCCCTCAACAGTTCCAACAGCAGTTCCCTCAACAGTTCGGTCAGCGCTTCGTCCCGTCGAGTCGGGACGTGGGGTTAACTGACGACGCAGTGATAGTGACTCCACCTTTCGTACCTCCAGTGCAGCCCGCACCATTCCCATCCCCCGTGCCTGCGCCAGCGCCGGTCCCAGTACCCGCGCCGGAGCCAACCCAGGACCAAGGATACACGTACAACAGGCCACAGTACAGGTTGGAACTGCCCCACAAATAAGCCGAAAGTATGTCATTTTAGCGACGACTGACCGTAAAAATTAGGTAGTTAAGTAATTGCACTTTTTTATGTTTCTTTGTTTTCTTTTGGCAAATATTGACATTGTTTATGATGTGTGAAGAACAACTTGTGCTTGCCAAATATTATAAGTTAGGAAAATTTAATCCATAATCGGTTCAGTTCAGTTTTTAAGAAACAGTTTTAGTAAAAATCATATCTTGATACCCACGTACTACACTAGTTCACTTCATAAACAGGAAATGAACCTTCAGTCCGGGCTACATCGTACGTACGAGCACTGCACCTGCTTTGGGTCACTGCATGAATTATACACTGCATCTGCCTTTGTAGCCTGCCCTTTTTAGGACTGGTTAATTTAAAGCAGTTCTCTTCAAAATCAAGATGGTGCTGAGATTTATTTTCTTTAAATTAGCACTTACGAACGAGATTATTTAATACATCGAGTACGGGTTTGAGGATAAAATAATGTTATTTTACTGTATAGAACACTTCACGCTCTCTTAGTAAAATGTCACCACAAATGTTTATAAAGCCAATAAAATAAAATAAATTATGTTCAAAGTTTAATTTTTAATTTTTACCATCCTGAAACGTTTTCACCTAATTATTTCTATTTATTGCACATATTAAAATATATCTAATTATATTCCTGTGAATTAATATAGTTAACCTTAATTAATGTCAGAATTTTCCAAACGATGGAAGACGAGTAGGTAGGTACTTACATAGATTCTATTTCATTATTCATTTTGCTATCAGCAACAACTACATAAGCTATATGTTATGTATATCATGGCATTTAGTTCACCTTTGTATCGAGATTCTAAAACAGAACATGTCTCATGACATTATATCACGTAGTAAGTAGTAATAGTCAAGGAATCAAAGTAGAAGGCGTTACCTAACACACGTCTCATGCCTGTTTACACTAAGGCAGTTGTCCCACCGCCGGCGATGAACGAGTAGCGAGTAGAACTAGCAACTGAAAACGAGTTGGCGAGCAGCGAGCAGCGAGTGTGTAGTTCCGATATTTTTGTTGCTGGGCTATCAGCGAGTGTCTGAGTGCGACGGGCGATTACTCGCACCACTCCCTCAGGGCGGTTAGTCCCACAGGGGTTTGTCTGGTTGGTCTCTAGCGTGAGCTCTGACTGCCAAGCGAGCATCGCTGAGCAAGTATCGCTGAGCGAGTATTATCTTTGATAGCTCTTGTCGCTCAGCTTCAAACCAGTGGAGCGAGTCCTCGCCGGCAGTGTAAAGAGTCAGCGATCAACTATTAATATTTGCATCTCTTTTGTTTACACGAAATGTATACCTATTGTACGTTTATTGAGCGAGAAAATAACCGATAGTTAGTCGCTTCCTCGCCAGCGGTGGGACAACTGCCTAAGGGTGCTTACATAAAGAAACAGATTTCCAGTACAGACGAGTCTGTGCGGGTCGGTACCGATCGGTGCGCATATAATATTCCCGTGTTATCTTATGCACTCACTTATAAAGAAACAGGTTAAACATGTAACCGTTTCCTTCTGAAGATCAACCTGCAGAGACTTGTACCGAGAGCCGGGACCGAAAACCCGCTTCTTTATGTAAGCATCCTAACACTAGACGACAGCGACATGAAAGCGCGCTGCTGGAGTTCCAACGCTCAGCTTAAAGAAAGCGCGCTGCTGCAGGTGTTCCAACGCTTGGCTTAATGAAAGCGCACTGCTGGAGTTCCAACATTTGGCTTAATGAAAGCGCGCTGCTGGAGTTCCAACATTTGGCTTAATGAAAGCGCGCTGCTGGAGTTCCAACATTTGGCTTAATGAAAGTGCGCTGCTGGAGTTCCAACGCTCAGCTTAAAGAAAGCGCGCTTTTGGAATTCCAAAGCTCAGCTTAAAGAAAGCGCGCTTTTGGAATTCCAACGCTCGGCTTAAAGAAAGTGCGCTGCTGGAGTTCCAACGCTCGGCTTAATGCCTAAAGTTATAAATCCAACAATGCACTTTTATTTAGGTATTCATTTAAGTGTCACCTAGTGTTAGTGAGAACGGGCATAAATGCTGTTCATCGGTGTATACATACCAACAGAATTTGATCTGTAGTCAAAACGAAACATGAGAGTTTACGTGCATCATATTCTAGATATAAGATAGAGTGAATTCTTGATCAGTATTCCAGGAACTGAAGGTATACCTATAAATCTACAATGCCTATAGCTTACGCAGCGGTTGAACAAGAGGAGAGTAATAGTCATTAGTTAACAGATGAAGACTGGTCGTAGTATCCAGCTCCGGACTCGTCCACACCTACGGAGGTGCTGGCTGACACCGAGCGCCCTTGCACCGGCCCGAACTGACGACGAGTCATTCCAGAACTGTGGAAGTAATTCATTGTGATATTAATATGATGGTTAACAGACAACGCAGCAGGGCTCGAGGTTAAATAATAAAAGCAAAACGGGTCGGTTAAGCAACGCTTGCCGAAGTCGACCAGTAGATGGAAGACCATCCATTACATTACTGAGACCCCTCCGAGCCACGGAAAGCACCTAAATAAGTTAGTCACGCCTTCGTTCGTAGATTTTTGACGGTTATTACGGGTAGTTAGCCCCAAAGCCTGACAACTAGTCATAGCAAGAGGTATCGTGTTACCCAGTAACTGGGTTGTGGGGGCAGTCGCTCTATGTAAAATACTGGTATTCGGCTGCAGCTTCAGATGATGATGATAGTCAACAGATAACAATGCGGTTAACTGGAACAAGATTGTTGTCAATCAACGTTGATCAATCGATATTGATCGCTTTAAGGTCTACAAAAATATTTTAAATCATACTCGTATATTTGTTTTACTTCATTGAAATTAGAAACCAGCAATTAAAAAAAAAAAAACTAGAGCCAATTAAAAACTATTTATAGGGTATAGTGTCAACCTAAAACCACTCTCATATCAAGAGCTGAGAAACACAGCAATGATCGATCGACGAACGTAATCTAACTGCCCGCACCACACTGATCGATCTTAACGGCCGTTGACATCGATCGACCGCACAATCTATGTGCATCTTACCGAACAACGGGGTAATTGCCATCAACACAACTCTCTAAGACCACGTAACTCCAAAGAATGATGATTTCGTGAAACAGTTATTCTTTGGACTTACGTGGTCTTAGAGAGTTGTGTTTTTATGTTTTCACGAATACCCAGCGGGGTAAATGCATAACACACTAACAGTAGCAATAGCTTTCATTTTGACAGCCCAACAACATTCATTGCGTTATTTGTGTTGTTAACGGACAATTTTTTCGAGCACATGAAGCAATGGATTTGTAATATCCTTAAAAATGACCATGCCTAACTGAAGAAGGGTAGGTAGATATATGTTATGAATGGGTGATACTTACAATGCGTGCCATGAAAGATGAGACTTGACACACCACGTGGTTTGACATGCGCAGTACACGATTTTAGGTATCTTTAGCGGTATGAGGTCTGAGTGCGGGACGGGACCGGACGTCATAGGGGCGGCGGAAAGAGCGGGGGAGGCGGGGTCAAGTCTCATCTTTCGTGGCACGCATTGTACGATTAGAACTCGATTCTTCCATTACATGATCGAGCCCGGAGCCAGGTCTAACATCATGTGATCATGACCACGTGCAATGAAGGTATTTTAAACATCAATCGGCCTTGACATATCTGTTACTGTTAGCGTATATCATCCCACTGCTGAGCAAAGGCCTCTCCCCATGACTTCCAGCTTTTGCCATCCAGGGGCAAATATGGACCACCGGACGTTTGTTTTGTCTACAGGGTCCACATTTCATATTTTCAAATTGTAATACCTACTCGATTAATAAAAATATTTGTCTATAATTTTAGCAAATTTGAAATATTCCACCATCTTTATCGTGAGCGGAACCGTTATTGAGTTTGTATCTCAATTAGTATCATAATGTGGGCATAAAATTAACAAGTAGTTTAACAATTAAAAAATGTACTTCATCGCTTCTAAATACCTACCTATTAATCAAATTAACTTAAAATGTTAACAGTACGCTACTGTTTTGTATTAATATTACTTAAATAAAAATAATAAACATTTCCAATAACACAATAAGATAGTCGGACAATACTGCATATTGTTTTTGGAATAATTTAAAATACTCTCGTTGCGAGTTACAAAGGTGCTGAGAAATTAAACGCGTTGATGTCTTTTGAATGCAACTGCGCAAACTGCTACGACAAGGGTGTTTGATTAAAGTAAATACTGAGATTGGTTCCTAAAGTGATTCTACTGGCATATATTATCTTTGTAGGAACTTGTGCAATATTATCTTTGTAGGAACTTGTGCAATATTATTAAATAGTATATAATATAGTACCTTTCAGTTACGAAATGAAAATGTTTTTACCAAATCAGTCGGTAATGTAAGACTTTTCTCTCACAGGATGAGGTAAGTGGTATTAAAATATTAATCAAATGGCATTGCATAAAACATTTATTAGGCTAATGTATTAATAATTAATCACAATAAATAGGAAATAATCTTCCGGCAGTTGCACAGCGTTGTGCGTGCGCAGAGCGCGGCGGGCGTGCAACTGGTGGAAAATACGCGTTCAGGATGGATGGGCCGACACCATAGAGTTAGTCTAGTTACTCACTGCCTCCGAACTAGTGCCTACGAACACACAAAATTGTACAAGTTATTGGTTAATTCAGATTAAATAATTAATTTAATTAAAATATATTGGGGCAGTACGTAAAATTGATTGTGGTCATGAAATGCAGGTAAGTAAAAAGTTGAACGCATTCGATGTTCATATGCAACTTTAATTTACATGAGAACTCATTCATGTTTGTGAACTGAATTTGATCTACGAAAATAAAGACTGAATGACCGTGTGAATAGACTTGGCATCGTTTGTAAACGTGGCTTGGCCAAAATAAGTGTCAAATGAAGCCAATATCTTTCATTCTTCTTAGAAAAATGAAGGCCAGTGTGAGGTCAACCAGCCGCACGGATCACTCATTCTAAAGGCGGATACAGACATTGCGAGGCATGCGCAGCGCACGGCGCTCATCGCATGATTCGCAATGTGTGGACGTTCATGTTCGTGGTTAGGCATGTGCTTCCGCATGCCTCTCCACGAATATTCACAATAAAAACATCTTTCACGACTGTTAATACTTAAGTATACGTCCGGATCCGGTAATCAGGCTATCAACCTCTGACTGTCATATTTATCCTGGACTAGATTTTAATTATCAAGTACGTTCTAACTAGGTCCTCATTTAATCATTATTACCTGAGCGCAGGGTTGGACGCGCCATATCCACCGGAGGGGAGTCCCCAGCCACCGTTGCCGCCATAGCCACCACCGCGGCCGCCACCCCAACCACCGGAGGATGCGCGAGCATTCGCGTTCGCGTTCGCGGTACCACCACCGTCTGAAAACACAGGTAAGAACATTAGATGATGTTCTAAAACAGTAGGATTAAGATTGAAATCAAAAAGGCTTTTTATACAAAGGACTCGTGCAAAAATTGGCATCCTATTTTACCTAAAAAAACGTAGGTAGATCAACCTAGGTATTCCAGACGCGAGCACAATACCACTATATTTTCAAGAACTACCTATCGCTAAAAGCATCGTCGTCAGACTTGCGACATATATTAAATTCAAATTGAAATATTTTATTTCACACTAGCTTCTGTCCAGGACTTCGTCCCCGTAAAATTTCTTGTCATAAAATATACACCCTGTGACACAAATAATGTGGCTTCTATTGGTAAAAGAATTTTCAAAATCGGTTCAGTAGATTCAGAGATTCCCCCTACAACCTCACAAACTTTACCTCTGTATAATATTAGTATAGATAAACCGACATAGACACTTATAAAAGCTAGGAGCACAGTTCCACTATTGGTCATTTCCAATGGAGAAGAACCGGGAAGAAACTTCACGGTTAAGGATTTGTCACACTGGATGCGTTCTGCTGTCTGCGGTCAGGTCAAAATTAACACAGCCCGCATCATGTATGAACAAACTTCACTTTGACCGAGACCGCAGACCGCAAAACGCATCCAGTGTGACGAAACCTTTACTCTTTTAAAAATAATTGGTTTTCACAATATGTTCAAATTACACTGATAATACGATAATAATAGGTATGGGAGGACAGTGTAGGCCTGCTAACAAGTACCTACCAGATGTGGGTACCGGGTACTACGCAGGTATACACCACGATCACCAATCTGGTGATTGTGTCAGCATTCTCTTAGGATCTTACATTTTAGGTAGGTAGGTAGTAGCTAGTATAATTATATAAAATCAGCAGTTAAATGTTAGGTTAGCCTATGTAATAAAGGTGATAACCCCATGATCGACTCGTGATCGACTTGTGATAAGGTTTCCATGGGGTATGGTGCGTTTCGACTCCATTATAGTTGTTACGACTAATTTGTAATATTAGTAGGTAGCTTCCACTGCGCTCCAAATAACGGTAATAGGTTTCCGACCACCGATAAAACTAGAAGCTCGCAAGCTACAAGCCACCAGTCTATCCATAATATATGAGATAGTTTGAAAGGCCTAATTCGTAAAAAACAAAAGAACAAAACTAACTAACTTTAAAATAACAAATCCAATTCTATCTCAAATTAATATACAGAACAGCGGTCATAGAAAGGAGCACATGCGTAAACCTGTTAATAAGCCGACCTACTATCAATCAAATAAAATGATGTGGGTCGCAATAATAGACATTAAAAAGAAATTTATGACCAAACGGTAACTACTCCACTTATTCTTCGGCCACCAAGTGATGTTTATCGATCACTTTTTGTGCGTATAGTCCACTTGCCCGTTGCCCGGAGAATTCCGAGACCGTTAGATGAACGGACGGCGTCGCAGCCGCAACACTTTTAAGCTTACTTGACACGTCGGGGGTTCTACATTCGACGACAATTATATGTACCGCGTATCTACACCAAGTCACGTAGAGTATTATATTATCTGTGACCATGTACTGTGGTTGTGCATACCAAGTCGGGAAATGCAGTTAGTGCATAACAATGGACTTGAATGGCTTGAATTTGCGATTGACCCGTGTCGGCCATTCGATTCGGTTAGTTAGAGGCTGTTGTAGAATCTTTGATTGAAAATTATAAGTACATCTGATTATGAATTGAAAAGGTTTTTTTAACTGCACTCCTTGATGGGACGGAAAATGTATGGAATCATTTAAAAATTAAAGTGATTTAAACACAACAAAGGATACGCTTACAATTATGTTCGATTACGCGCGATTACATTTAATATTAAATAACAAATCTTCAGAAATTCGTGACTAAGAAATAAATTCTGTGCAAAATTCAAGGACCGGAATGAATTGATACTTAAGTTCAAATGCTAAATAAAGCTTTATTTTGGATACGCTTATTTTTATTGAGACTGCATAGTAAGCAATATAATAGGAAGATACTTCTCAAAAAGATTGCAACCTTGGCATTAAAAATATTTATTTGTTCGAGAAAAACCTTCACTTCAAGTAAATTATAAGGTACCTATAACTTTTCTTAATAATCTTCACTTGTTCAAGAACAAACGCTTAATTAATCATTAATGACGTAATGACGGAACGGCACCTAACATCACTAATGAATCATTGTTAGTACCATAAACACCACAGTGTCACATCCATCAAAAACTCTTGCTAATTATTCGTGTGACTACACACAGCCATGTACATAGTGTCTGAAGTCTGTACATCATATCGACATACTTAACTGTATTTTATTAAAATTGCCTCTAGTATATTTTACACTCTTGTCAAGTCGATTTTCAATTGCTGTTTCAATATGCAGGCAAGTTAATAAAACACGTTGAGCCTCATTGAATATAATATATGTCTTTTTGCAAATAAGCTAATGGATTTACGAAGCTCTTTCTGGCTGTCAAGAGCTAAGTAAGTACTTACTGCTTTTCACAAATAGGTACTTCTGAAGAGTTCCTACCTGCTCGGATGTGTAGAACTTACTTATGTGCCCATTTATTCTTTTCTGGATCATCATTGTAAAATGTTTCCACCTGGTGGTTTGGGTTAATCACCATTCTTAGTGGTAAACCGCGTGACCGTTTTATTCATAATAATTGAAATTTATGTACTTAAAAAAAATTTTATTTAGCTTTTAGATATGAGGACTTGCAGTCAGTTGTAGTAGCAACGGTTGATACTGTTAGTGTCGTCCCAAAATATTCGAATCTTGCAATTGGCCCTTTTTGGTACAAAAATGTAAATTTTCAGAGGCAAATGAGGCAATACAAAACAAAGCCATTTTTCCAGGGCCTATACTAATTAACTTAGCTACCTTACTTACCTATTATATTTTCACTACGCAGGCTGTGTATAGAACCTAGATAAAAATTTCCATTTGTTTTGAGTATTATGCAAGCGAGAGTGTCTCAGACTCTCAGTAGCTTGACATAAGACATTCCGCACGTTCCAACACTAGGTTATTTTGTTATGGGTTATTGTGTTGCATATAAAGCTGAGCGCTTTTCTTGTCACAAATTATGCGAACGGTCGTTAGAAGCTTTACTGTTGCGTGTGACTTTCAGTGCCATTAACATATTGAGGCTTCTATTGAAGAGTAAAAGATGCACATTACTGTACTTACATTTAAGACATAACACATTAGGGAGCGTTTAGATCATGGCCGAGGCCATTAATTTAGTTACACGAGTTTTTGCACTGCACATAAAATCAGTGGCACTGTACCACACTAGAAACAGACGTTATGCGTGCCTACTACGCCTACATGTTTCACACTAACCTGAAAAACTTCTGAAAGATAAGGATTTTCCAGTTTGAAGAAACAAAGAAGTGTTTACACGAAGCGAATTGATTAGTAACGTAGGACAAGGCGAATAGGTAATCAAAAATCGCGATTAGCCAATTATACGCTCATAATATGCTGGCTTTCTTATACGAGACGGACGTGGCATGATCGCTACGCCAGTAGATCTTTATATTTTATAACTGAACTAAGTAGTTTTCGTCAGCGGTTTTGGTCCCGTTCGGGGGACTTTTCCGGTCTAGAGAACTATGCTATCATTCGGCACATAAACTACCCATCTCTAAGCAAAACATTTTGTCGATACGTGCCTAAAAGAATGACAAAACAACAAACACATTTTTGCATCGATAATATTAGTAGGTTTATAATGAAAATAACTTACATGCTTCAGCATTGGCGTTGGCGTTGGCATTAGCGCCGACGCCGCCGGACGCGTAGGGGTAGGGCTGCAGGGAGCGGCGCAGGCGGCGCAGCGGCACATGCGCAGACTCGTGGCCCTCCGCGTCTATAGTGTAGTAGGCGCGGGGAACATAGTACTGTCCTTCTGGAATGTGCACAATGCACATATATGTCATTCGTGCTCATACTAGTGAGTCCTTTATACATATCAATTAGCCAAGTAGGTTTCACAGCTCAGGGGTATTACTGAACTTTGATGGATCATGTTCGGTCCCTAGCTAGTTAAATATATAAACATCAGAAATCTAATGGTAAAAGAATTATGATCTATGGAGAAAGCTTTTCCCAAAATGTCACCTCAGTTATGTAGGTACCTACCTACTCATATCTGATGACTACTCCCTTCCTTTAAAACTAATCAGTGGCCCGCCATAAAAAACAGACATTATATGACTGTCTAAAATTCTAGCCAGATTAGAAAACCAAGAACCTAAAGTAACAATTAAAGGAAGAATGTAAGCAGATATCAATGAATCAGGAAGCTATTCACCATTATAAACTGAGATCATCGCTAATCGCTGTAGTTAAACGCACGAGGCGTTTGCTTTTATCCATGACCTCAGCAAATCGTGACCGACAGGATTCGACCAAACATCATCTAAACGGGAAAATAACAAAAAATATGATGTTCTCATAACACGAAAGAACCTACTGAGTAACATGGTACCATCTATAAACTTACGAATAGGTACCTACTTTTAGAACTCTGACAAAGAACTTTTGGTAAAAGCTATGCAGCTACGAAGGCTTTGATTTCTAACTGTTTTAAGCTACATCATACGTTGGAATGTATGAGTAATGATATCAACATATTTGTAAGAACCATACAAAACAATAGATATTGAAAAGGAGTGAGAATAAGTAATATTTCAGCTCTGGAAAGGTCTACAAAGCTTTTAACAATGTATGACTTTTTGAAGGTTCAAAACAACCCTATAGGTTCCTACTTAAGGACCTAAGCCTTTATCAGTAAAGTATATAAGTCTAAACTGTAAGTTTAATTAATAACAAAACTTCGATTTGAAACACGTGAGCTTATCGCTTAACTGTGCTGGTTAAAGCTCTTGCATTACAGATATCGATTACAATTTTAGATAAAAAAGCAACGATGTGATGTTAACCATGTCAATATTAAAAGCTTCGAGCTAAGTTTCTTGGTTAAGTTCAACAAGTAGGAAACCGCTAGGCTTAGGTTCTAGGTCTAGTTATAGACCCCCTGGTAGAAGCAATTCCCACTGTTATTCAAATATTAAATTTTGCACACTGTAGTAAGTTGTCTTTAGCCTCTGACGTGGGTAATTGAATCCCAGGGATGATTGACCTTCCTGATTCATCAATCCACACAGTGAATCACCAAAGTAAACCTAATTACATGCAAGATCACTGATCTTTGTCTGAATCCAATCGGAAATAACATAAAATGACACTTAGAAAAGTAAATTACGAGTCAGCTCGGACGCTGTGGCGGTAAAAACCGGGGGGACACTAACCTGCGAACGCTACGGCAAACACTGCCGCCAAGATGAACAGAGTAATCTTATGCATTTTCAACGTGTAGACTCCACTGATGTCGAACAACAACTGGCTTCTCCGCACTCGCTCACACACTTTATAAGCCTTATATATCGCGACATTGGCAGCGTCTCGGCGGAAACTCACGCGCATCTAGATACACGGGCCGCAATAACGGTCGTCGCCGGCAAAAACCTATCATCAAATTGAATGGATACCAAAAAATGCCAATTTGCTTTGATAAAAACCTCAGTTCTGAAATGAAAGTAAGTAGCCAATTAGTTTTAGGGTACCCTAGCAACTATATGTTAAGAGCCTTAAGCCCATAAAATAAATGTTTTAAATATTTATTTGTGTAATTACATATTAGTAACAGACATTTCAAGAGACTTTTTCCGTATGCTCATGAAGGGTTCAACGGACCACGTAAGTGTGTTCTCAAGCCGGTGTAATGTACCCAAGTCCTCTTATTTTGTTACACCCATCCAAAATCTAAACCGTGTAACCCAGATATTTGCATAAAAATATAGACAAACATATGTCGCCGACTGTCCGCGGATCTTCAATATGTAGGTATACCTGCTTATGTGTGTCAGGAAGTTACTCAGATAACAAAAAGATTAATTAAAGTAGCGTGAGAAGATAGACATAACAACTTTCTGACGAAATGCGGCTTCCAATCCGAGAAGCAAGAGGCTCCCCAAATACTCATGAGTTCTAATGAATATAGGTATACGGATCCCAGCTTCTCACTTTTCTTACGTGCTGAAGCGGTAGAGTTAGTCTCCGCCACACTTACGAGTTTAACACAAAAAATAAAATAAGTACCTAAGGCCTTGAAAAACGACAAAGCTTTTTAAAATATTTAGATTTCGTAGAATAAGCCTGTATTTTTTATCAATCTGGAGCCAGATCAATGATCTATAGATCTAACTTTTTGTTATGGCTTGACGCAATCGACACTTTACTTTATGGAGCTTTATTTTGAGTAAACCAAACCTCGACTGAGTTTATTTTAAATGTATGTTTTGATATATTATCAAAAGCCTGAAATTGGATAACTACCAGTCTGAATAAGTAACAAAATTCAATCAAATGCTGAGAACAGGCTATCTCTACAATTTACAGGTAGGTAGCCTACATGCGCCACCACTAACTTTCGATCATTAATTATACCTTTTTCTGTTTGGAATGAAGCACTGCACTTCGGTTTTCTTGAGTAGTGTTTGCTACGTAGGTTACCTATTACTAAATTATTAACCAACTTACCTACAGTGTATTAGCTGTGTTTGGACTTTTGAAATGAGACCACAAGTCTTACGACTCTGGGGGGTGTGTATTAGGTAGAACATGTGGGGTAGATGGACTCTCCTCCTTATAGGTGTCCTAAGCGATGACTAAGGTAACAAGAAATGCAAAATTACAAACATCCAAACTTTCATTCCCTATCTAATTCACTACAGAGAAGACGAATTTTAAAAAAATCCACCCCTAGAACTTCACTTTCGGTATCGGTACCTATTTAGGGAACTCTTAGGCAAAATTTCATGCTACCGAGTGACTTAAGACGTCACTGCACGACTGACACGACGTCGGCGTTTACTGTCAGTGAATGAAAGATTTTTTATTTTTTATTAAGTAGATTCTATGCACATATCACATATATCCGATATAATATAGCGTTCACTGATAAGGTCAAGCGTTGCTAATGAATGGTGCTGAAATGTATAAATTAAATTTCTATGCATTCTAGCTGACTATCCAGAGTGTTTGCGTACCTACTAATGTGCATTGTACATTGTAAGTAGGTAGGTACTTACGTTGAATTTCTTTTTTTAAGGTCTCCTACCATGTAAGGTGGGTTTTGCTTTCGTATACGTACCTACTCTTATCCATCACACGGTATTTCCATGTCGATCACAAATAGTACCTACCCACCCATCTAGGTACCTCAATAATAATAATAAAGTAATGTTTATGATTTTGACAAGATAATTACTTAAGTGATAAAATAAACATAAAATTGTCAGTTCCTTATAAGTAGGAAGGTACAGCGTCATTAACCTTACCCATTGTTTCCATTGTAGGAAACAATTAGTTCTAGTAAAGTCAGCATCCCAGAAAGGTTATAAAAAGTTCCAAAATAATGTTATTTGTAACCACTTGCAATATTTCAGTTACGAGTTATGATAACGGCGAAAACAGCCTAATTCCTGAACCATCAAGTTAATTTTAAAATTCCCGAATTTTCATCTTGTCACTTCTGGTTTTCGAAACGTTTGTTAAAATTTTTGACCAGAAAATGATAAACTTGCACGAGTGCATCACTTACTACGAAGAAAATAGATGTATTTACTTCGTAGTAAGTGATGCTGACCATACCAATTTACTGAAATAACGTTAGGTGCCATAACAGGTAATGATAGGTATTATTTTATCATTTATTTCAGATCTATTAATATAGGTATTATCAGTGTATGTGTTCTCTAGGAATAATCCATAGTCAAAGTTAAGTAATTAACTTTGATTACTATAAATAAGTATTACAATTTATTGCTACTTTTTATTAAGCATTAGCTTTATTCACAACAAAATTGTTAATTTACTTTAGCAGTTTGTTTTAACGTTTGTCACTGTAATTAAAACCCATTTAGGTATTTCCTGCATCCATGGATAACCTAGTGACGCAATCTAGGAATTGTAATATAAAGAACTTAAGAGTCTACGCTAGAGGTTAGTGTGCATACACACGAGCGACACATCAAAGGCAGAGGCAACGTGCCGCTCGTGTATTTGAGTACGGTGCTCAAATACAATGCGTGCCACGAAAGAAGAGACTTGACCCCGCCTCCCCCGCTCTTTCCGCCGCCCACATGACGTCCGGTTTCGTCTCGCACTCAGACCTCATACCGCTAAAGATACCTAAAATCGTGTACTGCGCATGTCAAACCACGTGGTGTGTTAAGTCTCTTCTTTCGTGGCACGCATTGTACACGAGCGGTATGTTGTTCATCGGGATTGTCCGAAAGGGTTACCGCTGGCCCGGAACATAAAGGGCGAAGGAAGGAACACGGGTGGGTTTTAGTCAGTAAGAGTCTGACACTCCCTTCCGCTCCACCCAGAGCGGGAGGAGTCATTTGATGATTTCCCAACCAGAAAAAAAAAAAAAAAAGCGGTATGTTGTTGACGGCTGCCGTCGACACGCGTCGTAGACGACTGCAGTTTTCTCTGCCGCTGACGCGTGTCGTGTATGAGCACATGTGTACAAAACAAACTACAAGTCTCGAGTGGGTAATCCAGTTGGAACATCATAATACAAATTCCAGTATATACCACAACATAAAATATTGTGGTATAGACTAGAATTTTTATGTATAAGTAAGGTAAATAGGATACTCTTTATTATCTATAAAAATCTATCTATACAAATAAATAAAATTGAAGTGTCTGTTTCCAATATGAAAATAAAATCTTTTTAAGTAGTAAATGCCTATGAAAGTATATACGGTACTTATTAAAAATAAACGGTCAAGTGCGAGTCGGCCTTGCGCACCGAGGGTTCCGTACAAATTTGTAGGCAGGTTTATGTAACTACAAATTTACGGTTGTCGGATTTTTTCCTTTACTTGTGCTACATGAGATTGCTTCTTGCCAAATTTCATGATTCTAGGACAACACAAAGTACCCCATAAATTTTGATTTCTTTGAGTGTCGAAATATACGTTTTTTGCGGCATAAACGGCCGTATTTTTTTTACGTTAACTTAGAAATTTGGTTTTTTCACAGCTTCAAGGGACTGCAGACCTGAGTATATGGTTTTAATTTCAACTCGATACCTCCACGCATTCCCGAGATAAAAGTTCTTGAAAGACAGACAGTCAGAGAGACGGACAACAAAGTGATCCTATAAGGGTTCCGATTTTTCCTTTTGAGGTACGGAACACAAAAAACAATTTAAATAATGTTTATCTGGACCGCTTTTTAACAGATTTTTCACTTGCAGATAGCTGATGTTATAAGGAAGCTACTTTTTGTCCCTGTAGCACGTTCCCGTGGAATAACTTCCACCGTCCACGCGGGCGACATTACAAATATAAATGTAGAAATTTTACAAGGGGCGCTAAGAGTTCGTAGCTCTATTATTCCAACGTACACAAGCGAGGCTTTTAAGAATAAGTACATACCTACATGAGATACCACTACGTACGATACCGGAAAACCTACTTTTAAGACCTTATCAATATGGCACGAAATACGCAACTGCGGTGAGCGGTGGAGGTGCTAACGAAGCACCTGTGTAATATTGATACACCCGTTGCACGATATTGGCTCTTAGAATTTGACCGACGACGTGTCGGTACGCCGCGCAGTACGCGTGTATTTCAGGTCTTATATTTGTCTAGATGGCAATTGGCAGGCTCTCCAGGTATGGAGACCTATACTGCTATTGGTACCTACCTATCTTTAGGCTCTAACTTATTCATTCGGATAAAGATACGGAACATAACTTTTTTCAATTATTTTTTGAAGTCGGTAAAAATAGAATAGACTTGGAATTAATGGCTTTTAAAAAGTTCATCACAAGGTAGAGTGGATCTGTACGGCTTTCACTTCTTGTTCACAAAGGTTTTAAAATTGTTTAATTGTTTCGTCTGCCCGGTTCCGCGGGTCATCAAAGTAGGAACACTTTCTCATTATGAATTTTTAATTTGATCTTGTGTGTAAAGATAGCAAAACCAAAGACAACACAAACACAAGACATGATTTCTTACAAAAATTTATTTGAAATAAAAATAACATCAAGCTTTTAAAATTGACAATTCTCATGAAAATTATATAATAATTTATGAGCACAATTTCACATTAGGAAGAATAATTTCATTATTTCTTTACTTCACATTAAAGTATAACAACAATCACGGATTCAATCTCAAAGTGTAATGCAAACGAGGCAAAACGTTCATACCAAATGCAATGAATATGTAGAAAGAATAATATTAACTGAACAGCACCTGATTACAATCTTACAGCAACTGAAGAAAAACATCCATTTCGTTAAAAATATAGAAACTGTTAGATATAAGTAAAAGTATACTGTAAATATAAAAATATAATTTAAAATGTAAACTCGTATTGGAATTCATCATATTACAACAAAAAATAATTTCTTTAAATATTGAAATGCAAAATAAAAATGGAATTTTCATCATTTAATGTGTATGAACACACAATACTTCAATATTCTTATCAATATATTCATATAAACAACAGTTTAACCTAGACTTCATTTTTTTACACTTTAGGAGATATTTTTACAACCCTGTATCCACTATACTTTTAATGACGATAATATGTTCCACAGTCTAAATTAATGTTTCGTAAAATGAAAATACGATATTATTAACTACGATAAAGTAAGTCTTGTCACGTACGTGCTTGATACTTATTTAATTAACATCAATTAACATCGACATCGATTACATGTACCAGAGTCCGTTACGAATCTCACAATACAAAAGTACGGTTTTGTGCTAGAACATTGATACCTAAAGGGGAAGAGAATGTAACTAAAGTATAGTAGTGGAAAGACTCAGTTACAACGGGATGACGACAACCTAACATTACAGTTAATGTCAAAGTATTGTGTGAGTGAGTGCGGTTCACTTCGCCTTGACGGCGCTCTGTCGCTGTCGCAGCGTCTTGTTCGTGTTCTGGTCCACCTCGGGCAGGTCTGACTCTTCGACCGGGGCTTTCTTTACTGTTCACAAAAACAACAACGTAATATTAACATCGATCTGAAAATAACATGTACAGACGCCAGCACATCAAGCTACCCGAAACTGTCAAATTTTCCCAATCAACTTTGAACCATATGATTTAGCGATAAAGTTGAAAATCTATTAAAGAAATTTGACAGATTGTAGTAACTTGATGTGCTGGCGTCTGTACCTTGCGAAGACGCAATGAAATTCACGACTCTTGCAGAAATATGTCAGAAACGGCAAGGGATGTTGGAAGTTTATTTACCTTTCTCCTTCTTAGGCTTTTCCTTTTTCTCTTTCTTGGGCTTGGCTTGCGCCTGTTGACGGATCTCCTGTCTCTGCTTGATGGCTTCAGAGATGAAGTTGAACATCAGGTAAACCTGTTCAAAAACAAAGAAGAATTATGTACATCATAAACACTGACAATAAATTAGACTATTGTATTGTAACTAGTTCCGAGTACAACAACTAGTAAACTGCACAAACATCAATGTATTATACATGACAAGTTAAACAGCTTCAATAAGTGTAAAACACAATTTATCAAGGTCAGCAAATAATAAAACATCGTTTAAAATCGTATGATGTACACACATGCAAATCATTTTTTTTTTCTAACCAAGTTAATTAGGAAACATTTGTGACGTCATCCAAACGCAGGAACGAGGTGTTTAGCGGGAGGGTGAGCCAAAGACAAGTGTATCTTACCTGGAAGGAGACGAGCAGAGACAAGGCAGCGACGCGGAGCACCAGTTGAGCGGCGCCCGCCAGGCCGAAGTAGAAGGTGAGCACGCCGAGCACCAGCGAGCAGAGCCGCACTGCCACGAACACGGAGCCGTTGATCAGGCCCAAGACTGCAGAAAAGTGCACGTTAGAACAGGTGCAAATAAACCACATCAACACTAGAATGTTTTAGAATTTTCGTCTCTGGCACATACCTAGGTACTGTGTGAAAGTGAAAAAAATGAGATAGCAGAATAATTTTGTATGCATAACAATAATCAATTTATCAAGCATCGTAAATGAAGCAATATAACCTTTAAATCATTACAAGTAAATACAAATGGCAAAAAAATCAAGCTGCCAAGTATAAATCAGGATGTCCTACAATTAACCAAACAGATTATTAAAATTAAAGATTTCCTATATAATATTCCTGTCTATGCCTGTTCTGTAAATACTAGTAAAAAATACACATCAGGATCCTTGTGATCATGAAGATACCCAATCTTGAAAATTATGTGATTTTGCACTTACATTTGTCTAACCAGTCTTCACGTTCTCCCCTGAGGATGGTGTTCAATCGGTAGCTGTGAGCCACAAACTCGGCCAGAGAGTGCAGCACAACCAAGCAGACACCCACACGTTGGAACCTGTTTAACAAATGACACTTTTATCACAATGAGTTCCATGTTACAATAAGTACCTGGTGAAACTGGGACTTTATGAAAAATAATGTTGATGATGTCAAGTGGATACGTTGAACCATCCTTCTATCTAAAAGATCATATGTCACCGTTAAAAAATTGCCATTTTGGTACAGCCTACATAGGGCTCACTATACCTGACTTCATTTATTAGTGAATTATATAATACTCATGACGAAAGAAAATGTCAGTACCTACAGTTCTGCCTCTATGGCTCTACCTCAGATATCTTCAGATATCCCAGAGTGATGTTTTAAAAAACATAAAGCTCAATTATAGAGTTACCTACAATGAAAACATTCACTTGGTAGTAGGTATAATTATACAACTGCTTATCTAAGCCATAATAAAAGTCATGAGCATTAATTGCTGACAAAAATAATACAAGCCACCTACTCAGCATGACCAGTAGTATTTAATTAACTTACATAATAAAAATAAGTTCTGATTATGAATGGTTTTATAAACTGAAAACGATAACATCAAACTACCAGATAACTAGTAGAATTACTTTTTAACAATGATAATTTCAATTGTAAAAGTGTTTGGTTCTATCAATAATTTTGTTATCAATAAGACAAGTAGTTGATAATAATATTTTTTATAATCAAACAACAACACATTTTTATTCATTAGGGACTATTGTTTCCCAATTTGCTTTTTGTCTTTATTAAATTCATAACTACAAAATAAAAATACACTTACTTGAAGCCATAAGCCAATGCAACAAATGCAAATGCAGCGGAAGCGTGTCTGATACGGGCAATCCATTCATCTTTCTTGATGCGTTGGAAGTACAACTCGGGGACGGTGTGGATCCAGTACGCTGCTTGCACGATCCACCAAAGCTTGAGCAGGAAACTCATTGGATGGTTGGGGTAACCTGCGTAAAGAGATGGAAATTTTTTGTCAAACTAGAATATGGGCCATAAATACTTTGATGCTGAATCACTCATGTTGGAGAAAGTTTGGCTCCAAGTATGCTAAATAAATACAACCACATTACCAGTGTCAACATTTCACCAAAATGATTAGACTTGGTTAAGGCGAAAGCGCCAGGTTAGCCCGCGACGTACAACTTAATACTGACCAGCAAATTGCAAAAAACGTAAGAAAATTTGAAATTCGCGGGCTACCTTAGCGCTTCCCCCTTAAGTTCATTTCCAGGCATGAACAAGCAATTCATGCCTGGAACATTGTAAGCAAAATTAACATTTTGACCGCCATTTATCAAAAAATCGAAAACGTGCCCTTGGCGTCAAAGTCTGTCATGTAGTCGAACCGTGGCGTGCTGGGCACATTTTGGTTTGTCATCTATACATGACTGTGGCGATCAAAAGGTTAATATAATATCTTAACTTGACAATTGCATAAAACACTAGCTTCCGCCCGCGGCTTCGCCCGTTAGGTATGTCGATAAAACTATCCTATGTTCTTCCCCGGGATGCAATCTATCTCTCTGCCAAATTTTATCGAAATCCATTCAGTGGTTTAGGAGTGAAAAGGTAACATAGATACAGACAGTGTTACTTTCGAATTTATAATATTAGTATGGATTAAAAAGAGAATTCGATGAAACAGGTACATATTTATAGTTCCTGATTTTTTTCATCTAATTTAATAGATTAAAAATTCATAGAATAATATAAAACTGCAATGATAACAAGATAGGTACAGTTCTGTGGAAATAATGAGGTAGTTCATTACTGTAATTGATAACATAATTTTATTATCTCATTCATTACATAAATATTAATTTCATAAGAAAAATCATTAGATAACGAATGTTGTTTGATAAAATTCCAATGGTTCATTTTTTCAAAATTATTTATCCTTAGTAAATTTTATACAAATTTTCTTTAATAATGTTAATTTGAATAAAAAAAACTAGCCATGTATATAATATTCTATGTTTTCATTGTTTTTAGATCTACTCTAAATAATGGTGCCATTATTCAAATTATTTATCTATAACATGACATTGTGTTATGAGCAATTACTAAGTATAATAAACGCCACCAAAAAGTTATTAAGTAGTATTTAATATGAAATATTTACCATCCCACAACTGCGAAATATTGAAGACAAATCCTTCACGAATTATGGCATCCCCACCCCACACAAGAGTCACAAGGTGGAACACAACCAGCTGGCCAGACTCATTCAGGGCACTCAGTCTTGATTTGGACAGATGAAACTTCTTTGATATTTTCTACAAATGAAAATCACAGTAAAACAGCAGGTTTTATAAATGTTTGCTGACTTAAACATATGTTTGCTGACTTAAACATATGTTTGAACCATGTCATACTTACATCCAAGAAATACTCCTGGAGAATGGCATGCATTACAATGCACACCAATGAGTAAAAGAATACTGCACAGGCGTCTTTCCATCCTGCTTCATAGAAGAATGGTTCTCCTTTTGGTAATTCTCTGGTGGGCTCAACTCCACTGACATTGTGGTGTAGGCTGATGAATAAACTCGCTATGGGAGTTGTCGACTGCAAGATTAATACAACAGCTGTTTCATAAATAGAGTTACACGAATACAATTCTATGGAAAACATATTTGTGGAGGTATTTAGCTTACGTGGCAGACTTGTCACTCACCTGTACCATCAGCCCGACCAAAAACACCATCACCACACACGAAACAATGTCCGCATGATTCTGGATCACAAATTCATGACTAAAAATAGGTGGGTTTTTGTTAGATTTTCTTCCAATTGCAGGCTTAACACCCATTTTTCCCGGCGATAACCTGTCTGAAAATGTACTATTTGTTAAAACAAATTTGAATGTAACATGTCATTCATAAATTAAAAATTGATATCATGATTGATTAGTAATAGAAAACGTTAAATATAACCTACCTCTAGGCAGGCGGAGTGAAATAAAGCAGAATAATAATATTTCTGACAGGAATCCAATCGACGTGACACTTTCACTTGCTACGCGGTGAAACGTCAACGTCGTTTGTTGATTACGGAAACACGACGATTGTTGTGTTGGCACTTGGAGGTATCGACTACAGGTCTAACAAAATTATTATTTATTAATTTCAATTAAATCTCACCATAAGCAACTAAAAATATACGCAAATGTAATAAACAGGTTCTAATTAGTCACAAAACATATACTTTTGGTAGATTTTCTCTTTTACTATTTTGAACCGGAAGACCTCAACCATAAAGTAAACTATTTCCATAATGTTCTTAAGCTTTTTGGTTTTATATTCTCGATATTGTTAGTGACGAGTGTCTTGGGAACATGGTGAATTTGCCTAATGTAGTGCCTACTTCAAAATACAATAAAATTAAATTAATTAACTTGCCGCATAAGTAACCATTGTTGCATAAACTGCTTGTTTATCTTCGGCGCGCGAAAACCGAAACCAAGACTTCAGTACATGATTCTAGACCCCCTAGAGTAGAATTGTTTCGTAAGTTATAAAAAAAAAATCTGCTGTTTCATCAAAAAGTTGAATATAAAATGTATGGAACAGCAATTTTTTTCAATAACCGTCCAACGATCCCTGCCACCCTGTATACAGTCAGCCTAGTATTTGGCTACGAGCTTTGCACCTGCAGTAGCGTCCATCAACTCCTGTAGCTTGCAGACAACAGGATACAATATTAAGTGTCCCATTGTTTGTGGAACAGCACCACATTTACACTCCAGGGCGGAGTCATCTGCATTCTTCTCCTAATATATAATTTACCGTCAGAAAATAATTTTATTGTTGAGAATCTGTCACCTGGGTTCGCTTTCTTGTAGTCTTCTCTATTTACACCTTGTGAGTAAGCACCAAGTAAACCTCAGCTATACGAAAACCAATACAAGTTTGTAGTTTGTCTGTCGACTTCACTTTTTTATATTATAGGTTTGCTGCTGCCTACCGAACAACCTAACACTTCCAACGATACCTCGTTTGCCACAATACGTCGAGTAGTTGAAGAGTTATGAGGGCACAGGTTAACATACATACATAGCCTGTTAAAATCACAACCCTCCTTTGGCTTTGCTGTAGTCGGGAGAAAATATAAGCTCATAATGGGTCATATTTGTTTTGTAGGGCTGTTTTTGTGAGACTTCAAAAGTATTAAAACAATCAATACTACGACAAAATTTTAATCAATAATTTCAAAATTATGTATTCAACGATATCTTCATACATAATTTATGTTGATATATTTGATTATTTGAACAGATATACATATAAAAGTTTTCTCATTTAATATTGTCGAGAATAGTATTTTTTACCAATTTCCGCTTATTTTCTAATAAGTATATTCTTAAAACATAATCTCGGATATAGAATTCTTGAATGTCAAACAAAAAGAATACTTAAAAAATTTTCAAAAGATAATATTCTTAAAATAAAATCTCCTCTAAATAAATAATAAAAGTGATCTTAATAAAATAAATTAACACCATTAGGTATTTGCAAAAAATTAACAGTCATTCCACAGCCACTCAATGTTATATTGTATGCTGTACTTTTGTTTTTAAAATAGATTATTAGTTATATTTGTGATAGCACACATTGTGGTCCGATCTACATTCTACATTTGCCTATGGTAACTGATACATAAAGCAATGAATAACACAACGACGATGGAAATAAGCCACAGTTAACACAGTCATCCTATAAGTTAGATTACCTACATTAAATGAGTGTCATGAAAATTATAAATTACTAGCAGCGCCCCGCGGTTTCACCCGCATAAGTGTCGAGCCCGTGGGAATATCGGGATAATAACTATCCTATGTTCTTTCCCGGGACTCAAATTTCATCTAAATCGGTTCAGCGGTTTAAGCATGAAGAGGTAACAGACAGGTATATGTACTTTTGCATTTATAATATTATATATAATATTAATGTGTATATGGATTGTTACCCTACAAACTAAAATGGCAGACTATTAATAATTTCGTCTTTTATATAAAGTCTATAATTGTTCCTAATACTTTTTGACATCATCTATGATTATAATTTAAAATTAATTTCGAACGTAAATTCTGTGCCATTCGCTAAATAAAACACTTGACTACCAGAGATTACAATAATAGCAGCATAAATCAAAATTATATGAAATTATGCACCTTTGTAACATTTGATTAAAAATGAAATATAAGTTTGATTATATCCAAAAGCACATAGACCAAATGAAGGGGTCTAAGTAGATAAAGCACTCCCCTCAAACAATGTAAGATAGATAGTACCTAGATCTAATTCTCAAATTATTTAATGTAATTATACTAAATTATCCACTTTTGATAGACGCATGCTACATACGCATTTTATATAATGTTTTCAGAATCAATTTCTCCCTGTTCCACGGTCATGTACATGCCTTCTTCCTCGTAAGTCGACTCGTGCTTGGCCAGGATACGGAGCAATGGACGCAGTTTCATCCACCATTGGTGCTTTGCTATTCTCTGACTGTAACAATGAAGTTAACATTATATTCCCATTAGAAGTTATCACCATTCTTATTCAGCTAAAAGATGTTCACTGCTTGACATACGACTTCCCCCAATTTTTTTGCCACAACGACCGGTCTTTTATAGCAACCGGATTTTTCGACCCTAACTACATCGTCGGTCCACCTTTTGGGGTTAGAAGTTATGCTTTATTTATTTGATTGAAAGCTTCGAAATTGATAAAAAAATTTATGTTATATTGTTGGATGCACTGTAACTATTGTAACTAATAGCAGAAAAGGAATTTAAGAACTATCGAAAATGACGCGTATCCATAGGGACCGACTTAGGGTCATAGGACGTTCGAAGAATTCGAGATCCTTGCAGTCTGCAATCTTATCATGGCAGTATTTCATGCAATAGTCCTTTACCTAAACGGTACCAGAAGAACAAGACGAACAGTGTAGCCAAATCCGATTTAAAAAAAATCCGTAGATTGCCTATATTAAAATGCGTAGGTCTAGCAACGCTGCAGTAGAAGATAGAAGGCGTATCGATTCCAGGTCGTATCTTAATTTTACTTACGCAAAGTTAGTCTGATGCGCTTTCAAGTCTTCAAGAGGCGAGAACTTGTACTGTCTCTTGACGATGCCGAGCAGACATGCAGAGTCGGGCAAGTTGGCGGGCCCTTTCTGAATGGTCTCCACCAGCCAGTGCAGGCACTTGGCGGCCATCTTGGTGCCCATGTTGCGGTCGAACGGGGTGGGGCAACCGCCTTGTTGCATGTGACCTGTTAAATAATAACAATCATTTTATTTCCAAGAAAGTACAATCCATTTTGTTAGTAATTACATAAACAACTTAAACACTGGTGTTAGTACATAGACTTGGGGAATGAATAAAAATTTCAAAGTCATAATTATTTAATAATAATCAAATACACAAACAAGGCACGGTTTGAAGGGTGAACTTGTGTTCCAGTTCAGTGTGTGAGTGTCTGAATAATGACATGTTATGACTTCTGGGTTTTCATTTCGATTTACAGTTCGCCCTGTTATGATAAGAGTGCTGCCACATACTCGTAATATAAGAAACAATTCGTGGACCAATCTCACTTCATATATTATTATCCTAATAGAGGTGGGCTTTCGCAGCCGATAGGCGCCTGCGTATTAGTCAGAAAGATAACTGGGCAAGGATTTCGCCTTCGGGTCTTATTTTAGCGATACTAATAAAGGCAAGGTAAACCACATGGACTTGACACCATCTGTAAATATCTCGGGCACGGATAACATATAAGACTTGAGATGGTAAGTTGGCAAAGTAACCGCCTTCCTACCAGGGGGTCTACTCCCTAAGTTCAGAATCCGTAGTTTTGAAGTGAACACTTCTTTAGCGGCGCTGTGTACTTTTTTTGGAATGGGTAAAAACTTCTAAACTCGCGTCAGGTCACGTGACCCTGATCGAAAATTCGTAAGACGTAAAACGTAAGACGCGCGTTGTTGAGGACAGCGCCATCTATGCACATCGGGAAGAACTACGAGGGCCTCGCGTACTAACTACGTAGTTCATCCAACAACGACGAGATGGCGCTGAACCACGGATATATAACTGACGACGAGCTCCATGCGAGCGGCTTGCTTCTCTTACCACTGCCGCGACCAACACCACGAACTGAAGTCTATCCTGTGTGCTTATTTGTAAATCTGAATAAATTCCTTTCACGAGAAGAATAAACCAGTCACTTTGGTCATCATACCTGATTTGCAAAAAACCCTATAAAATAAGGAACACACCTTAACACGCGTGTTTTGTTTATAAGACGATTCACAAAATACACTCGTAATTGTTCAAGTTTTCACTTCTGTCGGCACTACCGGAGTGCCAGTGTTTTTTTGTTTTTGTCAGTCCAAATATTTTTTATCGTCATTTGTTTTAGCGGTTCAACTACTCTCGGACGGGCCTGTATATTCGTTGACGGACCTATAGAGTAAACCCCCTGTTGTCTTGGTCGGCTTATAATGATCAAATTACCGTAAAAAAAAAAACGCATGGAAATACATACCAAGCACATTCATCCTAGCAGTGAACAGTCCTTTCCCCTCTTCTGAGTACAAGCGGTAGATGAAGTCGGTGTTATAGTTATCATTCGCCTTCTCGTTACGTAGGATCAGACCGCGCTGGATACCGCCAGTCATCTTGGACGCCATGTGGTATACGTCTTGCTGTAAGTCCTTGATAGAGAACTTCTCTTCGTAGATGTAGGCTGCGTCGGCGCCGCCGGCCAATCCTGATGAAATAAAGACATTATGATAAGAATTATAACGAACTGGATGGCGTTTATGTCTGACCCGTACTGCATTTATGAGGCCATTCAAGTATTACATAAGCGCTACAGGGGGGCGGGGGGTCTTTGCTTTGCTTATTTTTGTTGACATGGGGTATTTTTTACTTTTTCGGATTTTCTACAAAATTTAATCGATTTTGGTTTGAACACATACATATAGAACACTTTGAAAAATGCATGTACTTACCAATGTTTAGTAAGCATGGGAGTGGGGGTACGCGCTGTGCTTACTTTTGCTAACGAGGGGGAGGGGGGGTTAATAATTGCAAAAAATCTGCTAACGTAATACCTACTTGAATGACTCTTTAAACATAGCTATGTACTTTTGTGCGAGAGAAAGTCATGATATATATTTCTGGTTAAAGACATATTTTAGGTAGTCATACCTGCTAAAGTAGCTAAGTAGCCGCAGTAGCCTCCCATGGTCTCAATAACGAACACACGGCGTTTAGTTCCCTGAGAGAAAAAAGACAAGGAGAAAAGATTAATGCTAATTGTATTTATTTCAATTATAAGTACCTATATAATTATTTAAGTCAGTATTGAACATTACAATAGGCCACACAGGGTCACAAGGGTATAATATAATTATGTAATTTTATCATGCACCCAGGTATATCCTTGTTACAGCTCCGGTTATACAGATCCTTCTGAATAGCCTGGCAAGTCTAACATACTCTTAAGTAGTATTTCAACAAAAATAATATATGTATCCACAAACCTGAGCCGACTGTCGGATACGGTCGCAGATCTCAGTGATCTCATTGAGCGCGGTATCGGAGCCAAGCGAGAAGTCGGTACCAGGCACGTTGTTACTGATGGTGGACGGAATCACCACCAACGGGATGCAGAATTCCGGGAACTGCGTGCGACCTTCGTAGATCTCCAGGCCGGCTTGGTAAGCCTATGGAAGTGTTAAAAAGTTTTGATATCGATGCAAATAATACAGGCTGGTAGACTGAAGCCCTATTTTTAGATTCAGGGCGAATTTCACCAATGAAACTAAACGAGATCAACACAATGTCACCTAAACCACGTTTAGAGGAGGTGCCAGTATCATCATTATTGCGAAATATTGACGCTGACAGCTCGTGAACGCGGTTTAGGTGTCTTGATCGCATTCAATTTCATTGATGTAATTCACTCTCAGGGGTTATAAGGGTGGCCCACGCCAGGTGGTGTTAACCAGCCCTTATTCTATGGATCCAACATCTGAAGAGGGGATGTGGAGTACACTAGCTGACCACGAAATTATATACAACTGGTTCTCAGCTGATTAGTGGTGGGAAAAGCCACTATACAGCATTCGCATTAACTTAAAATTGTTAGTGTTCAATAAAATCGGTTAAAACATAAAGAGGTGTATTCATAAACGTTGCTCAAATTTAAATAATGATTAGTTTGACGTTTAAACGCCTCTTAATTAACAACGTATCAATAAAGACGTAGGTACTTATCACCGTTTCCAGTATGATTTTAAAGAAAGAATATTATTGATTGTTAAGTTAACCCTAACAGTACAATTTAATAATGTTTTGTTGTCCTACCACAATAGAGAATTCAATCAATGCTTATTAGATTAGAACAGTGTGGCCGTGTGGGTATAGTAAGTTGTTCTATTTCACGAAAGCGCGCCAATAATTGTAACGTAAATCTTGTGCTAAAGTACATAAAGGTCACATGATGCGCGCTCGTGACTTACGGTTATACAAAAAAATATGTACCTCGAATCCACCAATGATGAGCAGGCCTTGAATGTTGAACTGCTTGATGCGAGCCGCTATTTCTGCCTTCTTATCGCCGGGGAGAGTACGCTTAGTGCCCAGGAAGGCTCCTCCTTGACCCACCCATCCGGTTACATCAGACCTAGATAACGATAATTATAATTACGATAGATTATTTAGAAACATATTAAATAACTAGCAGCGCCCCGCGGTTTCACCCGCATAAGTGTCGATCCTTTGGGAATATCGGGATAAAGACTATGCCATGTCCTTTCCCGGGACTCAAACTATCTCTATACTATATTTCATCTAAATCGGTTCAGCGGTTTAAGCGTGAAGATGTAACAGACAGACACACTTTCGCATTTATAATATTAATAGTATGGGTATGGATTATATGGATATGTCAAATTTGCACGCCGAAATTAAAGGCAGAATAAGACATCTATGTAATTATCTTTAAAAACTTTTGTACCCTATTTACGTAAATATGATTTTGATTTTTTAAGAGTTATTATAATTTCAATGTTATTTCAGGTACTCGGTTTCGGTTTCAGGTAACTGTAGGTACGGTAGACAAGGGTTGTAAAAATTGTTATTTAATGATTTAATAGCTATTTATTCACCAAGGGGAGTAATCTGTACTTACCCTCGAGTGATATATACTGCTTTATACTACACTTGTGGAGTTGTTGTTAATAAATTGCTATCATTGTCACTGGGATCACTTATTTTAACTTGTGATTTACACCGCCAAACTTTAAACTTTACCAAGAAAATTGTTTCTACAAAATACGTCAACCAACAAAATAAGTCTTTTTTTTTCTTTAAATTTTAGCGCGTCAAACAGTTTTCGCGCCAAAAGACGTTAAGCCGCGTCACCACTAGAGCCGCGCGGCACGCGAGGCCGAGCCGCGCGGCTCTAGTGGGGACGCGGCTTAACGTCTTTTGTGATTTGTTATGATCAAAAACACTCAACAACACTCAACAACACCCAACAACACTCAACAACACTCAATAACACTCAACAACACTCAACAACACTCAACAACACTCAAAATCACTCAACAACACTCAACAACCCTCAACAACACTCAACATCACTCAACAACACTCAACAACACTCAACAACCCTCAACAACACTCAACAACACCCAAAACACTCAACAACCCTCAACAACACTCAAAACACTCAACAACACTCAACAACACTCAAAATCACTCAACAACACTCAACAACCCTCAACAACACTCAACATCACTCAACAACACTCAACAACACTCAACGACACTCAACAACCCTCAACAACACTCAACAACACTCAATAACACTCAAAAACACAAAAACACTGTATAATGCTTTCTGTCTCATTTTCTCCCACGTTAAATCGTATGTCTCTTTTTACTGTCGCTTTTTCATTTCATAAAATTTCAAGTCACAACGATGATAAAGAAGTTTTCACTTCAAAAACAAAACGCGTTAGTAATGAATGCATTACTGCCCTGATTTTCAGGGCAGTAATGAAATTCCATACAATATAACTGCCTATATTTTTGAGAAGGTTTAATGAACAGCTTTCAAGCCTTTTAGTGGGGTAGTATTGGTACACTTACTAAGCAAGTGTAGTATAAAGATAGGTAATTGCAGCGAGTAATGAACGGTAATTGGCATGAAATTTAATCTGTATGGTTTTGATTGATCGAGTACCTTAAGGCTCAGAAAAGAGGGTACCAAACCAAATTAATGCTTATGCGTATGAATGATACTTATAACAGTTTCAATGTCTATGCTTTCGAAGAGTCGTTACAATTACCTGTACAGTGCGTGCCACGTAAGAAGAGACTTGACCCCGCCTCCCCCGCTCTTTCCGCCGCCCCTATGACGTCCGGTCCCGTCCCGCACTCAGACCTCATACCGCTAAAGATACCTAAAATCGTGTTCTGCGCATGTCAGACCACGTGATGTGTCAAGTCTCTACGTGGCACGCACTGTATATCCTTTTTTTTAACAGACTTCAAAAAAGGAGGTGATCGATTCGACAGTATGTTTTGTTACGCGATAACTCCGGTAATTGTAAATCGATTTCAAATAATCTTTTTTAATAGATAGGGTATGCCTCAGGGGTAGTCCCATACAATTTTATTAACTTTGCTTGGGTAATTTATGAGTTAGCATCAAAAATATGTATTTTTGCCACTTAGTTTATACTTTATATTGATGATGTTATATCTAATAACTTTCTGTCACTGATATTTACATAGCAAGCAGTGTTATACGAATTAGTGTGGGGTAAGTAGGTACAGACGCCAGCACATCAAGCTACCCGAAACTGTCAAATTTTCCCAATCAACTTTGAACCTTATGCTTTAGCGATAAAGTTGAAAATCTATTATAGAAATTTGACAGATTGTAGTAGCTTGATGTGCTGGCGTCTGTACAACTTAAAAGTGAAGAATAAACTTTTTACAAAAAAAAAACAATATACAATGTGAATAATAATCGACTTCGGTGTCTTGGGATCTGTACTTTAGTTTTAGTTTTTTGCCACCGACTTCCGAAATTAAAGTTATTTCATAATTTTGATTTCATAATGTTAATTGTTTTTGAAGTCGATTTATTTTTTTAAATTACTTTTTTATTTCGTAATTTTTAGTTTTATTTAAGTAAAAACTGAAATATTTTTTTGTAATAAGTAGGTAGGTAATAGTTTTGTTGTAAATATTACACTAGAATTTGACCAAGGTTTTGAGATGTTTTCCCTTTGACACTACACCCGTAGCTCGTATCAATAAGCCAGGCTTATTGATACGAGCTACGGGTGTAATGTCACACGTCACACTGACACGTAATTAGTCCATATCTTGAAAATTACTGAATCGATTTTGATGAAACTTGTACTGTTCCCTAAGTTGAAGCAAATGTAATCCAATAAAAATGGTCACGATCCGATTAATAGTTGCGGAGAAATACGTGGACAAACATACATACATACATACATACATACATACATACATCTATAATTTTTTTTTATTCAAAAATTAAAAAATAATGCAGTTCCAATAATATTACATACATAGGTACGTGTCGAATTGAAAACCTCCTTTTTTTTAAATTGGTCAAATTAACTTTGATTTCGGAAGTCTGTAGCAAACAACGAACATGCGAACCCAACGACACCGACTTCCGAAATAGGTTGTTTTTAACGCCTTGATACTGCACTTCTGCTAGCACATAGGTATAATAAATACTAAAGGAACCAGACGAACCACTCCATATTAACGATATTGCCGCTGATGAAGCCCTCCATGCCGTCGTGAATGCCGAGCACGGTGTCTCCGCGGTAGATACAGTTACGTACGAACGAACGCACGGCCGCGTTCATACCGCATGCGGGCGCACCTACGTGCATCACTGCCAGGGTTAAACCTTCCTACAGATTACAAATAAATACAAAAGAATATTTAGTTATTTTGTTTCAGTAAACAAGACATTTATAACCGATTTCTGAAAGCCCAATCAAGACAATAATAAATTGACAGATTGTCAAACTTAGAGTAATTACATGCCGAAGATACCGCCAGACGTCGAGGTAAACCGCCTAGCAACCCGCGATGTATCGCCTACGAATCGGCATGTGCGTACGTGTCTATTAGCATGAATTTGTTTTACACATCAACCTAGCGAGCTAAAGTGCGATCACGAGGTGTTAGCAGTGAGGCTTTTTCGGCACGCAATTACCCTTATGTTGACTGTTTTACATTGGCTGGCTAAAAAAACAGCTTCCAGTCAAATCACTGGATAATGAGTTTGACAATCGGTGAGCAAAATTTTTGTATTCACTAGCCTTTTAGGAACCGGCTGTTAATAATTTAAAAGCAATCGTGGGTATTACTTAGCCTATCGCAGCTCACAGCTGGATAGAGGCCTCTCCTAAGTTGCGCACTTCATCGCGTTTTCGTCTTCCGCATCCAGTATCCAGTAAACTTAGCAGACGTTTACTTATTCGCGGTCTCAATTCGAAGACTCGTCTGTTCAACCGGCCTCTTTGACAGACTTGGCCGGTCCACTCCCACTTAATTGCTAACTCTGCGAGCTATGGTCAATAGCGCCTGATTTTTCCGAATAATTTGATTCCAGATCTTATGCTTCAATGTATGCTATATAATAACTGGAGTAATGTGGCTGTGCTTTACACCTCTGTCTCATCAGGGAATAATGGTATTGTAGCGGTATCTACAACGCCACATACAAACAACGCGTCATACTGACGTCACGCAAATCCTGCATCGCGCAAGCAGAGTTTACCGCGCAACTAGCATAGATACAACGGCCCGACATGAATCAACGGGCAGTTGCCCGCCAGACACAACACCCGTCTGGTCGGAGGATCCTCCCTTTTCTATGGAGGTTGAGTGAACTTTACACCCTGTTCCTCATACCTCTATACTGGTGACCCCGAACATGAACGTCAGCGCAGCCTTCGTGCAAATACTTCAGCGTGACGTCATCATCATCACTCCCGCAAGCGTTAGCGGCGAATCACCCAGCCAGCCAGCTCCCACGGCTTCAACGGGTATCCTGACCACCAGCATGCAGCGACCGCGCATACCTGGTCATCACCCTCAGCCTCATCAGCAACCTCGGCACAGCACACTGCACTTTCGGCCGGTCAACAAGAAGAGCTCAATTCCTCTCCTGGTCGACGCAGCAGCCAGCCTCAACTCGGCGCTGTACTACATCCGACGCACTGGAGCATAACACAGCCCCACCCCGACTCACTGGGGACATCTTCGCAGACAGTTCCGACTCACCGTGAACTATGCGACAACCGGTTCCGACTCACTGGAACCTCAGTTGGCCTGGCAAGCATCGCAAGATACAAGACTCAGCCCACTATCGACCTCCGGTCTCCGGGGGGGAGTGATGTAGCGGTATCTACAACGCCACATACAAACAACGCGTCATACTGACGTCACGCAAATCCTGCATCGCGCAAGCAGAGTTTACCGCGCAACTAGCATAGATACAACGGCCCGACATGAATCAACGGGCAGTTGCCCGCCAGACACAACACCCGTCTGGTCGGAGGATCCTCCCTTTTCTATGGAGGTTGAGTGAACTTTACACCCTGTTCCTCATACCTCTATAGTATATACAGTGTTATGATAATGTTAAGACAGGACATTGGGAATTTTTTGCCGACTATTGAGAAAAACCCTGTGCCTACCTTTAGTGAATTGTAATAATAAGTTTATCTGATAGTAATATTATCTACGAAGGTTTATACTTACAGCAGGTTTGCCAGATGCATCGAAAGCCTCCTTGGGCGGCTTCAAGCGGGTTAACATCTTGTAAGTTTCCAAGTTGCGTGCAAAGCTACGCCCGCGTAGTTGCACGGCCAATTCCCAGTTTTTGTCGGCCATAGCCTAAAATGTTTAAATTATCGATTGACTAGATACCATAGCCAAAAATGTTTCAATTAACAGTTTGACTGAATGCCAAAAACGTTTTAATTCTATTTCGCCAAACTTTGGCTACGTTTACGCAACATGATACATTTGCGCGGCGTCATAGGTGAGTGACATGTAGGTATAAACAAATCTTTTTTTTACCCTATATCATCCCAAACACTGCAATGCTTAGATGCATAGGTACTGTTCCGGCTATTACATATGTTCTTGTAAACGCAGTCTCGCAGCTAAAACAAAGGAACGTCAAATAAATTGACCACAATTTGAGTAGGTATGATTAGAATTGATTACCTGAGCGACAGCCTTAGTACGTCTCACACACTCCATGAGAGGCAGACGCACAGCTTGGTTACCGTCCAGGGTCACCACACACGGCTCTGTGTCTGGAGACGCTTCCATCAAAGCCATAACTGCCTCCGCACCCATACGGCAACCCTAGATAAGAGTGCCATTTAAGGAATAGAGGCCTTGCATATAAAATTACATTGACTATTTCTTTTTCTAGGTATGCATCGTTGCTTACAATGTCATTACATTATTGTATCAAGTACAAGGCTCAATGGTTGAGCTATGCTAGAGATAATAATGCAATTTAAATGATTGGCGTTATTTTCTGCTAAAAAAGTTTTTAACTAATAATCGCGAATTCATTTCCATTTTTTTTAAACCACTCTAATTAAATCAGTTAGAGGAGTAGTGTAGCACCAAGTAGTTGCAAATTCTCACCAGGATCCTGTCGAACGCCGAGGGCGATCCTCCTCGCTGCACGTGACCCAGCACGGTGATACGCGTGTCCTGCTGCAGGTTCTCTACCACCACATTCTTCACCAGCTCAGCCGTGATGGGCTTACCTTCGCGATCAATAGCACCTTCCGCCACTATGATAATGTTCAAACGCTGCCCCGATTTCCTTTCCTACGTCATGAAAAAAAAAATTGTTAGAAAATGTTTGTCTATTATTACAAAAACATACATGTCCTATATACGAACACACATAAAAGTAAAGCAATTAGAGAGAGGTAAGCATGCATAATTACTATGATTATTACATAGGAATATTATGAGATAGATATGAAATCTGTATAGAATAATGTGAGGAGATTCTAAGTGTGCCTTATATGAAACAATTTATAAGCATATAGATTAGATTACATAAATAAATAACACATAACCGAAGCATTTCCATTATAAAAGTTACTTAATTGAAAGAAATTACTTTTCAGCCAGTATGCGCAAATGGTTGAAATCAAGTTCTATTAGTCAATTAAAATTGAGTATACATAAAATTAAAGCTTTAGAAGAATATGCTGCATAAATATTTACTGTTGCAATGAATTAAATGAAAATAACCCGTTTTTTTGTTTAGATATAGTATTAGGTACCTTATACCTCATTAATTTGCTAATCCTAATTTGCTGAAACATAATATTGATGGGTATAAAGAATTCAGTCAAATTAGTTTGACCTCTGACTGATCTTGTACATTCACTATTGTGAACATTGTTACATCATAATTTCTCAGCTTTACAGTGACGACACCAAGACACTTAGAATATTTTCATCCAATACATTGAATGTCATCATTTAACATTTTAATTTGCAAAAATCATTCAAAAAAGCTTATTATGAGCACTGTGTGTTATCAATATACACTGCCTCTCAAGTAAGCCTGCGTACCTGAGCCAATCTTTTGCAAAGCTTTTCGACCCAATTATTGGGAACAGGGTCCTCAGGAATGAATACTTGATCTGCCTCGCTCGCCAGAGCGGCCACTAATGCCAGATAACTGCAACAACCAGTGCCCGAAATGGTTCATGCAAATGCTCCCAAGTTATACTCAAAAAATGATGGATATAATGAAAAACATTTTGAATTTCAAAAACATTATCTTGCCAATGGATCTGCCAATTCATATTGATGAATGAGAAAACCTTAAAATTCAAGTGTTCCTGCTCCCATTGAATATAAAAATTAAGTCCTTGCCTCAGCTATTTTTGCACACATTTTTTGTTCCCAATTGTGAGGCGCTGGGTCTTCGCAAATAAAACTATAAGTAGCGTCGCAACAGAGAGTCGTGTAAACTGCAAGAAAACTAAAGGGATGTTTGAATTATAGGAATAAAGGTAATGCAATGTTGTCAAAGACTTTCTAATTTGATGTGCGGAAAGGACACAAAGAAGGAGCCAGAGCTTGCCTGTTCTAATTTATCACAAAGTTTATCCCTCCAGTCAGTAGCTGGTGGAGCTTCAGGGACAAACACAAAATCCGCTTCAGATGCCAAAGAAGTGACCACGGCAAGGTATCTAAATGAATAAAGAATCATAAGAATATTACAAAGTGATACTGAATTGGCACACATCCATTATAACTGGTATAACTGTAGAGACAATAAGCATGTACCTGTGATCCAATGATAAGTAAATATAGAAAGTTTATTTGTACATGGCACAGTAAAAAACAGTTTTAACACATGGAAGAGTCAGAAGAACATCTTACCCGCAGTGCCTGCCCATGACCTCCATAATAAATGTTCTTTGATGGGAGTATGCGGTGCTCACGATAGCATCAATAGCTTCAATGATGCGGTGCAATGCAGAGTCTGTACCTATAGTCATGTCTGTACCACAGAAATCATTGTCAATGGAGCCCACCTACAAGAGAAGCATAATTATTATGATTGTTTTGGTATTTACTAAGTCACTATTAAGAACATGAGCAAAGTAATAAAAATGAATAGTTACCATGCCAGCAATGTGCAGGAACTTATATTTCTCTCTCTGGTCTTTAGTGATCCTATTGTTTGCAAGCAATTCATCAAGCAAGCTTGACCATTCTTCACGGAATAAATTGGCACCAGTTAGAGAACCGTCTCCACCAATTACTACTAAATTGGTGATACCGCGATTTACCAAGTTGTAGGCTGCCTTAAGGCGACCTTCTCGCTGTCTGTACCAAACAATGACAAATTATTTAAAACCAATTAATAAAAGTGAAGTTACAATATTTGAATATTGATGAATGAAACTTTGTTGAATGTTTATTAGAACATTTTTTTTTACATATTTACAGAAACATTTGTTTATTTGTAGGAGTGTTCTATTTTTTTTTTTTATATCTATATATATTAAATAGTAAATAAATAAAACCTACATGAACTCCATGCAACGAGCTGATCCAATAATAGTGCCACCTTTATGAATGATCGAGCTGACAGAAGACCAGTTTGCCTCTTCAATATTATCACCTCCGTCGACCATGCCTTGATATCCTTCACGGATGAAGTATACCTTGCAGCCAAGGTAAATACCCATTCGCACCACTGAGCGCACGGCGGCATTCATACCCTGGGAGTCACCACCACTGGTGAACACTGCCAGGCCCTTGCCCTTGTGGGAACCGCGCCCGATAAACCTTTGAGTCGTCTCCATCGTTTAAACTTTTAATTTATCCCAACACCTACAAATAATAATAATGCCATTTATACTGAAATTACATAACGCAACACACGTATTTTATCACTGTTCATAACTTATCACTGCACTTGTTATATAATGTTTTTTACCGGTAGCAAAATTAATATCTACGTACCGAAAAATATTAATAAAATCACCAAATTCAAAATCGTGAACTTCTTCACCAAGGTGACCTTTGGTGAATGACATGCACAGAGTACACTATAATACATGACATGACAAGTGTCATTATCCCCGCTTTCCGAATTAGCTATAATCGCTCACAGCGCTCACATCTAGTGGTGGTTAATAAAACGTATAGCGCCAAAATATAACAAACTACGTGTATGTACATAGCGTATAGCGTGTGCTATGAGCGGCTCTGACTTCGCGCTATATAATAGCGCCTCGGACTTCGCGCTATATTATAGCGCCTCGACCTACTCAACGAATAAAAGTTCAAACGCGCACAGCGGGGCCAGAACGAGATAGCAAGATAGCGTTCGCACAGCGGGGCCAGAACGAGATAGCAAGATAGCGTCAGCGACTATAATGTATAGCGCGTTAATATCTACCGCGCGCGCATCATCAATTCATCAAGTCCGTTTAGCGTGATAGCGTGTTGCTAAATTATAGCGTCTCCGCGTTCAGACTGCGCCCGAGTTTTGAAATAGCGCGCTATAATTATAGCGTATAAAATAACAGACTATATGAATATATTTTATAGTTTATAACACGTTTACAGTTTATAGCGGATTTGAACATCACTGCTCACATCATCTCACATGCGTTCCGATTTAGATATCACGATTATGACAGCCGGAACACTCGTGAACGCGCTCACAGTGCTTACTCAATGTAAAAATGATATTATTACAGTATTTCTTTGTATAGACACCACATTTCTTCAGTTCTTCTTCTTTGGTTAGATGGCGACGTCAGCCACAAGCACGAATTCAAAAATACCACGTTAGTTTAATTTAAAGATATGATGCAACTCAAAACAAAACACACACTGACACATCCAGACACATCCACACAAACACACACTGTAATTTTTGACAGCGCTCACGCCCTACGTTCCGAGTTAGGGAAATAATCGATGTGAGCGTGCTTAAACCCGTACCGAATTAGCGTGAGCGCGATAACGATGTCCCGTGAATCGTCATAGATGACTTCATGACATGTGCCATCTTGCGATAACGCCGACCATGCCTTCTAATAATATCACCGTGAGCGCTGTCAAAAATGACAGTGTGTGTGTGTGTGTCGATGTGTCTGGCTGTGTCAGTGTGTGTTTTGTTATGAGTTGCATCCTTCTTTAAATTAAACTAACGTGGCATTTTCGAAATTGTGCTTCTGGCTGACAGTCGCCACCTAACCTAAGAAGAAGAAATGTGGTGTCTATACAAAGAAATACTGTAATAATATCGTTTTTACATTGAGTAAGCACTGTGAGCGCGTTCACGAGTGTTCCGAATTGTTGACAGCTCTCAGCTGTCATAATCGTAATATCTAAAACGGAACGCATGTGAGATGATGTGAGCGCTGTGAGCGATTATAGCTAATTCGGAAAGCGGGGACGGTGATATTATTAGAAGGCATGGTCGGCGTTATCGCAAGATGGCGCATGTCATGATGTCATCTATGACGATTCACGGGACATCGTTATCGCGCTGACGCTAATTCGGTACGGCTTTTAGCACGCTCACATCGATTATTTCCCAACTCGGAACGCAGGGTATATCTGAGGAGATAGGAGATAGACCCATATTTTTGTCGCAGCTCTCTAGACCGTAGATCAGGACTCTACTAAACTAATAGGATTAAAAATTGAAAGCTCGTCATAGGTGACAGCACTGTTCACCGTCTAGTCTACAAGCCGCTAATTATTTTGTTAAGTTTAAGTTCTTTTTTGTTGAAGACTGGAGGCACTGGAATAACCTGATCGGAGTAGATAACCAACTCGCGAATGATCTACCTAACTGAAAAACTTCAGAGATGTTAGTTCTAGCATTGATCTAATATGATAATATAAACACACACACCTTTACACAGCTTACGTCAAAATCACTTCACCTTAGTTTTCAAGGTTAGATTTTTACAGAATAGACTAGCTGATGACCTCACATAGTTTATCGGCTGATTATTCCAACGCCAGATAATTTTATCCGAGGAATAACTTTGAATTTTTGACAGTTCTTCCTTATAAAATCAGACGTCAATTTTATTCTACGAATAAAAATTACCCGTCGATTGAAAAATTAGCCCCAAATAAAAAAAAACTTATTTATATTATTTTTAACCAATTTACAAAATCAAAATCATTTGATTTGTGCACAACAACCGTCACTTCAATTCACTCGATCAAATCCGGCCATGCAGTACAGCTGAAGGCCCATCCTCGTAATGTAAAAACGTTTAAAATCTAGTCGCAGTCTCATCTCAGCGACAAAGAAATGTCAAAAACTTGTCAAAATGTAGGGAAATTTGAAGTATTTTTTGACAGATTGAGACTGAGCTCAGACTGTGAACGTTCTTAAAATTAGTAGAATTGCCCTCAGATTGACAGCAAGGTGCTTGTAGAAGTTTGGTAAGTGTGAGGAGCCGGCATTAAGGCTACGCCGACCGCCTAGTAGCGCCCCCATCGTTTGTTAGGTTATGGCTTTTATTTTAGAATGAAAATGCAGAAAATAAGCACGTTAAGTTGTGCTCCACAAGTTTATACGTTAATATTATTATAAACGGTAGTTTTATATTGTTTAGTTTTATTACAATCACTAAAACGCATAAAAGTGGCCACTATTTTCCGCTTATTTTCTGCATTTTCATTCTAAAATAAAAGAAATAACCAAAAAAACGATGAGGGCGCCACTGAGCGGTTGGCGTTTGGTCGGCGCCCTCTTAATTTGAATGGAGCCGTAAGGTGTCTCATAGTTAGCCTGTGATAAATCGCCTAAGTTGCAATTAATATCGATAGATATTTATCGAACTTTCTCGTACTCTATTTTAATCTCCCACAGAGCCTGCGAGAACAAGAACAGAAAGAAAAGAAAAAAAAAGACAAGGGAACGAAACGGTGTTGTATTAAAAAGTACATAATCTAAGTTGTTGTTGTTATTACCTACCTTACCTTGATTTCTAACTTAACAAGTACGGGAATATTCTCCCACGATATTTAATAAGTGTAAAATTTTTGAACATTTTTTAAATTGAAATTAATTTTACAGTGTTTTCCGTCATCCTCGTTTCATCTTGAAATCCAGCAACCATCTATCAAGCAACAAAATGTCTGCGGAATCTGATATGGAATATTCTGATAACGATGGGGACGACTATGATTACTATGGAGAGCAGGATGACTGTGACATGGAAGCTGTGGATCGAACTAAATCGGACCCGGAATATTTTTTATATACCTGCCTAAAAGTGGAAGAAGTAGAGAAGTTGTTGAATGAATCGATAGAATTGCTCAGCAATAGCCTTCAAATAACGCCTTCACTGGCCAAGGTTTGTCTTCTATCATATTGATTGTGAATGTTGTTAACAGGCCTAGATCAGTGTATTAAACTGATGTTTGCAGGTAACACTCCATGCATATGAATGGAATGCTCAAGAGATTATAAATAAGTATAAGGAGAATGCAAATGAGGTGTTGGTGTACAGTCGCGTGAAGTCGCGCGCGCCGGTGACGCAGGGAGGCTCCAGTCGGTCCAGCTGTGCGGTGTGTGCCAACACTCCACCTATACACAAATACAGTGCACTTGCTTGTGGACATTACTTCTGCAATGACTGCTGGGCGATGCATTTTGAAGTACAAATTATGCAAGGTAAATAATTACACCAATAATATCAATTTTAGTTCATGACATGTCAGTTTGCACTGATTCTGTTATTGTCTGCATCATTTATTGTTACTTTGATACTCTTTATTAGAGAAAGGGCTAAGGGTGTACCAATACCTTGACAAGTTGTGGGACATGAAACAGCAGACATCAATTATAAAATGATACTACAAAGTCTTGCTTAGATGTTACATGCTTGTGACTAAAACCTACCTACTCTCTGAACTATGGAAATAAAAAGATTGATCCCTTATTACAATTTCAATTTGGACTTATCTCAAATCCTAGATTATATTAATTTATGTATCAGCTATTTTATCATAGGCTGGTGTTGTCACTGATAGAAAATACAAGCTATCAAACACACATAATTATTTTTTTATGCTTTATAGTCAGAATCATCACACAAAAAAGGATTGGCTTGTTTAGGAAACAGAGACATAAGCATTTTCATTGTTTGCTAGAGATCAGGGTATTTGATGTTTATCTCAGTTAGTTATTTTTGTATTATGTAATCATTATCTTTCTTTGCAGATATATGGATTTTTTTTTACAAACTTGTTGTGAATCATTTGACCTATGTTTGCTATATTATGCTGTCACACTAAAGCACTGGCAGCTTAGTGAACAGTTCCGTGATCTTCTTCTTCATTGTTTTGAGGCTTGTAGGGTTAAAAAATATCTTAATAACATAAGAAACTGGTCCCTGAAACGTGCAAGGTGGTTAACCTGTATATAAAATGGATAAAAAATCCAAATTTTCTATTGTGTTCCAGGAGTATCTAACACCATTCTATGTATGGCACAAGACTGTGAACTGAGAGCCCCTGAAGACTTTGTGCTATCACATGTGACCAAGCCTATGCTGCGGGAAAGATACCAGCAGTTTATGTTCAAGGATCATGTGAAATCACACCCAGAGCTTAGATTCTGCCCAGGTCCCAACTGTCAGGTTAGCACATTCCAGTTACAAGCAATTGAAATTTCTTTTTTAGTGCACAATAGTTTTTGTTGTTGTAATCATTTATTCATGAATCATTATTATTTTAGTGGATATTTCGGGCATGGGTTCGTGAGGGTGCCCGTCGTGTGGAATGCCAGGGTTGTGAGCTATTGACATGCTTTTCATGTGGAGCGCCACACCATGCACCAACAGACTGTCCCACTATTCGCCGCTGGCTCACAAAATGTGCTGATGATTCTGAAACTGCCAACTACATTAGTGCCCATACTAAGGTAAAGGAAAAGTTATCATGTTTTTCATACTGTATTTATTTATCTGTAATACGCAAAATACGCGCATTGACGTGGAGTTGCGGACACCAGCCCGTATTACCTATTACCTATCTGTAATACAATAATAATAATGTGTATTTATATTGTTATGATAAAATGAAGGTATAGTAAAGAATTTAGTTTACATATTTAATGTACAGCTTTATATCTCCCTTTTTTTATGTTTCACACTGTGGTCATAGACAAAAAATGTGGTTCTTGAATATCTGCTGTTAAAAATCTTTGGTAAAGATTTGAATAAAAATAATTTATTTGAATTGTTATACATGGTTACAGGACTGTCCTAAGTGCCAGATCTGCATAGAGAAAAATGGAGGCTGCAACCATATGCAGTGTGGTGCATGTAGACATGATTTTTGTTGGGTTTGCCTGGGAGACTGGAAATCACATGGCTCTGAATATTATGAATGTAGTCGCTACAAAGAGGATCCTAATTTGACCTCTGATAGCCAACATGCTCAAGTAAGCACTCATGTAATTATTATACTATTTTACTTTATTCTATTTATTTTGGGTGCTAGCACAATACACTAATGTCATTTTACCTTTTTTCAGGCAAGAGAAGCTTTAAAAAAGTATTTACATTACTATGAAAGGTGGGAAAATCACGCTCGATCTCTTAAATTGGAAGAACAAACTTTAGCTAGTTTGAAAAGGCGAATTAATCAAAAGGTAAGGTATTAGAAACCCTCACTTGGCCCGCATGGTGGTCTACGGCCCACTCGCTCTCATATAGAGGTCTGTGTCCTAGCAGTGGGAATGTTATAGGCTGATTATGTTTAAGGTACTATGATGCTCCAAGAAAACACAGTAAAGCAAAAGATAATCAAATGGTATTTAAAATATTACTGATTAACAGGTGTGTTACCCTAGCAGAATCCATTCGGGCTCTATGTATGTTATGGGTTTGGTTTCCACACTTAGTCCTTCAATTGGACCACCCCACGCCCACCTCCCTTTAGAAGCTGAATAAGTCTCCTGGTCTGTTGAGAACATCTGTGTAAGATCTGGGTGTCCCGAGGGTTTCTTACCTAATCTGGGTGACGCCTGTGCACTCAAATAGCACATGCGCAGTTTTATCAGCCTCCATGCAAGCCCTGCACAGGGGACTGTCCATTTGCCTATTGTGTGGAAGTGTTTGTTTAGTGAGCAGTGTCCTGTGATGGCCCCTGTCCCCAGGCGCAGGCCTTTCCTATCCAGGCGTAATAAACGTCTGGTTAGCTTGCCATCTAATGATGGCATGGCTTCCTTGGACTGTCTGCAGTCTCCATTCGGGCTCATTATTAGTTTAGTATCTGTAGGTACTATTTACATTTTAACTATACATGGTTCTGTTACGGTAATGGATGTTTAAAATATCTTATATAAGTACTAGTGACCCGCCCTTGCTTTGTACAGGTGCAATCTGCTAATGTGGCGACATGTCAAAATATCTAGATTTCAGTGTTATATCTAAGTGTGACACACGAGTGACGGCTGTCGCCGACACGAGTCGATGGTTGCAGCTGCCCCCGTCGTCGACGCGTGTCGCTCGTTTTTGTGCACACTTGAGTAAAATATTCATTTATATCCTTTTTTTTTTAATAATGAAATTACCTTTACAAATTAAGAATAACTAAACGCAGACACGAAAAGTGACTTTGTTTTATATTGTGCTAATAAGGCGTAATTTTAATTTTTTTTAGGTTATGGCTGGTGAAGGCACTTGGATAGATTGGCAATATCTTTGGGATTCAGCAAAGTTATTGAAGAGGTGTCGATACACTTTGCAGTATACATATCCCTATGCCTACTACATGGATAATGGCCCTCGAAAAGAGCTATTTGAGTATCAACAGGTTAGTATAAACATAATCTAAATACTAAAAATAACTAAATTACTATTTTAATTTTACCTACCAATGATATTATAATTAAAAAGAGCCAACATTCGATCTTCAAAAACGGATTGTTCTGTTGTACCGTTTCTATTAGATGACAAGTGGTAGTAGACTGGCTTGTCGTTATCGGGGGCGAAAAAGAGACAAGACGATACGTAACTAAATAGATAGGCTAATTAGCCAAGTTTTGACGTGCACTAGCAGAGCGTGTATAACATATCTACCTCTTTTTACTTATAATTTAATTGGTACGTACTATTTTTATTCCAGGCGCAATTAGAAGCTGAAATTGAAAATTTATCATGGAAGGTAGAGAGGGCAGAAACGACTGATAGAGGAGACTTAGAAAACCAAATGGATATTGCAGAAAAAAGACGAACTACATTACTGAAAGATTTTCTGGAATTCCATACTACTAGCGCCTCAAGCAGTAAAGTATAAAAATATCACGATCTTCAAGATTATGTCTTAAATAAATAAGTACTGTATGTCAACACATTTGTATAATATTTGTGAAAGCTAGAATCTTTTTGTTCTGCCAAAGTATATTTATTAACATGACTTTGCAATAAAATAGTAATAATAAACTTAGTTGTTTTTTATTTTACTAAAGATGCGAAGTTCGCTGGTGTACGTTTCCTGAAACTATTCCGTATAACGGCTCAACGGCGCTCAGGGTCCTACTCGGGAAGATTTTCATGTGCAGTGCAGTATGGGAAAGTCGTTTTTCATCCACTTGTAGTAGTATAGGTACAGTCAGCATCAAAAGTCGATTAACACTTAAGTTTTTTTAATCTCGGTTATTGAGCAAAATATTAACCCTTCAGTTTTTTAAATCTCAGTTATTGAGCAAAATATTTGTTCAAAATCGCATTATACTTCTGCTGCAATTTCGAACAAATATTTTGCTCAATAACCGAGATAAAAAAAACTGAAGTGTGAATCGACTTTTGATGCTGACCGTACCTACCCATTTGGATTTGGACGTCCATTATAGTATATTGAATATAAAAAACTGGCCAAGTGCGAGTTGCACTCACACACGAAGGGTTCCGTAACACAAGGCAAAAACGCCGAAAAAAACACGTGTGGTGTATGGGAAAATATTTATTTTATTCTGTTCTTAGTAAGGTCGAGCGGGGCTATTTCGCTATGGGGGTATTAATTTCAACTAATGACAATAAGGCCGCATTCCGAATTAAGACAATATCGCTCATAGCAATAATTTGCGTTCCGATTTAGATGTCACGATTATGACAGCTGAGAGCTGTCAACAATTCGGAACGCTCGTGAACGCGCTCACAGTGCTTACTCAATGTAAAAACGACATTATTACAGTATTTCCTTGTATAAACACCACATTTCTTCTTTGGTTAGGTGGCGACTGTCAGCCCAGAAGCACAATTTCGAAAATTGCCACGTTAGTTTAATTTAAAGATGATGCAACTCAAAACAAAACACACTGACACAGCCTCACACACGTACTGTCATTTTTGACAGCGCTAACGTGGCGCTAACGGTGATATTATTCTAAGGCATAGTCGGCGTTATCGCAAGATGGCGCACATGTCATGACGTCATCTATGACGATTCACGGATATCGTTATCGCGCTCACGCTAATTCGGCACGAGTTTAATAATAGTAATAATCATTTTATTATCAGGCAACTAAGGCCCATAGATAAAATACACAAAATAAACTTATACAATAATAAACTAATACATATAAAAAAAAAACTTAAAACTATGATGATACACGTAACGTTGTCGGCGTCGTGTTTCGCTGCGTGGTGTCGCGTAAACGTCCTCGGAAACGTCGATATACGACACCTTTCGGCCAAAAGTCCTCTTTCAGACAGGTCTGTAGATGTTAGGTTAGAACACGTACCACGAATGACTTTGTTGTGGCGCGAATCCAACTTTTCGACCCTCACAGTCCAGTTGGTCTTCACCTTCAAATACTGCACGACTTCCTCAGTTGTCGTGGAGTGATGCAGACGCGAAAGGTACAGCTGCGTCGTAGGCACAGCAGGGCGCAGCAGCATGTTGGGTCCAGTCGGTGCGGTACCACACAGGTTACGAGAATAGGGGTTCTTCTTCTTTCTACTTTCGTGAAACCCTTCTCATCAACTTGGCTGGCTCTTGGCAAAGAGCAACGGACCGCAGTCAGGGCAGGTTGAGCACCTTAGGCTGCGACGCATCTGGTTTGCCGCTGGTGACAATATCAGCGTAGGCACGTTTAGGGGTCGACGTACCTACGCGTGACGTTTCCGCAGCCGGTGTTGTGGCGCGGGCGACGGCAGCGGCGGGCGGCGCTTGCTCAGCGTTATTGGCAGCTGGTGACGCACTTGTGTTCGCCAATTCAAAACTGCCAACGGATGCATTTTGCGCCCCTCGTCGTGTGTTCACCTTTGAGGCCTACAGTGACCCAATTACCGAACCAATGTTGCGCAATGATGCTATTTCTGCACGTAGTTCAGTATTGGTTTTTTCTGATACCTCCATTCTGGACTGCATCTTGGTCATCTCCGCTTTCAAGGAAGTGATGTCCTTTAACAACCGCGTAACGTCGACGTGATCGAATGTGACGGGGGGCAGTTTACTTAGCTCCTTCGCCACGAAATCTGGCACGTCGTCCGGCTCAGTCTTCTTCAAATATATCGATGATATCTTGAATACTCTTCTCGGTTCCATCTCTGCGGCGAGACGGCATCTGGTCGAGTTTCCCAAGTGACTGGAACAGTAACCGTTTTCCGCTGCTGATCTCGTCCTCCTTGTAATTCGACCGGCATATCTGCAGGATGCTCACCTCGTCCATGTAGTCGATAGCGTGGACCAGTGCCAGCAATTCATTGACTATGAGTTGTTTGGAACTCATAGTGTTTACGGGCAGCGGCTATGGCCGCGCAATACGCGAATAAAATTCGTGCCGTGCACAGTGGAAACACGTCCGTATTCGAGCGCGCATCGCACTTTAAGCACGCTCACATCGATTATTTCCCAACTCGGTCCGCAGGGTTAATTGTTATTTTACTGTATTTGTACCAAAACGCCGTCTATATCCAGGTAGGTGAACAGATTATTTCTACAAAATTTCATAGATGGAGTTGCTAAAGCGCGAACTGTTTGATCCACACGCTTTTTTTTGTCAGACGTCAGTGCATGTGTTAAGAGGGCGCCGACCGCGCAGTGACGCCCTCATTGTTTGTTTGGTTATTTCTTTTATTTTAGAATGAAACTGCAGAAAATAGGCACGTTAAGTTGTGCTCCACAGGATTATACGTTAATATTATTATAAACGGTAGTTTTATATTTTTTGGTTTTATTATAATCACTAAAACGGGAAATAGTGGCCACTATTATTGTTTTTAATGTTATTTTTCGTTAGTTTAAATAGCCCCACGAAAAGAATAAGTGGGGTTATTTCGACTAACCTAAAGTCATAATTACCCCGCTTAATTTATGTATGGTATTGCGAAACACTAGTGATATAATGATGTTCCATTATATTGATAAGTACTCTATGCATAACAAAAACATTGGCACATGCTACGATAAAATGTACAGTGAGCCACTGTTGGTAAATTAAATCTCTAAATGGTGATCAAACCTTTAGAGTTGTGAAATGTGAATGCAGTTAAGATGCAGTTTGAAGAATTTCCTATTTGGTCATAAAATTTTGAAGTGAAAACTTCTTTAGCGGCGTTGTACACTTTTTTTGTAATGGGTAAAAAATTTTAAACTCGCGTCAGGACACGTGACCTGATCGAAAATTCGTAAGACGGATGGCCGTAGCCGGTACAGAGCGTGTTTTGTTTATAAGACGATTCACAAAATACACACGTAATTGTTCAAGTTTTCACTTCTGTCGGCACTCCCGGAGTGCCACTGTTTTTTTTATTTGTCTATCGTCCGCTTAAAAAACAAGCTGCTGATTTTTATAGCATACCACAGTCCACCTTAGTCTCAAAAATACTTGTAACACGTTTTTTTTAATAAATGTTTTTTCATGGTTGTAGTTGATCTGATTTATCGACGATGTTGGTTGGCATACGTCCCTGCACTACTACCTATGTAAATAGTCGAAATTGCCACTCTAAGTATTTTAATACGTTACTGAACCATGTTAGTAGACAATAAGCCATATATTGGTATGAATTATGCCATAAATATACTCTGGCTCTCAATTTAAAAACGATAACGGCTTTCGATAAATAAGTGACATAGTTCATATAGCCCCACTGTGGGGTAATGTAACTACTTCTTCCCAATTTAAAAAATATCGTTCCTTTGAACATAAGATGAGTATTCTGTTTAAGACCTACGTAAGAAAGATCTCAATTAAGGCTTTTACAACATTAATTCAATTAATCTACCATAACGTATTCAAAGACGGGTGTGCAGACTTTTGAAGTCGAAATAGCCTCGCCCGACCTTATTTGTTGTTATAGCGGCAACAGAAATACATCATCTGTGAAAATTTCAAATGTCTAGCTATCACGGTTCATGAGATACAGCCTGGTGACAGACGGACAGTGGAGTCTTAGTAATAGGGTCCCGTTTTTACCCTTTGGGTACGGAACCCTAAAAGCTACATTTATTATTTTTGTTAGGCAGGTACACTTAATAAAACTAGGTTACGTCTCTTTCGGGTCGAGCCTAGTTCAGAAACAAGGAATTTACTACTCTGGTCACCTCAGTAGAAAAGGACACAGTCAGTACAGTTCAGTGTTTACCCGACTACATTATGGGGGAAGCGCTAAGGTAGCCCGCGAAATTCAAATTTTCTTACGTTTTTTGCAATTTTCTGGTCAGTATTAAGTTGTAAGTTGATTAATATATGATTTGCGGCCGTAACAAATATGTATTTACAGAATTATAATCATTAAAGTCATCAACACAACTCTCTAAGACCACGTAAGTCCAACGAATGATGATTTCATGAAACAGTTATTCTTTGGACTTACGTGGTCTTAGCTTAGAGAGTTGTGTTGATGACTTTAATGATTATAATTCTGTAAATACATATTTGTTACGGCCGCGAATCATATTTACAAGCACCGAAAAATCGGCCTTGAAAGAGAAAACCCATTCCACGACAAAAACGCCAACCAAAAAGGTATCTATATTATAATGTGTGTGTAATCATAATTATATCCTCTTAGCGATCAGAAGCCTAATTAGTCTTTTTTTTTAAAGAAAACACGACACGGCCTACACATCTATTTATTTAAATTACAAAAACCGTTACAAGAAAATATTTCAATACGATCACTAGTACGCGTCCGTACTATCCGAGCTCCGTGTGAGCACACGGCTCATGCGCTCATGGTGTGTCAACCCCTCCACTGACAGCGTCATCGCAGCGACGTGATGTCCCCGCCCTTTCTGCTGTCAAAACTAACTATCCCTATATAAAAATAATTACGAAACTGTTTTTTTTATTTGATCTAAGGGTTGCGAACCTCTCAACATGTATTTACAAAAATACCTTCTCGTGACGGGGACTATCGTAGCAGAATAACATCGGTTTAGCACTGACCTCTATCATACAAGTACGCTTTATAATACAGGTCAGTGGACTAAAGGTATAAAATATAAATCATACAGATAATTATCGTCCTTCAATCTTTTTGGTAGGCGTTTTTCACGTTCGCGTTTATTGTAGAATGGGTCTAAGTTTTTAACTTTTTTTCTTTACCAAGATCGACTTTTAGGTGCTTGTATGTACATACTAATTCCATGGTTAAAACTGATCGTGGCTAGGAACCACAGCTGACCTGTATTATACAAAGATAGAGGTCAGTGGTGCTAGGCTAGGAACCTAGGATTGCTTTCAGAGGCAGCATCTTTTATTGTTTTGTTCCCCCAGAAATTCAGTTACATACATTAATAATTAAAATAACAATTACTATACCTGCTTTTAAATAGAAAGGCTTTGTAAGAAACAAAATATTATCTCTTTTTCCCTTATTTAAAAATCGACGTCTATCCTAAGGATGAAAAATATCGATAAATGAAGTTGCTACCGTAGCTAGCTTCCATAGAGTGTCATAGACAACACTGATGGGAAATCCCAGGTTCATGGTATAAATTAGTGTTTTCGAAATGTGCACCTCTAGTAGCCAACAAAATGGCTACCACGAATGATTCGAAGGCGCCTGTGCGCCAAGTAAAAAGAGTACAATTTGGTATATTATCTCCAGATGAAATCGTAAGTAATGTTTTCAAACTCTTATTTAGGTAGTGTTTGGAATATTACATAAATTCCACAATTTTGAGTGCGTAAGGACGTGATTCTTGTCAACTAATAAAGTGGCACGCAGTTTGTGGTTGTGCTTGGCAGATACCTACAAGTATTTGCCGTATGTTTCCTTATTCTGAACTTTCAAATATCTGCTTGCATATGCATTTAGTCCTAACTCGTTGCGATGGGCTTGGCATATAGGTACAGAAGAATTGTTTTGACCTAACAATCTGACTAATTTGCAGTGACTGTTGCACAACAAAATAAACATAGCTTTGAGACTCCACAAGCTTCTTCACCTTCTAATTTCATGGACCCGATAATCAAGATCTAGAAAACCAAAATCTGTGAACTTGAAACGCAATGTAATTGTTCAATCTGACTTCTTGTAAACAAAACTTCATGTTATTTAGCATCAAGGCTGTTGCAACTTGTATGACCAGCGAAGGTTTCCATGAGGCTGAGTTAATGTCCAAATGGTCCTTCAGGATTTATTAAAGGCTGTTGATAGATTGTTGTTTGGTATTTCCATGTAAAGCTAAACCTACTATAGGCATTTTATGTAGCTATAGGATTGACTGGAAGATATAGATGTTTACAAAAAAAATGCTTGATTTTAAAGATATGTCAACAATGTAATGATAAATAAAACTTTTAGCGACGGATGTCAGTCACCGAAGGTGGGATTCGGTTCCCGGAAACAATGGAGGGTGGCAGACCCAAGCTCGGCGGACTTATGGATCCGCGACAAGGGGTGATCGACAGAAGTTCCAGATGTCAAACTTGTGCTGGAAATATGACTGAGTGTCCCGGACATTTTGGACACATCGATTTGGCAAAACCAGTTTTTCACATTGGATTTATAACAAAAACAATAAAGATACTGAGATGTGTTTGTTTTTACTGCTCAAAGCTACTTGTCAGCCCAGTAAGTTTTGTTGTTTCTATAGTACATTTATTGTCATGATATTCACATTATAGTTGAGGCTTATTGTCAATCATTTGTGTTTTAGACTAACCCAAAGATAAAAGAAGTTGTGATGAAATCAAAAGGACAACCTCGTAAGAGACTGACATATGTGTATGACTTGTGTAAAGGCAAGAATATTTGTGAGGGTGGTGAGGATATGGATATTGGAAAGGAAGGTGAAGAAGGGAAAAGAGGCTCAGGGCATGGTGGTTGTGGTCATTACCAGCCCTCCATAAGAAGACAAGGTCTTGATCTGACAGCTGAGTGGAAACATGCCAATGAAGATACACAAGAAAAGAAAATCATTATCACAGCAGAGAGGGTGTGGGAAATACTTAAACATATCACAGGTATAATTTAGACAGTAGTTAGGATAATCCTATTATTTCCCATTTATACCTTTCTCATTAGTCTTAGTATTCCATGATAGAATGTTGTGAGCCAGGGTCCAAACATAAAAACCTCATTACATTCTAAAATGATCAATGTGATAGTAGTAAAAACATAAACATTAAAAAATATATAATATTTTGAATACAAATATTGATATTAATGTATTTATATGAATGTTCTCAGCTGAGTCACGTTTATGCCTGTGTAAAATGATCTGAAATCATCAAGTATTATCAACTGATAATTCTTGATAATTTTTTATAATAACTTTTATTCAGTTATCTTTGCTAAAACGAACTACTCATGATTATTCTATATTATTCAAAATATACTTTTTGTGTGCAGTCTTTAAAACCTGTGTGCAAAATCAAAAGTTATTTATTCCAATTAGGCTAGAATCAGCACTAATTGAATGACAAAATTACTTAAGACAGGGCTCCAAAATGCCAGTCCTTCACCATTTCCTAGTGCTTTAGCTGGGCAGAAGTGATACCACAAACCCCCCCGTAGGCAGACAATGGTTTTATGTGATGTCTGTCTGCGATACTCGTTTGAAGACATACACAAATCTGAGGGGCAATTCTACTAATTTTAACAACGTTCACAGTCTGATCTCAGTCTCAATCTGTCAAAAAATACTTCAAATTTCCCTACATTTTGACATTTCTTTGTCGCTGAGATGAGACTGCGACTAGATTTTGAACGTTTTAAATTACGACAATTGGCCATCTGATCTTTTACCTTTCACTAATCTAGAGGAGTTCATATTCACATAATAATTGAGAAACACATGTTAAAACAATGATTTTAATTGGAAAATGTATTTTTCTTTTAGATGAAGAATCCTTTATACTGGGTATGGACCCTAAATTTGCGAGACCTGATTGGATGATAGTGACAGTGCTACCGGTGCCACCATTGTCCGTGAGACCCGCTGTAGTGATGTTTGGCTCGGCCAAGAATCAGGATGATTTGACACACAAACTTGCTGACATCATCAAAGCAAACAATGAACTGATGAGAAATGAACAGTCTGGTGCAGCGGCGCACGTGCTCGCCGAAAATATTAGACTACTACAGTTTCATGTAGCCACATTTGTAGATAATGACATGCCTGGCATGCCAAAGTAAGTGTCTTTTGTTGTTTGTAAGTTTCCTTATTGTCAGCATTATTGTAATAGGGTTAAGAACATTTCTCATGTATTGATATTACTACAATACTCAAGATTTTCTAGATAATATCTATTGTTGACAACAAACATTATTTGCTATTATTAATGTGATAATTTTCTATTTTAGAGCTATGCAGAAATCAGGAAAACCACTCAAAGCAATCAAGGCTCGATTAAAAGGAAAGGAAGGAAGAATTAGAGGAAACCTCATGGGAAAGCGAGTCGATTTCTCTGCGCGTACTGTCATCACGCCCGATCCTAACTTGCGTATTGACCAAGTAGGAGTTCCCAGATCTATTGCACAAAACTTGACATTCCCTGAGCTTGTAACACCATTCAATATTGATAGAATGCAGGAGCTTGTCCGCAGGGGTAATGCGCAATATCCCGGCGCCAAGTATATTGTTCGCGACAATGGAGAAAGAATAGATTTAAGGTTTCACCCAAAACCATCAGATTTGCATTTACAACACGGCTACAAAGTAGAGCGTCATCTGAGGGATGACGATCTCGTCATTTTCAACCGACAACCTACACTTCACAAGATGAGTATGATGGGGCACAGGGTAAAAGTACTTCCATGGTCAACATTCCGTATGAATTTAAGTTGCACATCTCCCTATAACGCTGATTTCGACGGCGACGAAATGAACTTACATGTACCCCAGTCAATGGAAACGAGAGCCGAGGTGGAGAATATTCACATAACGCCCCGACAAATTATCACTCCGCAAGCAAACAAGCCTGTCATGGGTATTGTGCAGGATACACTGACAGCTGTAAGAAAAATGACTAAGCGTGACGTTTTCCTCACGAAAGAACAAGTAATGAATCTACTTATGTTTTTGCCTACATGGGATGGTAAAATCCCACAGCCTTGCATTTTGAAACCCCAACCATTGTGGACTGGTAAACAAATATTTACTCTCATCATTCCTGGTCCCGTAAATATGATTCGAACTCATTCCACACATCCTGATGAAGAAGACGATGGTCCTTACAAGTGGATCTCTCCTGGAGATACGAAAGTAGTTGTGGAACACGGTGAACTGCTCATGGGTATCCTGTGTAAAAAGTCACTTGGTGCTTCAGCAGGTTCCTTGCTACATATTTGCATGTTAGAGTTAGGTCACGAAACTGCCGGTCGCTTCTACGGTAACATTCAGACCGTGATCAACAACTGGTTGCTGTTAGAAGGTCACTCTATCGGTATCGGCGATACTATTGCTGATCCTCAGACTTACCAAGAAATTCAGCGTGCCATCGTGAAAGCCAAAGAGGATGTCATAGAAGTCATTCAAAAAGCTCACAACATGGAGTTGGAGCCAACTCCTGGTAACACCCTCAGACAGACGTTCGAAAATCAAGTGAACCGTATTCTGAACGACGCCCGTGACAAAACTGGTGGATCAGCTAAGAAATCCCTGACTGAATACAATAACTTAAAGGCTATGGTGGTTGCTGGTTCCAAAGGTTCCAACATTAATATTTCTCAGGTTATTGCTTGTGTAGGTCAACAGAACGTTGAAGGTAAACGTATTCCATTTGGATTCCGTAAAAGAACATTGCCGCATTTCATCAAAGACGATTACGGTCCCGAATCGAGAGGTTTCGTAGAAAATTCATATCTTGCCGGTCTGACCCCATCTGAGTTTTATTTCCACGCTATGGGAGGTCGTGAGGGTCTTATTGATACTGCCGTAAAGACTGCTGAGACTGGATACATCCAACGTCGTCTGATAAAGGCTATGGAGTCTGTAATGGTTCACTATGATGGTACCGTTCGTAATTCAGTCGGACAACTCATTCAGTTGAGATATGGTGAAGATGGTCTGGCTGGAGAAACAGTAGAGTTCCAGAATTTACCGACAGTCAAACTGTCGAACAAGGCATTTGAAAAGAAATTCAAATTTGACCCCTCAAACGAGAGGTATTTGAAGAGGATCTTTAGTGAAGACATTATCAAGGAATTGACAGAATCTGGATATGTTATTAGTGATCTTGAGAGCGAATGGGAACAACTCAACAAAGACAGAGATGTGTTACGTCAAATTTTCCCAAGTGGTGAATCTAAAGTTGTACTGCCTTGCAATTTCAAGAGAATGATTTGGAATGCACAGAAGACTTTCCATATCAATAAAAGAATGCCGACAGATCTCAGTCCCATCAAAGTAATATCGGGTGTCAAAGAATTACTCAAAAAATGCGTTATTGTAGCGGGCGAGGACCGCCTGTCGAAGCAGGCTAATGAAAACGCTACTCTACTCTTCCAATGTTTGGTGCGTTCGACTTTATGTACAAAGTTTGTATCTGAAGAATACAGACTTTCATTAGTAGCTTTTGAGTGGTTGATTGGGGAAATCGAAACCCGTTTCCAGCAAGCGCAGGTGAACCCTGGCGAGATGGTGGGCGCCCTGGCCGCGCAGTCTCTCGGCGAGCCCGCCACGCAGATGACACTGAACACTTTCCATTTCGCTGGTGTGTCGTCCAAAAACGTAACTCTCGGAGTGCCGCGTCTTAAGGAAATCATCAATATTTCTAAGAAACCTAAAGCTCCATCTCTAACAGTATTCTTGACTGGTGGTGCTGCCAGAGATGCAGAAAAGGCTAAGAATGTACTCTGCAGACTGGAACATACAACATTGCGCAAGGTGACCGCGAACACTGCGATTTATTACGATCCTGACCCGCAAAACACAGTTATTGCTGAAGATCAAGAATTCGTCAATGTTTACTATGAGATGCCTGATTTTGACCCGACAAAGATCTCTCCGTGGTTGCTACGTATTGAATTAGATCGCAAGAGGATGACGGATAAGAAACTAACCATGGAACAGATTGCTGAAAAAATAAACGCTGGATTCGGAGATGATTTGAATTGTATTTTCAACGATGACAATGCCGAAAAGCTTGTGCTACGTATTAGGATAATGAACAATGAAGAAAGTAAATTCCAAGATAACGACGAAGAAACGGTTGACAAAATGGAAGACGACATGTTCTTGAGATGTATTGAAGCTAACATGCTGTCAGACATGACTCTACAAGGCATAGAGGCTATAGCAAAGGTGTACATGCATTTACCACAGACTGAAGCTAAGAAACGTATTATAATCACTGAACAGGGTGAATTCAAGGCTATTGCTGAATGGTTGTTGGAAACTGATGGTACTTCATTGATGAAAGTACTTTCTGAGAGAGATGTAGACCCCATAAGGACATTCAGTAACGACATTTGCGAGATATTCCAAGTACTGGGTATAGAGGCTGTGCGTAAGTCAGTAGAGAAAGAAATGAACGCCGTGTTGCAGTTCTACGGTCTATACGTGAACTACCGTCACCTTGCCTTGCTTTGTGACGTAATGACTGCTAAGGGTCATCTCATGGCCATCACTCGTCACGGTATTAACAGGCAAGACACTGGTGCACTTATGAGATGCTCGTTCGAAGAAACAGTCGACGTTTTGCTTGACGCCGCCTGTCACGCTGAAGTGGATCCTATGAGAGGCGTGTCTGAGAATATTATCATGGGTCAATTGCCGCGCATGGGAACTGGTAAGATTTACATTTATAACCTGAACTGTAAAAACATAAAAATATTTCTCTTCCACAAATGACAACAAAATATTTATAAAATATAGACTTATAATTCGGATCATACTGATATAATCATTGCTGACGAATAATTTAATTGTTTACTAGGCTGCTTCGACTTACTACTTGACGCCGAGAAATGTAAGCTGGGTATGGAAATGGGTGGTCTCGGTGTGGGAGGAGTGGGCGGCGGCATGTATTTCGGCGTCGGCACTCCTTCCATGACGCCGTTGATGACGCCGTGGTCGACACAGAACACACCTGGATACGGCAGCAGTGCATGGTCTCCAGGCCAAGGTAATAACTGATTAATTTGAAATTGATTATTTACTAGCGGCCCGCCCCAGCTTCGCACGGATGCAATTTTTTTTTTTCGTATTTCCGAAATGTTCTTTCATCAAACCTTGTCCTGGCAATACCGAACACAACAAAAAAAAAAAAATATCCAATTTGGTGCAGTCATTCGGAAATTATGCGCGTACAGACATTTCGGTGACTTTGTTTTATACTATGTAAGGATGTAAGGATTTGAAAAAAAAAACATGTACCTACAACATTACACACATAAATCCAAGTAATTGCACAGTTAATTTTAATAAAAATAGACATTTACAATAAGCCAGGATCATACACAAAAAAGCAAAGCAAACAAGTATATAAATTATTAGTTTTGCAACGAATAAATCAGGCCGAATACCGAATATTCGACCAGTTGCTTTGCGAATATTCGGCTTGATTGATGCACCTTCAAAAATTGGCTTGCACACCGCATTTTGACAAGAAATTCTCTGATTAGCTCGTCATCATTACGTCCTTGCACACCGCATTTTGACAAGAAATTCTCTGATTAGCTCGTCATCATTACGTCATTCCGCTCGCCAACCGCGTTAATACTTGTTAATAGTGTCATATTTTTGTGCAGGTTTAAAACAAATATTTTTTTAGTTGTTGTTTTTGCAATAGATCTTTTCTAAAGATTTGTGCCTGGAACAGTATGACACGTAAAAAAAGGTCTTCAGTTTGGATTTAATTTGAACAATTCTTCACATATGTTACTTCCTATTGATCTTTTAGATACCAGAGAAATTACGCTTTCTCGAACTAGCAATCTATGTTCAGCAATAATAGAAGTTGCATGAATTTACTGTGTTTTTAAGTACTTCTGTTTTTAGGTATTCGTTATTCGGCCGAATATCAAAAAATTACCGAATACCGAGTAGTATGTAACTGAATATTCGTTGCAACTCTAATATAAATATTAAAAAATTTAAAGAAAGTTTTGAAGTTTGTGAGTTTTAAAATTTCAATTCAATAATAAATAATTTGTGTGCTATGTATTATTTTGTTACAGTGGGCAGCAGCATGACGCCGGGTGGTCCATCGTTCTCGCCGTCGGGAGCGTCGGATGCGTCGGGCCTGTCCCCGGCGTACAGCGCGTGGTCCCCGCAGCCGGGCTCGCCGGGCTCGCCCGGGCCCCCGCTGTCCCCCTACACGTCGCCGGCCGGCGCTTCGCCCTCGTACTCCCCCACCAGCCCAGTGTACGCGCCCGCCTCCCCAAGCCTCACGCCGACATCACCACACTACTCCCCCACGAGCCCATCGTATTCACCGACTTCACCGAACTATTCACCGACCTCTCCTATATATTCGCCAACGTCACCGAGCTATTCTCCTACATCCCCTGGCTATTCCCCCACATCGCCCTCTTATTCACCTACGTCACCAAGCTACTCTCCTACTTCACCGAGTTATTCTCCGACAAGTCCAGCGTATTCACCAACATCACCTAGCTATTCGCCGACGTCACCTAGTTACTCACCAACAAGTCCCTCTTATTCCCCGACGAGTCCGTCGTACTCACCGACAAGCCCAGCCTATTCACCGACGTCGCCCGGCTATTCGCCGTCTTCACCGAGCTACTCTCCGACTAGCCCTGTCTACAGTCCTGCTTCACCGAGTTACTCGCCGTCGTCGCCGAACTATACGCCGACGTCGCCCGCTTATTCTCCAACAAGCCCTTCATATTCACCGACATCACCGGCGTATTCACCGACTTCTCCCAGTTACTCACCATCCTCGCCTAAATATTCTCCATCTCCTAACTATTCCCCTACATCGCCGTCTGTGGCAGGTAGGAGCCCTACTTATTCACCGACGAGTCCACAATACTCTCCTACGAGTCCGCAGTACTCGCCGACCAGCCCAGCATACTCGCCCTCGTCCCCACAACACCCGGGAAGCACTCGTTACTCGCCATCCTCACCAAATTATTCGCCATCTCCAAATTATTCTCCTTCCTCACCGGGATATTCTCCAACTTCGACAAAGTATTCGCCGACGTCTCCGACCTATACCTCGACCTCGCCCAACTATTCTCCGTCGTCCCCCGCATACTCCCCGTCGTCGGCAGGACCCTCCACATACTCTCCAACTTCACCAACATACTCTCCTACTTCACCTAACTATGACGACGGCGACGATTAATCTTTTAATAAGATTTATTTTTTTATTTCTATTCTATTACTTCTTAGTTATTATTACTATTTGTAAATATTCTCAACTCCCCTGTTCAATTGGGAGATTAAATACAAAAAAAAAAACAAAAAAAATACTTTAAGATTACTATGTATAATAATTTCATAAGTTTATATCAAGCAAGATTACAAAGCTCTTATTTTAATCCTAACAACATTAATTGATCTCAACTGTGGCTAATGAGACACAATTGAGTTTCTATTGTTATAAATCAAATTTTGATACAACAGTTGAGCGGCCAACTGAGACAGTTGGCGGTCAACTGAGACGTTGCCTGAGGTAGCAGCGCGGTGCGAGAGGGGGTGGTGATGTGATGCGAGAGCTCAGTGATTCGTCAACTTGACAACTATCACCCCTCCCGCACCGCGGAGCTACTTCAGGCAACGTCTCAGTTAAGCGGTCGGCCTATAGTCGGGTGTAACATTTACATTTAGTAGGTGCTGTCGTTTATATTTTGTAGCGTTGTTGTAGTGTTTGGCGCTAATATATCGCCATTTCTATACAAAGCTTGATTTGATTTTTATTGACATGAAATTAGTAAAATATTCGTAACTGATGTTAGGAATTAAGTACTGCCTACATTGAAATATTGATTATGTTATAAAACATTGATAAGCAATTGATGGTGGAAAATAAAATTACACTATTTATATATCGAACGTTTATTTTATTAACTGAGCCAGTTTTATCAATACCCATACATACTACAGTAATCTTAAATAAAAAAAAGTAAGAATAAATACACTTCTTGGGGCATCGAAAATGTATTTGGGGTTTATTACGAGATCTCAATAATAGGTTTTAAGGATCAACAAATTAACAAGTATTTAGATACTTTCAAAGCCACCGATATTATGAGAACATAAGAAATAATTGATTATAAACCTACTATCTACATTACTAAAGGTACCATTATATCTTACGACAAATTACAAAATACAAACCATTATCTATTGTGCTTTTATAAACCTCGAACACAGCCATTTTATATATTTTATTAATATTACTTACAAACTAATCCAGATCATTTATTTATAAGTTATTATCGGTATGTTTGTCGACAGACACCTATACGATAAATCAAATTTTACTTTAGATTATCATGTACCTAAAATGTGCTTTATCTGTCTACCCATGAGCAACACTTATTATAAAACATGACCTTAATTAAAATAAATACAAATAGGTAACTAATGAGTATTATGGAAGCCGTCTTGAAGCAATTCTGTTCTTATTACTAAGTTGATTTATTTTCCTCGATATATTTCTATGATGCGATCCTGGTCGACGTACTCAAAGATGTGTGGCGCGTCCATCAGGATGCCGACCGTGCCTGCTGTGGTCACGATGAAGAATATGTATAGCTGCAGCCTGTCGATCACCATTGCTACGTACTTCCAATCTTCACGGGTCTGTAAAATCAAATGATATTGCTGATTAATTGTGGAAAAACTAACACCATCTATAGTAAAAGTACGGTCGGAAACAGAAGTCGTTTTAAAAATTAATTAGGTACTAGATACAGATCTATCCTGTAAAAGATTTTGAAGGGTTTGCTAGTCAACAATTTACTGTACCTACCATAATAGGTATATTGGGCTAGATAATGTTACCTAAAGGGGTCGCTTGGTTTGATTACAAAATTGTGATCGAGTTTGTCGTAGGTCGATCCATCGTTATGAGATGAGAATATTTTTTATATCGATGTTATCGCACCGACCGTCAGTAAAAAGAGGAAGGCTCAAAGGACTTTGGTTAAGATACATAGCCTATAGCGTAGAACATTGCTTGAAGTACCTAGGTATAGGTACCTATTGATAGGTGTATTCACCTGAATATAAAGATCTTCGTTACGTAAATGCTCTGCGATGAACTCTACTGCTTCTGTGGCCTTCGCTGCTTCTGGCGACAGCAGTAGCGAGTCGGAGCTCTCCGACTCCCTCCGTTCTCCTCCGAGGCCCAGGCCGCCGAGCGCGCCGAGTCCTCCCAGGGCGCCGACCTCACCGCCGCCGGCCGCTCGGTTGATCTTGCAGTTCGGATGATGCAGGTCCGACATCTCCATCGCTTCCATTTTGCTTTGTATTACACCAATCGCACTAAGAAGTTAGTATATTCCCAATGTTCACAGGTTAGAGAGGTCCACTAGCACCTAGTGTGTGCTATGTGGGGAAACGTACCTGATGTGTTTAGGCAGGTCGTGCGGAGCGGCCGCATGCGGCGGGGCGCCCATGCCGGGCATTTCCATCATCCACCGTAGCCTCGTCTTGCGCGGACGACGCATGAGCAGGCCTGTAGGCAGGTAGTGAAGAAAGACACTTCGGATCCAGAGAGGCATTCTGTTAAACAAGAAGTGTCATTTTAATCGAATCTATCTTTAAGTAGGTACCGTACATTATTTAGATTGCTATCGACAAACTAAGAGGAGAAGTGCATTATTAAATCAGGCCCTATACACCACAACATTTACAAGCCAACACTACAAAATTGTTAAATTGTAGAATATATTTCAATTTACAGAAATTACAAATATTTGTAAGGTATTCCCGTTACAATATTATGTGGCTTATAGACTACAGGCCCATCCAAAAAGTGGATGGGTCATATGAACCACCAGGTGATGTATATAGGACGATATTAATCACCCCCCGGACCACGGAAAGAGAGGGGGTTGCAACCCTCGCTTTTTCCCCTTGTCGCATGATTTTTGTACGGCGTTGCGGAATAATGGATTAGAAGCTGTATTGAAACAGTATGAAACTGATGCCGTACAGAATGAAATGACCAAAATACCCAGGGTATTTTAAGAAATTTAAGAATTTACCCTGGAAATTGTCAGAAAATCAAAAAAAATTATCGACTTTGTGGCGCACAATTTTTTTACGGCACTGCGCGCTTTCTTATTATTTTTCATGGATCTATCGATGGTAAAAATGCCGTACAAAAATATATGACCAAAGTGTACTCACTCTACCTGCACTTTTGAATTCTCACCAGCACTCAGTTGGACACCTTACAAGTGACGGCATAGTGCTGAATCTTATTATTTTATGCTCTTATATCGTCCTATATACGTCACCTGGTGGTTCATATGACCCATCCATTTTTTGGATGGGCCTGTAGTCTATTATGAGTTTTGTGGTACAGTACGGATACTGTCTTGTTATAAGATTTATAACATATTTGCTCGTAAAGGGTCTCTTATTTCACCAATTTCAATATCGTAATGTATCTCATTATGCACTTGTGCGGTAATGTAAAGTAAATCGCACGGTTTATCAAAACGCTCCGTCAAAACGAAAGGTACTTTTTTAAATCTTAGCAAAGAGTTTTTATTTCAGAAAAGTAGTCAACATTTTATGAATAAAATTAACTTTGGGAGATAAAATATAATAAATAAACATTTAATTCTTTAATTTAATTAATTTTCAATAAATTACAACCATTAATATCTGTAACAAAAACAAAAATATTAATTTACTTTTTTAATAATACTGGCTGTTTTGTGCCTATGCCTGAAATAAAAGCGCGAAAGCGCGCGCGTCGCTTATTTGTTAAGAAGTAAAAATTATTCCGAAGTCCTAGTTTTATATATTTCCTCGCAAATATGTTATAAAACGTCGTATGACATATGTGCGCTTTGATAATTACAGCCTCTGCTTTCTTTTAGCCCTCGCCTACGGCTCGGGCAAGCAATATCGCCTCGGCTGTAATTTTCAACTTACCGCACTTATATCATAATGTACTATTATAACATATTTGCTCGTAAAGGGTCTCTTATTTCACCAAATTCAATATCGTAATGTATCTGATTACGCACTTGTGCGGTAATGTAAAGTAAATCGCACGGTTTATCAAGATGCTCCGTCAAAACGAACGGTACTTTTTAGGGTTCCGTAGTCAACTAGGAACCCTTATAGTTTCGCCATGTCTGTCTGTCCGTCTGTCCGTCCTCGCTTAATCTCTGTGACCGTTAGCACTAGAAAGCTGAAATTTGGTACCAATATGTATATCAATCCCGCCGACAAAGTGGTAAAATAAAAATTGGAAAAAAATGTTTTATTAGGGTAGCCCCCCTATATGTAAAGTGGGAAGTGTTTTTTTTTTTAATTTCAACCCTAACGTGTGATATATTGTTGGAAAGGTATTTAAAAATGAATAGGGGTTTACTAAAATCATTTTTTGATAATGTCAATAATTTCGGAAATAATCGCTCCAAAAGTAAAAAACATTGTGTCCCCCCCCCTCTAACTTTTGAACCATAAGTTTAAAAAATATGAAAAAATTCTGAAAAGTAGAACTCTATAAGAACTTTCTAGGAAAATTATTTTGAACTTGATGAAAATAACAGTTTTTGTACAAAAAAAGACAAAAAATTGTACAAAATAATTTCTGGACTAAGTTTGTAGTATAATCGTATATGCAAGCATTTTTTTTAAATTTCGTTTATATATTTTATTATCCTGAACGTATCCTTTTGTGTTCGCGCTAAAAACCGTCACGAGTCGGAGCGCCTGCCGCGGAGCGTGCAATGTTGCACGCTCCGTGTTCGCACACGTACCCACTACCGGGAGCAGTTGCAGGAGCGCGGAGCGCTGCTGGAGCGCGAACATAATGGATACCACTCATAAGTGGGAACACTTATTGTGACGGACGGGAAACTACGGAACCCTACACTGAGCGTGGCCCGACACGCTCTTGTTTAAATCTTAGCAAAGAGTTTTTATTTCAGAAAAGATGTCAACATTTTATGAATAAAATTAACTTTGGGAGATAAAATATAATAAATAAACATTTAATTCTTTAATTTAAATATTTTTGACAATAAATTACAACCATTAATATCTGTAAAAAAACAAAAATATTAATTTACTTTATTAATAATACTGGCTGTTTTGTGCCTATGCCTGAAAAAAAAAAGCGCGAACGCGCATGCATCGCTTATCTGTTAAGAAGTAAACATTATTCCGCGCGCTTTTTCTTTTCGCTGTACTTTTTTTATTTGAAAATGTCGTTAAGTAATGATGAATTTATTAATTCCACACCGCCAGAAGTCTCAGAGGCAGCGAAAAAGGCTACTCTAAGCCTCGCCCGAAAAATCGACCGATAGATACTTACAAGCGTATCAAAATTTCATCATATGGAAAACAAGCAAATATGCAAGTTCAGTCCGAGTTTTATTTATTTCCTCGCAAATATGTTATAAAACGTCGTATGACATACGTGCGCTTTGAAAATTACAGCCTCTGCTTTCTTTTAGCCCTCGCCTACGGCTCGGGCAAGCAATATCGCCTCGGCTGTAATTTTCAACTTACCGCATTTATATCATAATGTACTATTACAAACTTGTAAATTGTAATTGTAAAGTTTTGTGGTATAAGTAGGGCCCAGATTACCATACCTGTGTGTTCTTGGACCTCTGAAGTTCCAGTTGATGATGATAACCGTGACTAGAATACTGACGGTGTTCATGATGAATGTGAAGAGCAGGTACTTAGCGATGAGCGGTAACACGAGGGAGGTTGGCGGTAGAATCTTTGACACCAGTAATAGGAACACAACCAGTGACAGCAAAATGCTGATACCCAATGTTACCTACGAGAAATAACACCGTTATTTTTAAATGAAACAGTACCTTTGAAGACAGATATGTAAAAGAAAATTGGTAAAGGTAATATTGTCTCACCTTTTCACCAGCTTCGGCAGGCAAATAGAATACCAATACACAAAGGAATGAAATCAATACAGTTGGCAGGATCAAGTTGACTGTATAGAACAAGGTCTTTCTCCTAATTATTATATAGAATGTAATGTCAGTTTCAGTAGGATGGTTCCCTTCATAAATATTCAGGTATGCTGGTACTTCAATGATGTCCCATGTTCCCGACTTCCAGTAATCTGACAGATCAACAAAGTTTTTGTTGTTGTATAAGGCGAGAGACACTTGGTCACCATTGAAGGTCCACGATCCGAATTTCATGATGCACGTTTGTTGATCGAAGGGGAAGTATGTTACATCAATTGTACAGGAGCTCTGGTAAACAAAACAAAAGATTAACGATAAGATAAGTCTGTGAAAGATAAGAGTGACATGACTGTGTGTAACTACCAGTGCCGGATTAGGACTACTTGATGCCCTAAGCAATCCATGCTTGTGGGCCGCCCTATCCACTAGTAAACTGGTAACGGTCTTTAACGTATTATTTTATACAACGAGAACGGATTTCGCACACCTTGCCTTTCATGTGCCTCCGAGACGTGATGCCCTAAGAAAGTGCTTAATTTGCTCATGGGCTAATCCGGAACTGGTAACTACCATCTATGGCGAAGGTCATTCATAGTCATTCTACTAATGAATAGTTACCTGGTATATGGCTGGAGGTACCCACAGCACTTCTCCGTTGGGATAAATCAGGACGTTGGATTTGTATCGCACCTCATAGTTACCATCAGCGCTGAAACAACAGAAGACCCATTAGCTTAGCAGATTTAAAAAAAAAAATGCCTAAGGAAAGTTACTAACTTGTTGAAAAGTACGATGTCAGGTTTCCAGACCTTGTCGGGCGGTAGGCGCAACACGCCTATGCCGCCATAATCAGCCTCATCCCACATCAGCTGATAGTCCATCCATACTAACCGGAGCCACACGTTGGATTTCATGATTTGATTCTTTTCATTCTGCAAGAGGTTTGTTTACAAGTTTATTTGTATTCTTTTCTTGTAGGAAATAATCACTAACTTGTAATTAGCGTGAAATATTCGCTTTGATCTGAAATCGTCAACACATAGCGTTTAGGAAACGTAGTGAGTCAGTGACCTATGGTTTCTGTGAGGCCTTAATTTGATACGCTGCAGTAAGGCTGGAAGACTTGATCTAATTACCTATATTAATAATTATATAAACACGAGTAGGTACATACAACGTTAATAAGCTGGACGAAAGCTAGTCCGAACCGCACATCCACTTTCTGTGTCATGTTTTGTACTGGGCGGATGAGTTTGTTGTAACCACGGAACAGGTCGCGGACTAACCGCTCCTCGTCTTCGGAACACCATCCTGGAACATATGTATACTTATCAGCAACCAATTACTTCCGACAGGTATAATTACCTCAACTCAATTTCGCATTCGAATACATCAACATCATTAATTTAATTTGAATACATGAATGGCAAAAAGGGAGTGTTAATTCATTACCTTCTGGTAAACGCATATTAAGTGGCGTTCATTGACGCGACTACAAGTTTACTTTGACCAATCAACAAAACTTATCTATGACGAGTTAGTAAGCAATAAGTTATGATCATAGTTTCTCTGAAATTCGAATCTTATGTTAGAGTTGGTACCTACCTATCAAGTAACAATAACATGGGCGAAAATTACAAGCTTCTATTCCTTACGTACTTATAAAAGTTAATTTAATAATCTGCACAGGTCGTCTGTGCTTTACTCTTTACCTCACGCATACAAATAAGCGTTTTCTGTTCCAATATACAGGTTCATGAAACCTGAAAATATTGTTATTTTTATCAAGTTTAAAAATGATCGAGATTTTATAAGCTTGCTATAAAATAAATGGCTATGATATGCAGGAATTCGGCAGCTATTTTATATTACGACTTTCAATTTAATACACGCTTTTGGACGTCGAACTTTCGAAGTTCAGTTAAATCTTCCTATAAAATGGTTTTCCCGTAAGTTTAGTAACGTGTACGTTAGTAGCCATAGCCGAGATGATGCTGCGGCGCAAGATCAATAAAGAACCAACCGGAGATAATGTTGTTTAGGAACACACTTCTCGAAGATAAAACGACGATTTGTAGTAAGAATTTACTTAAAATTGTGATCATTGTAATGTAATTAATGTTTTACAATTAAATAAACTCGATTAATTAAATAATAATAACCAAAAGCTGAGTTAAAATCGAATAAACTTAATTGAATATAAACACATAAATTCAGCTGCGTGTCTTTTATAGATATTTTGTCCTGAAATATAACGTGTATGTAATTACACATTTTGTTTATATGCACCTCTATTTACATCGCTAGCCGGTAGCGCCGCTTTTATGAGAGAGATGAGAATACAAAATAAAAATTAATGAATGTAACAGTATTTTTTGTGGATTATTGCGTATTATGGGGTTTTTTTGTTAATGATTTGTTTATGGTGTGTGTGGTACCTGAGTAGAGGAGTGTGAGGATCGCGGCGACGAGCAGACAGGCGCGCGACCCGCCCGACATGGCGGCGCGTACTGCCGTGCGGCCGCGGCCGGGCGCAATCTGCCGCGCTGCGCCACACCCCACCGTCTAGCGTCTTCCCGAGTCCTCCCGTAGCGCTCGCCCGCCCAAACCGCTCTATGCACTAATGCATGCTGCATATTACTCGTATTCCATTAGCTGAATTTCAGTTACTTAACGTGGAAATGAATATGTTTGTTTGATAACAGGTATACCTTACCGGTACCTTATAGTAATATTCACCTAGAAGGAGGGAAGGTAGGAAGAAGGAGCTTGTAGCTAAGAAATAACAGCCGCACGGTTCGATCGATCGGTTAAGCTCAGCTTGCCGCGGTTAGTCCGTAGATGGGTGCCATCTTTACCTACCAAGATCCTCCGTGGTTCGGAAAGCACGTTAAGCCGTTGGTCCCGCCGTTGTCATTCGTAGATTCTTTGACAGTCGTTACGGGTCGTCAAGGGGTATCGTATTACCTAATAAGTGGGGGTTGTGGAGGTCAGATAGGATAGGCAATCGCTCCATGTAAAATACTGGTATACAGCTACATCTGATTAGACTGGAAGCCGATCCCAACATAGTTGGGAAGAGGCTAGGCAGATGATGATGACCTTATAGTAATTTTCACCTTTTTGGATGCTTCTTCATGGGATACTTTTCATATAGATAATTAAAAAAAATACATATAATTAAGTGCATATAAGTGCCAAGAACTCGCTGTTGAATGTAATCAAAATTGGTTCAGTAGTTTAGCCGTGCTAAAGTTGGAAAGTGGACTGACTCGTTATCACATTTACTATAGGGGCTAATTTTCAAATGGGTAGTATTTTCCCAATTCTTACAAATACCTACCCATCTTTGGTCAATGTTTCATACATTTTAGGAAGGCTCTATTTTACGTGTGTTGGTATGCTGTTGGTGGCTTTTGTGGAAATTAGCTAGTGATGTGCGCATGTGCAGTTATCCTATGGGATATCATCGATTGCTCCGTGACTCCGCTCCGTGCCAAACGCCTCCGCGGGAATATTATGTAGGTCAGGGATGATTTACATAACTCACGGGAATTCGATCCGAGGTAACATCTAGAAGCGAGATTAGAACCTATTTTGACAAAAAATATATATGACTAGGATAATTGATGTACGAGCTTATATTGATGATAGCTTAGGTTGGGGGAATAAAAACATGGCTTTTCAGTACCTATTAGTAAATTGTTGAGTTTGAGAGCTAAGCTATAGTAAGCTTAAAAAAAAGTAGTTACTGAAATAAATAAAACAAGGGTTTCTTTCATTCGTTTATATTTAATAAACAAAGTGCAATTCAGAGTTAACCCTAACAATTGAACAAATCTTGGGGACAACGGGCTGTCCCATTGCCGACGGAAGGATGCCGCACAGAGTTCCATCCAATACAAAGATGAAGCCCGCGTGTGCGGGTTTGCGGCCTCCACCGTCCGGGTCGTCACACAACCTCTAGCGAATGGTAAGAAGATATAATAACAGTAAATAAATGAAAGACCAAAAACATTGACTTATAATCACATTCGGTCCGCAACTTCCATCGGACCGTCTAAGATTACTAACAGCACTGCCTCGGAAAAGGAAAACATTACAGGAGCTTTGCGAGGGTACATTCGCTTGTCGGGTGTACCCGCGCATTCTCGCTGTTTACACTACGTTTTCTTTTTGAGAGGTTTACAATGTTTCCGAAATAAATGAACATCGATGAGTAAGAACGTCAAACGTAACAATCGATCATGACGGAGCAGTAAACTGAACGAGTTGAAGTGTTTCGGAGTGTGGCAGACGAGCGGCAGGACTGGTCAGATGTCAGGATATAGTGAACCTGTACTAGTCAACTGATCGTGTGTCGCATCTGTCAATGAATAGGCACCTTTGTGTTAAACCCTCTATGTAACGAAAAACCGGTTCATGTTACAACTTCTTGTACTTATAAAAAGTTGTATATCTTATAAAATGAGTTATATATTACATGTACATGTCTGAAACGATGGTCATATCTTTTGAATTAATTTTCGAAGAAGAAAATTGTATAAGCTAATATTATTTTCAGCATACGAATTACTGTAACTGTATGGAAAGAAGTACAAACGTGATATAATTTAATATGTAATTTAATTATTATTTGTAAAAGTCGTTCCGAAAGACCCAGATATGACTTTATTAAAATAATATTTGTTTTAACTACAACTTTTAACGAACGATTTATTAAGCTATAGCCATGGGTATTTTATTACCATTTATAACAATATCGACCCGTTCACAACGAGGCATATCACAACCTGTACCAATTGAATCAACATTGTTTGTAAAGTTCTATACTAGCTACTGACACAAATATATCCGAAAATAAAACTAGGGATTATAACCACGATTCATGGAATCGAACAAGAAGGAAACAAAGGGCCATTGTTTCACCGCCCAAACTCTAAACTGTACAATAGATTTCAAGAATCGAAGAAGTTCTAACAAAGTTTAATTTTTAAATGCGAATCAGGTCGTTCAACGGTAAGAAGGAAGACGTTTTTGTGCAAATATTTTCTGCCGCAGTCTTGTCTAGTGGGTGGCCACATGCTGCGGTGTCTGCGCGTGAGTGTGCACCGCGGCGCGTGGCGGCTGTGCCTGTGTAGCACGTACTGCCACTGTATCGCTGTGGGAGACTGTTCCGGGGACGGAACGTCTGGTACGGAACCGCTCATTGAAACTCATGCCATACGCTCATGGGAACAATCGGCTGTAGAGTACGGAATTAATTCCACTGAGCGTGACGACCGTTTATCATTATATTCTTGGAAGAAAAGGTACATAATCGCTGAAGTTCTCAAGGGATTAGAAAACGTTAGTCGGATGGGCAGTTTTTTTTAACGTACAGGGTTGGCAGTTCAGCGGTAACTTATGTCTACAGGGGGGCGCGGGCGGCGAGGCAGGCGGCGGCAACTCCGGCGCCGCGGCGTCATCGTCCGCGCCACTTCGCTCATCACAACTTAACATATATTCGCGGTATCACAGAACTTTTCGCATGCGTAACCGCAAGCGGGCGGGTCGCTACGACACCATGATGTGCGGCGCGGACAGCAGCACGGCTAGCGTGGCGATGATTGTGAACAGGGTAAAGATAATAAGGCACAGTCTGTCCACGACCATGGCGGCGAACTTCCAGTCGCGCGAGACGTCCGCATCCTCGTCGTCCTTGCGCATCTGGAAAGTATATTCATCATGTTAAATTACCTGCAATGTATACCAATCAACTATTGAATGGTCTATACTACTGTGTGGTCATGTTACCTGATCTGTGATGACTCGAATCTCCTTCAGTATGAGGGAGAGCTCGTAGTCGACACCGAAGCAACTGTGTGCGGCCAAGCCCGCGCCGTTCTCCTCACCCGACCTGCAACGAGTACGCTCTGTAGATAGCAGCTACATCTGCACCCTACTCTACAGGTGGAGCCGAGGAACGGAGGGCACTACAGGAGTTATGCCGATTAGATGTTATAGACCAGACCCAGAAGTAGAAATACAATCAAAAGTGAAACTATGTGATGGCCCGTGAAAGAGTATGTTGATGTTGAATGTTTGAATACTCGTGAATTAGCTGTTAGGGTCGGGTACTGCGGAACGTTCGAGGCTGGGGTGAATTATCGTAACCGTGCTATTTACGGCGAGTAGTGTTCGTGTAGATCGTCGAGGGACCTGTAGTATCGGCAGCATTGCGGCTGCTGCGCTTGCGGGTGTCGGAAGTCGTCGTCGATGTCGAGCACGTTGGCGAGGAGCGACTTAGAGGAGCGCTCGCGCAGCTCCAAGTCGGGCGGCGGAGGCGCGCGCGCGGGCGGCGGCGTGGTCGCCGAGCCCGGCCGCGACATGCGCAGCACCCACGGCAGCCAGTACAGGAACACGCAACGAATCTGGACATACATCACGTTAAATATCTTATTTTAAAAAAAATTCTTTGCATAACTATCGAAACAACACCATAAAAAATACGTACCCAATCACTCATTTCGTGTGTATCTGCGTGCCTATGGTGGTAGTTAAGAATAAGGATGGTGGAGACGACGGAGGAAGCCACCATGAACATGATGCAGTTGAAGTAGGTGCCGAGCAGCGGCACGGCGTCCGACGTCGCTGGCATCGTCTCCGCCACCATATTGAGGAACACCGTCAACGACAGTAATATCGTCACACCTGGGTATTAGACAAAATGTTCGATGAGTTCTATTTACCTACATATACCAGATAAACACTACGCAAGAAAAGAAGATTACGGTTCATACATATGCCGGGGAAATGTTTTTTTGGCAAGAATAACGACGCAGCCGTGACCAATTAACATATTCTGGTAAATAAAGTTTTTAAAGCATAACACTGGTAGTCAGACCAGTCTCAACAGTCCAATTTCTGAGTAGCTACCGGTTTACGAACAGGCAGAAATGACCTGCACGATGTTTAACTTTAGTAGTGTGTAATCAGAGAAGGCGAGCTTATCTACTGCTAGTAGATTGATGATATTGATTATTATTTCGATCGGTCAACGCATACAGACGTGCACATCAATGCATTATAAAATAAATAATTTAACACTTGCATAAATACTGACCCAGTTTTATAGTGTACTAACGTGTTTTATAAATCAAGTGATGTTATGGATGTTCTGACTAGATTATAATAATAAACAATTTTTATAATCTGAAGTATGGACGACAGCCCCTTTCCTCGGAGCGGGTTGACCCCGCGCAGCCCCCCATCGACACCTGCACCAAGATCACCTCAACAACCCAAGCAGAACCAAGAAGTGGCTGTTGACCCAGCTAATCCTATCCCCACTCCAGAAATCCAGAACTGGTTGGGGTCCATTGAACAGTCATTGAATGAGGTCTGTGCTACTGCCAATGAAGGAAAACTTAATTCGGACCAGAAGTTAAGAATCAGCAATCTTTGCCGAAAAGTTGGACACGGAGTTTCTCAATTGGTCGTGCGATACCAGTCACTGAAATCAAGTGCCATACAAGCCCATACCGCCCTTAATACCATGACTGAAGCTCGAGATCTAGCGGACTGTCTTACAGAGATGAACCGCACCATTCAGGAGTCCTGTATGAAGCAAGGAGCTGGGAGGAGTGATACATCTTTTGCCGATATGGTGAAGAAGGGATCCAGCAATTTTGTTCGTCAGAACAAACTTAGCTCCGTGGCAATTTTCCCATGTGACAACTCAAAAACCAGTGACGAAACCAGGAACATGGTACAAAGCATCATATGCCCAGGTGAATTGAAGCTGAAAGTACGAGGCGTACGGAAAATCGGAAAAGGAGGTCTCATAATCAGCACGGAGACTAAAGATGACCTGGATAAGCTCAAGCAAACAGTCCAAACTGCTTCGTCAGAGCTTACCGTCGACGAACCCCGAAAGCGCAAACCTCGCATTGTAGTAATTGGAGTGCCCGCATCTATGACGGAAAATGAGGTATTTAAATGTCTATATGAACAGAATTTAGCCGACAAACTGCCAACTATGTCCCGAGATACTTTTATGACCTCATTAAAACTAAGCCACAAATCTGGGAGAAAAGATACTGAAAACTGTAATTATATATTAGAAGTTCCAGCCGTCATTCGTAAGGCCCTGATCACCCAGGAACGACTTTTTATTAATTGGACGTCCTGTCCAGTACGTGATTTCACTCTGGTGACCAGATGTTACAAGTGCCAGCAGTACGGCCACGCAGCCAAGTTCTGCAAATCCACTGCCCCTACGTGTGGTCATTGCGGTGAAGAAGGGCACACCATTCAAGACTGCACAAAGAAAGCAGAAGCGCCAAAATGTGCAACATGTCTGCGCTACAAAAAACCAGCGAGCCACAAAACGGGAGATCTAGATTGTTCAGCAAAAAAGTCTGCCGAAAACAGGTACATCAACTCAATCGATTATGAAGGCGCCTAAGAGCGCCACTTACCTGTTTTTATTTAAGAATCTACTTTTATTAGATATACTATGGATAGTACCTTAATTACGGACATATATAATAGTTTTCAAACTGTTTCAAAGTCATGTAAGGTTGAGGACTGCAGACAATATATTTCCGTGTATCAAAAGTCACTAACCATATTAACCCAAAACATTCGTAGCATTTATAAGAACATGGATAGCTTCAACATTTTTCTACATAGACTTAACTTTAATTGTGATATATTAATACTAACCGAGTGCTGGTTATCTAATAGCCAGGATCACCTACCAGTAATACCAGGGTACAACGTATCTTTTACCAGAATCAATAACAATCAAAATGATGGTGTGGTTGTCTATTCAAAAGATTCTTTAATGGTCATAGTCGAGGAACCTAATCTACACGACTGTAAGAGTAATTGCTTGATTATCAAAATTGGTACAACCGCAGCAATAATTGCTATATATAGATCCCCATCTGCTAGAAACTTGGATGCATTTCATGCTTCCTTAAACCAAATTTTACAAGCAGTAGGCACTTTTAAGAATGTTATACTAACAGGAGATATAAATATAAACATTAACTCTGATAACTGCAATGCAGGAATCCAAGACTATCTTAATATCTGCTCTTTCCATGGTTTTCTGTCCGCACATACACTGCCTACTCATCAAAGTGGTTCCTGCCTCGATCATATGATAGTCAAATCCAGTTTTTCGTTTATTACGTTTGTTACTAACTCTACAATTACCGACCATCACGCAGTTTTACTGACCCTCAACCTAACGCTGCCTAAGCAAAATCGCCCACAGACCAAAACGCAACTAAACACAAACAAACTTGAACATGATTTACGCAACATTGATTTTAGCCCAGTTTTCAATACACCTGACCCAAATTTTGCTTTATCGTACTTAATAAAAAATGTTCAATCAGCTATATTACACAACACGACCGTTGTTACAGTAAACAAGAAAAATTATAATATCAAACCTTGGATTACTCCTGGCCTAATTCGGTGCATAAGACAGCGAGATAAACTTCATCAAAGATATAGGAGGGACCCAGATAATCTAGTCACTAAAATTACCTATACCAGATACAGGAATTTTTGTAACAAACTCCTAAAGGATTTAAAGAGAAATTACGATAAAAATGAATTAAATAGAGCGGGAAACAATAGCAAGCAACTTTGGAAACATATCAAAAACGTCACCTATATGTCAAAACAGCGTGAATCAAGTTCGAGTTTACTGCTTTCTAATACTTCACCTATACTGTCAGCCAACGAAGTGAATAATTTTTTCGTAAATGTTGGGAAAACTCTTGCTGAGCAGATTCCAAAACCTGACTGTGTTCAACTATCTTCACAAAAGCGTGAAAATAGACGTACCCTAAAATCTTTTGCATTGCTAGACACCGACGAAGACGAAATTACCCGAATAATCTGTGGACTAAAAGATGACTGTGCTGTTGGATGGGATAACATTAGCAATAAGACCCTTAAACTCTATAAGCATATCCTTGTACCTCCCTTAACACATATTTATCGTATGTGTTTTTCTGAAGGCATTTTCCCTAAATGTCTAAAAAAAGCAATTGTAATCCCTATCTTTAAATCCGGAAACAAAGACCTAGTTAACAATTATCGACCAATATCACTACTCCCCTCAATATCTAAAATACTAGAAAAAATTATAAACAGTAGACTAGTTAACTATCTAGAGAAAAATGAATTCTTATCATCTGCGCAATTTGGTTTTAGAGCCAAATTATCCACAGCCGATGCAATGCACAGTCTAACAGATTATGTCTCAGAAGAACTTGGTAAAGGAAACCAGACCCTGGGGATCTTCCTTGATCTGGCGAAGGCTTTTGATACAGTCTCTGTTTCGAAGCTTTTGTATAAATTAGAGGCCAAGGAATAAGAGGATCGCCGCTGAAACTTTTTGCTGACTACTTAGACGATCGCTGTCAATGTGTTAAAATTGACAATATTAGTAGCGACGAGCAAAAAAACACAGGTTTTGGTGTTCCCCAGGGAAGTATTTTGGGCCCCACCCTTTTCCTGATATATATGAATGATCTGTGTAGTTTAAACATTAAACAAGGCAAAATTATATCGTATGCTGATGACACGGCGTTAATTTTCACCGCTAAAACAAATAGCGAATTGTACGAATTTGCTCAAATAGGTTTCAACACTGTGTGTAACTGGCTTCAAAGCAACTTGCTAACATTAAATGCCGACAAGACAAAATATATTCACTTCTCCATCCGCAAACCCCATTTTAATATTACTAACTCTCATCTGTACGCCCATCACTGCGGACTCCGCTCAGTCAGCATATGTAAGTGTCCTTTTATCCTCAAAACTTGTAACATAAAATATCTCGGGGTTATAATAGACGAGTCGCTCTCATTTAGACCACATATTGACAGTTTGGTTACAAGAGTGCGCAAGTTAATTTTTGTTTTTAAAAATTGCGAGAAATTGCAGATAAAAAACTAGTGTCACAAGTTTACTTGGCCCTAGGTCAATCTGTAATACAGTACTGTATCACTTCATGGGGTGGAGCACCAAAAACTTACTTACTGCCTCTTGAAAGAGCACAGAGAGCAATTTTAAAAGTAGCAAACTTCCATCCCTTTCTCTATCCTACAGATGTGCTTTACAAATCCTGTAACGTGCTGACTGTTCGCCAGCTTTTCATAATGAACTTGGTATTAAAACAGCACACCATGCTCTCCTATAACATTGAAAGTACTAATAAGAGACGGAATGATATTGTATGTGAGTCAAATGCACCCTCTAAGTATGTCTTTGTAAACAGATTCTATACTTTTTTAGGCCCATTTCTGTACAATAAATTAAATAGGAAATTAAGTATTTATAAATTAAATAATTACGACTGTAAAAAGAGTATTCTGCAATTTTTACTTAGCATATCATACAGTAAGACAGAGGATTTACTCGTTGTCTGTAAATAAAACATGTTAGTCTTTTAAGTTAATATTAGTTTTAATTAGTCTTATCAGTTTTTATTTTTATATTTTAAAATTGTTAGCTTTTTTTCTAGCCTGAAACACAGGTTCTACCTAGTTCAGGCAAATGAGCGACTGTGTCCACTATAATTTTTAAGTTATGTTACTGTAAACTACACCATTTTTATAAATAAACGATATTATTATTATTATTATTATTGATGATTTATGTATAATATTTAAAGTTTTTACCTAAAGACAACTTCTCTCCGGAGTCTGGAGGCAAGGTGAACCCCAATAGCGCCATAGAGGCAATAAGCACGCAGGGCACGATCAGGTTGAAGAAGTAGTAAAGCGTCTTGCGCCGGATCACCACCGCAAACGTGATGTCGATGTACGGCTCCGGACAACAGTTGTAGTAGATCTCGTTGCGCTTGCCTGGGACTCCTATACGACAAGAATGATAAAATAGTAAAATATTTGACCTCAATTAACTAAAGAGTCACAATAGGTTCGCGTAAGTGACAAATCTATAGAATAAATATGTAACTAAACAAAGTTTTCGTATGTAAAGTTGCTAAAATAAAGCTATTGAACAAATTTATTATTTATTTATTTATTTAATACTTCAAGCACATAAATGTACAGAGGCGGACATTTCAATGTCAGTAACCTCAGTTTAAGAATTAATGACCAATCCGTTGAAATCGAACTACAGGTCTAACACCATTAAGTTGGAGTCGTAAAGATAAGATACAAGAAGGCTTTCGTAGATAAGACAGATGAAGAGATTAGATAGTGTAAATGCAAACATAAAAGATACAAAAAAAAAATGTATAACCTATTAGCTCCCATTCGCCATTCGTGACAAAACTGCTTATATCTCCCCCTCCTTCATCTTGTAGTTGTAAATCCAACTGTAAAGAGAAAAACGTGAATAAAACTCGACAATGATTCAGAAAACATCAATATAAGAATATTAGTAGTTTTAAAATTGCGGACCTGATAACCATCATAAGTCCAGCTGCCAAACTTCATTTCGCAACGTTGGTCGTCGAAAGGAAACCAGGTGATGTCGATCTTGCAGGTGCTTTTGAAGATGCCAGGCGGCACGTACAGGCATGAGCCGTTGTTGCGCACCACTACGTTCGTCGGATATGTGCTGTCGAATCCTTCGTCCGCGCTGTTCAAAAATTGGAACACATTTTGACAATGCATGTGTAATTGTGTATGGAAGATGTACAAAAAACGTATTGCTTCGTAGGACAATACCTAGGAAACTGCGTGCTTTGTTGCAGTATATGTAGCCAGCGGCGTTCTATGATCGTAACATTCATAGCGCATAGCGTACTACGGTTGTAGCATTCGTAGCGCGTAGCGTACTACGATCGTAGCATCCGTAGCGCATAGCAAACTAAGGCGGTCCGTAGCGCGTATTGTACGCGTTCTACGATCGTAGCCTCTGCTGTAGCACGCGGCGTTGTACACAGACACCAGCACATCAAGCTACCCGAAACTGTCAAATTTTTCCAATCAACTTTGAACCTTATGCTTTAGCGATAAAGTTGTAAATCTATTAAAGAAATTCGACAGATTGTAGTAGCTTGATGTGCGTATGTACAATCGTAGCATTCGAAGAACATGGAGTTCTTATTCGTAGCATTCATAACACGCAGCGTTCTACGATCAATCTAAGAAACGCTAAATCAAAACAATCGAATCGTTATAGCACTAGGTGTTTTGCAGCCTCAAAGCCTATCCCTAAATAAAACAATTGCCGATGTTTCACAAGTTTCAGAAAGCGCTGTCTACAAATTGTATAAGTTCAAGTCTAAAATTAGGTCTGGGGCTTAAGTTGACGTCAGTACTTTAGGTCCTTAAAAGTCTGTAGTATATCACGACAGAGACTGAGACAAAATACGTGTTGTGTAAAGCTTTATATATAAAATAAATGAAAGAGTCTCTATGCTACGAGTCTACAGAATAAAAAGTCTTTAATGGACTTTTTATTCTGAGTCTGTAAGTCTAGGTTGCAAGTAAATGAAGTTAATAATTTATAACAAGAGAAGTGGCTTCTATGTAAGGCCATTATACATATATCATTTGCCAGAGAAGCGTGGTTCCTAATTATGACTATGCCTGCTCATGACGGCTCATCGTGGCGGACTAAGTGGGAGGCTAATAGCCTGATGGACCTTTGTGCATTTATTTGGAAACTAAAATTAGTAGTGACTTATGAACCAAAGAATTTGTTTACGTAATTATATATTTTGTTTTATATATGGTTGCCACAAATCAATAGTTTCACTCAGTGTTAGAACTGGGTCATTGGTATAAATGACTAAAACAGCAATTATCACGGAAAAACATTTACACTTTCGATTCGACTTTGATGGATATTCAATTTAATTAACAGTACCTTTATATTTTAATGATTGAAAACGATAAAAAACATATTAATCTTTCTTTGGTAAAACTAGTGAGTTATAAATATAATATTAATCTATATTTATCATCAGTGTCTGGAAATAATTACATTTATTGCCGCTTTCCAATCTCTAGTACAAATTTTGAGTTATATCGGCGTAAACAGCAATTACTTGGGTTTTATTCTCACGCAAAATTTATAAATTCTTAGCACGCTTGTTTGAAAGCAAGAAAACGGATGCTGATGGTTGAAGATATGTAATCAATTGTTTAAAAGAATCTTACTAAAAATAAAGGTACCAAAAGAGTTGGTTTAAAAAAATCAGTGTTATGATAAAATATCAACATAGGTCTGGTACATATACTTATTAGTGATGGACTTGGCTGCAGTGGATATATTCAGTCAGATTCTTATTATATTTCGCTTCAAGGCGTTTAAAGTTATAATAGTGTTACAACACAACAGGCCATTTTCGGAGTTAATAGTTCTTGATTGATATTGCTCTTAATTTCGCTTTCGTCTTTGGTTCTAGCGTTTCTTGGAAGGTTCATTAGGAGTGAGCGATTGTTTATTTATTTATTGTTTAATTAAAACGGTTTACAACCAATAACATAAATGAAAGAAGGTTTACACATACACATAAAAGATTATATATAAAATCAAGTAAAAAGTTAACAACACTTTCATATATCCCTCTCACAGTACTTATTGATTGTGTTTTTATATAGGTACATATATGTGTGTTGTATACGTACCTGTTGTACATAAGGACGTCTGGTTTCCATAGTCTGTGTGGTGGTACTCGTAAATCTTTGACCCCGCCGAAATCCGAAGTGTTCCACCTCAAGTTCATATCATTCCATTCCTGAACAAACAAATGTATAAGAACCGCACATTTACGTAACAAATAGACGCAAACACAGTAACACATTTAAAAAATCTCATTACTACGCTAAAATTATTAATTAGGTACTTTCTTGTTTCTCTACACGCATGAACACATAAAAACTTATACTCACTAGTTTTAGCCAGATGTTTGTTATTAAAAGCTGGTTCTTCTCGTCCTGCGAACATTAATTTGTATTTTATTGCTACTACTCTGTCCCGTTTCTTCATAGTTTGAACTCCAATTAATCATTATTATATCTACTGCGAGAGTCGGTCAACAAGGATTATAGAAAGACATGTATCCAAACTGGTTTCAGGACGTCGTTTAGGCAAAAACTATCAATAATGTTTGAGTGTTGATGCACACGACTACAGTTGTGTGTTGGTGTGCACTTAAAATGTGAGGACATATTTAGAAGACTTGATTGGTTAGTTGGCTTAACCGTTTTCGAAGCGGCTCGTATCGTGATAGTTTATTTATTGAACGGTACATTTGGATAATCATGGGAACACTATCCATCTTGAACTTGATGTATGTAGCAGTTCGTTAGTTTGTGTATAAAAGTGGATGCTGACCACGTCGATGATCTGCATGAGCGTGAGGCCGAAGGAGAGCTGCAGCGGGTCGCTCTCGTTGACGACGGGCCTCTCGAGCACGTTGTAGTGGTCCAGCAGGTGGTGCAATAGCCGCTTCTCGTGCAACCCGCAGCGTGCCCCTGCGCGGACAGAACACCCTCGCGTTATACTTCTGGGGGCCTTTATAGGCCACTTTGGCAGAATCTTAAAAGGATAAAATTATGAATCATGATGGACAGTTAACTGTTATGTTACGCGTATCAAATCCCATTGGTGAAGGATTCTTCAGTTATTTTTTTTTTGTCTGAGCTAAAATACCAATCAATCCAATCTGAATCCAATCCATATCTCTTTGATTATACCTACGTAGTGCAGCGAAAAAATGAAAAACACGGACTGTCTTCGCCATATTATGATTCATAATGTTATCCTTTTATGAATCTGCCAAAGTGGCCTTTTTAGGTCCCTTGTACTTACTAACGATACCCAAGATGCTGGATATGCAAGAGAAAAATAAAAATAATAACATTGATCTTTAGCTGGAAATATAAACATTTGTAATAGTAAAACCTACATCTGTCGGTATCTACCCGCAGCCGTATGCAAATGGTGCAATCTTAAGATTTAAAAAGGCACTCGGCATGTCTGAGTCCCTCACGTACGATTGGAAACCCTCACGTAGTTAAAGGATCGACCGTGATTTCACATTACCTACAGGGGATTTTTTACTCAGTGATTTGAATAAGGGAAATTCGAATTTTGAAGATATTATGTACTTACTTCATAGTCAAAGCAGTATTTTTTTTAAAGGCTCTTAAACCTTGAGTGAATCTTTTTTTTTCTAGTAACCTTTAATTCAAATGGAAAGGTAGCGTACAAAATAAGGTTTTTTTTTTCATGAATTGTAGATGATTTTTCTTGATACCCACGTGTATACTAACCAAATGGTCTTTCTCTAAAATAAATGATTGTTTAATTAATTAGAACATCTTTTATGTAATCCTTAATACATCCCACATGCCGAGAACAACAACCCATAAATGCATTGAAGTTTCCTAAAACTATCGAAAGTCCGGGTTCCTTTTGGCGGATTTGCATCGTGAAGAGAAAAACAAGGAAGATTTATGTGGTAGGTACTCATTTACATTTTGTATTACGTTTGTTTTACGAGAATGCAAGAGATTTGCTTGAGAATTGTATTAAAATGAGTCTTTTATGACCAAGGCCGCCGCAAGGAATACTAGTGCGAATCTTTATAAACAATATAATTTGTTAAAAGATATAAATACGCAATTTCAAAGTACCTAATTTAACAAAAAACATTGATACTATTACTACAATTATAAGGAAAAGCTTTAAATAATATAACAATTCGCGTGCGTCAACCACGCGGCAAAAATATAATTTAACTAATAAGGGACTGTGTAAGCTCGTCGATATTTGGATATTAGAATTTCATACTTTTAATTCATAATAAGTAATTTGTATTCAGAGCCAAAGGGTTTTGTTAAAATTGAAGCGCTTATTGCAGATTTTTCTAAACAGCCCCGTACTAAGGTTAGCAAATGGATTAGGAGGAAAAGTAAACATCTGAATTAAGTAACAAATTCAAAGGAAATAAAGTTGAAATAAACAATCTAAATGAAACAGCCCATTGGATTTTATTATTGATTTGCTCTCAAGGGTCGTCTCGTTTGAATGCACGTAGTTACTGAAGTCAATAAATTAAACTGTCACGAATAAAACTGCAGCAATTTATGAAATAAACTACGTTAATATCCTTAAAAGATGCCTCTACTGTTTGTTTAATTATTTTAAGTGAACTATGGAGGTATCCATTTGTAAATTGTCAATTATGTATAACGACGGGATACTATAGATTGAAAATTGTTTCAAGAAAAGTAATTACTTGCAATTTATTAGATTGTTGCTGTTATTTCGTACTGTTTGGTGGCGACAGAGCAAATCGGTTTCGTAAGTTGTTGTAGGTACCTAAGTATTGCCATTTTACTGGGCAATTTATCTCGATAACATTTTTTGTTCCACGTGTGAGTAATGCCTGTTATTTGTTCTAGTACAGCTATGATATATATCTCTGAACATTATTGTAGCCTTATAGCCTATTATCAAGTAGGTAATTGCACATTACGCAAGATATTGGATGATCAATTTCGGATGATTATTCGCCACAGTTTCGCATTGGAATTATGTCTATTATGTTCCGGAGAAGCTAGAAATGCACAACACATGTATTTTATATTCTAATGGTAAAATGTATATAAATAAAACAAAGTCGGGTTAGATAAGCCATTTATAACTCAAGAACGCCTGGACCGATTTTTATGATCTTTGATTTGTTGGATTTATCTCCGCCCCGAATAGCAGAATAACTATTAAAACATGGGGGAAGATTCACGAAAAAAAAGAAGATAATTCATTTTCTCATACATTTAGGCGGTACGAAGTTCGCCAGGTCAGCTAGTATAAATTATTGGTTATCTTAGAAACCTTGATTAATAAAAAGTTGAAAAGTGATAATTTTGTTGGTACCTAACGCATGTATTTTTAGAAGATAAATATAATACTTTTTCAATATAAACTGATCAAACACTTTTAAGTGTAGTGTCTGAAGAGAGCTTTTTATCTTATACTTGATACTCTTGAGATTATTCAAGAGCTAGCGATCAAATCTCATCTCGTTGCCTTTGAAGACAATGTTGTCACTTGAATTAAGCAAACATGACTTATCTTTTAGAACGATGAGAAGTAAACATTCTTGTGTACTTAATGTTTATTTATTATAATAGATCTAGCCATGTGCTCTGTTAAAAGATTTCGATTTTGTAACACAAATACAGACATGGCTGCCATTTTCCTTCCAATCAGTTCATTCTCACGGTAAAGATGAATAAAACTCTAATATCTAAAATATTGACTACTCTTACTTCATTCATTTGGTAATGATGTGGATGATACATGTTTTGTAATTGTATTGTGTTGTTGTAAACGTAATTTGGAAATAATTATGATAGAATCGTCTGTTGTGAGGCAAACGGGCGGTCTAGTGAGATGGATCGGGATGATGAGGATCTAGTGGTGGCTGGTGGCTTACCCCTCGGCCAGAGCAGGCACAGCAGCAGCAGCAGGCCCGCGGGCGCCGCCAACAGCGAGCGGCGCGCCCGCCCGCCCATGTCAGCGCCGCGACGCCGCCGCGCCGCGCGCCGCCGCCGCCGCCGCCCCGCGCCGCGCCATCCCTCACCGAGCGCGCGACCCGACCCCCGCCTCCCAAACGCCGCACTCCCGCTTCTCTATTAGGATCTATCGAACACGATCGGTTTAAAATTCAATCTTTTTACGGTTTTCATATGTATGTAACTTGTTCACGACCGCTCGCCGACGGCTACGCGTGCCGGCCGATCCTTAAACATCGCCTGCTGCGCCGAGGGATGTGTGTGTTCTGTCACGGCGTGTTTTTGAGCATTGTTGTTCAGCGGAGTGCGGCCGACCGTGGGGCAGCGGAGCCGCCGGTGTGCGGACTGACGGAGCGCCGGCCGCGCAGCCGCGCGCCGCCGCCCATTCACCGCCAGCCGCCGCCGCGCCGCTGCGCGCTGCCGACCTTGTCGCGCGGCCTGCACGAGGTCCTCGCTCCGCGCCACCACGCGCACCACGCACACCACACGCACACCGCGCGCCGCACCACCGCTACACCACACCGCTACATCACACACCCCTCATTGATGCTTATTACCACTCACAATTATTTGTCTATCCAAACTGTCTCTAAATGTACGATTAGATATAAGTTTTTATATTTAAAGTTATAGTACTAGTTATACGAACATAACTAATGGAATTCCTACTTTGTTATGTTCGAAATATTTTTCGAAATTGTGAATGTTCTCAATTTTGTATGTGTTTAATTGTGTTCATTTATGGACCTAGTACCTATGTACCTGAGACTCGAGCGTAGTGGAAACAAAGCTTGTTTAACTTATTTGCCTTACTAAGCTATTCCCAAAGGGTACCTATATGAATCTAGTAATTGCTTTATGTACCTATGCCTATGTGTGGTCATTGTCTTTGCATGATTTCTCGAATATGAGTGTTGTGTGAGTCGGCGACAGTGCGGGGATGCGGCGCGGCTCGGGCGCGGGCCGCGTGCGATCAATGAGGCCGCTCTCTTCCCTGCTCCAGCCTCCCTGCACCCCCGCGCACCCCACACGTTCCCCTTACCATGCTGAATTCATCCCGTGACTATGGCACTTCCAATTCGAACATTAATTTAAAAATATTAGCTGACACACTTTTTTTTCACAGGGTCGACTAAAATAATGTTGAAAAGGTAATCTTGATAACCAAGGGCCATTAAACCCCATTTTATTATTTCAGTTTGCAAAGCCGTAATATAATTTTTACTGGCGTAAGAGGATTGTTTATCAAAATATTTATAGAGGGTAACTTTCGGAGCTTTTGCTCGCTAATTCTGACATCGCCTGAGAATCACGGCAATGATCTCTTGAATCATACCTATTATAATTAAGTAGCTGCAGTAGAAGTAATTCTGATTGATGCAAAATAAAAGAAAAAGAATTAACAGAAAAATCTGATTTGCAGATACGGAAATAACTAATTCAACAAGCTTAATATTATAAACTTGGTTCTCGAACCTTCGATATTATTGCAAATAAAAAAAGACTGAAAAATAAAGCGAATGTACATGAATGTTAGTGATAAAGTATGTAGTAAGTAGACATAGAACACAATGAGGCTCGCGTGTCGGGAGAGCGCAACTGCGAGCATGCCTGCGCCTAATGTCGCACAACCTGATAATGAAGGGTGTTTGCTCATTACCGCAACCACTTTACGCTCCCGCGGCTGCGCTCACCGCTCACCGCTCACCGCTCAGCGACACTTAACACTTTGCAGATATTTAGAAACTCATATTACCCACGCTACACTTATTCCGACCCTTCACTCAAACTTATATCCTCAAAACAAACATCGTGAAGGAAGGTTCTTAAATTACGTAAACGCCAATGATTAGAACTTTCCAAACAAGATAAAATAATTGACTGGCTCATTAATTCACTCCTTGAATTAATTAGTACCTTGAGATAATTAGTACCGTAGTGCAGGCAATTAATTATCAACAACAAAGTATGGACGGGAACAATGCTATAGTTGGAGTTCACGATCCAGTACCAAGACTTTATTAGGCGTTGGATATGTTTTGTAAATGGCAAATGTGTTGAAAACTAGGAAGTTTGCGAAACTCGGAGAAAGCAACCAAGGAGTAGGTACGTACCGTTGAATGGCGCAGTAAGAACAAAAGCAGTTCATTTGCTAGAAACTAGGCGAAATAATGAACGTCATATACCAGACTCCCTGAGTGAAATGTCAAAAGTAAAGGTTAAAAGTTACGAGTGCACAGGCGCGAGTGTATGGCGCTGGTTCGCCTGCATTAGGCACTCATCGTCACCCACATAGGCTTCCACATGTAAGCTTTGTGCCAACATCACTGTACTGACTTCGATACTTTAAAAGCTTCAATTCTTTACGGCGCCTATACTTATTCTACAATAAAAATACATGTAGGTACCTATAGGTCGCAGAGTGACCGTTTTGGGCGCTTACCAATACCTACGAATATGTATTTTGGTTTTTTTATTTGATTCCTCTCTGCACAAAATACACAAAAACGTTCTAGAATCTCTCTTCTCGAAATTGAGATAATAAAGATGTCGAGTCTCAAGAAAAGCCTTCGCCATTGCGACATGCATAAATCAAAGCGGATACTTCTTGTTTATGTTTACAATATTATCTCAAGCTCATAGATTATAATGATTACCAACCTATATATGGCTTTGGGTAAGGAATCTTTCATCTCGCTTGGTGGGTAAACATACCTATGGCTTTCAAGCCCTCAAGGTGCTATTAGGTAATTCTTTTGAAGAGTAGATACCTACGGACTTACACTAGAAGCTTTTCGGTGTGTGTCGCATGTGTTGATGTCGTAGCTATTATAGTCACACAAAATGTATAACAGTGTGTCACTAAAACCCGTGCGTTGCGTTCTAAGTCCTGTAATATAGTGCTCGTTTGATTGTTCTTTTTGGATGTTTCAACAGAAAACCACAGCTCCTGACCAAATAACATTAGTGTGAGACTTCTAGAGAAGATAGAACTATTGTTTAGTATTCTCACGCGCCTATGATCTAAACTTATCATGTGTTCACTTAGTTTCTAAAAATAATTGGGTATTTTGTTCATTTTAGAACGGGTACAAAGTTAACTATTAATTTATCAAAGTCTGAAAGTTTATAAGGTCACTTATTTCTTGCAATTTTTCCTACTTATTCTGACAACAAGTTTGTAGTTTTCACGTGCCATTTATTCGGAACGAAACCTCGTTCGATTCTAAAATATTGATCGAAACGTAAGTATCTATTTATGTGGCTAATAGGTACCGTTACTCATAAAAACTGGTAACAGTGTATTTGAAAACTATCTACCTAAGTGTACAGTTATTTTTTGTCGATATAAAATTGCCATCGTTGTTTTATGTGTGGATCGTAAGTTGAATTTGTGTGGCGTTGGTGTGGCGTATGGCGGTGCGGCCGGCGGCGTTGCGGCGCGGCGGCACAGCGTCGCGTGACCGCTCGATGGCTGCCTGCAAATTGCACATTACACGCCGCGTTCGGCCTGCAATCGGCCATTAGTGCATTCCCGCAGATTACTTCATAGCGAAACCGACCACGTTAAACAGTAAAATTTTTTATAGACAAGCGAAATTCGTTTTGAAAGACACTGTCAGTGACACTAAGATGACTAAATATTTGCCGAAACTTTAATTTTAGACGACAATACAGTTTACCTACCTTTATTTCTATTGTACATACCAACATAATATTTCATAGGTACATTATGTTGTTAGATTCGCATTTATACCTACCTACCCACCTATATTATTATAAAGCATAAAGTAAGTAGACACATCTCGTTGACATTATAACCTTTGAAGTCAGACAATGTGCTTTTGAAAGGGAAATTGAAAAATTTGGTAGGATATGTAATTAATAATGCTTTTAAAAAGTTAGGAATTATTTAGTGAGTATAACTTCTCAGCATGAGATGAATAAACTAAATTGCAGGATTGCTTAATAGGAGTGTCGATTTATGGAATAATTTGAGTGGGTATTTACAACACGGGTTTATTTATTTACAGTTAACCAATTGCGGTGAACAAACGAAGCGTTCACTTTAATTAATATTTAAAGTGATGTAAAGCACGATTGTAAAATAATCACAGCGCAGCTGTTTCGTGGAAATACTTTCATGTTGTGAAACATGTCGATGAAAAATTGTATTTCATTTTCATGATTGCTTCATTTGATTTATGGCTGCGGAAAGGGTGTCGTTAATATTGCACGGACTACGAAATGTACCAAATTATATTTATGTGTTTGTATTGGGCGAGCGAGAGCGACGGGTTGGTCGCACTGATTACTTATTAATGACCACGGCCTGCCAAGCTCCGAACGCCGATAAATATTTTCCAGAACAAATTGTATCATTGATCGCCAGTAAGCAAACAGAAAAAGAATACCAATTTTCTCTGGCAACTCGGAGCAAGAAAAGTAATTTTCAAAGTAAAACAATAAACGTGGCAAATTTATATAAAGGAAGGTACCGACTTAAAAGCTTGTGCTGAGCGTGATCTGAAAGTAGCTGGTGACAGTTTTCTAATATCAAAACTATGGCCGTATCCAGCTATGTGCTATGTGAGGACTAGGAGTCTCGCAAACGTAATATACAGCGAATAGAACACACATGGAGGAAGGGGTGTTACCGCAGATATTTATTACGTTTCTACGTCCTTAGGTCGATCGACAGTTTTTTAAGTGCACGGTGCTTTTACGCGGAAACCACGTAGAACTATCACGAACATAATATTTTGAAAGACTGACTTTATATATTTCCTACAATATAAGATTTTAAACGTGCCAAGAGAATATCTTAAGGACAGATTTATCGAAGCGACGGTAAGTGATTGGGATGTTTGCCTTCGGAGTGCTGAGTTCCGGATATGAAACTCGTGACAAATTGTGGAATGTTATATGTCTGTCGGTGACATATGGTTTTTTAGCACAAGAAGTCTTTCATTTTGAGAGCTTTCCATTATGTGACGGGAAAACAGTCGTAGCTATGATTTGTAGCTGTACTCGTATGTGTGTATGTCTATGTATGTATGTCTATGGGTATGTGACTTACTTATTGATTTTTCTCTGAAGGGGTAAGCAGACAAAGCGGAACAAATATGAGGTATGTTTAACCACACGTCATGTTGGGTACCTTATGAGCCATGTACACCGATAATATGTTAGTTATGGGGTCGCAAGTAATGATGATTGCTGGCCTGCCGCTCCGTTCAAGGAAACCAGCTTTCCTCGTTTGACTTTTACAACTTCGGCGAACGAAGATAAAACACATATGTACTACATTTTTTAAATTTCTAGGTCGTAGTACTTAAAATGCATGTAGTCAGTGCCCTAAAAGTTGAAGCATTTTTCTGCATCCAATTTAAATTTAAACTAACATCGACAAAAAGAGCAAAAGAATTTTCGTCCATTATAGAATTATATGATTTGGAAAGGCGAACTGCGGATAAAGTTCAATTAAGAGCATAGTCAGGTACATTACAATTAAGTTAGTGATTCTCAAAGTACGTAGGTAGCAGCTCACACGTGTAGAGAGTACGTCGCTGTAAGCCTTACCGGGTGTAATTGGGTGAGCGTCTCACGCCTGCTATGGAAGAAGTCGGCGCGATTTTCATTAACCTCAAATGAGAAAAATGCCGTCGCCGTGTTTGTTCCTCAGAGAGAGTGAATATTCTTCATGATGGAACTTTTGAATTTGAGGTCCTACTTTGAATGTGTTTTCTCATTAGGTATTCTGTTGATCATAGCTTAAATACTTCTCAAATAATCAAGAAAACGGCTAGTTATCAATACTCTATTAATAAAATGAATTTTTGAAATAAAAACCACGCGCACGATTTTGACATCTAAATTACTCTGGTTTTCAACTGTTTCACAGAATCCTCTGTAGCAACATCTGAAACTATATGATCTGAATTTCCTAACTTTTGGGATAAAATCGAGTATCCAAAGCTGTGAAATCATTATACGGATCATTTAACACGTAAGTTTGGTTTACGCTTCACTGGTTTTTTAATTAAATCTTTTAAAGGCGGGTATCTAAATTTTCGACGCACGTAATTGGTCGGGCCACCGTAATATTGGCTATACATATAATTTATATTTTGCCTAAAGTGTCTAGGTAATTAACACTCCGGTGGATATGTATTTGCGAATATGTTAGGCAGCCGCAATAATTTAGGACAGCCGTTAGGCAGCAATATGAAATTAGCTGTATCTGACGGATACGACTATAAGCATTGGTCTCTGATTAGTTTATTAGCTACTAACTTCTGCCCGCGATTTCGTCCACGTTAAATTGTTAGTTCCCCCGACCCACCCCGTCGCATCGCATCGCCAGCCCGCGCTATTACTTCGTTTTCTCTTAGCATTCTTTCTGACTATTTTTCTTTTTGTTCGGCTCCTAAGAGTCATAGCGTGATGTTAAATAAACCTGTAAGCCTTCCTCAAGAATTGGGCTATCAAATGCAAAAATGTTTTTTCAATTCCGACCCATAGTTCCAGATATTAGCGCTTTCAAACAAACAAAGAAACTCTTCAGTTTTATTTATTAGTATAGATTAGAATAGATAGTCTTTAAGGGGGAAGCGCTAAGGTAGCCCGCGAAATTCAAATTTTCTTACGTTTTTTGCAATTTGCTGGTCAGCATTAAGTTGTACGTTGATTAATATATGAATCGCGGCCGTAAGAAATATGTGTTTACAGAATTATAATCATTAAAGTCATCAACACAACTCTCTAAGACCACGTAAGTCCAAAGAATGATGATTTCATGAAACAGTTATTCTTTGGACTTACGTGGTATTAAGGGAAAAGAAAATAAGTCACTTGGATTCTGGAAAAGTTCTACCTATCAATTTAATTCTGTCGTTATCTGTCATTTCATGTCGGCGTTAATTAGGGGGTGTCAGTTAGCCGGTGATGTAAGGGGGTAAGTCTGATGACCCTCTTCAGAATTCCTTGTTATTATTTTTTACCGGAAAACCCATTCATTTTCAAACTTGACAGTTGAGTCGGTAAATTTATTTACTTAGATATTAAACAGTGATTTGTATAATGAGTTTGTTGTATCGCCCATAGCTTTTCCAAATAAATTCTTATACTTTATTTGGAAACGATATTGATATATATTATAGCATAAGCCTGCATCATCCCACAGCTGGGCAAAGGCTTAACCCCATGACTTACAGCTTTTTAGATCCAGCGCTAAAGTGGACCATTAGTGGTTTGTTTTCTCCAAATTAAATTAAGTATATGTTCTTAATATACCAGAAAAGGTTAAAATAAAATCAAATATTTATTTATCTATTTAAGCTCAATAAAAATCTAGAGAGACGACATAAAACATTTGAGTACAAGTTACACAATATTTTCATAGTACTCGTATGATATATTTGATTCTACTTACAAATCAACAGTCAAGGAGGACGATGGAATTGCTTAACAGCTGGCTCGTGCCTTTTTCTACACTCGGAAGCTTTTAGGGTTATTTAAACTTTAAACTTCTTAGTAAAGATGAGACAACTTTGTGTTTAATTAAGAATTAATTAATATTTTGTATAAACTGTTTGGCACGACCCATAAGCATTAGTGAGTGCTTTACGATCGAATTTTTTTTCCTCCTTTCTGCAACTGTTTCTATTGTTACACTCCTGCTAGTACACAGAACCTACTTAATTTATATACCATTCTATAGATAATTTATTGGAGATTAATTCTATACTTTAAAAAAATATATTGAATGCAGTATAAACGAAAAAAACATCAAAATATTTCTAAAACAATTCCCGTCAGTCACGTGTGACACCTGAAAACATTGTAGCTCGTGAAAAAAAATAATTGAATCAATTTTTTAAATAGATTCGTTTCCCCCATTTGAAGAACCATATTGAAAATGACTCTTTTATTCAAAGTAGTTTAATATAGTTAAACTACTTTGAATAAAAGAGTTAATAAAAAATAATTCATATTTTATAGTTTATGTATGAAATCGCCGTTTTACATAGAAACAAGAGCGAGTCGAACTCGCGTACCGAGGGTTCCATACCATGATAATATATGTTTTTAAATTTTCATCGGCGAGGCCTATATTCGTCGGAGAACTTTAACACTGTGCACTGCGGTGTAGAATATTGCAGTTTTATGTCAGCGCCATCTCTTGACCGATAACGGAACTATACATTAGGTCCGCTTTTGTTGATGATTTCTGAATAAGTGTGCTATTTAGAGACTTCGTTTTATTTTTCCTGTAATCTTTACATAAGCTTCTATCACATAAAATTATTTCACATTTTTCTCTTTCCAAACTTTGGAGATAAGGGGGGGCGGGAACGGTATTTTTTTTACATTTTTCATCAAAAGTCGAAAACTAAGTGGCCTAAAAAAAGAAAAATGTTTGAAAATGTGCAAATTTCGCTCTTCCATATGATACCCCACATGCCCTAGTAGCCTCACTTTGAATTTTTCGGACCCCCTTTCAGTCCCTGTTGCAAAAAATATACATATATTTTTATTTCTTTCTTTTTTATTTGCCAAACAGTTGGGCAAACGTCATCTAAAACTATTCCTAATTTCAAGTTGATAGCATTAGTAGTTCTTGAGATATCCACCTGTGACAGACAGACAGGCAGACTAAATCTCACCATAAGGGTTCTGTTTTACCATTTTGGAACGGAACCCTAAAAATTAAATATATATTTTTTTAAGAAGTTTTGTGGTTTTGTTTATCGAAGTTTTGGTCATACTGAATAAAACATTTATTAATATTAATAAAAAATAAAAAAAATGTGACTATGCACTTTTGCCATTTTAGTGGAGTTCGTTGATGGCTCTGCTATAAAAATCCTCGCGACGGGAATCGATGAACTCTTTAGAGGAGTTTTTCACCGCCTTGCTGATTTGAAATTTTTCCCGTGTAAAAAGTTATTCAAATTCCGAATAAAAATAGGGTTAAGTTGGACTAAGGTCTGGTGAGTATGGTGGGTGACGGAGAGTTTCCACTTTCCAGTCGTAAATCCTGTAGTTTTGAGACGGCCGGTTGTGCGGTGCTTCGACGCGATTATATTATTTTTGTTCAGCGAGTTCATACGGTACCCACTTTCAGAGCTTTTTATCTTTACAATTTGAAGGAACTGAATCAGTATCGATTTATTACTTACGTTGAAGGCTACTGTAAGTTCCAACATGATTTGAGATGAATCTGCGTCCACTATGGCTTTCAATTCATCCTTGTTCCTGTCGGCCACGGGGCTCATTGTTGAGATCAAAATTTCCAGAACGGACGCGATTAAACCAAAAACGGATCGTGCGTTCACATGAGGTACCATGCCCATACACGTCGCTAATATTGCGTGCTGTCTGTGCTGCGTTGATGACCCGAAGGAACGCGTATTCGAAAATATCGCGCAATTTATATTTTTCCATGTTTACAGAAACAGTGACATTAAAAAAAAATCGAACGGCGGGAAAACAAATGAACAATTGATTTTGAAAAACAACATGTCATGCTATATTATAAAATTAATTTGAATTTGTAATCTATACACCGTGTTCCGGACGATATACATAAACTTCGACCAGGGGGGCCTAAAAAAGGCACTTTGGCGAATCATAAAAGGATAATGTTATGAATCAAAATATGGCGAAGACAGACCGTGTTTTTTTTTTTCGCTGCACTACTTAGGTATAATCAAAGAGATAGGGATTGGATTTGGATTGGACTGATTAGTATTTTAGCACAGACAAAAAAAATAACTGAAAAATCCTTCATTAATGGGATTTGATTCGATTAATTTAACAATTAACTGTCCATTACGATTCATAATGTTATCCTTTTGTGGTTCGCAAAAAGTGACCTTTTTAGGCCCCCAGATGTTCAGACCATGGATATAAGCATTTGTCATTATGGACACATATGAATTCTTATTTTTTATTCATTTTCATACAAACTAAATACCTTGACGTAAATCATCCGATATGCATGCCTCTTTATCCGAATTGGCAACGACGTATTTTCATTCATAAGATTTGACGGGCTGAAACTTGTCAAAATAAGTTAAGACCCTTTCTTACTTACTATATATAGCTCAATTAAATTTCATTAAATGAAATTACAAATATCATTGTAACGAGGCCTTTTTAAGTACTACTTCCTTTGTTAGATTTAATTTGTAAAAGCTATAGAAGCGTTTGACAAAGTTTATGGAAAACGTGAAGAACACGGTGTATAGATAAAATTCAAAGTCCTGTTTGACTGATATATCAACGCACAGTCTAAGCCGCTGGTCCTATTAGAGACTTGAAATTTGGAGGGTGTGTTCTTTGTGAAGAGTAGGTATTCACTATGAAAGGGTTTTTCGAAATTCCACCCCTAAGACTTATATATAGAGATTATAATAGGTCCACCCGACCTATTATAATACATATCTATATCTATGGTTTTTATAAGATCAAATGAGCATTATGAGTCGTGCACTTTTGGATTATCCAAATTTAATTTAGTTTGTAAGAACTTAAATACATGATAAGACAAAAAACCTCTGAAAACTAAAATAATAATATATATTGGTCCTTTAAGTTTAATATAAGCTGTAGGAAATATTTTGATCCAAGTGTCTCGCGTCGGCGGACGGCTAATGAAAACCGGGTGTCACCATTGCGAGGATCGCCCAGAGGACACGGTGGAGCATACGGTGGAGGTCTGCCCCGCTTGAGCGGAGCACCGCCGTGTCCTCGTTGAGGCGATCGGCAGCGGCGGCGACCTCTCGCGTCCGGGCCTGGTTCGAGCCATGGTCCGGAGCGAAAGGGAGTGGGGGGCAGTCGCCTCCTTCTGCGAAGCAGTCATGCTAGCGAAGGAGGCGGCGGGACGGCTGAGGGAGAGAGCCTCTCGTCCCAGCAGCCGCGGGAAACGCTCCGGGCGTCGGGAGCCGCGGGACGACTCCCGGCCACCGTAGGCGCGGGCCTGCGGGCGGAGAGTAATGGGTAGCTCACCGTCCGATCAGGACCAGGCCCGTGCCGGACGGCGCGTACGTGTTCCACGCGCGCCTCAAAGAGATGTCAGCATCAACCAAAGGGGCCCGTTAGGGCCGAAGCCTGCCGGGTCAGCGGATTGTCCGAAAGGGTTGCGCTGGCCCGGAACATAAAGGGCGAAGGAAGGAACATGGGTGGGTTTTAGTCAGTAAGAGTCTGACACTCCCTTCCGCTCCACCCAGAGCGGGAGGGGTCATTTGATGATTACACATCCTGAAAAAAAAAGGCATATAATAGTGGAAGATATACAACTGTTTAGCTATTCTACTTATTTTTTTTTAAACTTTCGACATTTTTATTTGGACTCGTTAAGACACATCTCATCATCATACCAGTCCACACTCGATCGGTTTACTAGCAGTTAATCAGAGTTTCATTATGTAGCACCCTGGTCAGTCATCGGGTAAAATGAACGGAACTCGTTGAGATATATTTTAGTGAGTCCACATTCGAGGGGTTTACTAATAGCTATTCGAGAGTTCTGTTATTTAGCGTCCAGGTCAGTTATGAGGTCCTCGTTATCTGGTAAAAGGAACAGGTACTCATTGAAGCATATTTAATGAGCCCACACTCGATGGGTTTACCACCAGACCAGGGGGCCTAAAAAGGCCACTTTGGCAGAATCATAAAAGGATAACATTATGAATCATAATGTACAGTTAACTGTTAAGTTGATCGTATCAAATCCCATTGGTGAGGGATTTTTCAGTTATTTTTTTTTATCTGTGCTAAAATAACTATCAGTCCAATCCAAATCCAATCCCAATCTCTTTGATTATACCCACGTAGTGCAGCGAAAAAAAGAAAAACACGGACTTCCTTCGCCATGTCGACTGTGGTAATGTTATGCTTCTATGATTCTGCCAAAGTGGCCTTTTTAGGCCCCCAGGTCTATCATCTGACCAGCTTGATGGTACCATAATATTTTGTTAACATCGGAACGCATACCCAGCAGTTATTTAAGAGTTTCGTTATGTAGCGTCCAGGTCTATCATCTGACCAGCTTGATGGTACCATAATATTTTCTTAACATCGGAACGCATACCCAGCAGTTATTTAAGAGTTTCGTTATGTAGCGTCAAGGTCTAACATCTGACCAGCTCGATGGTCACATAATATTTTGTTAACATCGGAACGCATACCCAGCAGTTATTTAAGAGTTCCGTTATCTAGCGTCCAGGTCTATCATCTGACCAGCTCGATGGTACCATAATATTTTGTTAGCATCGGAACGCATACCCAGTAGTTATTCAAGAGTTCCGTTATCTAGCGTCCAGGTCTATGATCTGACCAGCTTGATGGTACCATAATATTTTGTTAACATCGGAACGCATACCCAGCAGTTATTCAAGAGTTCCGTTATTTAGCGTCCAGGTCTATCATCTGACCAGCTTGATGGTCCCATAATATTTTGTTAACATCGGAACGCATACCCAGCAGTTATTCAAGAGTTTCGTTATGTAGCGTCCAGGTCTAACATCTGACCAGCTCGATGGTCACATAATATTTTGTTAACATCGGAACGCATACCCAGCAGTTATTCAAGAGTTCCGTTATCTAGCGTCCAGGTCTATCATCTGACCAGCTCGATGGTACAATAATATTTTGTGAACATCGGAACGCATACCCAGCAGTTATTCAAGAGTTCCGTTATCTAGCGTCTAGGTCTATCATCTGACCAGCTCGATGTTACCATAAAATTTTGTTAAGATCGGAACGCATACATTTGCGAATATTCAAACTAAGACCACTTGAAGTGATTTACTATTCAAGTACTCCGTTATCTATCGTCCAGATACGTCCTACGGAACATGGCCATAACTTTTTCACATAGCGATTTCAAATGTACCGCCATAGTAGTTACTGCTCTACATTCAAATGTCTATCTAATCAAATATGTTTGGTTGTTATTGGCCATGGGGACCATTTTTTCCGGTCCTCCCATTTCTCTTTCCTACTCCATCATCAGCCCCTAACCATCATAACCTATTCATTGAGACCATTCCAAGGAGCCCAAAAACGATACCTCTGCTGTATGTTAAGGGAGTTGGATATTCTGCAAACTCCAGGTCATCACCTGGAGTTTGCAGAATATCCAACTCCCCAACTGCAGTAGCAGTTCAAGGTTTTAATATCATTGAAGTAACGAAATACCAAATTTCAACTCCATCCAACCTGTGGAAGATTGAACCGATTTTCTTGAATCATAGCTAAGAACACTCTCGATCAAGTCAACTTAAAAAAATCATCAAAATCGGTTCAGCCGTTTGCGAGCTACGATGCCGATGGCACAGACAGACACAGATACACACGTTAAACTTATAACACTCCTCTGTTTCTGTCGGGGGTTAAAATAACACCCTTCTGTTTCTATCGGGGTTAAAAAAATATAAACTAAGAGAGAGAAGAGGAAATTTTTATGTTGCATCGAAAGGTTTAACGCTCTACGACGTTAGGAAGGTTTTTTCTACAGTGAAATTTTAAAATGAAATGTTCGGTAAAATCGTGTAAAAGTTTAGGTCAACATTCGTAAGGGTTTGAGGACTTTAACTCAATCTCAGTCTCGTTCTCGAGTGACAACGTTTTCTCCGAGATGTGACGATTTCTGACGATGATGGGCAAAACCTTTTTAAGGCAGAGGACAGGCCTTCTCGCCTAATTTTATTTATAAGCTCCTGATTGGTATAATTCAAAATTTGGTAAGACAGCAAACGGTTCTAAAGAAATGCTTGATTGAACTTACTAATAAAAATAATGGTGAATATAAAAATAATTATGGTTATTATACAATAACTGCCTCGTCACACTGATATTGGTTTCACCAACTGCTCAGTAGGTATCTAAACTTGAGAAATTTTTGATTGCGCAGGTATCAACTGTATCTACCATTCACGAAAGCATCATATTGTTTTGGTTTACTGTGATGTGCACACACCATTTAAAGATAAATTATAGTTTTTGTTTCATCACGGGAATTAGCACTTAGAGCGCCGAATAATTGAATTAGCGGTTGATTGTCTGCATGACAAGAAGGAAAAGTGGTTGCAAACTTATCTCTCGTGTTATCTCGCAGAGAGAATTGGCAATTACTTTCACTGTCTTTCAGTTCGTCAAAGTCTAACTGAGTGATGTTGATCGAGCCAAAGAAAAAGTTTTTTGTTACGTCCATTGTGTAAGATTGACCCACCCATTAAGTCAATAAGTGAAGCCCATTCAATATACCTACTGTACACTCACGATATTTGAATGTCGTAGAATTACCTAATTCAATTAGAACAGTATTAAGTCGGCTTCGACGATGTCTTTTCAGTCGAGGTGATACTGCGTAGCCATGGACACGAAGGGACAGATTTGATTAGAAGAGCGTAGGACTGATGTTCCTACGACTTTCCTCGCATAGTGGCATAGAAATGTGAAACTTTCTTGTAGATCGAACGCGGCACGGTGTCAAGTGCGATTATAGCGAACATTGTGGCAGGGCGGCCGCGGCGTGGTGAGAGCGCGGCCCGGTTGCGACCGGTCGGCCCCGCCTGTGCGCGCGCGCACACGCCGCTCTGCGCCGCCGACGTCGCGACGCTCGCTCGCGCTGCGCCCGTGTGCGCTCCACCGACCCTGCATCGCTGCAATCCGAAGGATTTATACCGAATATCGCGAACCAACACACAACTACCCACACACGACAGAAGTTACGATGTTTTGAACGTTGTTATGTGCCGTGGGACGTTTCAGTACAGTGAATGTTTCTTTGCTGAATTAAGTGTCTAAAAATTTATTTAATAAATTGGTGCCTATTGGAGGGAACATTGTTAGGGTGAGTATTATTTAATAGATTTAGTTTGTTCACGGGGGAGTCCTTGGGCTTGTGTTGTATGGATTGACGTGGGTAATATAAACAATGGTGTGCGGAGCACAATTACTATGCGGGTTCCCATGTCGGGTAGCGGGCTTAAGGTCAGCGGAGCGGCCGTGTGCGCGGTAATGAGATTAGGGAGGGCGGCTCGCGCGCTCCCGCGTCCCGGCGCAGCGCCCCCGCGCCCCCGCGCCCCTCGCCCACGCGCCACCCCGCACACACCGCGTGCGCCGCCCGCCGCAATCCTTGTTCTATTTTCCCGCCCGCCCTAATGATACGGCATTTATTTAAGCTTAAGTTATCAATTACTTAATTATTTAATGCGATTTTCATGTTTTAAAAGCGGAATAGGCATTTTATTTATATTGTTAGTCGTAGTCGTGGGCATGAATAGTTATTATTTTAGTTAGTTGGATAAATAAATTGCTGCATAACGACTTGTTTATTTTTACATGAATAAAAACAACTTCAAATCTTTTTGTTGGTAAACTTGTTTTGTTTTTAAATTTACTGCAGTTACCTAATTGACTCCACTTTTGAGACTGTAGAATTAGAAAGAGATCAGCTGGGAAAACGTCTCGATTTAGATAATCATTAATACGAAATATTAACATCTTTTTCGATTTTGAAACAAATAAATAATATGTTACTTTTAATATGACGCACAAAGCCTAGTTAAACTGGTATTTATTATAAAAAAAAAAACAAGTTTAATATAAAAAGAACAGGGAAGTAGTTACTTTAAAATAATCGACGTGCTAAGTTAATTAAATTAACTAAGATAACATCAAGTCAGTAGATTGTCTCGACAGTGATGCTGACACAAGCTAACTGTAGCCGGTGGTTAGTGAACTTTGGCGCAAAGTGTGATAGCACACGTCTGATCACCTCCGGAAGGGGCTTTCTCTTGTTACTAAAGTAACTGTACTGTAGGTAGGTATAATATCAGCTATTGAAAGAAACTCAGGGGTAAACAACATCAAGCGTGCAAAATTTTAATACACCTATTATCGAATACTTTCGTATTAAGTATATTGGTTTACTTTACTCTGTATTATTTATTTACTAGCATTTGCCCGCGGCTTTACCCGCTGGAGGTCGGAAATTATCCCACGGAAACGTACTACTACGTTTAATAGAACTTTTAAAAAGAAGTAATACCGTAATATATTGTTTTCATATAACTCTATTGGTTTACGCGGCGCACGCCAGTAAAGCTCCCAGTCGGTACCTATAAATTTTTATCGACATCTTCAACAATCATCGTCATATTTCAGCAAATTTACACAAAACCATTAATGAAATATACACCTTAACCTTTCTCATGTATCACTCCGCCTATTGGTAAAACCGTATGAAAATCCGTTCGGTAATTTTGAGTTCAGACAGACCGATGCGGCAGGGGGACTTTGTTTTATATGATATATAGGATATATATTAGAAAAAAACACGAAGATACAACATTACAGGCATAAGTCTATGTTAGCCTGTACATACAGGTTAACATAGACTTGACTTTAATTCTATGACGTACCTACATACGTATGTCATAGAATTTCATAATTTATAAGTTTATACCATCTTATAGGAGCTTATTCTTGTAGATTAAATGGTTAAAAATCACTATCATAGGATGTACTATTGGTTACCTCTGAGGTAGATAGATATCCCCTTAAAAATATGTAAGAATTGAAGAGGTAGGGGGGATAAAGGATATAAAGGTTTTGTAAAGTTTGGCTCCCACACAAAATTGTATATTTTCGCGATTTCACAGAAATAAAACATTCTGTACAGTATAATATGTTTAAGTTATTCTTGAATAAAAACTATGTAGAAAATGTATGCTTACCTACCTACATAATATTATATTAGATATTAGGTATATAATATATATACTTAGTCTTACATTTTATTTATCCACAGGGGAAGTTATAAATAATAATAAAAAACGCCGGAATCGTCGTCTATAAAAAAACGAGACACATTTAATATAGCGTAAAAAAAACCTATCGCTTTAACAGATTCATTCATGTCGATTAGCGGTGTTTGTGACTGAGACGCTGAGATAAGTTGCAACTAGTTTTAACATAAAAATAAATGGTAATTAATTTTAATATGCTTATAAAAATCCTTATGTCGAGGTCTGTCCCACCTCGACATATTTTCGATAGTATTTGGGTGTGCGAGCTGATTGGTCCATCGGTTATACTCGGACGCTCATAGGATGTTCACCTCTATCCGCCGGTCCATGATGGCGGCTGCGACACCGCTAACGTCTGATGTCATGCTCGCCGGCGGTGACAACGCCTACGATTTTCTAACTTTATTTAATATTTTATGCTGTTTTGCATTAATTTTCAATATTTTATCGGCAAAAGTAGCTTTCAATATTGAGGTCTTTTTAAAAAGTAATACATGTCGAATGTCAATAAAACCATCTTTTTTAACATAACCGATTTAATTCCAGTTTAAAACAATAGAGATATATTGTTTTAAGCTGGAATTTAATCGATTAAGTTTGAAACAACAATTTGGGCTTGATGGAGTATTTTATTTCTAGAAAAAGTAATAAATTAAATATTTTATAATAAAGAGATGCAAATATTAATATTTGCTTTAAGTACCTACATACTAATTTCAAAGTTTGTCAAATAGCAATTTCAAAGATGAACGAGGGTAAAATTACATGATGAAACGGACATTATCCTCCCATTTATCACGAACATACTTAATTTGATATTGAATCTGACGGCCTTCATTATTTACAGCTACAGTTTAATTGAATTTGTGGAGTCTTGACTGTTCCTCAAAATTCTTCCAAGTAATTTTATCTACGTGCGTTTTGCTAACATTTTCTTTTTCTAAAATTTTGCATCAAGCAAGTCTAAATCGGTTTTAATAACAAATTACTGTTAATCTAGTGGGCGATATTGCTCAGCGGGGGAGCAACTTATTAAGTTTCTTGTTTTGTACCGGACCAAAACGGAACGTTCACCTTTTTAGTTGTTGGACATTTGCACGCTGTCGCAAGTCAGCAGAGAGGATTTATTTACTCCAATAAATGGTATTAGGCGTTATTATGTGTTTATATACGTTATTGTGCTAACAATCTATCAATTACATGACATTTGTTATGCTTTTGTTATGCTAATTTGGTTATCGATGGTTATAAATGCCATTGTTAGATGCATTTCAATGTAACATAATTATGTCCGTTAGATGATGACGAGAATAATCGGGAATGTCAGATTATTAAAGTGGTGGGTTGACACAATTAATAAATGTTTATAGACATACAATTCAGTTGTAAATTGCAGAAATTAAAATAATATATATATGCTTTATGCAGCGATGCAGCGCATGAAAGTTCATTAAAATACAAGAGACCGGGATTTCAATTTATTATCTGCGTTATCTCTGGAATCGGGTAATTCTTCGTTGAAATGTTTTTCCAATGAAGCGGTTAACTTCAAATAAATTATTATGTTCGTTGAAGTCTGCTCGTGGAATGTATGTTTTTGAATTTCATTTTGACTATCACAGTTCGTGATCCGCGGTGTTCGTTTGTTACGCCTGTCTGGCCGCTGTTTTTGGCGACACATATCTAGATAATGTCCAAACCACTCGCCTTTTGCGGCCCGCTTCTTCTTTATAAGCGGAGATTTTATCAATCTTATTTCAATTTCGTGTGAGATAAGCGAAGGAGGGCGCTGCGTGGTACTCTATTGTAGGCCTCCATACTTATGCTTATGTTGTTCGCTAGTTGTTGACTGTTATGACGCGCCGGTTGCCGCACCGCCTGGCTATGTAAATGTCGCGTGCCGATGGAGTCATAGGTTCAGAAACCAATATATTTATTGCAAAATTGCTTAGAAAACAGTGTTTTACATAATAATGAATATTGGAAATTGACAATAAAGGCTTTAGAGAGGAAGGAAGAGAGGGAGAGGGGGTTACTTGGAAGGGAAAATACCTAAATAATAGTGATATGTCGATCGTTATGTTTAGAAAAAGCGTAGGACCTATATTTTATTTTATCGTAGCATCAATAGAACAAGTCAATAGGAAAACATCTATCCATAAGCTACTAAGTACTGTGCTTGTAAAGAAAGCACTGTGGGCTGGGAAACTTTTACCTACTAGCCGTTCACACTGTTCAGTACGTGATACCACACATCATGCTAGCCATTATCACCGCTTATTCATCAAGTTCCGGTCACATTATTACAGAAAAAAGGTACGTGACACATACGAGACAAGAATATACATGAATATGGGTAAAAGTAATCTTCCTAATGATGTAGGTGCGTAACTCCGATAACGGAATATTGATCGTTTATGATTGGATAATTTTCGACCCGTTATATTTGAATACGATGATTGGTTTAAAAAAATGGTATGTTAATTAGTACTAAATTACAATGAACTTGACCACATTTTGGAGCTATGTGATGTGTGTCTATAATCAATGATATTTCGTGTTTCTGTGTGATTTTACACATGCCGATGTCAATTTGACCTCTGGAACTCTCTAGCTGTGTAAAACGTGTAGATGCTACTAATGTTCCACGTGATAATGTTTCCGTAATGTCCGGTTACGAAAGTTATGGACACTGTCCTTGCTGTTCACATTAATTAGGCTTTCAGTAGGTAATAATTATGTAGGAAGATGGCGTAGCAGCCTGCTAGTTTATTGATGAACCAACTTGCTAACTTTTGAAATGGCACAACAGGAATCTTTCTTCAGAGACAGTTTATAATTGACACGTAGATAAGCTTTCAAAACAATCCGTTTGTTCCTAAAACGGTATCAAGGATTTGTGTTGAGAAATCCCCAGCGATTTATTTTCTAGTCACGTATCACACAAGAATCTTCTACTTACATTTAAATAAGCAGAATGTAATGGCGTTGCAACGTACTTAACACGGAGCGGAGTCATAAATAAGGCTAGCATTGTGTCGGTATCGTGTACGTTGGTATTGCATGCCACCACACTGCGCTTGCACAACCCGGGGATCCTCTAATTAGATGAGTTGGTGCGATTGCCCGTCGCCGGGCGCTACGACTACGAATATTGTGTTGCGTTACACTTTTCCTTTTATTTTTCATGTCTTAATATGCATGGCTAACTGTGTTGCGTACTAATCGATCACGGCTAAGACGTAGTTGTTTTTGAAAGTTGTTGCAACATACACAACAACTGCACCTTTAACTTTGATTATGAATGCGGATTAGAATAAATACTTATCTACTGGCAATTATTTATTATTCCTACGTGCTACTAAGATAAATGTAGATGTAGGTTCATTGCATTAGTCTAAAGAGGTCAGTTGTTTCATATTCTGATAAGGATTGCAAATCCTGATGTGGTTCTTGGTGCAATTTTATGCAATAAAAGGAGGCGATGGCATCCTTAAGTGGAGCGATTGAGTAATGTGTTTTTTAAAGGTAAGCAATTTAGTTTAAAGGAGTGCACAGTTGCACACTCATCACAAGCAGACTCGTCGTATGCTAGTAGTTACAGGTATGGGCTGATAGCTGATTATTGTATCGATCGGAAAAGAGTTGCAATTACAATGACTCTACTCTATATCAATGCAGTTTGGAATAAATAAGCGAATGAGTAACTGCGTCTAATTGACATATAGAAGCTTCATGACACGGATTCGAAGCCCTGATGTTGACTCCAACATCAGTTACAAAATAACAGAAAGAGGTAGCGTAGTCAGGCGTTGGTTATATAAGTTTTATACGCAAAAAATTATGTTATTTGTGAGCTATGTACATCATACAATTCGGTTATTAAAAAATTAACAACCGTGGGTTATAGATTGACTATTGTATCCATCGATCGAGAGTTATGAGTGTGTCCAATGTGTAAAAAGTGATGCTTACGTCATGGTTTGTCTGCGGCCTCTACGGTTAATTAGATTCTGCTGGCTTGATTGTGTGATAAAGAGCACAAATATGCAAAGTGATAGCAATGTTTGCGTGTCTGATAACTGATAAGTGGTACATTTACCTGTAAACCGCATGGGTGCAGTGACTGCTGTGTTTGTTTGTACTGTGTCACTGTCACTGACGACTTCGCTGGGGTTGCTGAGCCTCCTCGCAGTCTGTTTACATGCTGCTATCGCTGACCTGCCACTGCTGCCAGCCCTACTGTGCTATGTCTAGCAGATCAGTGTTGCTCAACCTGCCGGATCTCGCCGTTCGTTAGTGATATTGTTGATTCTATGTAAATTTTTCAGTCGGTTATTGTGTTTGAGTTTCCGTGGGCGTCCTATTGTACTTTTGGTAAAGTGGAGATGATAATTGTTCTTAGATCCTTTGTTCTCAGTTTGTATTTATAGAAATACGAAGTTTGTGTCTACCAACTTTGAAATCACACAGTTATCAAAGAAACTAAAAGTACCTATCATAATAAAGAATGACAATCGCTCTTAACATTAAACCAAACTTAAAGAGAGAAGATATTAGGAACGGACGATGTGTTGGTGAAAACTATTTAAGATTGCACATTGGTTTGAGATCGAGTTGTAAAAGTTAACTAAGGAATACAAGTTTCTTTGGTGCTGGTAGGCGTGTAGCCGAGTAGTTACCGACGACCCACTTCTGTTGTTGCACTACCAATGAATTTAGTTCTTTTCGCTTCGTGGAGCAATAAACACATGACCATTCAACATAAATACTGCAAAGTTCAATGAAATAAAAACAAATGTGTAATCTTGGCTAATATCGTGCCCGGTTGTACATTTATCGACATTAGCATGTACACAAACGATGAAACAATAGCAGAACGTAACGTTTCACCCACTTGTTCATAAGCTGTGTAATTAGCGATCTTCCAAATTCCGTCTAAAACAACACGCTTACGCCAGATTACCGGCGAGTCGTGAACACAATGAATATTCATGGGTAACACCATTACTACTGCATTATGAATGAATTAGGCATGTGTTATAATATCCCAAGTTCATGAGTGACTGACTAACGGTTTTTTAGATACGTTCTCCAAACTCGACTCGTAAAACTATTAAACAAGATTTGCCTACTTTCCATACGTAGGTGTATTATTTTTTATAACTGGTCGTCGAACATGTCTAAATAGAATCTTCTTTTGTATTGTAGGTTACGGTGTAAAGATTCAATTATGAGATATCGCTAAAGAATGCCACATACGATGCAGCAACCTTTCTTTGTTTACGCGGTAACAAAGTGAAACGAAGTTGATTCTGCCGATGTGTTTGTGTTTGCTCCCATTCTCCTGGAGTCTCGTTAGCCAAGGTCACGCACTAGGCTCCGCCAACAGACGTTATTTTATGTTTTTATCAGATATTATGAATTAAAAACCGGTTCCTTGTTCACTGCCTTTTAGGTTGCAGAATGTTGATACCTAGGAATGAGTAATTTAGGAATTTGTCGTAAACGGAAATATTCAACCAGTAGGTAAATTCCCAGGTATTATCGCCACTACTTTAAATCGTATTAAGTACAACGTGTTGTTGCTTATTAGGAATTTGTTAGTTAGACCACTTTACATTACTCACTTTATTATTTTCTTGATGACGTCGAGTAAGGTGAAAACGATTGTTACATTCATGGTTTACTTAATCTCCTATTTACGAATAGGTACAGTTCCTACTAGGAAAGTACATAATATATAAATTATAGTACATATTATGTTGAACTAAACAGTTAAATAAACATCAGCTTATCTCGGTATCTAAATACGTACGAAGTCAAACCGGTAAGGACCAAACCAACTGTAGTAAATATTGCGTGGCCGGTTGGGAAGCAGACAGCAATTTGGTACGAAAATTGTCGAGAACCGTGAGAAAGAGTGGCCCTTCGGAACGGGACCCGGGAGTAACGGGCCTTCGCAGCCGTAGCCCCGGGCGATATGCTAATGCGTCGATTCTCCGCGAATGCCGCCGACGACGCCTGCACTGCCTCTGGTGCTACTAACCCACATCTCGCCCATTCCAATGATGCGACTGTTTGTGGTCAACACGTTCCCTCGCTCGCCACGAACACGCTCGTTATACTTTCATATCGATCAACGAAAGTTTCGGGCGCTCGTGAGTAGGAAGTAGGTGTGCGTAGTTATCTAGTGAGAATGGTCAACATCATCAGAGATACCTGCTCGGTGTGAAGGAATTTGTTTAGTAAACGGTAGCTATTGATGTAGAGATGGACATAATTAGGGATTAATCTATAATGGATGATTCAAAGATTCAATTTGTGATTAAGGAGGTTAAGTTTTATTTTGGTACATTATTCCATATTTGGTCGAGTGGTTTGTATCAATAGCTTTAACGGAGATCGACATTTCCGATCTTGGCTCATCTCAGAGCGTTCAAGTGCAGCGCAACGGTGAAAGAGAGAGGCTGCGCGCAGTTCTTGCGTGCCGTTCGTCGCGCGCGCAACTCCAAACATTAACTATTGCATTTTTCTTACGTAAGCTCATTAATATTTTTTGTCTGCAGGTTCGAATCCGAAAGTGGTGATAGAAACTACGCGGGCGCGTTTCTCGCGGAATGGCGACGGACGCGGCTGCGGAGGACTTCGTCACCATCGTCCCGGTTGGCGAGGGCCGACCTTCCGCTCGAGATCCTTCTTTCGTCACCGTGCTGACGGTGGGCGCAGCGACCGGCGCAGCGGAGGTCATCGTGCGCAGACCACGCGGGGAACGTCTCGGTCTGGGACTCAAATTCGAAGGTGGATCTGCTGCCGCTGAAAACGTACGGAGACTTCTCGTGCAATCATGTGCAGAGGACAGCCCTGCAGCAAATGCTAGTGCCCCTTGGGGAAAACTCATACCTGGAGATGAAATATTATCAATAGATGGTGAATCGGTATCAAATTTGACTAGAATAGACTGTGTTCGGCGACTCAAAGACTCAGACGAAACATTAACTTTGCTTGTGCGACATTTTGAACAAGACAGCAACACAGAGCGTAACGGCATGGACGTGATAGAGTCTCTTATAAACTCAAAACATTCTTCTGAAATAGTGCGACCTACGACATTACCACCGCCTGTGCCACCCAGGAAACTAGGAAAGAAAAACTCTTTTAAAGACAAACAGACTCTTCAAACAGTTGGTGAGCAAAACTTTTCTAATAACGAGAGCCAATCTGATTGCCAAATGAACGGGAAACATAACGGCATTTCTACAATTACAAAATTATCAAGAAAGTCTTCATTTGACAGTCATATTCTTCGACAAAGTAAAGAAGGCGGCATTGCTTACTTGAAAAAGGGGTCACCTGAAGAAGTTAGACGTCTAGTGCGACGTCTATCAGACGGAAAAGCGATGCCGCCTGAAGCTGAAGTGTACATAGACCTACTGTCATCGGAGTGGGAACGTTGCCTTGTACTAGCTGACGCTGAGTCTGATGACACAAGCAGCTCTATTTCCACAGTTGTAGATAGATTGGGATCCATGACAAGCTCTGTAGAGAACAGCATTCCATCAACTCCAACTATGCAACCTAAAACTATCGATATACAGAAAGTTCTGAATTGTATTGAAAACATCGACACAAATATTTTAAAAGACATGACTAGTAAAAGGTTTTTAGAAAAGCGATTGGAAATAAACACTGATTCAAAATTGACAGAGAAAAACTTCGTTACAAACGGTTTTAATAGTCAGGAAAACATAACGCAAAAACTACTACATAACGACAAAAACAATAACAACACGATAATTTCAAATGTAACGAATGACGTTGAAGTGAATCAACAATCTCTAACAAAAAAAGTTGATAATAAATCTGAAAATGTTTCCGAGAAACCTAAGCCTATGCCTAGAAATACGAAAATCGAGCGTTCTGTTAGTGAGAAAAAGCCAAGACCGACACCCGTGCCAGAAGTGCCGCCACCGCCAGTGCCGGACTCTTTACTGACTGCAACTAAGAAGAACTGCATTGAAACATGGTTGCAGCGTTCAGAAGCTGAAATGAATAACAAAACTGTTGAGAAAGTGGAGGAAGCTCCATTGCCTGAGGCGTTACCGCGTTTGATAGATTTCGTGCCCAAGCATCAGTTTAAAGAGAGCAGTAGCGAATCACCGCTGACGCGGCCGACGTCCGCGCCGCCGCCGCCGCCACCGCCCACCGAGACGCGAGAAGATGGCTCCGGAGCATCCCTCGACACTATCGGCGAACTGGATGAATCAGCAGATGTCTCTGATAATGTGTAAGTACTTTTACTAAGATTTTTGACTTGCGGTTTTGTTCGTTTAAGTTTTCTTTATATCAAATCATCGAAAAACCAGGACATGTACATTAACTATTAAGTTACAAAGATTAGGAAAAGGTCATTTGGGGATCATGTTACACGAGTAGTAGGCATGTTTTTCAGTTTTGCCTTTCACGAATTTCCTCTCAGTTACTTTATAATAGCTAGGTGTCCCGCACAGAGTGTGAATATATCCAAAATCTTTTTAAAACCGAACATTTAAAAAAAAATTCTCGACTAAGCGTTATTTTCATAACAAATCATAGTTTGACACGCGAACATTCATGCGAAGAAGTGGAAAAAATTAATTTATCAATTACAAGTTATGAATATGCATGTTTTTTAATTTAATTAACAGTGTAGAATTAAACCCAGGTGGTTTTGAAGAATTAACTTTTGCAACAATAAGATCAAAGTGAAAATTCAGATTAAGTAACCATTTATGAATATTAAAATATACAAAGCGCAGGTTGAAGGTTTGATTTGCGTAGATAAGGTGAAGTTATTCTATTATAGGCGCTGGATTAGATCTAAGATTTACTTAGAAGAGATGAAGTACCGCAAATTTCTTCGTCGGAGAACAATAACCTTTCGTGGCGCGACAAATGCACCATCAAAAGATTTCTTCCGCGTATCCGTCACCGGCTCCGCTTGCTTGTTAAAATAAATACGAGCCATTTGGACGTAAACCTGGCTATTCGTCGTCGAGAGTTGATGGTCTATCTCGTAAAATACACTCAACGTGTACCTATAAGTTTTAGTGTGGGACATATAAAATGCGAATTAGAGTTTACATATATCCATTTTATTTTAATGTCTCTTAAGCTTCATGTTTTATTCTTTAAAAAAAATATTAATTTTCTTATGGAAAGTTTCGGCCGTAAATACTTAAGTTACTATTGTGACACCTGCACATAATGGCATTTAAAATGACAAAGTCGCAAATAACAAACATGTTTAAAAAAAAAACAAAACAGCTCTTTTGCATTAATTAAAATCATGTAGTCTGATGCACGTGCGAACATAGGTACAACGAACTTCGCATGAGCAGGGAAAACTTTTTCCACAGAAACTCGGTCATCAATGAAAGAAAGTAAATTTTCACCTAAGGGGAAGTAATCACTGGTTGCAATTGAAAATATCCATTTACAAGTGAGCCGAGCAAATGGTTAGTAATGAAGCTAACGTTTTCCAATAGAACTGGAAGCGAGTTTTATGTTTTCTCTAGTTTCTTGTGATGGGCGGCAGGCGGGCAGGCGGGTAGGCGGGCTGGCGCGCTCGGGCACAGCTGCCTGGGACGGCCGGCCATGATTGCTCGGAGGCTTTGGAGATATTATAATCAAATGCATGGATAGGATTATTCTAATTTGTATTCATCTTATACTGTACAAATCGATCAGTATTTGGCCCCTCTTTGGTTTTGCGTTATTCAATTGAACACTCCGCACAATATTTTTTACACTCGTGTCATAAATTAGTCCACGTCTGTTTAGCTGCATTATTGACATTATTCGGACAATACTGACGCTCACAACTAATTTAATGCTTTGTCTATTTCATAGGCATGCACGTGGGTTCGCCATATTTGCATTAGGTAACAATAAACAGGTACCTAGTTGAACCGCATTTGTGCTCTGAATATCTGAAAACTGGCTTGCACACAATGATTCATGTAAGTAAGTACCTACATAGATAGATAAACGCGAACTAGATTCCTTCTAATGTATTCCGGTCGGTTAACTCAATGTGCATGTGCGATTCACATATACTTTAATTAATTAATGTCTATTTTTCATGGAATTCTGACTATCTATTTTATTGTTGAACTAATTAACTTTCGTAAACTGTGATAGCGGTCAATTAGCTTTTATTTATTAGTGGTGTACATACCACGGTTTATTTGAAAATATATGCTAAATAACATCATTAACTTTATAGAAATGTAAAGAAAGCAAGAAAGTCGAAACAGGAAGACATTATGCACTTTTAATGTATATTTTAAAAGAGACAAAAACTCCCGTGAACTTTTTTACGTAACCAGCGAAATTGTTTCATAAAGATTCCGCTAAATGATAAAATACCTAAGTTCATTGTTTTCTCAGCAAACAATACTTTTACCAGTTGCACAGGAACAACGGCTATAAACAAAGAAAAGAATATTTTATTCGGAACGACGACACACATGGAGAGTTTTCTCTATTTTCATGCAAACTAGCGGGTAACAATAGCGGGGTGGTAGGGGGCGCCACCGACCAGCTGCGCCCTCGCCCTCACCGTGCTCCAAGTGCACCGAGCAGCTACTTGTGCATATAGCTGGTCGCAGCCCCGACACAGCCACGCCGATATTACACGAACGTATACTCCTGCTTGCATCCCATCCTGGGCCACTAGGCGCCGCTACGATTTGCGTTCAAAATGATCGCTACTGCTATAAGAGGGCAGAGCCAACGGTAAAATTAGCGAAATTAAGAGCTCTGTCAAATATTTGTGACCCACTTCTAACAATGTTTGAGTGCTTAGGTACACAAATCTATGTATATTTAGGTACACTTTTCAATTAAGACTATGTGTACACAAAATGTATACAGTTATTTGCACAAATTCTTGATATTTACAGAATTTTTGCAGGTTAATCGTTAAATAAGTTTACTCAGGCCATCTTGAGAGAGTTTTGACCTAGAGACTAACAGCTTTGCTTAGAAACTTACTTGCAATTTGAAACTGTTCTTTAAAAGTTTCTGTACAAATTACTTGAAAATTAATAACGGATATTCTAAACTACAGTATGCCCTATATTTATTGAGTAAAATACTAAAATCATTGAGATTCATGAAAAGTATGGATGGTTCAAAGAGCGTTTTCTGAAAATCTTTAGTGAATATTTCATATTAAGGTCAATTGTAAAGAGTTATACTTATTTTAATTAAGTACCTGTATATTTGTTCTACACTTATATTTGTAACATACCTACTCGTAAATATTTGAAAAGACAGCAAAGGGTTAATATAACAGTTCAAGTCCAGATGTCGCATACAAATTCAAATTCGATTTAGGTTTAGTACAAATCGCTTAACAAACAGCAGCTGAAACTACTATGTAAAGTACATCGTAGTTTCACATAGATTCCATACCGCGTTGACTTATTATTTGAACTTGCACATATAGTTTGAGATGATGAGATAGATGTATGCAGGTAATTTTCATTACTTCTGTTTTAATTTACACACAGAATGTTAAGCCCCACTCGACAAAAGGTACTCAAATTATAATTGACGCGTGATCAGATAATTACAATAATGTAAATGTTATAAACGAAGTGCTTGAGATAATTGAAATATTTTAAAATCAATTTTGCGCGTTGTATTTAACTGAATGACGTATCGTTGAAGAATATTAATCAAAGCGTCATGACATCAGAACATGAAATAGAAAGTAGATCTCTATCATTGTTTGACCATTCATCTGATACATCTGAGAATTATCTCTTAGCATCAGAAACATCACAAAAACATACGAGTATTGATACGGATTGTTAAGCCTTTAAGAGCCTTGTCGACGACAGACTTATAATGTCATGTAGAGAGACTCTTAGGGCAGGACTTTACCTCTTGTAGGTATATATTATTATGTAGGTAGAGAGCTAGAGCAATATAGGCAGTTTGTTGTCTATGTTTGATTAATCTTCGAGATATCTAGCTCTATTGCTGTATCGTTAACGAGGCTCATTAGCAGGACTGTCACGCACTGCGAATTAAAGAGACAGTTCTGTTTGTATACAAGTCATAATAAATTAATGTTTAAGATCCATTCAGTGATAAATGATCAATTAAGAAGATTTACGTGTGATACAAAATCTATCCTTCGGTGGTGTACTTTGGTATGTAATAAATAATTCTTCGTAGAGAGGTTTTCAATTTTTTAAAAAGTCTCGTTAAAGGTGATCAAGGGTTCGTGTTAAAGCAAGAGCTATAACAGGCTCAAAGTAGATTGTACGGTAATAAAAACAAAGACCGATCTACATGCCAAGAATAGAGATAAGGAAAATGAATCCTTTGTCGCTGCAGTATTAAGAGGTCAAAAAACCGTAGTGGACATTCACAGAATATTTATCTTGTTTTATTTATTACTTTCTTATATCGCGTTTGAATTGGAAATCTACTTTAATAGTAGTTAATCATTGATCATTTTGCTCCTAGCTTATTATGAAATCCAATTCGTATAAACAGTATAAGAACGTGATTCGGATATGTGATACTGTTACAGGAATATTGCTGACTGCAACAAATCAGCAGTCTATAGATTTTGCTGCTCAAAAAACCTTTATTATGTTATACGCGAGAGCTCTATACAAGTGTTTTACAATTAAAACAAAATTAACACGAAATATGAAGTACGTCTGATGTGTATTATGTTCAGAAAGGTATCATGACATTTAAATAGACATCTTAATGTGTGTTCGGCGTTTTAATATAGGTACATACGTGTGAGTTCACATTGCGTAATCTCTAACTGGAATTTCACGTTTCGAGTCTACATTTTGAAGTGTTTTGTGCAACGAATACACTGTGCAACATTCTTATTATATCTAGATGTGTGTGTAAACTCTCAACTGCATGTAGATTAGGTAATCTGTTGTCAAGAGGCTCTCAAACAAGGACTATGTGGTTGTCACATTCGCAAAACGTTGATTTTACACGTGAGTACAAAGATTCCTTTGTTTTCTGATGATTCTAACATATTGATCAACAATGAAGTCATACTTAAAAGTGGGCTTGGGTTCGTCAGTTTGTACTAGAGTATTATTTACGTTTTTACTTTGAGAATAATGTCCGTGCGTGAACATTAATAAAGTCTTGATGGTAATGACTCATGTCATTTGCTGTAATGTGACGGTCGTTTCTTATGTGCAGACTTAAGATGTGACATCATAAATATATGATACCTCTATATCACCTGATGTCACATAGGATAAGTAATGTTCGTTCTTTAATATTTTTAACAAAGAACCGCTAATTTTAAATTAAAGCCATTTCCGGGCTTCGCTAATTATTGATATGTTTATTGGCGTCCTATTATTATAATTTGAATGAGAAAGATTCAGTTGCCCTCCCACGCAATGTTAGGATTAGTAATTTATAGGGCCATAAATTTACCCTAAGAATAAGTACTTACCTACTTGATTTTCATAAGCACCTTTTATAAACACTGATAATTTTTGAATAGTGTATTGGTTTTAATAAAAAGTAAGTTAGTTAGTAAGTAGGTGTTGTGTTTTCGTAAACATATTTTTTTGCAGTAGATACCTACTTAAGTACATAGGTAGGTACTTCTGAGTTCTGATACAGCAAAGAAAGCACTGATATTTTCATGTAAATTTGTCAAAACGTAAACGCTGACGTGGAATTAAACCATCGATCATATTCTTTCATCTCGTTTGTCTGTGCGTCTACTACAAGCGCGACCCTAAAACAGTTCGACGGATTTTAATGGCATTTTGTTACTTGAGTCATAAAAGTGTTCAATAGTGGATAGTAAACATATATTATAGTACCTTCACGCTTTCTATGCGGAACTAGCCAGGGAACACCTACGTCCTTATGTCTCTGCAGAGGCCCAGAGCTAAATAAATACAAACACCATAAACGGCCACTCTACATATTCATAGAATTTGATTGGTTGCGCTACCTCACCCTATTTATATGCATTATTCACGATTTTATCTATCACCGGATAGGCAGCGTCCTAGGCTGTACCAACGGTCGAAAAATAGGCAGAAATTTAGGAGATTTTAAAAAGGCCCTTAGAAGTGATTACCTACGTGAGATATACAGAATTACAGATCCCTCTTTAAGCTACTATACCGTTAAGAATTATTATTTGGCTGTCATTTTTCTAAATGCATAAGCCTACTTTAGTTTTCCATTAATATTACCTCATTATTTTATATTTATACCTATAGGTAGTCACTTAATTTAACTTCTAACATGTTCCTGCAAAAGAAAAATATTTATTCTCTTGTGTGCCGAATATCATAATCAAGTACAGAATTTACGTTCGACTTTGTCGGCAAAATTCAAACAGATTTTTTTCAAATTTTCGGGACTTTAGTGCCTTATAATGTCGGTCAAGTTATATGGGTCAGGTTGGGCTTATGGACTCAAATTGGGGTCGCGGCGAAATTTAAAAGAATATATGCTAATCGGGGCTGATTGCTTTCGCAAATGCACTAACAATATGCCGTTTGATAAGGCTCATTAACTTTGCAAACTGCGTATTAGTTGATTGAATGAGCAATCAATCCGTTATCGAGTGGCGATCTGTGCTTTATGTTCCGGATTTGAAAAAAGAAAACATTTTCTTCTGGTATTTTATTTGAAAGGTATGTCAAATCAACGTCTTCTTTGATGGATTGTTTAATTGCTAAAGGTGGTTAGTTGGAATACGGCTGCAATAATTACCGCATTGCGCCTGCCGCCTGCCCTGCGCCGTACAGACGTGCCAGCTCCATGTACCCCGGTACATACAAACGCTACGTGCGATGTAACTTCTCCCTCAAACTTACTTCATAACAACTGAACTTTACTAGTTTATATAGTTATTGGAACTTAGTACAAATAACTGTTATTAGAGTACATTCTAAAGTTCTAAAAACTGTTGAATTGTGGGTATTTATATATTTGTTACTGATGTCTAATCATGCCTGATAGTGATGAGTAATTAAACATTTCTAATTATGGTACTTTCTCCATATTATTTTAAACAATTAGATTAGATTATGGACTATGGTATTTAGATTTAATACCTTGTAGGTACACAAGAAATAGTTTTTAGAACTGCTAAACAGGTTCTTATAATTTCTGAATGTTAAGTTAGTAAGTAAAAGACTGTAATTTTAAATAAAAGAAGTTTAAAAGCTTATTAAATAAATTGCAAGGCAATTAAATAAGTTGGCGTTAGCGACGAATAACAAAAATAATAAAAAATTCACAGTAAAAATAATTTGAGAACAATTTCAAACCGTGTAAGATGTCGTAAATACTTACGTAATACCAAAAGGAAGACACTGCACGAGAAAGGAGAAATTTAAATTGTTTTTTCCTGTAGGTACCTCTGTGCAAGTTTATAATGTTTCACACATTCATTCATTATTCCTTCGGTCGTAGGTACTGTGTGAATTCGTCAAAGATTTCGCTGATAAAACAAATCCGCGCTGAAGAGAATGTAATTTAGTAAACTTTTATCGATGTCAATAGATAATTGGAATCGAAATTTAAACTATTAAGCAATAAACATCTCTGACAGAATTGGTCCCAGTCCTACATATTTGTAAAGGCAATGTTCTTTTATAGATAATCAAAGCAATAACGATCACGATATGACCCACATATCTAGCTTGAAAGAGAAAACATGCTCAATAACGAATACCATAATAATGAGAACTTACAAAGCTTTCGACCGCTCTTCATAATGGATAGGTGTAATGTAAATGATCGCAGTAGGTACACAATATTGACTTGTCCCAGAATGCGACTGGGCGTGGTCACTGCATACCTATAATCTATTATTAGAGCAACTTTGTTTTACATCCATGTGCAAGTCACCGCAGCTAGACTCGCGACGAGACGACGTTCGAGGTCATTCAGTCATGTACTCTCTAACGGACCATCTTCTCAGTTTTACAATCGTATTCTGTAAGCGTCTGTACGTGTAACACTTATTGGTCGCAAATGTTGGCCGTCGACTTCAACTAGGTTTTGTTGTCATTGAATTCCAAATAGCGCAGTTAGTGCTCATTGAGATTTAGCGTAACGCAAAATGCGTTCTACTTACACGATTTTCTTTTTGCTCGTATCGCTTCGTGTTCGGTTGCATTTATAAATCTTGTCATTGGAACATTATCTCACATGACTGGTCCATTATCTGTTATTAAGTAGGCTGAATGGTCTGATGTGGGTACCATGCGGCCGGCGCGCTAACGGTACCGCGTCTCCGTCGCCGCCGCACTGATTGGACCTGCAACTCTCAGACGCCGTCTCTGCAATCCAATACATCTAATACTTTTATTAAATTTATGTTTGTATCTGTACATACTTTCTCTCATGTGTGATGGTAATCATAGGCATCGATCACGGCGATGTTATCGACACTCAGTTTTTGTCCGCTTTGCATTTTTACGCCCACGTAAGCGTTAAGACAATGCTAAGTATGATTTGCAAATTATAGATATCTTTCAGTTCAGTTGAGTATGATAAACCGTCTGATTATTGTATTGGTCTGGGTCTGGTTGATAATAAACATAATATGTTTAATCTCTAATCATATGTCAACGTCTCAATTCTAAAGCTTTATCTAAACCTTATGTAGGTTTGCTGATCGGTGCGCTTTTACAATTGTGTCTGTTATCGAATCTTCACTACTTTTGCAAAATCAGAAAACATGATTGGTAATTTGTATAAAGGAAATAAATCTGAATTGTATGTACCTATCTCCAAAGAACCGCAAATCATTAGTTATCAATTAGTGTGTTGATGCCTGACATCAATCTTAAGCAATCTCAACACAATAAACAATGTATAAAACTGTAATAAACAAAATAATTTTATTAGAGAAAACTTATTTTCTTCAAAGTAGGTTTTAATAAACGAAATATTTGCAATAACGCGGCCCGGCGGCGCGGCGCACGACGCCGCATTCTAACTTTGTCATTTAATTTAACCCGTATCGACGCGGCGAATGTATGGAATTCCAAACTGGAGAGGCGGAAGCGGTGAACGAGGCGCCTTGATCTTGTTCATATACACTCACCTATAATGTGTGTGCCACTGTATGTATACTATGTTCATGAGTAGGAAATATCGCAAAGTGACGTTGCGGTGACAATAGCACGTTCGACCCTGTTCGCACGCTTCTCCCACTTTCCATTTATCGACTTGTTCGATGCCCCGTTTATAAGGGGGCTATTTAGTCATTTACATGTACAAACAATTGTATCTTCAGCTAACAGTTGCTAAGTGTTTGGAGACAAAGGAGGGCGAAGTACCGAACCTTTTAGAATTTCCCCGTCCAAGTCAAACTTTTGTCTTCTGCTTGTGCCTTCAGGGCCTTGCAAATACAAATAGAACGTGAATTAGCGTTAATTTAAACATTTGAATATTTTATATTATGAAATCCATTCAGGATAGATAGAAAATCAAAGAAAAGGCAAGATTGGTTATGTAATGATGAATTTTTGCAATGTACCTATAACTTGAATTTAGATAATATTAGAAGTGCATAGAACTGATTTCTCAGAACGCCTTTCAGTGTTAAAACGAATTCTACTATTAGTTGAATATAAAAAAAATAGTGTTAGTAAAATATCAAGACTTTTATAAGCTAAATTTTTTGCGGTAGCATTACATGCAAATCTGCGAATAGATACGGATGCCATTATAAATAAAACGCGATGCGTCCTTGAGATTGGACACGCATTTCTTCTTATTTTGGTGGGATTCAATTCGTCAAACTAAAATAGCATCCAGGTTGGCGTTCCGAAGCTCAAGTTCAATAAACGCTTTTTTTTTGATAATGTCACTCAATCCAACACTTAGATTTTTGATTTATTGAGTATTACGGGTTATTCACAGTAGAAAATATAACCAGTTTATAGAGGCTGGTACGGCTGGTAGGACTGTTAGATAACGAAGCTTCATCAATCTTTTCATTGCAAATATTGGCTTCAAAACGGGTTCGGGATGTATGTAGGTGACTTTATTTCATCGTAGCTAATCCATCAAATACAGCTACGGTAACCCTTAGTAATGTATCTGCGGATAATGAAGTGAAGGCTGATGCAGTGATTCTGCGAAGTGTAGCTCGGGGCCTGCTAACGGTACCCGCACCGTCGTCGGTCGACACCGCCGGCGTCGGCTGATCTCGGCCCACCCTGCTTAACGAACTGCTATATTTTAATAAACTTTTTATATACCTAAATTGCGATACATTTCTTAACCGTTTCATCCACTGTGATTGTTGTACAAGTATCTGGACAACTTTGATTACCTACCTATTCACTTATCATAAGTGTACGTAAAAACTTTACTTACGTAGTAGGTACCTAAGCACACAAAAATGTTAAACAAACATAGAGTTGTACAATTCCTTTTGAAGTGGTTGTTTGTTTTGGTATTGAACGAGTACTGGTTTTAGTCGTTCAGGAATACCCGTTCACTAGCTTTTAGTTGTTCAGGAATTTCGTAGATTTGGTGTTTACCGTCAAGAATTGATATTCATTATGATAGTTTAGAAACAGCTAAGGCAGCTAGTCGTTCTGAGTTGTCATTCAGAATTGTGAATGCAACTTAACCTTCTAAATAAATAGATGCAGGTATCATTGACAGATGATTGACAAACATTAAAAAAAATATCGGTACTAATGGCACGTATAAATAATATATGGTACACTGATTTTCGATAAATTGCATTATAGTTTGATCGCAGAAAGTCAGAATTCTAGGAAACTAAATACCGACATATCGATCGGCATATGTTGGTTTCTAGTATAAAAATACCAATTCTTTCTTATTACCTAGTTTCTGAAGTTTCTGCAAGACCTTTGTTGAGAACTAACAAATATTATTTTATCAAAAACTCAAATCCGAACACTAGGTGCAACTTTTAACACGGACGCCGAATGTCCGGATGATGTTAACGTGACATATAAAGCTACTACACACTTAATTTAATTTTAATTGCATTTCAAATTACCAAATTGCATGCAAATCTTTTTTGGAGACAAGATAAAAAACAGTGTTGCACATAATAACTACAAGTTGTGTTGAGAATCTCGTCATAGTTGAAGTTGGTTTAAAAAAAGGATAACAAATGTTTTAGAAATAGAAATTTTGCTTTCTGGTTCAGTTAAAAAAAAAAAACGAAAGTAAAATTTGTTGCACGCTATCTACTTGTAACAAAGTAGTTATAGCGTACCTAATGTAGGTTCTAATTTTAGAATTCGTTATGCCTAATTGATTATACCAATTATTGTGCTGTCAAGATTAATCTAGAATCATTCTAGGATTTAGATAACAACCGCAATAAATATTCATACAGTTTTGTGGAACCATTTAAAATCGGTACTAAATCAATTAAAAGCAATCAATTTGATCTTGAAAAAGTCAATGCCGTATAGATGCATTCTTGACATGACCTTAACACTTAAAGCCATATGAGCTGAACATATGAGAGCATATGATAAAAGCTGTTATAAACTGATACCGGTTTAACTAAAGAAGGTTTAGGTGATCAAGTAGTTCGATGTTTGTAACTGATATAGTATTTATGCTTACTTACACTTTACTTTCATCACGCATAATACTATTTATCATTACTTACACTTTAATACTATTTATCATCCTTTTTATTTGTTTATATGTTTACATTATACTTTTACTCAATTTTCATGTTGTGACACGTCAATTGTCAAACTGTCAATTACTTTTTAAATGTCTTTCTGGCTTAGTCTATGGTAATTACTCTTTGGTCTAAATAACTTAAATTATTTTTATCAATATGTTTAGCTTTTGTATTATTAAGATTATTACGATTGTTTAGTCTAAATAACTTAATTTTAAATTAGATTTATAATATTCTTTACGCACTCGTGGATATGTCTTGGCCGGATACACTTGTCAGATTAGATGATGGCCACATAGAAAAAAACTGATATTTGAAAAAGGAAGACTACTTAGAAACGAGCTCATGAACAGCTGGAGGCTGCTGGCATTCGAGTCTTGGGACTGAGACATTAAGCATCAGAAAACTGCTTGGTTTTGCTGTGTCAACTTGTACTGCTTGGTTCTGCTGCGACATCTTTGACTAACCCAGGGGATCCAGCTAAAGATTCCACCTGGGACCTTCTACTTCTAATCTTCGCGAGCTAACCTCGTATAACTTGCTACCCTGACGCCTGATACCCGTTCCTACAGTGCTGAGCTGATTCCATAACGTGAACTATAAAACTCCAGTGAGTGCGCGCGTGTGTGAACTATAAACTTCCGAGAGTGCGTGCTATTTAGTATTTTTATAACTAGCTGTTTTTATAACTTTCTGTATTTTATCTTCCCTAATAAAAATTATTGGACGGTCTGCTTACCCTCTATTTTAAATAAGGTACAGATCGTTACAGTTTGGCGCCACAACGTTAAAATAACTCGAACTCACCCCCTTTTTCTAAATTCTAAAAAAAACTAGCACTAGGTATCTATTTTTGAACTCCTTATTTGGCTTAGTCTTTTGAATACTAACTAACTTATTTTTCTTCTTCAGCTCTCTTCTTGAAGACTCCTATATTCGATTCAACACTTCTTCATACTGAACATCATCTTATACTTCATTCTCATACATCCCACTACCGAAAGGTAGTTGGCATCCATTCTTCGCTTGTCAGTGTTTTTAAAACCATTCGTGGTCACTTACAAGTTGGGGTTTGGCTTACTCTACGACGTACTATTGGACAATATCCCGTAGTCGTTTCCTCCTACACTTAACTCTTTACCAATACATCACTACACTGCACCCCACATACTTGCACACTACAGCGTTTACCCATTGGTAATCGTACTCAGTCTTCGCTTGGCGTGTTTTTAAAACCACCTCGTGGTCACTACCAAGTTAGGGGATTGAGACACTTCACGACTGAAACAGGAGAATATCCTGTGGATGTTTATACAAACCCATACATCTACACAACTCCTATAACAAATACTCCACTATCCTCCTAAACACTTAATAATAATATATTTATACTTATATCTGGAAATCATACCGAAATAAGTATATCGTGGGCTCTCAAAATATTTTTCTAATTGTTATTGTTTGACATTGGTTGCTAGGTAACTAGCCATAGTGCATTTGCATTGAGTATTAGTCTTTTTGCGCGGTGGGAAAAGTAGGTACTAAACTTTATGCATTAGTTCCGAATTTCACCACTAATACAAATAAGTTTTCATTGGTTTTCGATTTTTATTTTCTGTAGACTGTGTCTTACTCTTAAATTTATATACACTTTTGGACCGTATCCAACACTCAGACTCTTTTGACGTTTTACTCGGAGCTTACCGACTACTGTATTGCGGGAGCTGCCCTGACGTTTACTCGGAGCTTACTTACTGCTGCCCTTGACGTTTTACTCGGAGCTTACCGTCTACTGTATTACGGGAGCTGCCCTAGCGTTTTCTGACTGCGGTGTTGCGGTTCAGACCTAACCCCTTTATCCCTCCTTGCCTCTTATTATAACTCATAGCACTCTTGAGACAATACTACTTGAGTCTTTCCTAACATTAGAGTTTTCTTTAACTCAGACCCCTCTTTCCCTCTTTAACTAATAACACTCTTGAGACGACACTTGAGTTCTTTCTAACATTCGAGTTATCTTTAACTCAGACCCCCTTTATCCTTCCTTGCCTCTTAACTTAACACTCTTGAGACGACACTTGAGTCCTTTCTAACATTCGAGTTTTCTCTAACTCTGACCCCTCTCTTAACTCATGACACTCTTGAGATGACACTTGAGTCCTCGAGTTTTCTTTGACTCAGATCCCTCTATCCCTCCTTCCCTCTTAACTCGTAACACTCTTGAGACCTTTCTAACATTCGAGTTTTCTTTAACTCAGATCCTATATAGACTCGCATATTTTTATTCTTTTACACTCGTTTGCTATCCCTATATTTGTACTTTTTTTTTCGTATTATACTATATTCATAACTCATCCCTTTCTTCTTTCCTTCCTCTATAATAGAGTTCCTTTTGATTTATTAAAACTCTATTTGTTTTTTAATTCATTCATCGGTTCTTAAACCATTAAAAGATTAATTTTAATCTTTCGTATATATCTATTCTTTTCTACAAGTTAATATGATAACTTGTCTATTTCTATCAACTCTAAAAGTTGATTGGAGCGGTTGACAACTCCATATAAATAAGCCCTTGTTATCTATCGACTCTAAAAGTTGATTGGAGCGGATGACAACTCCATATAAATAAGCCTTTGTTAACTATCAACTCTAAAAGTTGATTGGAGCGGATGACAACTCCATAAAAATATGCCTTTGTTAACTATCGACTCTAAAAGTTGATTTTCTGTCTATCGACTCTAAAAGTTGATTGGAGCGGATGACAACTCCATAAAAATAAGCCCTTGTTGACTATCGACTCTAAAAGTTGATTTTCTGTCTATCGACTCTAAAAGTTGATTAGGAGCGGATGACAACTCCTTTAAAAATAAGCCTTTGTTAAACCTTTATATTTTCATCTCATTAGTGGTTTTAGACGCGAGCGGATTACAACTCCTTAAATAAGCCTTAAAGTTATGACTTATCAGGTTGAGTAGTGATCATTGAATGTGAATCCTACCTGACCTAACTTCGTAAGATGTCGGTGTGTTTGAATGAGTTATGTAAGTTTTGTGAATGTTGTAATATTTTAACCTTAGCAAAATTTTTGTTCTAGGCCAAAAATTTTCTCGGGGTTGTTGGGGAAATATAGTATTTATGCTTACTTACACTTTACTTTCATCACGCATAATACTATTTATCATTACTTACACTTTAATACTATTTATCATCCTTTTTATTTGTTTATATGTTTACATTATACTTTTACTCAATTTTCATGTTGTGACACGTCAATTGTCAAACTGTCAATTACTTTTTAAATGTCTTTCTGGCTTAGTCTATGGTAATTACTCTTTGGTCTAAATAACTTAAATTATTTTTATCAATATGTTTAGCTTTTGTATTATTAAGATTATTACGATTGTTTAGTCTAAATAACTTAATTTTAAATTAGATTTATAATATTCTTTACGCACTCGTGGATATGTCTTGGCCGGATACACTTGTCAGATTAGATGATGGCCACATAGAAAAAAACTGATATTTGAAAAAGGAAGACTACTTAGAAACGAGCTCATGAACAGCTGGAGGCTGCTGGCATTCGAGTCTTGGGACTGAGACATTAAGCATCAGAAAACTGCTTGGTTTTGCTGTGTCAACTTGTACTGCTTGGTTCTGCTGCGACATCTTTGACTAACCCAGGGGATCCAGCTAAAGATTCCACCTGGGACCTTCTACTTCTAATCTTCGCGAGCTAACCTCGTATAACTTGCTACCCTGACGCCTGATACCCGTTCCTACAGTGCTGAGCTGATTCCATAACGTGAACTATAAAACTCCAGTGAGTGCGCGCGTGTGTGAACTATAAACTTCCGAGAGTGCGTGCTATTTAGTATTTTTATAACTAGCTGTTTTTATAACTTTCTGTATTTTATCTTCCCTAATAAAAATTATTGGACGGTCTGCTTACCCTCTATTTTAAATAAGGTACAGATCGTTACACTGAATAATATCGTGAAGGCTTTCCGGTGAACGAGAACGCTAGTTGCGCTTGCGCCGCCTCGCCGGGCGACAGGGGCTCGCGGCGGGAGCGCGGGGGGAGTCACGACGTGGTTAGCCTAGCCTACGTTAGGTAAGGCTTGATTCCATTTTGCCTTTCGCGATCGCTCTGTATTTCTCCTGTGTAGGTTATCGTTTGATCGTAAAAAGAACTTTTAATACCCATGGAGGAATGCGGAGTGAGGTAGGATAAGTCTTGGATAAAGATTCTCTACAATATTTATTAAATTTGATTTATATTGTATTATATGCGACCGCTGGAATATAATAAATATTTATTGAGAATGACCTCATGTACATAGTCGTAAATAGCTTACCTAATAAAAAATTGTATGTATGCACTGCGAAGCCTTCACGTGACAATAAACATTTAAGAGTTCTGAATGTTTTGTAGCTATTTAAAATTTATTTTCATTGAAGAAATTCCTGTCCTATGATATCGGTCGCCTTCATGATTCAACATCGCCAATCTGTTGGCATTCTGTTCCATTCGTCGCCGCCGCGGACCCTGACATTTCGATAAAGGCAGCCAGCCGATGACCTGTTTTCGATGTTATTCGTTGTCAAATGTTGTAGAATGAATTCCAATAATGTTGAAATATTCTGAGCTGTAAATTATATGATTGCATTCGATTGAAACTGATTTAGTTCGAACTAATTAAAGTTGATTTAGGCACGAACATTAGTCATCGTTTCGCAACGCAACATCTCGTAGCATCAAACTAGCGATATAGTGTCATAGTATTCTTTGAGGAAAATATAGCAGCCTGCGAAAATCTGCTGCGGTGTGAAATATTGTCGCTTTTCCTAATCTACGATAATCAAACTGCAACTGGTATTTTATGATTGTGGCACATTCCGCAAAACATTTAAAAACCATTAATTGCACTTTCTTAATGAAGCAACTGAACTAAAGGTGGTAAAATGGTTTATAAAGTGTTCTTCCATCACCAATAAATAGTGGTCGAAATAATCTTAAAAATACTGTATTTTAAAGAAAACCTTATTTCATTTAGACAGGTAAAATGCTCCAAAGCTACATAAATCATGACGATTTACAGCTTTCATTAACTGTTAGATGTTCCATTGTTACTGTTTATTCTGGAAAATTAAATTTATCTAATAAATGTGGTGTAAAGTATCCACTATCCACTAATAAAAGGTTTGAAACAGTGTCGGTTGAGCGGTTGAGCGGCTGTAATGGCGGGGCGGTGTGTCGGGCAGAAGGCGGGAGCGGGCGCCACCCGCCGCCGCTAATTGTTACTATTACAGAAATTGGTCACTTACAGTGAATCGCGATAAATCACTACCCGCTGTGTAGGCAGTGGGCTCAAAGCGTGCACAAGCGACGTTCATTCGATTACTTGCCCGCTTTGTAAATAAACTGTGCATTCACACGTATTTCGTTGCAAAACATTTTATTATTCATTATTGTGCGCATACCTACTTTTCGTAGCGTGACTGTAACTTACCCTAATTTTAATGCGATTGACTATCACTATCATTTAATATTTTATGAGAAATAGTACAATTTATCATGTAATCCGCGGTAGAGCGTCTCGACAACAATGTTGCATTCGTATTCTAGTTTCGATACTTATCTCGTTTTTTTTTTTAAATTGCAGAAAACCAGTTGAAGTCATCAAAAAGAAAGAGCGAAAATCATCGTTTGAGAGGAGTTTTTGGGAAGGTGAGTAATTTTCTATTCTGACTTGTCTGTCAAGTTTATCACAAACCGTAGCTTCCTGTAATGCTCCCTGAGTCTCATAAAATAAAATGCTTCTACCCACGACTATATGGCAAGTAGGAATGGTCATCCACCTTGATGTACGATGGTGAAACCAGGTACACCCTTTATAGCAGAATTTTTTATGTGATAAAACAGCTTATAGCATAAACTTCCTTTCGCAGAAAATCGTTTGGCATACACTCATTTATCATACATTCAAAACTCATAATTTTGTAAGTCAGAATCATCTTTAGGCATAAATTTCATATCCATAATAATTAAAAAGTAGAACCATCATATCGCAGAAAGTTCACAGTCAGAATCGACTTTTGGCATACGTGAGCTCGTGCGTAGGGGTCACAGTTTTAACCTAAACGAACCATTTTTTTAATAATTAGTTAGTGTCTAATTTGGTTTACAAGCAACAATAAATAAGACGTAGTCAATGGAGCCCCGCTTCGCGGGCCCTTATTTCTGTCTACAGGGTTTAAAGGAACCTAACCTAACCCAAGTCGGGGTGCCCCAAGTCCCGAGATCTCTTATAGAAACCATTATTTTTATAGTTTATTCAAATACCATGGAAAAATACACCGGAAACAATATTCGTTAGATAATAATTCTACTGATAACTTCATAGTAGACCAGCCAAGTGAAATTATGCAAAATAAAATTCTGCCATCTTCATAGTATGCCAAGTGAAATTATGCCAAATAAAATTCTGCCATCTTAAAAGTATGCCATTGTAAATTCGTACATATAAACGTTCGGCCAAACAATGCCCTAAAAACATTCGTTTAAAAAAGATTATGACAAATGGGCTACGCCAAAAAAAATCTGCCAGATAGAGGGAACCCGGTGAAACCTACACCAGTCTGAGGAATTCTGTTCCTCAAGTTGGGCGATTGTTTCGCCTTTAGGTTGGTATCCCCATGCACTTATATAGGTCAGTAACTAAATCCGGATGCATGCACAAACACCGAGACCAGTTGTTACAAGACTCGTGTGAGTCAATCAGGTGATGGGCTATCAGCAACCTCTCACAGCTTATGCAACTTTTCGTCTCCAGTGGGTCACAAAAGTTACGTTCAGTTTCACTGAGTTCTGTTGCTTTAATAAATGCTAATGGTGTAATGACGATACCGGTCGTAGTTTTGAATGCCTCTTCAACTGCAACATAAATGAAAATAGTGTGAGTTGAGATCATATTCATGTTTTCCATCGCACTTTCTTCATTTATTTCAATTCTTATAAAGGAAACCGGACAAGGATAAGTAAAACAGCATTATAAATGCTTGACTAACAGCATCTTTTACATGAGAGTGCCGTTTAAAGCGGTAATAAGCATTGTTTTCTGTAAAACCACCGACCCAAATTCTAAAGTAAAATAGCAGTTGCCGATTCATTTATATTTATTTATTTATTATTTTTAAGAAGGCTTACAGACTAATTACAAATAATAGGTTACAACAACACATTATCAAGTTGCTAATAACAAGCCTCCACAGTTATATAACATCGATTTCTTAAAGCCGAACAATTAAAGTAGGTACATTGTGTTAGGTTAGTTTTTTTTATTTTTATTTATTTATTTTTATTAACTTAAATTAATATTACTTATTCTCGTCAATGATATTAATGAGAAATGCAAGTTATGGTTCTTAATCATGAAAAGTAATGGACCTGAATAGCTACCGTATATTTTTCAGAATCCGTGTTACATAATAATATTAATCGACAGCAAAAATGTTACAAGAATAAACTAGCATTAGGAATTCCGATAGAGTTGCGTGATAAAGAAGTAAATGCAGCACGCGTTAGCTTGAGCCACTCGGGCGCATATCAAATAGTCGCGGTTTGAGGGAGGCTGCCCGTGCGCAGAGTTGCTGCTCAATTAATCGGAAAATTATAAGTAATGAAGTTGTAATTGAAGTGATTTCAACGAACTTGTTTGTAGACATGCAATCCTCTCAAGTTGTGATGGGTCGTCTTGGTAACAGTTAATAATTAAGTTGTAAGTTTCATTATTTTTTGCTTATGTTTAAATAATTAAGGAATATGCTAATGGACTATTTTGTTGAATTTAATAACTTTATTTTGTAAACAGCTTACAATTACTGATAATGATAATATTTAGAGATAATGTAGAGGTTAACATGGTCACATATTACCATTTTATAACTACCCACGGCGGTGCTGAAACCCGTTCTATTAAATTAAACGATATTAGAAAAATATAATCGTCTAAAATATATCTATGTAAATTTCTCACACTAGTGTTGTTGAACTCATAGAGAAACTTGTTATTTATCGTATCCTTAATGGGTAAAAAATTATCAAAGCATTGAGTATAGTTATATCAGAATCCTTGTCCGGGGCGTGAAAGTGCACCTTGCGCAGGCGCGGCCGCTGTCGCACCTGCGCCGGCGCAGCACATGGCGTAATGCAGTTTCGGTGCAAGGCTTGGACTGCATTGCTGGCGCGCTACAAGATAGAATATCAACAAAGTCAAACCTTTCAAGTGTTCCAGTTATATGCGATACTAGTTTTTGCATTCATCTCCACGATATTACATAAACATGAAACATAGCGGAAACTTGTGTGCAAACATAATTTTTTGAAAGGCCAAACATGATCGAGTTATTTGAATATCAGAGTTCATCATTTCACAATGAAGATATTGCTTTAGTTAAATTCTGCCATACAACATAAAACTATTACAATATAAGAAATGTTTGAGTCATAGATCAAATAGATAGCTGTTATTCTTAATATCACGTTTGTTCCGTTGACTTCGCTATAAAACACACTTAGGCGCATATAGAATTATTATAACAAAATAATCATTCATGTATTGCGAAAAGAAAGGAGCATGCCTCATTTATATGAATCCACTGAGAATTGCTGAATAAGAATCCCACTATATTCCTAGGTCGAGCTATATATAGCTCGACCTAGGAATCGAACCTCACGACTTCACCGTCACTGGCATCACCGTCAGCGTTTGCACTAGTAAAATACCTATTAACTTTGATTGCGCCAACTTAGCTTCTTCATTATAGTTCTACAAATCATGATTTTGCAATACGTTTCAATATTGATTACCTACACCATGTTTTTAATTATTGGCTCAGCCATTAATGCCTCTCGTCTGTACGAAGTTTCTTTAGCCTTAGGTGTCGGTTGCGTGCGCACAACTTGGAAACACATACCTGTACATGAAATATGTTCGAAAACATTTTAACTGCATGACCACGACTTTCGATGAAGCAAAGAACAATTGTATTTTTTCAAGCCTGAACACTACACAAAAGTACTTTCAAATAAATTCCCGCGAGGAAAGTAAGGTGGGCTGGAATCCCGCGCACGATCATTAAGTGACGACCACGACCTGCCCGTCGGCTTTCATTGTTTAGCCACCGCTTTGCATATCGTCTCACCAACATCATTTTATGATTGGAAGTCATTGTCAATTTGTGAGATATCATCTCCTTTATGGTCGGGATAGGGAAAGGGATCCGTATTTGTTCGGGTGTACACTTACGTAGGACTTTAGACTATGTGCGACCAAATACTTTCTGGGGATGGGAAAAAATCAAAATTACAGTTATTTAGCCTCAAATATTTTGTGGCGCATTAATTTATCCGGTTGCCATTTAGATTGGAAGTCTCGGCATTTCCTCTGAGGAGCAAACAAAAAATAATTTAAAATCAAAGTGATCTACGTTTAAAAGTAAGGGGCATAAGGTCCGTATTTACAAGACAGAATTTGTGTATATTTGACGGGTCCCAGGGTATGCTTTGGCCTGTTTGACTTGCTATACAGAAAGGTAACCAACCAGCCACATACCGACACAAAGTATTTTATTCATTGTGCTATAGGTACGTTGGTAGCGATGTCTGAATGTATTCGCTGGCCATTCACTGTAAGAAAGTTTCGGCGCAAAAGCTATAGTACCTTAATTGGCAGCTTTTAAGTTTCGTCTACGCGCGAAAAAATTGTTTCAGTTTATTCTTCATTGTAAAAACGTCTGCAGCTCAGATATTAATTGCTTAATTAGCTTATTTATCACATGAATTTACATTATGTGCCATGTAAGCGTAACTAATGTAAGCGTTGGGTGACAATCCATTGCTGCTAGAAGGACTGTTTAACGCGACACAACCGATCTAACTTTGATAAGTCTAGTTAATAAATGCCCGACGACCTTTACAGATATAAATGTTGCTGTTATTACTGACTTGTTTTGTTCAGATTACGTAAGACATGTCACTAGAGAAAGTTAATTTAGTTTTGAAAGTGAAATCGATTGCACTTTCTTTCACTTATCCATTTCATAGTTTCGCTGTTGGATCCGTCGATTATATTCAAAGAAGAAGAAACCCAGTTCCCTGTAAATTAGCTCCACAATAACACCGTATTCGGTGAGGTTCGTCGTATCATCGTTCCATATACCTACCGCAAAGTTCTTACATAAAGCTCTGGTAACTCTCTAAAGTTAAAATTGGCTTACTTTGAAAGAATTTCTTATAAAATATTTATAAATGAAAGATATAAAAAATCCCAACTCCAGCAACGACCCTACAGATATCTATTCCTATATTGAGGTAGGTATTACTGGAGGGCTTAATAAAAGGACGGGAATGTAAAAAAATGTGCAAACAACTCTGCAAACACGTCGGAGCGGTTTAAAGGCCGCGTCCGGATTGCGAGGGGCGGCGGCGGTGGAGGGCACAGGCAGCATTCCAGCCTCCCGTGGCCACGGCGACGTCACTCCTATATACCTACAAGGCGCATTCCACGATGGCACTCGTTCTTTCACTGCAAATATGAAAAAGAAAGCAAAAGAAAGCGGCTATTATGAACCAGTTAAACATTAAAAGGGCTACATTTATATAAATTGGAAAATAAATTAGAGTTAGGAACGATATTAGAAAGACTTACCTACATGTGGACGGAAATAAAAGATCAAGTTAGAGTTGGGGCGCCTCGACCCTGACATCTGTGGTGCGCGGGCGCCGTCTGCTGTACGCGAGAGCTCACGGTCGCCGCCCTCCAGCGCCTACTGGCTAAAAATAGCACACGATACCGATCGATGCTTATTGCTTATCCAGATCAACGTTAGAACACTAGAATTGGCGTTCCTGCAGGGAGTTCCTGAGGTTTCAGTAGGCCAATGTTGTGTGATGTGATCGTGTTAATAATCGCGTGTCTTTAGGTCACAGTGTTAGTCAGGCCTGCTGCCGGGGCGGCTGTTAATAAATGGTAGTTTCGGTCGGTGATGATGGGCCCGTGTGTCGGCCTGTCGGGTGACGGGTGTGCGGTGGGCCGCGGGGGAGCGTCGCGTGCGCAGCTCGGTGTCCGTCCCTGGCTCGGAGCAACGCCCCCGTCAAGGGCGGCGACGCTGCAAATTTCTGCAAGTCCACCGCGAGTCAGTGCATCGCGCCATGTCGCGGCGGCTCCGCGCTCGCCGCTCGCGCTCGCACACCGCCGTGGGCGCACGCCACTGCACGCACCGCCCTATGTAAAATAACTGTTATTTCGGTCGTTAATGGACACGTTCCGCATTCTTAACTCGATTCTCTTTCTTCGGGCTTTTGAGATCCGTAACATTATTCCATTGCCAAATAAGTGGGTAGGGGTTTACGGTATCGGTTTTGAAGTTTTTTTTTCTGATTAATTTTCCGAAGTGCACAATGAAAGTAAGTTTTCAGTACGAACAGGATTCAAAAACTGGTTTAACGAATGAAAGTGTAGTGTTATGAATTGGTTCAAATGACGATCACCTTGGAAGTGATATTTTGTTTTGTTCACAATGTTGGACACGAGGAAACTGCCGAGGCGATCGATGTCGCTTCATGGTTCGTATGAAGGATTTATTTGTTCATAAAGCTTGTTGTATAGACTTAACGGACTTAACATTAATTAATTAAAGCATTTATAAATTATCGTTACTTATACAGCATCAAGTTATGTTTTGTATCTGGCGCGCCGAGCTAAGCCGCAGCCTGTGTATGTATGTGTGTATGTAGAGTTGACCTAGCGGTCACCTTCTTCAGGCCGCTTCCTAGGACACATACATAGCCTTTATTCGACAACGTGTTTTAATCCAGAGGCAAGGTTTTCTGGTTCAATTAAAAGTAGTTTTGGTATTATTATAATATGAATGCGACTTTATATGCTTAAGAAAATTCATGTTACGTATCTGTAATTATTTTTGAGGGATTGGCTGAGGAATTAAAAAGAAAGAGAAAGATTAAGATGGAATAAATTGAAGAATTTTATGGTTAGAAATAAATAATAATACATAATAAATAAATAAAAATAGTTAGTAATAAATCAATCATAGTAATATATATTTAATAGTAACCAGAAAGGCTCATGTTTTTATCCGTAGGGAATGGATGAATTCATTATTGTTAACATAAATTTAAAAAAAACTTTTTTTTTGTTTTTCTTAGTATCGATTTTTTCATTGTTCTGCATAAGTAGGCAGCACACTGGCCGACTGAAGAAAAAACACAGCTTGAGAGATTTTTCTCTGACTACCCTACAAAAGCTCCTTCAAGTTTCACGTTACATTATATTCTACGTTTATGAAAACATGCACGGGAAACTTTGAGAAATGATATGAAACTATATACCTACTGGAAAATAGATAATACTCATAATAATTTAATCGTTATGAATGAGTAGGTATTACGTTGGTACCGATATCCCTAGCAATTATGTGTTTCTTGATAACAACGTTGATAAGATGGTATGTTGGAATGTGTGTTTTTAAATATATCCGTACAAAAGGACATCGTAACCAACTGAACAAACTGAAAAATATTGCCGCCAGGTTGTTCTGTTTAATATTAAAACTACTTAGGTAGGACATATATCCATACTTATAACTACAGATACTGATGTAACTTTATTATAGGACCAATAACATTTCAAATAACAACACGAGCACAATTTTTACACAAAGAATATATTAGCAATGCTTCATGTCTGCACCTACTTTTTTTCAGTCGTGACCATCGACGTAATTCATAAGTTTACGCAAGTGAATAAATTAATTCCAATGATTTTGTTTCAATTTAATGACGATATGAAATTAATAACATTGTTAGTACCCTTGAGGTTGTCCATTCTAAGACTGAATTTCAGTAACAGTTGTGTAAATACATTATGTGGAAGCGTGGCAAAATTGGTGTACAATTATTTTTACTACGAATAAACGTCAGTTGTATCACATATCTGTTTAAGTTAACCCATTTAGAATATTATCTTTTTCAATATTCAATTATAATTAAATTAATATAAATGTCATGGTTCGCAAATAAATGCACGAAATAGAATCAGTAGGCATCAAGTTGCTAGTCTTAATGCGATGTATACGCAAATGGTGATAGTGTTATACTCAACAACATATAGCGTTGTTCAAATTAGACATTCTCGTTGTTTACGCCGGATCGAAGAGGAGAAAGAAGGTACTTTTACTGTAAACACCTTATTGTGATTTGACAATGTTGTCGTGCATATTTTATAAATGTACAGTATAAGTCTGTAAGAAAGACTTCTGTGGGCCTAAAAAGGCCACTTTGGCAGAATCATAAAAGGATAACATTATGAAACATAATATGGCGAAGACAGTCCGTGTTTTTCTTTTTAGTAGGTTTCATTAAAGAGATTGTGATTGGATTTGGATTGGATTGATTAGTATTTTAACACAGACAAACAAAAATAACTGGAAAATCCTTCACCAATTGGATTTGATACGATTAACTTATTAACTTAACAGTTAACTGTCCATTGTGATTCATAATGTTATCCTTTTATGATTCTGTCAAAGTGGCCTTTTTAGGCCCCCAGGGCGATTACAAATCAGTACAATTAATACATTTTCTTTGTGTACCATATTATTATCTTGACATCATTTGCATATTACCACAAGTATCTGACTAAGTATCACTTGTGATGAAGTACGTACTGTGACGCATCATCTTAGCTAATACAGTGTTGGTCAATTGTAATAGGACACTGCCAGTGATTCATAGTGCTAACTTATTTGAATAACTTCCTTCAAAGATAGCTAACAGTTTATCACATCACTAGAAATATTTCCCTTGCTTGTGAAATCAAATAAGTAAATGCATATGTCGTCCAAATCAAAAGGGACCTTATGGCGGAAATGAGTTATCTACAGAGCTGAAAACTACATAAATGTACCGAACTATAGACCCAAGAACCAACCTTCTAACCACTACCGTTATTTTTTTACGAATTTTTGAAGTTCACTGATCGAAATTATAAGTTTCGAGAAAATCGCAATTTAAGTATGCCGTACACTAAAGTTATGTTTTAGTGTGAAGTTATGTAACTGATGGTATACTTTGATTGAATATGATTATTACTAATGGAAATTCTTACAATCCTTGCACAAACTTGTTTGTTGTGGCACCATATTAAAATGTCGATATAATATATGGTTTGAATTACAAGAAAAAGGATTTGTTAGGTCTTGCCGCGATAAGGTTCCTTTTTTACTAAACTTTAGATGAATACAAAACTTTTTTAAATTGACTTTTCGAAAAGTTCAACACATCTACATGTAGTAAATACAATCATCTTTTTAAAAATACAGTTAATAAAAAAACGATTTTTTGAGGTATTTTACAAATTTATTAATATCTCGGAAACTAGTTACCGCCATAAGGTCCCTTTTGATTTGGACGACCACATATTTACATTTTAATGTTATAACCATGCGGTTGCTATAAGTTGAGGTATTTACGATAACACCAGCGGCGAGAGTTGACCTGGATACAAATATTTAGTTTGTTCACTTATGTATAAGATGCTGACTGCACACTTAGGTATATTTCATTTAAGTGTTGCACGCGCATACCGATGTCGTTAGCGAATATATTAATTGATAATGTTGTAATAACGTGTATCGGCCTTAGTTTATTTCAAAAGGTTGGTGTGAATATCTTAACACGATCGAATCAGCTGTTCTTATAGACACCGTTCAGACGAGTTTGCGTGCTGATAATGGCGCAGGAAAAATGAAGTGGCTACAGGGAGCTATGTTATGTAAAACGGTTAAACTGATTTAAGTATTTTAGAGCTGGATTTGCCGGTAAGATTTGTTTTTGATAAATAGTTAAGTGATGTAATTATCCTTAATTTTTCAGATCGTGTGAACAAAAGCGACGCTGAAGACAAGAGTTTGTCTAATGACGAGACACCTCTACCATCATGCCCACGACAGCCTCCAGATGGAGTAGAAACTCCTTGCGAGGCTGTGGAGAAGACCCCGGAGCCAACGTCTCGCCTCCCCTTGCGCATGCCGGCAGGCTGGCCTGGCGCGCGGCCACGCTTCTCTTATACATCTAGGACACAAGATGCTCGTAGTGAGGCTAGTGTTAAAGACAAAATTGCCATGTTTTCAAATGATCGGGCGACATCTTCAGATCGCTTGGATAAATGTGGCACATTGCCAGCTAGAAACCCTTCAACTATGAGAAAAAGTACGGTCCCATATGCTAGCAGCTATACCGACGTATCTTCTTTGGATAGACGTTTGACGAAATCTCAAGACAATCTTGATGAACTACCTCGTTCGTACAAGAGGCACACGGAGAGACCGGAAGTTTTGGGAGGCATGGAACGTGCTTCAACTGCTTCGACGTACGTCTCAGCAAAGAACACGTCTCTATATGCAGAGGCTAAACCCTTATTTTATGGAAGTACTACCACATTACCTTCGACTACAGACCCTTCATTTGCTAAGACGGTGTATCATGTGCGCAGTGTTAGTGATGACAACGGCAATAAAAATATAACGAAACACAAATCGAATTTAGACTATTTAATCGAACAAAGGAAGAAATCAATGTCCAAATTAAGATGTTTAGTTATACCTGAAGTACAAACTCCAATTGTGGATCTTCCCGAAATTAAAGTTCAAGATGCGCTTTCTAAATCATTCCTTTTGAAGAACAATCAAAGTAATTCAAATACGAAAGTTAACAAACCAAATAATTCAAAACCCGTCCACTTAAATGAAACAAAATGGAAAGCTGACATACTGCCCAATAATCTACCAAAATATTCTCCAGCTTTTAAACGTAAATCGCTACAAGTGTACACGCCTTCAAATCTGTCTAAAGAATCTACTCCAGAACCTAATTACAATGAGAGATTAGACCCAATGAACAAAACATCTTACAAAACAACTAAGTCTCTCAGGTCTACCGTAGATACTAATGGGTTTACAGGCAGAGTGCCCACAGCAACATTAACAACAAGCAAGAATTTATCATCAGATCATATAAACTCAGCGAGAAGAGACCACAAAGACAATATATTAAATTACATCCGAGACTATAAGAACGTGGATATAAAAATATGCACTGCTACCGACGTAGTAGATAGCGACAACGACTCTGCAATGAGTTCCACGCAGTCTAGTTACCGGTCTTCAGCTTCTTCTCCAATGCATACTGTAGAAAATATGGAATCTGACAGCTCACGTCTATCACCACGAGTTTCACACTATGCAACTTATTCAGTATTTAAGACTGAGTTATCGAATAAAGCAAATACAGCAGAAAAGAACCCAGAAGATTACATGAAGCGTAATGTGTGTCGTTCCGTGTCTTCTGATACTAACGTATCACTCAGTTCGTCGGCAGGTTCGGCAGCTACGTCTGGATCACAAGCGAGTTGCAGTTCACTTGAAAGCTCTGTCGCTGACTCCGATAAGAGAAAAGTTTCGAAATCGTATAATATCGATACGATCAACAGACGAAACATTTTGGCGTCAGCAAAATGCAGGAGTGGCAGAGATGCTAAACTTAAATCACCTGTTGTGGAAGCTAAGTTCTCACACGAGTCTTGCGACAGGTCCCCGAGTCCAGTACACAAAACGTCTGAGCGCCTTTCTACGCTCACGCCATCAGTGAGTGTTATGTCGAATAAAGGCGAAACAAGACGACGCAACAAAGTTATTGCCGAAACTGACTCTGATAGTGACAGCGACGCTAACGTCTGGCAGAGGAAGAATGATTTCAAAAATACACGACTGAAACGAAACTCCAGTTCTGCTAATAAAAACAAACAAAGTGATATTAATTTAGAAACTCCTAAAGTTGAAGATGGCCCTAAAGTTATATCTGAAAAGATAATAAAGGAAATTAAAAAAGCCGGACTTGATAACTATAACAAAACACCAAGTCTGACAGACAAACATGAGTTTGTTGTAAAAAAACTTGATAGTGGCCTGACCCACAAGCAAGAGAAGACTAGCAAACCTGAAGTTATCGAACAACACAAAACTATTGATAGCATTGATGGAAACTGCAACAACGTGAAAGCAAAAGAAAAATCATTAGAAGTTAGTAAAAAAATCGAAATCGACACAACGAGCGACAAAACTGATATTAGTTCTGCAGAGGAAGTTAAAGTACCGACTCAAACCATTCGACTAAGACGAGGAGCTGGTACAGGCGTAGGAGTTATTTTGGCCGGTGGGATCGACTGTGAAGCGAAAGAGGTTACGGTGTGTATATTTTATAAATTGATTGATTTACTAAAACAATTATGAAAGTCCTTGTTTGTTTCATGTGTGCCTTCAACTTAAAGTTAGACTAAAGTGTATTAGTTGAATCTAATCTTATGTAATAACAAAAAAAAAAACGTTTTGATTTACCAAGCATTATGGCAATACTAATATCCTTCTAATTTTATAATTTGCCTTTACATAACCCTGATTCACGGCAATTGTTTAACAATTCTGTTTGCTTACAAAAAGCTTAATTGTGAACAGTGAACCTGTTAATCAAATTATTATTTTATACCTTTTACTAAGTATTGTGATAATTTTCATTTCAGGTTCATAGAGTTTTAGCAGATAGTGTGGCGGCCAAAGCAGGACTGAAGAGGGGAGCCAAAGTCAGAAGCATAAACGGCTGCGCTATGGCAGGGTTAACGCATGCACAATCTGTCACTATACTTAAGGTAAGCACCGTTATAATAGAGTGATTTTATTCACGTACATATTCCTTCGGTGTTTACAAGCCAGCCAATATTTACATTTTTGTTAGTTCGAAGTAAACATCGAAAAAATACAAATAAAAAATCTTCGAAATACTTTTACAAAGCCAAGCAAAGAAGATTTCTCATAAGAGAAACTTCATTTTTGTTTGCACTGCTGACGGACAGACACTGAAATCCTATAGGTAATGCTTAACGAAATATGTATTTAATTAAACATTAACTAATTTGGTTTTTCAGGAGCAACGTTCAGAAGTTATAATCGAAATAGAGATCGAAAATCGACAAAACGCAAACGGTGTAGGATGCGGCTCTGACAAAGGTTTGTAACGAGCTTAAAAACTAACGCATGACTTGTGATTTGGTTTATTGGGATATACAAACATATACTAACTTGTCATTTTGTTCCCCAGCGGAGTCGAAGGTCCGAAATGAGGTGGAAAATAAAGATTTGGGAGACGAGAGTAAAACTACCGGTGCTGTTGTATCAGTGCTGCTAGAGAAGGCTGGAGGTGGAGCCGGACTCGGCTTCGGCTTGGATGGCGGCCGCGACTCGCCGCGGGGCGATCGTCCGCTCACCATTAAGAAACTTTTCGCAGGTCAGCTTGTAAAACTTCTTAGTTGAACTATTTACATAATTAAGAAAACCTCATTGAATTACTGAAATGAGTACCTAAAGTGAGTTTTTAAGTTTTGAAATTCAATTACAGGAGGAGCAGCAGCACAAAGCGGTCGTGTTCTAGTCGGTGCAGAACTTCTATCAGCTGGCGGTCAGTCGATGGAAGGATTCACACGCACCCAAGCTTGGGCGGCTCTCAAGGCTCTGCCTGCTGGCCCGGTTACCCTTGTACTTAGGAATCCTAAAGGCAATATGAATATTTGAATACAAATATTATAAAATAAGTTTGAATACAGTAAAGCCTACGCCTACAACAGTGATACCAAATTGGTTATAAAGATCTCCTTGAATAATTGAGTTTGGTGACGTGTCTCAGAGCCCGGTTAGCATTCCAATTTACAGATTCATTTATCTGCGAGCTTGCGTCTGTGAGAGAGAGTAAAACGGTGCTAACTGACACCATTCAATTTAGGAAAGTGCGATGAAAGTGTAGGGTTTCGGGACTGGTTATTCCTTCTTCTTTTATTTACAATTTGCCTCATTCATTAGTCACTGTTTCTATAAGATTGTAAATAGGTAATTTATGTTATCTGTCTGTAACGAATGCTCGTAAAGATAGGTTTATTAAGACTGTGTCTCATTTTTGTTAAAATCGTTTATTTATTCATTCGGTTTAATGAACTAGTCTGGACTGTAGAAATGTTGAAGAAAGCATTGAATTTTAATAGGCATTGTACTTAAAGTACATGTGCGAAAAACGAAGATCAAAATTGATGTCATTAGTGCCATTTATAGTTTCATGAATCATTATGCGCACACGGTGATGTACATAATTGACATAATAATTATTATCTAAGCTTGTGAAGCTTCGTTAATAAAGCTGAGCTTTCAGAGTAAGTACGTAAACATAATACATAATAAGGACGCGTGCGTTTTAGGTGGAGATCTATCTTTTTGACATGCAATAACCCCTACAGATGGTAACTTAAGAGTAGATAATGTCAAATGGACGACTATTATCACTATTTTGCTTCATTATTTGGTGTCTAATCATAATCAGCAATGTATTTCTAAATGTAATAATGTAAACTTTTCATTTTACTCAAACAAATACCCTAAACAAAAAATTCATTTTCACATTTTTTAGAGCTGATTGTTTAATGTATTTTTATGCAACTCTTTACTTGCCATGATACTTATTGCCAATAGCGGTACCTATCATACCATTGCTTAGTTATAATGCATCGAACTATTTAGTTAAGGACTTGTAAATATTTTGTTATTTATTAATAACTGTTTTACTTAGCGGTTTATGTTAAGTCCGTCGCCGCTTGTCACTCATCGTTTACTACTTTTTGAGACAAACTAAAAGTACATGAACATAATTTTATGAAATTCGACGTACCTAATCTAATTAAATTGACGTATCTTACTGAACCCTAATTAATTGTACTAGCAATAGAGTTTAGTGATGTCCCTACAAAAATCTGTATTTAAAAGTCTCTTTTGTATTCTTTTTAATAAGAGCCAGCATATCATTTAATTAGCTAGATACACATAGAATATTATTTTTGTACTTACGAGTAACATTGAGGAAAACTGATTTGTTAGGGACTGTATTCTAGGAAAGTGGTGAAACATGAATCTAGATTAAACACGACATTAGACTTTCCCAGACATTAGCAGAAAAGTTGAGAGTTTAGAATCGAGATTCCTGCTTGAGCATCGTTTTAGAATACGGATCTTAGAGCTCAACGAGGTGGCAAAAGCTGCAATAGGTATTATGACTTACGAGCGGATTCGACACGTAACTTTTCTCGTCATTAACATCTGATTATATAGGTACCCTTTGATGAATATACACAATATTCTTTGTTTACTTATTAGGTGATATATGTTATCTTAGTTACTATTAATCTTTTATGTTACTATATTATATTATATAATCACCGTAATAAATATTGTTGTTTTCTTTATTGACCCGAACCCCTCGGTCCAAAAAGAGGACCCGTAGCGCCCGAACCGCGCGGTCCAAGAAGAGGACCTGAAGGACCCAAACAGCTTCTTCGAGGATTTCGGTTTGTAACGTGTTCGTGATGATGTCGGAGTAAAGTCTTTATTCAGTGAAAAATAAGCACATACTTTTTTTTGGTTACCGCACTTTGTAAAAATTGTCCATACCTGGAGCACTTTCTCTAGTGTTGCCCAAAATCGGTCTTGGTCTTGCAGTCTTGGTCTTGTTCTTGCATTTTTGCAAGACCAAGACCAAGACCAAGACCGACTTATTTTAGCAAGACCAAGACCAAGACTGAACCCTGCAAGACTTGAGCAAGAACAAGACTAAGCCTGCAAGACTCTTGCGTCTCGCAGTTAAGTCAAACTGAGATTTGGGCGTTATAGTAGGTATTTGGTTTCAATCCCGATTATGCGAAAATGGATGTATTTTTTTTATGAAACAGTAAATTACATTGTTGAATTGCATTGAAAACTAAAATTATTGTTGATAATAAAAAAATATCGAAAAATTACGTGACTATCAATACACTTCTGCACGTTTTTTTTAATCTTCTTTACTTAAGGCGAAAGCGGTATTAGGTAGCCCGCGAAATTCACTGACCAGCAAATTGCAAAAAACGTAAGAAAATTTTAATTTCGCGGGCTACCTTAGCGCTTTCCCCTTAAATCGATGAAGCTTTAGAAAAATAATTATCCCCTCATAACGAATCTAAAATAAAAGTAGTAAATGGGTCATTCAATTATGTAGATGATTAAAATGCCTCATGTGACGCGTCTGTTAGATTCATTGGGATTCATGGCCGACTCGACGCCGCGCGGGGATTCCCGCAATCTTCCGTATTTTTTGTCAGGTTCAAGCATTTATGCACTTTATCGTAATAATTTTAAAGTTTATTTTCAAGTACGAGGAGACCGCTTGGTGCTGCGGTCCCTTTGTGGCGGCATTTGAAAGCGAATAGCGTAGGTACGAAGACAGTGTTGACCTCGCAAATGAACTTTAGCGATACAGCTGATCAGGTAGCCCTTTCGAGTTTTATTTACATTGCTGTTTTAAGTGAAACAAGTGAATTTACTATTTTTTAAGTAAAAATCTCATTGGGTCAGATAGAAATAATGATTGTATACAGTTTGCAGTAAAAAAATTGCAGAAAGAAACGTAAAAATTAAGAAAAGCCGACGAAAAATTTCAACGCAGGGGGTCCAGAATCATGTACAGACGCCAGCACATCAAGCTACCCGAAACTGTCAAATTTTCCCCAATCAATTTTGAACCTTATGCTTTAACGATAAAGTTGAAAATCTATTAAAGAAATTTGACAGATTGTAGTAGGTTGATGTGCTGGCGTCTGTACCTACTGAATCCATGGTAAGCGGTTGCGCGTCGATGTCCCTGCCACCCTGAGCAATAGGCTAATAGGTATTTGAATGTAGTCTAGTCTAAGTAGTAGAGTCTCGCAAGACTTGCGAGACTCTTGCTGCAAGACCAAGACCAAGACCAAGACTGAGAGCGCAATACCAAGACCAAGACCAGGTGTATTGACGCAAGACCAAGACCAAGACTGGCTAAGGTCTTGTCTTGGTCTTGCATTTGGGCAACACTAACTTTCTCCGAACACTTGATATTCCAAAGGTTGGTATCCCTCGTAATTACATCATCTGTCTAGCTTTTTCCAAACTATGTTGGAGTCGGCTTCCAGTCTAATCAGATTCAGCTGAATACCAACATTTTACATGGAACAACTGCTATCTGACCTTCACAACCCAGTAACTGGGTAACATGATACCCCTTGGTAAGACTGGTTTTCAGCCTTTGGGCTTTTGACTACCCGTTACTGTCAAAGATCTACGAATGATAGCCGGGACCAACAACTTTACGTGCTTTCCGAGGCACGGAGGGGTCTCGATATACAGTGTGAGTCTTCATAATGTGCACATATCGAAATGAAGGACGGAAACTAAGCTTCATTTTACCGAGGGAATCAAAATTAAAAGGGTCTACCTGCTAAAGTATGGTACATAGCCGAGTGCAAGGCTTTTCTTTAACAGTTGATAGGAAATGTTGTGATTGAGTTATAAACATGGTATTTTTACTTTTAGAATGCTGATACGATGGACAATAATTTAAGGCAATAAAAAGTATAGGTAGTCGGGCTTTTATTGAGAAATTTTACAATTATTGTAAAAATTGATGAAAAAATATCTGGGGCCCTAAAAAGGCCACTTTAGCAGAATCATAAAAGGATAACATTATGAATCATAATGGACAGTTAACTGTTAAGTTAATCGTATCAAATCCCATTGGTGAAGGATTTTTCAGTTATTTTTTTGTGTGTGCTATAATACCAATCAATGCAATCCAAATCCAATCCCAATCTCTTTGATTATACCTATGTAGTGTAGCGAAAAAAAAACACGGACTGTCTTCGCCGTATTATGATTCATAATGTTATCCTTTTGTGATTGTGCCAAAGTGGCTTTTTTAGGCCCCCTGATTTTTGTTATACAAACACCTTATTTCTCAGTAGAGGGTGATTTTTTTTTCTTTAGTTGTTAATTTATGAGGATGCCCTGTTATTTCCAGTCATTACTGAGTTTGTTTCATTGTGACAGTTCGTTTAGTTTAATAGTTATACCGATTTGTTTACACAGGGGTCACAACTCACAGCAGCGAACAAGAATTTAAAAAATGCTATAAATTAGTAGACTGTTTGCTAAGGGAGCAAACAACTATTTTGAAGGCGAGAGTGTTTCTTTGAATCCAGAGCGCAGCGAGGGGACACTGTACTTTTTATCACCCTCTATGAAAAAATAATTAAGTGCAACTTATGAATAAGAATGTTCGTGATTGAACTCTTTGGTGATTGGAACTTCTACTAACAATATCCACATTCCAAATTCAAATCACCTTAAGTCCCTAGGGATTAAAGAGCTATTTTAGTCCCTGTTTACGAAGAATACTTACACTAGCTCTTTTTGAATAGATGTGATCATTTATTTATTCCTATTTTTGTATATTTAAAAAAAAAACCGTCGATAAAATTAAGCTTAGTTTCCCTCATTTCGATAAATGCACATTATTATGACTCACACTCTATATAATGTATGGTCAGTAATCTACGACATGACCGTGGCAAGCGTAGACCCGTGTGGCTGTTATCATTCAGCCATGAGCTCCTCTAATTACGGTAGGTAATTAGAGGAATGGCTAAATACATAATATATATTCTTCATTATCCTCTACCCATAACAGTGTGAAATAGGGCCCAAGTCACGAGCATAACTAGTTCTGCCATTTGGCACCCTCTACATATATGAACGGTTGCAATTGTTAATTAAGTCGAAATAAATTTCGTCGGGTAATCACGTCGTTCGCGTTCACAGGCGATTAATGTCATGGCGTTGACGACATTCAAGAGGTAATGAGGTTTGCTAGTACCTACCGAGCGCTTCATTCCGAAGCGTAAATGCATGTACCTATCTACCTATTATGTGTATATATACTTTGTTTAACGAATTTACGCTTTTACGGAATGTCGTCCTTACATATCTGTCTGCGATGCAAATGAATTCCCTTTATTTGGACCGACGACGATGCATTCGGCTACATTTTAAGATGTACCTACCAAAGTAGGTACGTAAGTAGAATATTTGTGTGGAATTGGACCCCGCCGCTTTCTACAGAATAATTTAGTTTCAGCACCGTCCTATTATATTTTTGATTAAATTCACTTGCTTTTCATTAGTTGAGCTCGTTCAACGAAGATACTTATTCTGTAGAGTTTTAATTTATTTTTGCCTTTATTCATTGTTATACATACCAGTTAGGTACATTTTTAAATAATTTTTATTTAACTATGTACTTATTCAACACAAAGTTTAGAAATTACTTTTATTATAATTATAATAATATTATTTTTATCGATTTAGATGAGTTCTCCCTTTTGATAGAATCTGGGGGGCCCAAAAAAGGCCACTTTGGCGAATCATAAAAGGATAACATGAATTAATTATAATTATGAATCGTAATGGACAGTTAACTGTTAAGTTAATCGAATCAAATCCCATTGATGAAGGATTTACATTTTTTTTTGTCGGTGCTTAATTACTAATCAGTTCAGTCCTATCCCTATCTCTTTGATTAAAAAAAAAGTAAAAAGAAAAACACGGACTGTCTTCGCCATATTTTGATTCATAACGTTAACCTTTTACGATTCTGCAAAAGTGGCCTTTTTAGGCCCCCAGGTCTTTTATTAGAGTAATGTGAGTTAAAAATCAACTACGTTTTTTTGAAATATTGTCATATATATGTCAATAATGGAACCTCTTGAAACATCGATGGCCGAACAACAGGATAACAGAACCAGGCGACATCTACTAACCCAATCGTGAACGAATCGAATATCGTCAACAAGGGTTGGGAAATTGTATATAAAGAAAGGACTACAGAGACCTCTAGTATTTAAAAAACAAACTGTGAAAACAAATGATGAGTAAAATATATGGTTGATCAATGCAGCAGTCGGTGGGTTGCTTATGTTTAGCAGTTGAGACTTTGCGGTGGCTGTAATCATTTATGCTGCGCTATGGGCCAAGAAGGTAATAACCTACATTGCAAGCTCGCGGATCAAACATCAAAGCCGAAGATCGTATTTAACATAATTTCTTAGAACAGCGTCGGTAGTTGGTACTTACTACATTCAGGGGTTACCCATAAAAAATTGATAAGATACCGTAACACTCTAAAGTGATTTAAAATGTTTTCAAGGCAGGCTTGATCCACTTTAGAAGAAAAGGGTTCCAGAGTGAATGTTACGACACGTCAAATATTGCAGATCCCTATATTTTTTTAAGTAGGTCTACGAAAGGTCTACGAGGGTCTACGCCGTAGCCATCCATCAAGTATCTAATAAAATAAAACAACGTATCCGTTTTAAATATTTATATTGTTGCGTAAGTATCTACAATAAAATGCTATATTAAAATGCAAAAATACAAAGTTAGCCACCATATCTACCATTGTTATGTTTTCTAGTTCATTGGTCGTATATATGTAATTATGTATATATATTATATAATATATATATAATTATGTAATATATACCTATATCTTAGTGTAAAGTTACAACAATTATTTACTGAGATATTATACATAATTCTATGTGTATTATAATTTACATTACTATTATAAAAATATTAAAATGCTATCATACAATATGTAGAAGTCTCGTAAAAAATAGCGTTAGGACTATAGTTGTCAATTTTTGTTTTATAAATATTTTAATTTTACTTTCATTGTTGTATCCTTAATTGTATTAATCACATAATTTCATATCATACTATATTATCTCAGCGGAGAACAGCCTTCGGCGCGGGAGATATTATAGTGCACAACTGTAGATACCCAGATGAACTAAATGTGATTCAATAAATATTTATTTTAGGTGAAGTTAAACAAATACTGTTGCAGTGTATGCAACAGTTATTAAAGGGGAAGGTAAAAAAATACACAAACAAAGAAAGAACAATAATATTACACGAGAGTTAAGGACGTATATTTGTGCGTTGATACAATCAAATTATCTTCGAAGACATAAGAATGGTCCTGTTTTTCAAATCTCGGGTTTTCAAACTCTCAAAATACATCTGAATTAATGCAATGATTTTAAGTCAAATAAAAGCACTTATGTAGACTTAATTTATTAGAGCAATGGTGGCCAAGTGGTAACGACCGCGACTTACGAGTTGTAGGTCGTAGGTTCAAACCCAGACAGGCGCTTTACTTTGTATAAATGATTTCATCACCACTGCTCTCAACACGGTGAAGGAAAACATCGCGAGGAAACCGGCATCTCCTAGAATAAAAAATTCGAAGATATGTGACATCTGTCGACCCGAAACGGGCCCGCGTGGTGGATTACGGCCCACTCCCTCTCACCGAGAGGGGAGGAGGGCTGTGTCCCCGCAGTGGGAACATTACAGGCTGATTATGAATGTAGACTTAATAGTTACCTCTTTACTTATAAAATATTTAAGTTCTTAGTAAAATAGATGTATTATTATTACATGTACTATATCTTTACAATAAATACTAAGTAGATGTCAAATACGTTCGAGGATATAAAAATAAGTTAGTTGCCTTATAATTACGATAATTACAAAACACTACCTACATGTTGCACTCAGCTTCGAATATCAATATCACAGACAATTTTCATCGAATTGTATCAAACTGTGTGTATCTAATACTTTTCGTTTGCCTTCGTTAATTTGGTTAGTCTTAATCTACATACTAACCAATCTATATGCAAATTATAACCAAATATTTGACCGGTTACACCAATTGCATATAAATTGTTCGATAAAGCCATTCACAGAGTTACCTACTTTCTTATCATTTAAAAATATATATTTAGTAGGCTATTCTAATTATACTTAGATATACACTTTCAGCAATTAGTAAATGCAATGTTACAATACTTTTTTACAAAGTTTATTAGTGTAAAACATATTTTCAATATACATACAATCCAAAAATATTTTTACAAAATACATTTTATGACTTTTGTTTATGCAATATTAATTAATCACACATTTTTAAATTTCTATCCGTACTTTTATTAATCATACCTTTCGTTTGTCATGAAAATTGAGTATAGTAAAAAACTGAGTATATGTGTAAACAGTTTAGAAAACTGATTACACATACTGGAGAAGATACGATAACAATAAACAGCACGTTTGTTTTCGCCGAATTGTTTGGCAGAGGTGTAAAATCAAGAAGATCAATGTCAGCTTTAATCAAAGTCAGTGCAAAATCCACTGATTTTGCACTGACTTTGAGTAAATTAGGTACTCGAAACTTAAACTAGTTTCGAGTACCTAATTTTTTTTTACCTTACGACCTTTTTTTCTGAAACTGTAAAACGCTAACTGTGTAGTGACAATGTTGGGATTAATGACTTTTGGCAGATTTGTTTTTGATGGCAGTTTATGATACCTATCACATTGTTACTTAGATAGGTTATTTATAGACAGTCATTCAAGGATGGAGATGGATTTCGTGGTAGTTATATGATTTTTGTTTTAATGGTGCTAATATTTTCTCCCTATATATTCTTTATTTTCGGGTACTTCTTCGTTTGTCTGATTTTCAATTGTTTCTGCCGAGAAACACACACTAATCTAAAGTCATGTCTGACTAACACTATCCATCGTATTAAAATTCTGAGCTCAGTAATGAAGAAAGTAGGTAGATAATGAATACGAAGTCCGAACCACGTAATGCGCAATGAGAGAGGTGCTGCCTACAGAGAGGAAATCGGGTACTGTCTAGACATTTGCGCGTCACCTCACGTTAAGCTATTTCTGGCGTCTCCTTTGTTAGTCTCCTGGCTATAGGGATACATACAACAATAGATTCATATCATGCATGTGGTGCTTTCATCAGCGATTCGATATTTGTTAGCCCAGCGTTAATATGCTTCTACCTGCTACGTCAAATGCGCGGTTAAACTTGGTATGAGATTCCATAAAATGACCCATACAGTATACGTCATAGTCTTGTACTGGGTACCCTCGAAAAGAGGAAAACTTGGGAGCATGAAATACATTTAGAACTCCTTAAGATTCTTACAGACTTCCTTACAATTGGTAGTAGCAGCTACATGGTGAAGTACCTAGATGTGTGCCCTTGGCTGCACCTTTAAAACATGAGCTGGCAATATTGTAAGTGTTCCTTAAGCGAACTCTATATTATAGTCATCGTGTACCAAGAAGCTACTGATAGAGGAGACCTTCCGAGGACGTAATACATTTACAACTCTTTACAACTTTACAGTCAAGGCTGCATACAATTAGTGGTAGGAGACACATTGTGAAGCACATTTGGCAACGCCTTTAAGCACGAGCTGGAAATGGTTAATGTAAAACGGTCTTAACTGATCCCGATTACAATATTCGTGTATCAAATAGCAACTAATAGAGGAGACCTTAAGAACACGTTTTGCATTCCTTTATACAATCCTTGCGGTTAGACCTCCATATAATTAGTGGTGGCAGTTATATGGTGGAGTAGATGGTTGCTCTTAACGGTGCGTTTAGATACGAGGTAGCAATTGTTAGTGTATTACGTTCCTTTACACTTTACGAAGACATGTTATAAAAGTTTCATTGTCATTCCATCTACCGATAGGCGTTCGGTGTCTTTGAACATTTCAACCAAACGCTATTGTAATTTGCTTGCACCAAGTAGCTACAAAGAGAGGAGACCTTCGAAGGATTTACAACTTCTTACAGACAGTCCAACTTCTATAAGATTAGTGGTATCCAGCTATATGGTGGAGTAGATATTTCAACGCCTTTAAACACGAGCTGGCAATTGTTAATGTAAAACAAATATCGTGTACCAAGTAGGTACAGTACCCGGAGATAAATATTACACATCGACCTTTACCTTTTTTGTATTTTATACAAAGAATAAAAATAATTATCAAAAGAAGCAAATTATAATTGTTTTAACAGCTCCTAATAGATACCGGACTGTTTGTATTTCGTGCGAAAGAGATAACGCTCCACGAAGCCGAAATTAGCCGATTGTCTCTTTCCAAAGGTCGATGTGCAATATTTATCGCCGGGTACTGTAACTACCAATAATACGTTATACATTTCTTTATACAATCTTCACGGTCAAACCTCTGTATGATAGTAGTACAGTACAGCTACATGGTGGAGTAGATGTCAGGTGTGTAAGCAAGCGCCTGCTGGTCGTGCACGAGGTCGCAGCAGGCGCAGCGCAGTCAGCGCGGCGGGCGGCGCGTCACCCGCAACAGCACGGGCCCGGCGCGCACGTCCTTGAACAGGCGGATGGCCTCCCCGTGGGTCAGACCAGCCGTGCAGCGACCGTTCACTGACAGGATCTCGTCACCTGGAGATGAACACACGGTAAAATTAAAAACCCACTTTTGAAAAAAGTCCTGAATAACATAATATGTCATCTATATGCAGAGGTGTACCTAATTGTATATCAACATTTCACCAGTTATGTAACAGGAGAGGTTATCAACCGGGCACGAACACAAACGCCAGGCTGCCATTGAGAAATTCCAGATGGAAAATTCCAATAAAATTTTGCTCGGCCTGGGAATCGTACCCAGGATGTCATGCTCAGCAGTAGCACTTGCAACTATTACACCAACGTAATAGGTAATACGGGCTGGTGTCCACAACTCCACGTCAATGCGCGTATTTTGCGTACTACACCAACATAAAATAATAAATAAATAAGTAAGTACTTTAAAAATGTCATATAATTTTATGGGTAATCTAAAAGGCGATCTTTAACGCTTCTGCCATCTTAGTCTTGTTGCGAAAAATTACCATACAGGAGCAACGGTTTCATCTTAAAAATTACATCTCGTTACTCAGTAAATCGCAGTCTGTAGTAACTTTCCTGATAAGTATGATACTGGCCATTCCTACACCTTTTTAGGGTTCCGTACCTCAAAAGGAAAAAACGGAACCCTTATAGGATCACTTTGTTGTCCGTCTGTCCGTCCGTCCGTCTGTCAAGACCCTTTTTCTCAGGAACGCGTGGAGGTATGAAGCTGAAATTTATATCAATTACTCAGGTCTACTGTCCCTTGAAGCTGTGAAAAAATCAAACTTCTAAGCCAACGCAATCAAAAGATACAGCCGTTTATGCCGCAAATTCGACACTTGCAAGGGAATCAAAACCTACAGGGTGCTTCCCGTGAACTCAGAATCTTGAAATTTGGTACGAAGCAACGTCTTATAGCATAGATAAAGGAAAAATTACGAAAACCATAAATTTTTAGTTACATCACATAATATATATTTTTTTAATAATTTTAAACTTACTACCCATTTCCTCATAAACGCGTAGAGGTATTAAATTGAAATTCATACCAAATACTCAGGTCTATAATACCTTTAAGCTGTAACAAAATCAAACTTCTATGTCAACGCAATCAAAAGAAACAGCAATTTAAGCTGCATATTTTGAAACTCGCAAGTACTCGCAAGGGAATCAAAACCTAAAGGGTACTTCCAGTCGACCTAGAATCTTGAAATTTGGCATGAAGCAACGTTTTATAGCACACATAAAGGAAAAATTCCGAAAACCTTAAATTTTTAGTTACATTACAAAATATATATTTATTTTTTAATAAATATAAACTTATTACTTTTTTCCTCATGAACGCGTAGAGCTATCAAGTTGAAATTCATATGCAATAAAAATACCATAGTTATGACTCGATTGTCGTAATGAACGAACTTTGTAAACCTTGCAGGTTTGTACGGAACCCTCGGTGCGCGAGTCCGACTCGCACTTGGCCGGTTTTTTTTTTATGAGCAGAAACCACTTTAATTATGTCTAAGCCATTACCTCAATTTCACAGTACTTATCTGAGCGCGGACTCCATGAATGCAAATGAATCAAGATAATTATACCAGATCTTCGTCAGTTTAAAATCTATTTAATTAGGACGTATTAATATTCGGTCAATTACTTTTAATAGCGTATAAAAAGTATGTTGGGGTTCCACAAGAAATTGAATTTGGTCCGTTTTTGTTTAAAAATAAATTACTGTTAATATTCATACTACTAATTCTCCGTCACTGGACTTTGGTTTTGAAAGTCCTTCCAGTAAATGAATGATTTAGATTTTATGAAAACATAGTTAAAATTTGTGGGTAGACAGGTAGGTTTCCATGACCCCATACCTAAATATCAGTTTAACCTATGTAACTGCTAATATTTAAACGAAAAGATTAAAGCATCCAAAGCCAAAATATCCTTTGAAGAAACGGGAAATAAAATAAACATTTTATCTGTATTTTCTGTTTGAAGACAAACGTGTTTTTGATGTTTTTAAGTGTAAATGAAGACTCGAGACACATTAAAAACACGTTTGTCCTCTTCTTTACGACATGAGTATTAAAATTGTACTTAATGTCAATGACTGTTTTAGCTAGTGCCTACCTAAGTTTCTGGCATATACCTGCTATAGTATTCGTCGAATTATTTAGAAATATAATCTATTAAATGAAAAAAAATACAGCCTCTTAGAATGATCATATTAACTAGGAAATCGAACGTTTAACACTTGCATCGTAATTTGTGTTTTTTTATTTGAAGGTAACTAGTACCTACCTTCGCATTCTACAAGGGCGATCTAATTGCCACGTGCCAGTGCTAATTAGCAGGGCCGTTTGCTCAACTGAACATAACCTTAAATAGTTATTTATAGCGAACAAACAGCAGGTGTAAGTAACATTTAGGTAATATAATATGCAGCTGTCGTGCAACAGTCGCCGAGGAATTTTCTGCACCTTTCTATGAAGTATAATAATGATGGATGGTTGGCATTAAAGGTTACGGCTTGTTTTGACGAACCAATGTTTGTTTTTAAATGGGACCTTGATGGGTTTACTAATGAATGTGACATTTAAGTGATGATTCCATCTTCAGAAGCTTATTATTAGAAAATAGTCAGACAGAAACAAACTATCAACGTAACTCAGGCTAACGCACCTTTTCGTTTTACTTTAGGTTGATCGATTGCAATCGACTGCCCATAAATCGGGTCATGAGACGTTTGATAATGAAAGGTAAATAATAGCAAACGTTGAAATCTGTGTCAAGTAAATAATAATATGGTTTTAAATATAAAACGTACCTTCTCTGAGTGCAGATTCAGCTGCCTGGCCATTATTGAAAATGGTTTTGACAAAAATGCCCATGTCACCGCGCGGTGAGTCCCGCCCACCCACGATGCTGAACCCGAGACCTTTCCCGCCGGCTGACTTTGTAAACCGCACCTGCAATATTATTAAAGGCCAGTTTGATAACATGAGACTTACAAATTACAAGGATATTAATAGTTTGGTTCATACTAATGAATGTCAACTTATAATGTAGTTCATACCTCAAAAGTGTGTGTATCTCGAGGTTCAGGAGCTGGCGGCCGCTTTCCCGTCTGTGTAGATGCAGGCGGCGCGGGAGGCGGCCGCGCAGATCTGGGAGTGGCACTCACACGTAACTCTGCCACACCATTCCTCAACTGCTGCATCGGCTCCTGCCGTGATTGAACCCGTGGCAATCTATACGGCTCCTCCCATAATCTCTGGGAAGCTTCACATGGAAGCCGATTGTATCCATTTCTATACGGGACATCTAATTCTACATTTTCACTGTAGGGTCGACGACTTCTTCCCTCTGAAGTATTCTTCCTTCTTTCAGGCACATAAGTATAGTCAACCACATCTCGACTTTCGTCTTCTTGACTTATGAGGTGTGTGCGGTCTCTTTGTGCTGCAGCTTCTTTAGCTGCTCTGTAAACGTTTGGTGAACTACACCGCCTGCGTACTGACTGCGCCGAATGGCGCGGTGGTGATGGTGACGGTGGATGCCGTGTTGCTGTAGGACTAGGAACGTAGAAAGTGGACGGCTGTTGTGGTGGTGGTGCCAGGACGTCGTGTGCGGATAGTGCTCGCCGCCGAAGCCCACCGCCAAGTTTTCCCAAAGCACGAAGCAAATCTGGAGCACCACTTGTGACACGAAGTGACGCTGTAGTGTAAACTTTCCCTCGATGTCGGAATGATAACTTGGAAGGCGGTGCAGGGGAGCAATGTGATGGCGGCCTTGGTGGAGAAGGTGAGCAGCGCACAGGACTTGGCTCGCGGTTCCCGGAGCCAGGACGTAATCGTGAACACCGACGACGAAGTTTTCGCCATCTTTGAGACAAGTTAGCGTTCCATCCTTCTTCTGAAAAGTCAGTATTACATTCGCTATAAAATCTGAACTGAATAATTAAAATTCTTTGTCAATTACAAAGGTTTTTAAAAGTAATAAAGAATACGACAGCTGTGCTGTGTGTGTGTCTTGCGGATGTAAGTAGTTGGAAGTCCAATAGAACATCTTCCAGTTAATGTTCTAAATAAATCGAGCGAATGGCTTATGTAAATGACAGTAACGACATATAATTATGTTATGACACATAAGGAAGTTACCTTTCTTGTTGGTGTCGGCGTCAGAGGCGTAGTCGTGCGCGCGCGGGGGCGGCGCGGGTGGCGACGCGGGCGCAGCGAAGCTGTGGCGCAGCGGCGTCATTCGCAGCAGCCGGGGACGGTCGCCGCCACCGCCGCGCGAACCCCACGCAGGGGCGCCCATAGTCATCTAACCCCTGAAAAAAACGATACAGGGTATTGTTTAATAAATCTGCTTAAAAAGGGTACCAATATACAATGTCATACATGACATACTTTAAACTAGGTTTAAAATAATATATTTTCATGCTTTTCAGCAACATCTTTTCATTTAGGTTAAATGGTATATTAATGTTTTGAAAGGCCTATAAAATGTTTATTTAATTTCCATCGATTTCCTTTCTCAATGCTCATTAAAGTTTCATTACCAAACGGTAAGTGTAAAGTATTTTATTAGGATAAATTCTAAAAGGCGAAGCCCAATATGATTCCATTGCGGAGTTGTGGACAAAGTAGGTTGATGGGTACTCATAGTCATGATTACTGTAGTTGGACTTAATAAACTTGAGCCATCACGCACCGCTAAATATAGTAAGTAACCACTTGTGCTTATTAGAAGCTCGATATAATTAGATGTGACTTTATGCCCACTTACATCTTAAGAGGGACTTTCAGCTTAACAGGCATGTACCCGTATGAATTAAAAGTTTAAATATGTTCTAAAACTGGTAGCAGTTGAGGATTACAGAGGCATAAACATTGACCACGGGGCCTCCCACACGGCGTGGGTTTAGGTCGACAAACAACGACGTCCGGTCACCGGAGCCCTGTCGCATAACTTCAACAATTATGTCTAGTCGTGACCTACATAGTTAGTAAAATATGCGTTATCCGCGATTAGGCTACGCCGAAAGCAAGGGCCATGTCACGAGTTTCTATCCTTCAGAATAATAAATTTCGTCCATTCATCTAGAGACGTTGAACAATGTACGCACTTGATAAATCAAGCTACGACGTTTTTGTCTTAAAAAATTGTCGTAAGAAAGACGTGAATTGCTTATTAAGTTTCAGTTCTAATAATACACGCATTACTCATTACCTTTCACATCTTAATTATAGACTCACATTAACCTGTTTCCTATCGTAGACAGATGTTATTGTAATTAGAATCAAACCCAAACAACGTTTCGTCTGACTTAAGTAGGGGCTGCGGAGCGGTACCTCTTGCGGATATCCGCTCCGCCAGACTCACCCACCACTCATACTAAATAGTTGAGGCGCACTTGATGCACTTTATGCCGTCTATCGTTTAATTTTTTTATGGCCATGAGGTAATTATAATTTATAACCGCTTATTTGATGGCTGGCTGAACAGAGCTCGCGTGCGCTACGATGTTTAACGACTAGTTATGAGTTGGGTTCCGAGTGTGGACTCTGCACTAAAACAGTAGGTGTACCGACTATTCCTGTTACACCGACTGTGGTATTGAAGGCACGTAGTAAAGGAATTCCTTATTGATATATCAGAACAAGGAAGCCCTCTAGTGTAACAATGTCAATAAACCCTTTTAGATGGTTCTCTATTTCTGAACATGCAAGCTCAACTTGGCCGATATTGTCAGTCATGTCACAGGAATATTTACTTTTGAGAAAACATGCAAACTTTAGAAAGCCATTTTATCCTCAGCCTCAGTACTAAACAAGAATGGTACAGCTTAGTTCTTTCAAGTACATAATAATATGAGGATATACTTAACTTAAGGGTACCTTTGTGGCGAGCAGGATAATATTAATCTCAGGGGATCAGTAGACTTGTAGACACCGTGAGGACGCTGCCTGGTAAGTAATTATATTCCGGGATTCTGATCTCAAGGGTGAACTTTACGACCGATAAAGGGCTCTGCGGTCGGACAGAAAACAAGGGGACGGTATTTATATTGACTTTGACCAGCTTTTTTGAAATGGAGTCTAATTCAAATATCAAATGAACAATAGCGTACGTAACTGTTGTTCCATTCATGAGTTTTAGATATCTCGAATTACAATACAAAACATATTATTGTTTTATATTTCAATGATTAATACAAGCTCTATACAGTTATAATGAATTAATTAAACTGCGCTATAATTCTCGAATCCGAGAGTGACGTAAATGTTTATTTAATTAAGAAGATGATTCATTATGTTCTCCGTAATACAAAGCTAATTCATTTTAATTACAATTTGTTGCATGTGTCACACGAAACTGTGAAATTGTGTTTACAAAAAGATCCGGACAACATAATTTGCCATTCATTTGTACTAACTTGTTGGTGACTATCAATACCGGACTAAAAGCGTTGTAACTTGTACAGTAGGTACATCAAAGTACAGTTCTGTTGTACAAAATCATAACATTCAGTCGACTAGTTTATCTAGTTAGCTACAGTGGAGGAAATTGGCATTAATTTTGCCGGCGCAGTACCGTTGCGAGCCGAATTTGGCTGCGATTGCGCCGTTTCGCTGGTCACTGATCTTCCGGTCACTCGATTTACTGTCATTGCCAGTTACGGAAGTGGCAGCATTTATAAGCCTTATTAATAACAATATTCTTGTTAAACAGCGTGTTTGAAGCGATAATAATGGCGCTGGCGCCTCAATATGTCTGACATAGTTAAAGAGACATCAATAGAGACGCGTTGAAATCGTAACAGGTTACTCCCACGCTTTTGTTACGAGCTGTTTGGGATACTTTTTACTATAAAACCAGCCACGATCTCGTTCGATGACAATAGATCTATTAAATCTAAGCTTTCCTGTATTGTTTGTGCGCTATTAGTAGACGGCGTGATGCATTTTTTAATACGCAGTTCTATTAAAGTTGTTACACAAACATAACTTAGTCAGATTCTAATATGTAGTAACAACAAATAAATTTGCAGCACACTAAACAACGTGGTGAATGTGGTCATCCTTTTCAATAATTATTTTAATAAAATACAATAATTGTTCTACTCAGCTCAGCACATTTCTTGACTGAAGGAAATCAGAATTTTTAGTAATTCCATGAATGTTTGTGTGTATGCAATGTCTTTTAATGTTGCAAACATTAAAAGACATTGCATACACACAAACAAAACAAGCAATTAATTCGAAAAGTCGTTCAGTTTCTGCAATAAAAAGAGCACTTGTTCCCAAATGAGTACGTGACAAAACCAAAAGCAGAATTCGTAGCATCAGCAGATGGGTGAGGCTGGGGACGCGGGCGCCTCAATTGTTCCCTTGCGGCCCTTCTGAACTCAAGTGGACCGCCATTAAAGCTTGAATCCATTAGTTGTTCATTCCACGGGATGTGTGAACCAGCAAAATAACATCCGTTATCAGGCGATCGGTTCAACCTAGACAGCTCTCTAATCAATTAAAAGTTAAGATTGCGAAGAAACTACAGTTTCAAAATCAGTTACATTCAATATTCTTCATTTGCCCAGAATGCCTGAAAATTGCAGTCATTATATTCTTGTTATGGTATTATTATTTAAAATGTAATAGATTAGTATCGCGGTCATCGCGTTTGACCATCAAGGTTAAGAACATAACGCAAACCTGTTATCGTTATACTTTTATTATGAGTTATAGTTCTGTAGTTTGTTCTAGACCTAGATTATCAACTTATTGGCAGAGACAAGTCACTCGGCTGTACAATATTGTTGTTGAAATTTATGGGTAATATAACGTAACTGTTTGGTGGGCATGTTGCGCCCACACTTATTAACCAAACTAAGATTTATGCGTAACTACGAGAGCGATAGTGGCACAATAGGCCCTAAGGAATGTGACCCGTGTTTTGTTCGTTACCTACATCAGCGTCGCCCCTTTCATATAATCAATTCATAGTGTGAAGGACCATTATGTAATAATAATATGTACTTATCAAATCCACTACATAAAAGGTGTGAATCAACGATTATTTTATAAATTACTAGCTGACCCGACTTCGTACCGCCTCAGAATAACCCTAAATTTTTTTTTGTGAATTTTCCTGTTTTTATAGTTATTCTGCTATTCGGGGCGGAGACAAATCCAACAAATCAAAGATCATAAAAATCGGTCCAGCCGTTCTTGAGCTATACATGGTGTAACTAACCCGACTTTGTTTTATTAGGTACACCTATAGATATTGGCTTTGTCCAAGGAGACGGTTTACTATAGATAGTAAGCATATCGTGTTTAAAACTTGTGATTTCGATTCAGGATTAACGAATACTAGAATGAATATAAACAAAAATCGTTGAGCCGTTGCTTTCATTATTCACGCTTTTCCGATAAGCTATGAATTTCACAATTGATAGAAAAATATCTACAATAACTACACATATTGTAGATATTTTTCTATCAATTGTGAAATGGCAAACTCAATATTTTCCCCAATAATAGGTATAGTTAATGGAAATAATATCTTTACTGGAAAAATATGGTTTACCACAAAATAACCGCGAGGAGCTCTCAAAATAAGAGTAGGTATCAAACTGATGTCATAAACGCAACTAGTAGAAAAACAATAAGACAAAACTACGCTGGTGATCACTGCGTATTTTGAAAATAATAACCTTTTTAAGCAGTTTATAGCGTTATTTATAATTTGTATGAACAAGTAGGCCGGCTACGGTATTGCAATACGGTGGATCTGTTGTTCGCAGTAACATTGTTTGCAGTGGAATTAAGAATCTACCCGCGCTCTACATCTCAGCTCATCGAATGAATCTGGGAAATTGCTTCTCGCTCTTTCTATTATGATGTTCATCGTTATTTACTATTATATTTTTTTCTCAGGAGAAATCGGTTGCTCTGATTTCATTGTTGTACGAGTACAAGTAAGTCTTCAAATCATATTCCGCACAATAGAAACAGAACAAATGAACACAAATTAAACACTTACCGTAACCGGCTCTAATTATAATATCGTGAATATTCATTGTTTGTGGAATAGGTATGCGAAGTATTCATAAGGATTTATATTTATAATTATTCTGAAGTCATTTATGGATTGCATGAAGTAGAAAGAATAACAAAAGAGCGTGTGAAAATATTTGAAAAATCCTTTTGATGACGACATCAAGTTACATGCGCTATTGCGGTACCTAATGCTTGGAAGTTATGCTAACAATTTTAGAAAATTGTACAATGATGTTTTCAATCTGTGTGGTCATTGACTCTTTGACTTCCAAGTTAATTGATTAGGCATCAAACAAAAATATCGTCGAGACTTTTGTATCTACCAGAGGGCCTAAAAAGGCCACTTTGTCAGAATCATAAAAAGATAACATTATGAATCATAATGGACAGTTAACTGTTAAGTTAATCGTATCAAATCCCATTGGTGAAGGATTTTTTTTGTCTGTGTTAAAATACCAATCAATCCAATCCCAATCTCTTTGATTATACCTACGTAGTGCAGCGAAAAAAAGAAAAACACGGACTGTCTTCGCCATATTATAATTCATAATGTTATCCTTTCATGATTTTGCCAAAGTGACCTTTTTAGGCCCCCAGTTTACTCTCTTATCACAAAGACTACACATAGTAATAGTGTAATAGTGTACATATATCCAATATAGGTAATTTTCTCCATTCATAGAAATATTAGCATAGAAAAAATTACCTTGCTGCAAGTGAAAAAGTGTGCCATTGTATCTTTATTTTTGTGTTATTTGTCACAAATTTAATGTATTCACAGTGTCATAAAGTACACGCATATTCTATATGACAATGGGCATGAGCTGAAATGTATAAACTTCCTAATATGACACACTCGTTGAATGGAAACCGCGTCATTAAAATAACAAACATGCTAAATCTAAAATGGAGAGTCGAAAACAAACCACGGTATGGGCAAATTAGGCAATGCATCGATAAAAAATGGAGCTTGTTTTGTAGATTTAGTCATAGCATTAACAGAATACTTAGTGTATCGGTCAATATGAACAAAATAATAACATGTGTGCGAATTGTGCGATGTCTACAGGATTTCCCTGAAATATCTACACCATCATTTTCCTAAATGTTGCCCAGAGATCCACTGAATAAACTAAATGGTGTTGCTTAAGTTTTACACTATGGTGAGTAAAAATAAAAAAAATAATTTCTATTTTCCAGCATAGGTACTTACATTTACTTTATGCTTTTCCAGATAAACATGAATGAAAAAGCACACATCGATATATTTTTATTTGACATGTGAAACTGTTTTATAAATACGTGGGTACTATGCTCATATACGAGTAGTATGTCAGTCCGTTTCAAGTTTCAATTGATGGATGACTGACGGCCGCAATTTTCGCCGCCAGTAACGATGTCGTATGTAGGACATCGTACAGGGTTTCGCAAGAGTAAAAGCACAGTAAAAGTAAATTTATACATAGTATAAACAGGTGAAACCATGTTTTTATATTTTTTTAAACAGTGCTGTTTTAAGTCAGAAATATTTTTTATGAGAACATTTGTCACGCCTGATTTCGAGTTTGTAAATTGTAGATTTTGAAATATAAAATAGAGTCTTATCGCAGATTTTTTTAATGGAAACACAAATTGTTATATTATTGTATTATCAGTTAATAGGTAGCCAGAGTTAGACTTTGATAATATTTGCGTAAGTTTGCATACATTTAGAAAGCCAGTGGAAAAAAACTTGTTATTATAATGAATCAATTTTGTTACGCTTTGACGAGCAATGTTCATTCGAGATACCTATTATTACGATATTATATGTTCTATGCATAAAAGTAAAATTTTTTGACGACTGTATAAATAATGACAGGGTAACATGAGTAGAAAATGTTTTGGTGTATAGTTACCATTCGCTACATGACATTTCCACAAACAACCAACGACGGTATATTTAATCTCCAAATGGATTTTACTATTTATTAACATAGACGTACGGTATACTGTGTCATCTACTTATTCATTAGGCTTTATGTATCTAACACAATGTATAAATAAGTATGTGTTTGTGTATCTAGCTAACTTTCTTTCTAATCAGTTGCCAGTAAAGTTTTAATGAAGACATAATTACTATTTCCATATCTACAATTGTTATCTTTTCAAGCTGTAATGGTCCATGAGAGCCGTACTTAGATGTAGCTTCGTTAATCAAAGACGTCATTGTCGAGATTATCGGCGTGGGAGACCCGGAATATACGGTGATGTGTTTATCATACTGGACTATACCTACCATACAGTAGGTACATTACAATCATATCAACCGCCAATCATCTCGAGTGAAATTTAGGTTGTAACTTAAAGGGAAAACGCAATCTACTTGATAAAAATCCACTGACAACGTACAGCCTAAACCGCTAGGTTCTGGAAGAATGAAAAACGAAACGTCGTTTTTGCCGATGGGAAATCCTATCGGGCACACGGCTTGTTAGATAATAATGCTCAAGACATTATTGGATTGGTTTGCCATCCTTTACTTAACCTATAAAAGTATGTCAACTATGAACTTCTTCAAAATCAACCGATGTTGAGTAGTGGATATGACTTCACAGTGCAATTTAATTATAATGCCAATCACACACACATACGCACACACACTATACACTTCTCAAATCTTTTGGGTATGAATATAAAATATTGGTTCAATCTATTAAGGTATTGCTGAAATTCTAGCAATGCATATTTTTAGTTAGCAATTTTGACATCAGAAATATAATTATGACTACTAGATATAATATGGCCACCCAACAGATAAAAACAGCTAAGCAAATTTTTAATAATTAATTAAAAGCTAAGCAGGCTATTAAGCTATTACTCTATTATCTTAGATGGATGACTTTACAATTCATGTAGATAATTTAATAGGTACCTATTAAGATAAGGTACCTACAGGATATTACGTGGACATTTTGTTTTTGTTTTCATAAAGTGTGTTTACGTTATTCTTTTGCTTAGAAAACAGGAAAGTACATAACAATATTGCCGTTTTTCACGACATAACAGTTGCTGTTATTGTTCAGGGGGCCTAAAACGGCCACTTTGGCAGAATCATAAAAGGATAACATTGTGAATCATACTTGACCGTTAACTGTTAAGTTAATCGTATCAAATTCCATTGGTGAAGGATTTTTCAGCAATTTTTTTTGTCTGTGCTAAAATACCAATCAATCCAATCCAAATCCAATCCCAATCTCTTTTATTATACCTACGTAGTGCAGCGAAAAAAAGAAAAACACGGACTGTCTTCGCCATATTATAATTCATAATGTCCTTTTATGATTCTGCCAAAGTGGCCGTTTTAGGCCCCCAGTATCTAAAGGTTGGCAAAATAGATAGTTGGATACCTTAGGGATTGTACAATACTCGATTTCATTAGAAAATATAACAATATTAATTATTGTCCAGGTAATACAGTAAGCAGGTGGTTAACAGTAAGTTAAGACGACATGAGTAGCTTAAAATATTACCTACAGCTAGGTTACAATATAGTATTAACATTGGTGGAACTCATGTTTTCATTTGCCCATAGGTGATTATAATTTTGACTTCAATGATTTTCTTCTTTCATACTAGCTTTTTAATGGCATTGTTATTAGAAAATTCGATGTGATTCGACAATTTTCATGGAACGAATGCATTATGCATGTGCTTCCTATTAACAATGACGAAAAATTATTCTCGCATTAAAAATTTAAACACATTGTTTTTGAATAAATTGAAAATGACGTAGGTATATTTGTGTTTAATTTTATTATGTAGACACCTACCTATTTATCACAAATGCATGTTTTGTACGGAACTGCCTAGTTAGATATTATTATTGTTTACATTTTCCTGGACCACGTATGCGTAGAACTATTGACGCCAAAGTCGGCCAGAGTCCTTACTGAAGGTTATTTTGTGCCGGAATTGACCATAGTAGTTTAGGGTCAGCTTACAAAAGGCAGTTAGACAATATTGTTTGTTTAATGAAAATAATTTTGACTAATCATTACCACAAATAAAACGAGTCATAGTTATATTTTCAGTCATTGTGTACATAAAGCTGACATAAACAATAATAGTCATGATGCTAATGATGCTATTGCGGTTAGAGACTGATCACTAGTTTATTGAATGAACGTCTCATGACAATTACCTTCGTACAAGTGCGCGTGACTACAGATGCTTCGAAAGGTTAGAAACGTTAAAATTCATCTTAGAATAATAAAGCCCGTCAAATGTTGTTGCACACTGCACTCTTGGCGATTGGTATAGATCAAGGACTTTCGAAATATGGAAGTAACTGTCCAATGATTTGATTGCTGGAATTCCAATGAATGCAAAAAGATCTCTAAGCTATTATATGTTATTAAGTAATTTTGTTGCTATTATAATTATCTTCCTGATATCTAAAAATAATAAAAACAAATGCAGAGTTTCAGCTGCATTACAATCGATTTCAATTGATGTTAGTTAAGAGATTGCACTTTCTTTTTTGTTGCTGTCTAGTGTCTTGATACAGATTTTGCGCCCACGGCATGCTCAAATATTGCTATATGTATATGCTCTATAGTAATAGATTTAGTGGGTTTCAACGGAAATGAGCCTTAAAGAACAATTTATTAAGTAGCCACCTTTTGAATTTGTTACTAATCTTTTAGCCCACACTTACTGGCTATAATTGGTAAATCTTGTTTGTGTCCACGGTAATAAAAAATAACCTGGTTTCCATTTTAGGCGATGCAGATTCAATAACTGCCGTTTTAAAGATGCAACGTATTAATTTTTAAATAATTTTCGTGTGACATCCGGTTGTAACGGTTTTCAATACATATTCCTATCACACATTGTCAAAATTTCGTCTGTAGATTCTATAAGATAAGATAATATTTATTTGCTTAAACATGTGTCATACATACAAGAAAATACATGCATGCAAGATGGTAACAACTATCTGATCGTCATAGGTTTCATGATATTTCAAGCAATGAAATAATTGTTCAAAACTTTATTAGACATGGTCAGGATAGCAGGACAGCCCAGCTGTTGTCCAATTCAGGTTGCCAAACTAATGGCTATAATCTCCTAAGTATATCATTTGCACAACAATATTATCTAAATACCTCCTAGAGATTAATCGCTCTAATGGATTGATGCAAGTCACAATAAGAACCGCAACATGCATACGGTATAGGTAATAAAAGAGGGTGCGGGATGAATGCACGGCGCTGACGGTGCACAATTAACATTACCATTTAATCAAGAGAGAATAAATCTTATTTCCATGCAATAAGGGCTTTGAAAACTGTATACAATTTTTGGTACGTTTGTCTGCTGGAGTGTGGCGGAGGAGGGTTCAAACTATGAGGGAGCGTAGAAAAGCAACGAACGATACGTTATTTTTTGTGCAAATATTTTTCAAGCATTTATTTATATTTTTACAGGTGAGTGAACTGGAGATATTCATTATTGAATCAGAAATAACAAAATCAGAAACTGAATTTGTTAAAATTTTATTGAAAAGAAATAAAATAAAATAGTTTTCTGTAGAAGTATATCGTCTACAATAACTTTATATTTTAGAGCCAAAAGAAGATTAGTTTTAAAAAAAATAGCAGTAATAAAACGATTTCGAAATAAAATACCACATGACCCAGAAATCAAATTGCTGTATTGGTTTCGCTCAGGAACACAGGTTCAATTTGGCTAATAAGTAATTGAATGGAATAATTAAATATGTAACCTCAAGTAAAATAATAAACAATTTTGCATCGAACGAATAAAAATAACGCTTACCTTAAAAAGTATAGCTGAATTTGTCCAAATTGTGTACGTCCGGTGGGCACGTTAATTTTGAAAACGATATCATGGCGGTTACCAAACTTGAAATTAATTTACATACACAGTCTGCACAGACACTGCAATAATGCACTCGATTGTACCAAGATATCGATCGTGACGTAACGAAAATGCACACGATTACAAGCCGGTAGGCGCGCTGCACTGTCGCACGTTCGTCTAAAGCGAATGTCGAATTAATACTAACATAACCTCAAATTTACGCGCGCCGCTCGAGAAATTGTTTATGCTGTCTGTACACCCATAAATGGGGTTCAGTTGTGAAGAAGAAGGAAATACGACGAATCTCATGAGAGACAAAGAGAGAATGTCGACAAAGGTGTATTATGATGGGGGAGCCGACTATACTACGATAGCGTTTCTTGTTAACGGCGGCGTCCTTTACTATTTAAAATAAAAACAATACTTTTATATTTAATTTTTAGTACAAATGGCAAGTGTTTCTGAATGGATATTCATTTAATTTAAACGAACGGCATACTTGGAATATAGAATGTCGATCAAGTTATTAGAGTTATAATTAGTAAACACGAATTAGCAAGTGGCACTTGAGCGTCAGGACAAGTTGATGACAAAAAATGTTTTATTGCGTTGCGATGGTATACCTACCTGCGCAGTACGCACCGTCTCCCCGGAGTCCCATTCTCAGCCCATAGAAACCATTGAAGCGTGTATACCTGCTTTAAATTCTTCCCATTCTGTGTAATCTGCATCGGCTTTTTTGTAAGTTCTATTGTTTTTGTTATTACCTTATTTGAAATTAAGTCACCCTAAATGAATATTTTCCTAAGAAGTTGTTAGGGCTCGGATTAAAGTAAATATGCTGACCGCGTTATTTGTTATTTTAAAATGTTTACTTTAGATATTAATTTATGTATACAGTAATTTCTAGCAATAAAATGCCGTCATTGACTCTGGAAACTGCGGAGTACCTTTCTTTGAATAATTAGTTTTAAATTGATGAATGAAAGATAAGGACAAGGTCTGTAATAATAAGTTCGTGGGAGGAGAGCCCACACGGCACACCGTCTCGCGCCTCACATTCGGCGCCCGCAAGGCTGACTTTATTATTTTATCTAAGTGCAAATAAACGCGCGCTTCGAAGAATGGGATAGGACTTCATTATCAAATAGTACACATACTTATTTATGTCACTTAAATTAGAGTTTTTTATTTTTTACCTACGTTGTCATCGATGTGGTCATGTTTATTTTACTTAGAAAGAATGTGAACACAGTAAAATTGAAAACGGATGTACGTTTTCAATTGTTAAAACGAAATCACTTCGATCAATCGAAGCGAAATGAACTCAAATCATTTAAACTGTTTCAATTACCCGTCGATATAACTTTATAGCTCTATTCTATACGCATAAATATTTATTGAATGCTTAACATAAAATTAACAGCGTTTAATATTTAGCAGGCCTCCTTGACCTGAATGACCTTTATAAGGTATTTGTCAAGTCCATAAAGGTAAGGGGCTTAACGAGCGTGTGTTGACTGGGGAACGTAGCGGTCGCGGTGGCGCGTGTATCCTGCGTGCGCGCCGCGTCGGGCCGAGGGGGCACGCGCACGACTGCCAGAATGCGTGCGTTTGCTAGCCATGTTAGTTACTTCACAAATATAGCATGTTCCATACAATAACACACACATATCAACTTTATATAAACAAAAGGTCCTGTTATGCCAAACAACACGTTCGATACATTGAAGCTGAACACAAAAGCCAATTTTCAAGCCACATCCAATTAAATTTGACAATTATTGATCCCTAAGACCAGTACGGAAAGTTTATAGAAATCGATCATGTATTACGTAGACCCACATGTGAGATCGACAGATAGGAACACGCTGTATGGTGTTGTGGTTTCAAACCCAGTAGATGTGGGCCTGTAGGATGGTTTATTTTATTTAGACCCTTTTAACACAACGAACAGTGACGAATGCGTCTAAATGGCGCCGACGAATTTCTGTTTATAATAATACATTACCTAATTCGGAAAAAGTTCTAATAATATTAAAGTTGTTGATAACTACTGAACTCTACAAAAACGAATGGTAACAAAGTCTACACAAACCTTTGTTTGTGTTGAATTTTTGGCCATTCGTTTTTGTAGAGTGTGGTTTTGTTTGTTTCGTTATACGAGTAGCGAATTGATAAGGATATTCTCAAGACTTAGATATCTACTGAACTTGAAGTTGCGTCTGAACACAGTACACCGACTGATAAATAATTTTCTACGTCGCATGTGTGAGTAATCAGCTTTGTTTTAATTCAGACTTGCCGGTCGTGTTATTGTTCCGGGCGGGTGCGTTGCACGGAAGCCGTTTGGTCGTAATCACGATTACAGGCAGGGAGCATATTACGCGTTCTAAACTTCAAACATTCGTATGTTAACATTGCTAAGCTTATTATTATTGGATTGAACGTGTACTGTAATACCTCTTTGATTAAGCGAATAACTATCGTTTATAGTTCCAATTGTGTTGAACATGAACACACTGTTTAAATGTAGATCTGCTGCGGTTATGATATTTCAACATCGTTCTGGTTCTATTTCATACTGTAAATAGGTTTTGATTTTAGAAATCGACTTAATTTTGTATTAGTTTTTCATTTATTTATAAACCAAGCATCTTTTCTTTTGTATTCTCAAAACCAGAAACAAACAAACAAGTTCAAACAGACTAGCACGCCAAACGAAAAATGTCAAGAAAATTCAAAAGATACTTTCAGCATTGATTTATGTAAGTTTCTTTGTACCGAACAGGAAAAGCTCGGTGGTCGGTCTTTGATACACACAGACAGACACCCACACTCGTCATTCCTGTTGTAAGTTGAACAACGAAAGATAAATCAACAAACACCGCTCAGTTCAAGAAGTTCTCGGAATTTCTATACGTAGGTACCACTCCCGTGGAATGTCTGTAGATTAGCTATGTATAACAAATTATTCTTGAAATAATAGAATATGTATTTATAAAATAGTACAAATGTTTCCAGTGTTGGTAATTTGGTAGTGTACCTAATAAATGCACAACGTGCCGTCCAGACTAGGAGCGGCGTTGTGAAGGTTAGACACATTGTCCAATAATGCTATTTGTGTCACTTGAACTTTGTACTGATCAAGGTTTTCGACAGGACAATATGAATATAAGCAAAGCAGTCTAGGCAATCTGGCAAACAAACAACGAATTCATGATAGAATAATGAACTAAACAAACGAATCGGATGATGGCATCGATAACAATCTGTCATAGGATGTTTAGACACGTTACATTCACCGATCACTTCTACACAGCCTGTGACTCTTTGATTTTCATTCACGTATGTAGGTGGAAGAGAAAGAGTAAAATTACCATACGAATTTCGACAATAGGACTACTTTCACTAACTTTTCATTTGGTTTTCTTTACAAGAAGAATGTGACATAATAATAGATGATTCTCCCGGTGATCTAATCATACCTACCTGAGAAAATCATTTCATGACTTGAGTTCTTCAATAAGGTAGCAAAGGAAAGGGCAGTAGCTGTAAGTAACACCCGATAACAGAATTATAGATAACTCGCAGTGCAAAACAAAGGAGTTTCTTAAACATCTTTGTCTTAAATACTTAGTTGGCGAAATCGATTTAAAATTGTCGGTTGAGAACAGATGTGATGTAAACCATTTATTATATCACCGGGTATAACGTATATTTGGCAAGCTTACTTAATGCGAATATTAAAAATAACGCTAATTACTTGAAGTTTGAAGAAACAATGTGAAATATCAGAACTATTTTATGCGCGGGAAAACGGAGTCCCACGGCCGCATGTGAGATTTGTAATCACTACACTAGATCTGGATGATATCATTGCTCTTTGATCCGGGTCGCCTTGGCTGTTAAACGTTTTTAAACGTCTTACTATAATTAGATATTGTTTTTGCCATTTAAATATCAACAAGCTAAATGTAAGATTAAAATGTCAAAAGCTTCTCAATTGCAAAAAGGACGTTCGTGTTTACTTTTGAATACATTTTGCGCAATCTAAGTGTCGTGTGTACTAAGCAGTTAGTAGGTCGTAACATCGTTTAAAATGACATCGCTTTGTGTTGCTAGCTGTAAACTAGAGTTTTCCATTACCGCTGGATGGCTCAACGTTACGCTGAATGATTCGTGTGAAGAAGCCATTTACTGAGAAGTCTGCACTTCCGTGAGAAACATGTAGAAAATTATTAAAACAAACGGTACATATTCCGGTAGTTATCCGCAGACATTTTACGGTTTTGTTGGCAATTGTTACACATACTTAGTTAAATAAATGAAAAAGTAATAACAATATGACAACATAATGCGTTTTTGGTTTTTGTACATAGAGTTTATTACAACTTTCGTTTTGTGCAATGATATTTTAAATATGTTAATCGTTCGTCAAACTGTTAACTTTGAAGTAGCAGTTGTATTTTTATGAATTTAGCCAAAATGTCACTAACGACCTCAAGGTGAAAACTTTAGCGTGAAATAGCCGAAGCAACATTATTCACTATACTGAAAAAAGGAATAGAATACTGGTCGGTTTGACAAATTAACTGTCACCAAAAAGATTGGTCATTTACAAACAAATATAAATCTGCTTGTAAATGACCAATCTTTCATTGTGCGACAGCCAGTGACCCTGGCAGGTCATTCTTCTTTTACAGTGTGACAGTGTGGTGAGCTATTGAAGTGAATATGAACATAATTATTATGTTAGTTTTTTGTATATTGTGGATATTATGGCCACGGGAAATGAAGACCTGGTTAAAGGAAACGAAACTCATCTGGCTAGTTCTAAATAGCACGAATCAAATTAATTGTTAATACAATTTATTACATAAATTTTACATAGATATGATTTTAGATTGAAATGCGTTTAGCTCATTTAATTATTGCAGCTCTGCGTATGACTAACCTACCTCATCAATAAAGAAAAACAACTTTTTGTGCGCCGTTCAAGACCAAAAAGTATATTATTAACAATTGAGTACCTAACGATCTTTTCTGTTTGAGGAAAAACTAAACAGACACAAGCCAGTGTTGCACTAAGAACATCTTCGCACTCTGGTCGTTTGTCTTGCTAGGGCATTAGACCGTGCGCAAACGTAGTCAAGATTATCTGAAATTATACTATTGCCATATGTAAACAATGATGGTGCGCTCACTACAAGAAAACAATCTCTACGAGAAAACAGAGGGGCAATTCTCGTTATTTAAAGAACGTTCACAGTCTGATATCAGTCTTAATCTATCAAAAATACATCTTATTTGCCTACATTTATGACAAATTTTTGACATTGACTCTCGCTGAGATGAGATTGCGACTAGATTTTGATCGTTTTTAATTACAGGAATTGACCTTCAGTGTTTTGTCAACAATATACAAAACAGTTTAAGGGGGTTTAAGGGTGGCGTAGAGGCGGCGTAGAGGCGAAGTAGAGGTGCGTAGAGGTGGCGCAGAGGCGCGTAGATCCTGCGTAGACACTGCGCATACGTTCTAAAAACGTCTACCCCGCACAAAAGCTAAATACGAAGGATGCCTTTTAAATATGGTATAAAAAAATTAAGCTATTATAATTAATTACAAACCTTATCATTATCACACACTTCTTTTTAAATCCCAAATTATTTTTTGCGTATTTATCATCACGTTCCTCGTGAATAAAATTTTAATAAGCGCCTCTTAAGTTCTCATGTGAAGAACAAGTCGCGTCTCGACAACCGTATACGATTTCATCATGGGAACCGACTGCTGTTCCACTCGAACGAGCCCGCTATCACCCACCGACAATTGTAATACCACAGTTACTTGTTAAAATGATATTTACGTCGATAAATGTGCAATTACTTAACACACGAATCGTGAAAGGTGAAAATTATAAAATCCTGAGTAACGTTGGGCTAAAAATTAGAGACAAGTACATTAGGAAATAAAAGACATGCGGTACCAGATGTAGAATAGCAATATTTTTTTAAGGTTGAATAATAATAATAAGTTGGGGAAGCCTACACATTAAACGCTAAATGTATTCTAATATGGTAAGGACAATTGATAGAACTTCACTTGTTCGTCACGTCTAATACCAAGGTGTCGCATGTCGTGGGCACGCTAAGTGCCAAACATGTACCATTACTGGCAATCGTGTTTGTCTGCTTGTTAAATAACCTTGGTAATGATTTGCTATACATATATTGTATGAATATACAAATAGGTATACATTTATACCTCATTTTGACTAAGACATTTGACACAGATTAATATACATAGTCACAAAGATCTATTTCGCTTTGCCGATAGACAACCATGTGGGAGTAAATAGAAATAATTTCAGTTCTGAATACAGATCCTGAGAGAGCTGTGGTGGCCCAGTGGTAACGGACCCGACTTACGAGTTGTAGGTCGTAGGTTCGGACCCAGACAGGTGCTTTACTTTGTCTTAATTTATTTTATCACCATTGCTCTCAAAAACGGTGAAGGAAAACATCGTGAGGAAACCGGCATGTCCTAGAACCAAAAAGTTCGAAGACATTGACATCTACCAACCTGCACTGGGCCGGCGTGGTGGATTACAGCCCATTCCCTATCACAGAGAGGAGGCCTATGTCCCAGCTGTGGGAACAATATAGGCTGATTATGTATACATATCCATAAATCCGTTTAGACGTTACGGTGTGAAAAAGAAAATAATCGAAATGTTACCTTTGGCTGTGGGCCAATATAACCACTACGTGGAGACAGCCAGATAGCTTCGAGGCAGACCCCGTAGAAGATGACTGGACGAAGTGGAGAAAACAAACGACCCATGGTCCACTTAAGCCCTGGATCCAAAGAGCTGGAAGTCATGGGGAGAGGCGTTTACCCAGCTGTGGGATGACGCAGACTAACAGTTACCTCTATAATAACGTACACTACCTTACAACAACCCTTCCTAAGAAGACTTTTGATAAAGTAAAACCTAGTAGTTAGCATTTAAGCATTCGGTAGTAAGTTGGTTATATCGTAGGTACATACAGATCACGACCAAACCACAAAGCAAAAAATTAGTAGTCGCTTAGGATAGCAACGGGGCAATTACAGCGTATTGCACTTACAAGGTACGAGTACGTATGTCACCACAACAATGGCAGACTTTCACTACGGCTTGGACCAAGTACCACGCACATCTAGGCCGGACGCAGTTTCTGGACCATAAAGGATATGGCCTATTCATTGTTCTCATGCATACTTTCGCCCTCGTGTTGCATGTTGTTAAACGTTACGCAAAACGTTCCGTTGTGACATAAACAAGATATGTTTAAGATATCAAGACATTATTGTACGTTTCTACGGCGAAAGAATGAAATCGTATAGCGGCCATTGTTCCCTAAAATGGTTATTTATTATATAATAACGTAATTCCATGCGGATGCTGTATTATAAAATGTACATACCGGAGTTAATGAACTGTAAATAAAATTATTTAACGTTCATTAACTCCGGTATGTACACTTTATAGTACATTAACAATTTTGTTACTTTTATAACTAAGAATTGACCCGCTGTTTCCTGAAACCATTGTAAATGCGACGGCGCGGCGGCGATGCGTTACACCCAGCAGACACACTATTATGGTTCATTTTTTTTTCTTTCAGATAAATCTAATCCTTTTTTGTTACTCTTTTGTTGGTCTTACATTAATCATTACAATTACATGAAATTTACCTACCAGATGCACGGACAGACGAGGCGTTATGCAGTTGTAGACCAACACTTTTCAGTCTTCCTTCCATTTTTTTGCAATTGGATCTAAAAACATGAAAAAGTATTTAGAACTCAATTATTGACGACCTACAACTACGCAGCCAAAGTATTTTTTAATAAGTGTTGAACACTGAAAGATCTTGTTGCCTACATCTCATCAAAATTGTTTATGGTTTTGTAAATCAAGTATTCTTTTAATTCAAAATACAGCCGTGAAATACGTGGGTACGTGGGTACGTGGGTGGGCTATGCTATATCTTAAAAGTTGTGCATGGTTATTAAAATGTAACAGAGTTTAAGGCTTACTGCATACTGTAGTGCCTTTATCACTCCGGTTAACGCTATCCTTTGGGGGAGTCAAGAAGCAAATAATTTAACCCTGCAGCTATCGCGTAAATGTTACACAGTGAAGCATGAACGAAATGCGCATCGGGGGAAACGTTTATGTTACCTTAGTAAACCGCTGCGAGCCCCGGTACGAGCGTTCAACAGTTTTAACGAGCTGTAGACATTGGGTAAGATTTATATGTAATGTTATGTGTTAGGTTATAAAAGGGTCGGCTAATATTGAGGGTACTTAAAAATAATCGTAAAGACCGCTTTACAAACTTATTCTATGTTTTTGTTTACCTTCTTTCTACGCTAGAAAAACATTGCAACGTTGTGTTTTAACAGTGTTATTGGTATACCTAAATATGAACAGCAAATCCCGCAAACAATGTGAATCCAGCTGATGCTAGGGATTGACACTAATGAAAGCTCACTTTTTCAGCTTTCATAGTGAAATTTTATAGAAAGTGTATAGGTAATTAAGGTAATCTATTATATATTTTTGGTTCTATAGTTATTTATTGTATGTTATTCTAAATAGAAACAGGTGATCTCCTAGAAAATCGAAGTTGACTTCTTATTATAAACTTAAACAATTGGATTTCCAGCATTTTTATTTTATGCAAGTGACTGCACTCATTTTCTGGAGGGAAAGGCGACAAAGTATGGCTCAGCTTACCTTTATAAAATACATAGGCCCTTAGAATACTATCACGTTCGCTAATAAGAACCTGAGTGAGTCAGAAGTGTTTACCGTTGATAGAATATTAAATGATCGAATCGTTAAAATGACTCATTCGTTTACATAAATGATATGAGACCGTTGAACATTATGACTGGCTGTTGTAGTCTGAGGTAATCAATGCTGTTGCTCAAGATGTGCGATTGTTATTATTAGCTTTTATTTTTTAAATTATGCAAAGGGACCTTAATGGCTGGCATTGTGGTATTTTTCACGTTTGATTTTTTAAAACTTCTTCGTTATATTAGAATTTGCATTGTCATTGTTTTGACGATGCAATATTTACTAATGGAATATGATATAAGTACCTAAAATATTAAAGGATTTCAAATGTAGGTACTTAATGAAATACTTACTTTTTCAATGATTTTTCAGGAAACGTATTGATTTCCAGCAGCAAATTGGGAATACTTAGTACTTTTAGTACCTACGAAATGACAGTAAAAAATTAAATAACGGACACTGACAAAACTAATAAAATAATTATGCATTCAGTTAAAAATAAGTTGGTTCTTCTCTAATTTCCATAACTTTTTATTCTATGTGAATGGCAGCCAGCTGCTGTAAAATCGCAGTGAAAAGTTCTTTATTAAAAGAGGTTTTATTCGATTCTGGAAATATGTTCCTTGAACCTTGAAAGCAAAAGTTTTGTAAATTACAAATTGGAGGAAGTTAAATGTTCAAAATAAATCCTGATTATTTTCATAGTTGATTTTTTAAACTTTAACACGACAAACCAAAAGCGCTTATTAATTTAACACATTTAAAGGTTATTGTTGCGTCATCTCGAATATGGTCATGTTTTTTATTGACACGTTATTGTAACGATCTTTTTTAAAAGCTGTTTAGACATGATGTCACAAGTAATAATTGCGACTTACTACTACTTGGTAGTGTTCTTTATTGTCTTAAAAATAAAATAGGAAAACTAATGATTGGTAGTGTGGGACCCTTAAAAAATCAAGGAAAAACTTAAAAGCTTAGATAAAAATGAGTTATAAAATTTTTCACATTATAATTCTGATGATTTCTTATTTTTTTTTTTTAATTATTACATAATATTTAGTATGACAATCTTAGAGCATGCAGGCTAGAAAGAAAAAGAAACGCCATATCGACGGCGAAGTGCCAATAACTCCTAACTGACAAAGTTAATTTACACATACTGGAATAAAACGTTCAAAAATAGACACGTTGTTTGAGTTGGGAGGTACATATTTCCACATTTTAAATTAATGATGTTGCAACTAAAAGTACACTTAGGCGATTTCACTGAAACATTCGAATAACGCCTTTAAATTCAAAACGAAAGAAAAGAGAATTTCTCAAAATAAAAATCAGTTAGGAGGTATTGGCACTTCGCCGTCGATATGCAATAAGTAAAACAAAAATAAATTAATGTTTCTAATTTTCATCTAAATGGCTATGGAATATAGGAATAATGTTATTGAGGCAGTATTTCTGTTTGAAAATGTACTACTTATTCTACTTTTATTTGTAAGAAAACAGACGTTTGTGTTTGCTTCAAAAACTATATTGTTTTGAAATTGTTTCCTTGTAATTATTATTTTGTTAATTTTATGTAAGTAACCATTTTTTAGTTTATTTTTCTTACTCGAAACATCTGACATTGGCAAAAAAACCAATGTCTAAATTAGGTAGGTACAGACGCCAGCACATCAAGCTACCCGAAACTGTCAAACTTTCCCAATCAACAATGAACCTTATGCTTTAGCGATAAAGTTGAAAATCTATTAAAGAAATTTGACAGATTGTAGTAGCTTGATGTGCTGTCGTCTGTACCTACTGCTACGTGAAATACCGTTATTTGTAGTACCCACAAGTAGTAGCCCCTTGTAGCAATGTTAGTAGCCCGTTTGATAGCAAGGTTTTTTTCTATATTTCAAGGCTATAAAAATGTAAACTATTTCGACATAATTATTACTTATACTTACCTTATACTTACCTGTGATATACTATTAAAAATGTAGCACACAAGTACACAACTCAATGGTAGAGCCTCAAGCGAGTCCCGCTCTATCCCCTGTGGCGACTTGACGTTCCCTTTGAGTTCTTGTGTACTTACTGATAATTCTGTGGTTTTACTCTATACCCCAAGTCCCTAAATAAGTGATTTTAGTGAACACCACACTACCCAATTCAACTGAACTTATTCCCTAATTCAAGTAACCTTCAACAGTGCCACCTTTCGAAAACTATCGCTACTTGGCGCTGCCTAGTTTTGCTTCGTAGTTGGTTTACGGGTTCGAACGAGCAACAACGTGCAATCACACTAAGTTAATAACATTCTGTATATCCAGTAGATGGCGCTGGTAACGGCGCCCTCATTCACTGTAGCTGTCACAGAGGGCGCTGCTGTTATCCTCGACAACGTAGGAAGCGATCCGAGCGAGCTTTTTCCTCCCACGCAAAGCTCAAGCCACTACGAACAAAACTGAGATCGACAATTTCGGAATGTGCTATCCATTGCTCGCTGCATTTCCTTTGTTATTTGAAGAGTTTTACTATAAGAAGCAATGGATATGGCTCATTCAAGATGATAGTGCTTGAGTGATAGCCGGTAGTGTCATGGTGAGCTGGAGTTGTGAACGCGGGACCGGCAGGCAGCGGCCGGCGCGGCGGCAGTAGATTCGTGTTCGCTAACAGTGGCAGGTGGCATGCTGCCACACACTACCACCAACTTGCGCTCGCGATATCATCCCTTTTGTACATAACACTTGTGACCCCCGTTTGGTGCAAACTTCATTAACTGATAAGTTTAAGACAAGTTTATGTTATAACATTGTAAAATGTGAACTTTATAAAAGTGTCGTGAAGTGTTCGGAGAAATACCGGCTCCGTCAGTCATGTCGTCAAGTACGATTTAAGTGCAAAAATTATCTTGCTTTTTAACTTACGATGTTCACCAATACTGTATGTTACTGTTCAGCTTGAACTGTCTACTGGACTACTTTGGACTTAGTTACTTGTAAGTAGGTAAGCATATTTTTTATCAACTTTGTTTGATGTTTATTTTATTCAAGTAGGTACCTATGTAAAAACTATGCAGGTGGTATCCGTGGTATATCAACGCAAATCGTTACGGCTAGTATGAATAGTAGCACGACAACCTGAGTATTAGAATTTCATTTGTTTAATTACTTTATGATGCGTGACCATTCTCTTTCGTTTAAGTTAATTATCGAATTTAACGCACATAGCATTGAGGTTGGTACATCCATTCTTTGAGTAAATGATGTTATGGTTAGGTTGGGTGGTGTTGGACAATAGTCCAGCGGCAGTGTTTTCCATGAAGGCCGGCAGAGCGCGAGGCTATGGTTGAGTTGAATGGCCGCTGCCGTGGCCGCGGTCGTCGGCGCCGTGCATCCATCGCTGGCCGCACTTACCTCACCTTGGCAATAATCTCATTTTGTTTCGTAGCGGAACTGATTATGCAGTAGCCTCGTGTACTTTTGGAACCAATTACGGCAAAGTTTTAAATTACAAACCTGAGATGACACCACTTCTGGAGTTGTTATGTTCTATTTCCGCGGTGTTTGGTGCCCTCGTTGGGTACCTACCTACATTTGAAGTTGTAAGAAGGTACTCCTACTAATTCTAGAATGAAGATTAATAATTATCACGCTTGCCTATTTTTTATATTCGTGCTTGATATTTTCTGGTGACACCCTAATCTGGTATAGTTAGTATTAGGCGTAAGTAGTCTGTGTCCCTACATGTAACATATTGGTTTCTTCGGATAAAGGCGGTCTCCAGGGACACTGCCATCTTTCTTCCTTTCTATCTTGGCCTGTCAGTGATAACGAGGTCGATCTCATTTATAGCTTTCGCTTGGAACCATGTCTTTGTGTTCAAATCGTTTTTCTAACATGTGCGAGTAACTAAACCAACTAACTAGATTCTTATCCATACTAATGTTATAAGAAAATAACTCTGTCTGTATGTCTGTATCTGTACCTATGTTACCTTTTCACACCTAAACCACTGAACGAATTTCGATAAAATTTGGCAGATAGATAGATTGCATCCCGGGGAAGGACATATAATAGTTTTTATCGACATACCTCGCGGGCGAAGCCGCGGGCGGAAGCTAGTTTGAAATATTGCTGAGTTAATGAACATTATTAGAACTAAAATTTAACGACATCCTCTTTCAATTATTACTTGATAACTATTAAAATAGTTTGACGATTTAATAACACTGTCATTAGCAGATAAACATTAAAATCTGAATATGCGTACATAATAATTATGTACAACATCCATAAAACGATGTATAGGTATCTTAATATTTAATAAATTGCTCCTATAAATTATAGAGAGTCTGTAGTAGATTCGGGAGCAATTCGGGCACCTCACGAGAGGGTCAAGAGGGTTCTTGTCCTCGGCAGATTTGTAAATCGCGGTCCACTCAACGGACCACCCACTTCAAAACCATCGAAAATCGAACCCTTGACTTATACTACTCTTTTGTCCTCGGGTTGTTAAGATATTTCGAGAGTACCTACCTACAAATTGTTCTTATAGCGCGTGCTTATCCGGCAACGTAACTTGAGTCAGAATAATTTTACTAACGTAAAACTCATAAAAGTGACCTTTAATAGGTACTTACATAAATATCAACGTGACATTTAATACATAATATATTGAAAGACAAAATTTCCAAAAAAAAAAGAATTCGCCTCTTCCAAATGGTAGTTTTGTATGGAGAAGAATGGTCAAGAAACTCCACCTCTACTCTTTTAAAAATGTTTTACAATATTTTGAATACATTTATTACATAATTATATGTGAATGTGATATGTGTATATTGGGTTAGGTTATCTCTACTAGCACACCTTTGTACAATCTAATTCTCGAAAACTATGAACTTTTCAGGCAGTCGTACACAGAAATGAAAATAGTATGTAGGTAATTCTTAAAAATTGAATAAAAATAAACGTATTTTTACAACATGCATCAATTTTTCCAAAATATATTGAGGTAGTCTCCTCAAGATAAAGTTATGGATTGAGGATGGCTAGTCACTATAATGATGAATCTCCAGAACATTTTATAAAGATCATTCTTACCCAGTTATTATTTCGCATCCTACAAGCACTTAGGGTACATATTGGGATAGCAAGGACGTAAAAGAAATTATTCCACTTATAAAGTCGTTATAATATTCGTATTCAAATACCCAATAAACATTTACGACGTTGAGTAGACGTGTTGGTGGCAACTTAATGTTATTTAGTATAATCGTATAAATGTCGTAAGGACGTTTACTCGACGGCATTAGGGCCCATTTTATTCAACTTACGGCGCTAAGAGTTTCGTGTAACAGTCATATAAATACCTACTTAGTCGCATAGTAGTCATATACACGTCGGCGATTTGACTACATGTCATGTAATGATAGCTGTTGCGGCGGTTATTCGATTTTGTGTCACAAAATATAACTTTTATATGATGTAATCGTTGTGTTATTGTCATTTAAAGATGATATTGAACGAATTATTATAAAATATTAATTTAATTTAGCAGTTTTTGACAGCTGAGTTAATATTGCATTTTTTCTGTTATTTGAGGTGATAAAACCATTTCATCAGTTGTAAACCATTGTGCAATCAAGTTTACTGATTAATGTGAGGTTATTTTGTAACAAAATTTTAATGCGCTTTTAAAATTTTAATGTTTTCACATATTTTTATTAATAATTTATTATATGAATGCGTTATAAGACAACTATATAACTTCCCGACCTATAAACTGCGAGTTCAAGTATTAAATGTTTACGCCATGATAGTTAGAAATGGTGGAAGTGGTATACAAGGTTATTATAAACCTTTAATATGAGTATTAATTAAATAGCGGTCGTATTATCATGTTTGTGATACTTTAGGATGTATAGAGGTCGTTCGTAAAACTTATATTCGAATTATATATAATGGTTACAAATACTACGTTTAAACAATTATTATCCGTTTAGCAAATGTTTAAAAGGTAATTATATGACAAAATTGACAGTATTATGACGTTTATACTACGAAAACGTTTACACGACGAAAAGTTGTATATGTAAGTTTTATAGATGTCGTCGTAGACGCTATTATATGACGATTGTAAAAAAAAATCGAAATAACGTCTATATGACATTATTATACGACAAAAAATGTATATGACTATTCGGACACATAACGCACCAGTACATGACGAAAAGTTAAAAAAATTACTGTAAAATAACTTTAATAAGACTCAAGGTCATATAAATGTTTGATTATATGACAAAAATGTTTGCTGGGTAACGCTAGCCTGCGGCCTACGCAAAAAATTATATATCTCAAACAGGGCTGACATCTATTCAATCAAAATCAAATAAAAATATGATGATATAGGCTGATTTAGGGATCTCTATTGACTGATTTTGAATTTGGAACAGGGGGCATAAAAAGGCCACTTTGGCGAATCATAAAAGGACAACGTTATAAATCAAAATATGGCGAAGACAGTCCGTGTTTTTCTTTTTTTCCGCTGCACTATGTAGGTATAATCAAAGAGATAGGGATTGGATTTGGATTGGACTGAATAGTATTTTAGCACAGACAAAAAAAAATTACTTAAAAATCCTTCATCAATGGGATTTGATTCGATTAACTTAACAGTTTAAACTGTCCATTACGATTCAAAATGTTATCCTTTTATGATTCGCCAAAGTGGCCTTTTTAGGCCCCCAGCATTAGTGTTTTGGGTCTATACATGGGTACCTAAGCTCGAAATTCCTAGTGTCAGTTGAAGTTACGGGCGTTTCCTATTTATTATATCATATTTCTTATAAGATTAGTTTGGGGTCAGACTTAAGATGGTCAGACTCGGGATGCGTTTTTACCCGTTCAAATAATTGAATTTGTCACTTATTTTGACCGATCAAATAGTTTCCGACGGGCCCGTATCTTCATTGACAGACTAAGAGAGTAGACCCCCTGATTACTGGGGGCCTAAAAAGGCTACTATGACAGAATCATAAAAGGTTAACATTATGAATCATAATGGACAGTTAACTGTTAAGTTAATCGTATCAAATCCTATCGGTGAAGGATTTATTAGTAATTTTTTTTTGTCTGTGCTAAAATACCAATCATTTTAGTCCAAATCCAATCCATCTCTTTGATTATACCTACGTAGTGCAGCAAAAAAAAGAAAAACACGGACTGTCTTCACCATATTGATTCATAATGTTATCCTTTTATGATTCTGCCAAAGTGGCCTTTTTAGGCCCCCCTGGTCATAAGTATAGTCCAATAATTGTTCATTAATTTGTTTTTGTAACTCAATTTCCTATACATAAGTCCACGTGCAGCAGATTCGAATAGGTTCTATTTATTCTGACGGACATGTCGGAATCTGTAAGCGCGGTGCTGTATTATTGGGTACGGCATGAATATTCGCGGGCATGCGGCGAGCGCACGTCCATGGCGATGATGGAGGCGGCGCGGGCGCGGGAGGACGATTCTGGCGGAGGACAATGGGACCTTTGTTGCAACAATGCCCATTTCCGATTACCAGATTGAATCGTGTCTGTCAAAGCGCCCCCGTTCGAATAGCGGCAGCGGCGGCAGAATTAACGCAATTTTTATAGCGATAAGCTGGGTTCATGTTTCATTGTACACACTTTTCACTCTAGTGAACTGCAGTTCATTTTCGCGGAGAACCTCTCGCCCACAAAAATACCGTGTTTATTAAAAAAGGAGAAACTTTTAGTTCGGCATTAAAACTGGTACCTAAATGGGAATTCTTATTTTGGTACAACAACAACAACAACGGCCGGAACAGGTCGAAACAAACGTAAAGTGAAAAAGTTGGGTTTTGTTGCTGGTTTAGGGGGCCAAATCATTCCGTTAACTATCAAATAAAAACTTACAAAAGTGAAAGTAATAGTTTTTCGATAGGTACATAAAAAAGTTGACAACGCAAACAAACACAGGTTGAATTAAGATATACTTTCCAGTTAGCAGCCGTGTAGAAGAAAATCGTAGATATTGATCAGGTACAAGATATGGGACACTAACTGCGGAAGTTTCACTCATACTTGGCTCTTGAGAACCCGAGAGGGTTCGGCAGTTCATTGACACAAATAAAAACCAGAATTAAATGCTAGGTCGGCGCCAGAGTTCACAAGTACTTAGTAGTTTTAATTTTTCGCAAACTGGTACGCAGTAGGTAAGTTGGTTCCTACAGTGGAACTGTGGAACCCGTCACGAGCTGTTTGCGGTCAGGAACTTCCAATAGGAATCGAACTAATGATACAGCTCCATCGTTACAGCACTCGACTCCGGGGATTCTCAAAGTTTCGTTGTTATTTAATTTAACCTCTCGTTATGCGGGCGGATGAGTAACGCGCAGTCTGCGAAACGACGCCTGGCGTACTCATTGTTGCGGAAATTTAGACGAGTTTGCGACGATCGCGTTTCATTAAGGGGCGTTTTAGTGCGAAAGGAGCACCGCTTTTAATTCACAAAGCGAGTGCGGTGCGAACGTAAAACAAAGTTTTAGAGGGGTTCTTCGTTAGTTGCTCACTCATACAAGGTGGAGAAGCACCGCGCAACGTCGAAACGCACTGAGTATGTTAATCGCGAGCATGTTTCAACTTCCTTCCTATGTACCGTTTATGTGTGTTATGAGTTCAAACTTTGCCTAGTACCCGAACAGCAAGCAGCCTCAAGTCTCGCTCAAGGTATACCAGACTAAAGATTAGCAATATAAATCCTTTACTAAACTATACTGTTTTTGATTGCCTTAACAATTTAGATTGATTCAAAGTACCTAAAGACAAGGGCATTCAAATAAATGTCTGTGTGTGTAAATATTTACACTTGCCGTCAATAAGGAAGAGCTTTAACAAGCTCAAGGAGTCTTATATGTTTATAGCACGATAAAGTTAGAAAGAAGTGATGAGGACATACGTGACGTAACGTTATGAGGCAGGTGAGGCCAAGAAAGCTGTTTATGTTCTACTTAGCGGTGTCATCTCCCATATATTTATGACTCTTTCTGCATCTAAAAGCTGCTTCAAGGTGCTAAAGCAGAGTTTTAAATGTGATATTATAAGTATTTACCGGTTTAGTTGGAAAAAGTAGCGGTATGGGCCGTGGGAGAAAGTATAAGTTATGATTTTATCAATTTGCAGTAAACGTTTTAACCTACATGCAATTTATTACTTCACATCCACAAGCATAAACACGTTTTTGCAAATATGAACTTTACAAAATTAAAATAAATAATCTTGTAAGATATCTACCGTGGATGCGTGCTCATAATTCTTCAAAGAGGTTTTATTTATTAAAATTGTGAAGTCGGCGCTCTGCTCGGGGCAGAGAGCGCAATGCTCTAAGAATCCTTATGTGATAACTGCAGCTTTTTAATTAACGCTTCTATTATGACGTCACAAAAAATAACGATCTCACAGTTTCCTCGTTCATACGGTTTCTGAGCTTGCGGATTGAGCGGCGCAGTTATGAGCGTGCGAATTTTATGTGTTTAATGCTAATGTACCTACTCGCTCGACGTCACATGCGAATAATAACGTAAACAGGCCAAATGTTTTGTTTTCAATGCATTTTGCTGTTTTTTATTGTGAGCGATTTGGATGGAATCATTTTTCTGCTAACTGATAGTCGGTTATTTAAATTATATTTACATAAGGAAATTTATAAATTGTAGAGAACACGACACGGATATTTTATCCGACCGTAAAACTAACAAATGGAACAGTATTTCAAGCTGCTGCTTCATCAAAAAACCTATGTATGCTTTTCGAAAATATAATCCGCCCAATATTTCAAACAAAATTGAATACTAGTTGGACTTGGGAGCTTTTCTAAACTGCTTCGCTAAAAATAACAGCGTTTCACTCACATGCTAGCTTTATTAGTTTTTGTACTGACGAGCTGTGTTAAAATAGAAGTGACCCGATAATTTTGTACAAAACAATTTAAAGACATTGACCCTTTCATAGTAATCACTCTGGTGGAAAAAATAAAACCACAGCATCGCGCTTCGGCTTAACTCGAAAATAATAATGACAGTATAATTAGAGTGCTCTATAATAAACAATGCAACGAACTAGTATTAATTCCCAGGCGAGTTGAAAAATGTTAAACTGTGGGCGGAGCACGCAAACCGAGGTGAGCCTTCGTATGGGATACGTTACCGAGCGCCGCCGCCGCTCACTGATTGTTGCCGAGAGCGGCCCGCGGCGCCGCGGGCTACCTGCCTTAATTTGAGACTCCAGAAATTACTCATAATAATAATAAATGTACGTACCTACTAATTTTCGAGAGAAAGAAAAAACCTTTCGTTGAAGAGGCTGGGAGTACTTGGAACGTATTACACTATGAGTCAGGTTTGAATAACTTTAAGCGCCAATCCGACCGTTTGGAGGTCTACATGATTATTTCGTATTGCAAGAATGTTGTTAACATTTTATTGGATAGCTTTACACAAGCAAAGTGTACCTATTCATACATGTTCTAGGTTTGTATGTATGTCTACTTATACGCTCCTTGTGACCCTGTTTTTGGCTAGTTTCCAGCTAACTACTCGGATCCAAGTCATCTGTTAAGTTTATTTCAAGGATATAGAGCTTAATGCATTACATTTTATATTCAGAACTGGCTATTGAATAATACTGAGTGTATGTGTAATGGGCTTTTGTAGTTTTAATCGCCAACCACACTCTGGACGAAGTAAAAAAAGGAGCACAAATAAAATCTTTGATAATAATCACTTCCGTAATCTCCCTGAATGCGGAGAGCAAATATACCGTACATAAAGCGTGCCTTATCGGTGTAATTCTGCGTGCGCTGTAGGTTTATCGTATCGAAGCGCGAAAAGTGCGGCCGGTGTTGTGCAAAGTTTACGACGTCCGTCCGCCGAGATACGGCCTCTGATCAATTTATTCCCTAACGCTCCAACATCAGCGGCGTACCGTACATGCAATTCGCGAGTAATGCGTGCAAGTTATTGCCGAATAAAATCGGGTTGGGTCATTTAACTTAATAGGAATACGTATGAGCCCACCGAATATCGTAAATCGTTGGAAATAATGACGCAGACGTAGTAGATAAGTCATTTGTTTTCCACCTTTGCCTACCTTTCAATGCGTTCGGTATCAGGTAATACATATATCCTTATATAAAACAAACATTAAAAAATATGGAATTCAGTATTGCAATGAAAAATCTCTAGCCAAAATATCGACCATTTAAATCAAATTAAACCTTATCGGTGAACAGCAATGTAATTTTGCGAGGGCCTCATTCAATACCTAGGCACTCTACAAACGCATTCCATTGAAATTCATAAAACGTAGGTAGTTTCGGCGTCATTTAGTAGCAGTTGGTACAAAGCCACTCATTCATGCAGTGAATCCGGACGAAATATTCACGTTCCGTTAGTCAAACGAACTACTACATACGAGTAGGTGCCTGTTTATTACTTATTGATACGAGTGTATTACCCCCTGTTTCGATCATTTTACATACTTATTTGTCTGTGGTCAATTCAATGTCACTTGTTTTAGGCAGGTTGTATTAGGTTTGATATTATATTAAGTACAAAAATGTATGTTGTGTTGGATTAGTAACACTCAAGGAAACTTAAAAGTTATACATTAACATACCATAACAATGAAAATATTTACTTTTGCCTAACAATAAGCTCACTGGAGAAAAAATTAACACGTTTGTTCAAAACGTAAATGTCGTTAAATCTTGAAAGCTTTTTTACCCCTACAAACTCCTAAACTAAACTGTTTATCCTCACGTATATTCACAGCAAGAACGAGAGATTTCTCACTAAGACATGTCATTCGCGGTCGGGAAATAATAGAATGTCATCGGCGAAAGCGTTATTTGAAGTAGTTCATAAATACGTACTAGAAAAAGATTTGGTCTCAACTCACTACCTTGAGGAACCCCGAAGGTTTTGAATGTTTCCAATTAGATTTTGATCCTTAATATTTTTCGACACACAAGAGGAGAACCCATTATTTCAACTAAGACAGTGCTAGTCCCTGCATTTCTAAGTAGGTATTCAAGGAAATTTAATTGTAAGCCCGTATTGAAAGCCCGGGCAAAGCTTACCTCCTAAAAAACTAAAAGGATTCAAGTAAGTCTTTATCTCGTATTCTGTATATTGTTGCATTTTGTCCACTTAAGTCTCCTCTTTGAAAGTGTACAAAGCAATTAGATCGACTTGTGTGTACACATCAGAGGCCCGGTTCGACAAACTTTTCAAGTGAGGAATTGATAAGCAGTATTTACTATTATAAAGCAGTTTAGATAGTGTCGGCGGACAGCAGGCGTCACAAGCCTCACGCGTCGCCATCAGTATGCGCGCGGTGAGTGCGTGTCGGCATGCGACGCCGTCCGCTCGCACACTCTGTTTATATCACCAATAACTAAGAAATATTTTGATACGAGATTTCAAACCATACACTCACTACCTATGTCCTACCTCACATTTATCGTTAACTGCAAATCAGGAATTAATTGCATCTACTTATGCTGTTCAGCACATACTCCGACCCTTTGGATACGATAACAGACTTCCTTTACAGCTCAAAAGGATTTAAATACTAGCATTACATAATCCCGCAGTGCCACTAACGACTTCTTAATTGCCTCGCCTGTCGTTTGTCCTCTCCGTGGAACGAAAAGCTACATGGTACTTATAAAAAAGCGCCCTTTGAAGTCCTTTAGATTATATTTATTTCCGTAATAACAGGAATTACAGAAATAAAATCGTTCTAAAAAATAGAAAATATAACACCGGGAGGAATTTCATAGAATAAATAAATTCTCTCTTCCTTTGTCTCATAAATCCTTTGTCTCTGCCTTATAAATTCTGTTTTTTTATAAATCGCTTGTTATGCGTAACAACAAGGCATATTTCTAAACAGACTTCGTGTTATACTGTAAATGTTGGAAAAATTGTTCTCGAACATTTTTTGTTAAGAACTGTTAAATCTCGTTACCTCGATGCACATGGGATATATAATACGTGAGAACGTGATTATTGTGAAGACATTACCAAAGAGCGCGAGAATATTGCCGGAGACTCATGTTATTTCTGATATCTACTGTTCGTCGCCGATGCTATCGGTCTATCTCGTGTGTATCTTCTCAAGAAAACAAAGGAAAATCGCAAATATCGAGTGCAACCGCGGCAGAGCGGGGTGCACACTGCACGATGGGTGCCGGGCGCCGCGCCGCGCCGGGTGCCGCGCCGGGTCGCCGCGCGCAGCCACGATGTCAATCGCGACTCCTCTTTTTACTTCCTGCTCCGTCAGACAATGGCGGGAAAATGTTTTCTACGTGTGGGGACGAGGTACGGGGTGTGGGGTCAATAGCGGGAGCACTAATCTCTGTCGGGATCGTTCGGATTAATGGCTCGTATTGCCGTGTCTGTTGTTTGTTTCCACAATTCTTGGTCCCTCTTCCTTCTAGTTGTTACAAGTTTGTTCGTAACTTTCAGGCGTTAGTGAATTTACTTTTGCAATATAAATCACTGTTTTCTTTTATTGTGTCGTAGTTATCTTGAGTGCATTGAAATAGCTTTATTGATTAAAATTAAAGTTTCATTCAAATATACAGTTTAAAAATGTATCTCCTGTAACATAGCGAATATGGCATATAATTTTCCCATGGGATTGATAAATAAGACAGAGAGGGCAGGTTGGCGACCTTCAGAAATAATCTTAATTCAACTCAAAATGTAATTTCAAGAAATAAAATCCGCCCCTGAGGTGACCCATTGACCAATATTCTCACTAATTTAACATTAAAACATTAATATTCCAACATAAGAATGTTCTGAAATAGCTTCCCGCAATCCTTGGCCTATAAAATATGAATGACTTGTCTACAATCACTGCCACAAAGAGGATGGGACACTTAATTTACGATGTTCCCGGAACACTTACTACGACATTGAAAAACAATGAAAATGAAAAGCCATCGAGCGGGTCCAAGCACTTGACCGACTTGGAAAGAGCGCAACGCAGGAACCGAGAATTTATTCTACGACAAACTGAATTTTATTTAACACAAGTGAAAGCAGAAATTAAAACCTCTTGTTTATTTGCGTGGAAACAGTTTTGTGTTAAACATATTTTGTTTTTATGAACAGAATAGCACTTACGTACGATTACACTTTATACTAAATTCGAATTAAACTTTGAAGTAACACACTAATGCTTGAATAATATGAGGTCGTAATAAAGTAACCATACAGTAATATTGGCAGAGCTGTCGAAACTTTCAAATTTGCTCCCTCAGAGTTGGCAACTAATGAACATAGGTAAAATCCTCCTATATACAGTGAATAACCGAAAACTGTATTTTCTTTTTGTGTACCTAAAAAATCCAGCCGAATCAAATCCGCCTATTAGGGAGGGCGCTGCTACTAATTAAAATAAAATTGTTAAAACAGAAGCGGGTGCGCTCTCTCCCCACACCAGACTAACTTTTAACGAGGATATATTTGGTTTCGACCAACCCTTTGGTGATTTTACTATTGAGTCTGACTGCAAATAACTCCTTAATTGACTTCAAACAACTTCTGGCTTTGTGGATAGAATACCGAGGTTACTCTACCTCTTGTAATAGAATTTATGGTCTACCTGAATATCGCTAGAGAGCGTAACCAAATACAATGGCTGGTAATGTAACAAATTACGTGTGTAGATTGGGTAATCATTTAAAACGTTTTTATTGACATTTTAGGAAATATTTTAGGAAATATCATCAATGTTTTAAATGTCACCCGTATCAAAAGGATTATGCCACTTTGACGTATCAATTTGTTTTCGCTCTACCGTCACTCAGATTTGTTCAGCTCGCGTTCAAATAGAAATCAGTGTCAAACTTGCTTACAGATGAATCTGTCTTTTAATTTACTTAAAAGTTTACTATCCTACGTGTCATGTTAATGTTGGTTTGCTGTTATGTTATGAACACTTGTGTAATGCAATGTGTATGTTTCTTAAGTGACGTCATTTGTTGCAGAAGTCGCGTAGCGGCTGGGCAGCCGGGTGCGGCGGCTGCGGCGGCGGGATGATGGACTGCTTGTGCCCCGCGCCGCGCACACTGGCCTGTCGCGTGGTGCTGCTCGACGAACGGGAACTGTTGCACGAAATACAGGTACAACACTATTTACTGCAGTAGATTAAAATATACTTAAGTGCCTCTAATACACAGGAAGAACCCTCGATCTTTTTATCCAACCCATTACCACTGTGGTGCGTAACCACACACTTTTTGTTTCGATTCAATAGTGATGGTGATAATACGATTCTTATAGCGGATGTCGACGGAGTTTTTAGAATCCCAACCATAACCGCGATAGACTCACCGACACTCCCGCGTCCCGGCGGACGCCGATAGTATTTTTCAATTTTCCCTTGTACATGAAACAACGCGTGGATTTTTCTCCATTTCTCAACCCGCACTCGTGAAATGCAGCTATTCCGAGACGAATTATTTGAAGTACACCCAGGGGCTCAAGGAAGGTCTTTTATATGCGAAGCTCGGGTCCAAGGTGCGGGCGATGAATTCACTGAATCGTACGTCGGCTCTATGAATATTAAATTCTATTTGACTCGCATTGTCGCCGCGTGGTGAATGTGAGAGTGGCTCGCGAGCGACGAGCGGACCGCGCCTACCTCGGGCGCGGGCCCTATCAACGTGTCCCTCCTGTTTACCTTTACCACTATTACTGCACGGATCAGTCTCAAACCAACGTCAATAACCATTTTTATCTAATCACAATATCTCCCATGTAAATGCTTAACTTGAACAGCATATATTAAACTTGGAAGCACATAAGATCGTGGCAGTCACTAAAGCCTCTCATTCTGAGATAATACTCGTATAAATCTCCATCGTTACTGTAAACAACCAAGGAATTTATGCCAGAAATGCTTTTGTTCGGTCTGTATGAAGACCCGCAACTTGTTCGTCAAACAAATTCTCATGATATATTGGGCTAAAATCATCCAATTTGGGTAAAGTGGGACCGACACGAGTTCGACGTTTCTTGCTAAATTGTATGGATATTTTAGATAAATCACCGTCCTTTCGTAAGTTTTCCCTATCTACAAAGGAACATTTGTCTTTAACGGATCTAGCGAGGATTTTTCCTTGCCAGAGATGAAAATAATATTCAGATTTATGGCCGCAGTGGCTGAGAATTGGATTTCTGTCACCAATGAGATTTCATTCAACTAAATTGTATTGATCACATAAACTCAACCATTTCAGAGATTCGGAACTGACCAATGGTAGAAAATCTAATAGATTGATCTTTTAAAGTTTGAGGAATGTCGAAGCGTCCGCGTCCGTCCGTAGCCCGTAATTGGTTAGACTCATACTTAAGTTTATTATAGAAAATTACAGGTAGACGACTCCATGGGATGATCTCATTGCAACACTACTCTTGTGAAAACTTCCGCAATATGTATTGGTTAGATTATTATAAATAAAATATATATATCTATGCTATTTTTAGAAATGTAGAACTAAGGAAGTGAAGAAAAGAGTAGGTATGATTAAAGTCAAAATACAAGAGCTTACTTTAAATAACATAAAATAATATTGAGTGTTGAATTGTTAAAAGCAACCAGCTTTTCTTTTGTCAAGACAATTGAGTGTCGAACGACGCGGGCGCGCCGTTTTATTTGGCTCAGATAGTAAAGGGGAAGACAAGGAATTGCACAGCAATTTATGAAGCGGGCCTAGTGTCGACGGCAAGTGGTGCGGGCTTCGACGTGTATTGTCGCGCCGGCAAATTGACTCGACGGCATTTCACGGTCTACTGCGCTGATGCACCTCGTTCCTAGTTCTGCTTTATTGATGACGTCTTCATTACCTGTCCCTTGACAATCAGCCAGCACAATGGAGCAAGCAATTACCTGTCCATTCGTGGCTGTCGTGTTGATTAACGTATTTTGCTGGCTGTGCTTTCAACTTTGAATGAATGATCAACGTGCGACGGTAAGGAATAAATTTGATTCGCATATCATAGCATGTTCAATATTAATAACCAATTTCGCTCACCGCCAAGCAGAAAGTATTTTACCTGTTTTTATAGAAACATAAATTTAAAATCACCGTTTTATTGGAAGCTGTCGTGAATACTAATTAATCTAGATACACATGATGGAGAGAAACGACTTTCTTTTATTTGACGATAAATAGGTATTAGCATAACCCTATTAAAATTTCGCTATTTCATTTCCTATTAAAATTTCGTTAAATTAAATTTTCATTTTTTTAATTTCCGAACTGAAAGCCAAATATGCTTTCAAGGCCATCCGTGGCAAGGGAAATCTAATAACTCAAACCGTATTTTGAACTCTGCTATAAATCAGAAATAGTGGCTCTATGTTTATTAAAACGAAGTGAAAAGTAAATTGATGTGTGCGGCGGTAGGCCGTAGACACACGATAACACGACAGCGACGAGGCTCGGTGGCGGGCCGGCGGCGGATCGCGTGCTCGTCGCCGCTACATCTACACCGTGCTGCCAGATTTTCAAATCGTTTGTTATTTTTCGAGCTTCACGTACGCTGGGAGCAAACGCGCTCTGTTATTAAATCATTTATTATTCAGCCCAACGAACTGTTTCGCAATTTTCCCACAAGCTTGCGGAGGATCCTATAGCCATACACTTATAGTGATATGTTGTTTCAAACGCACGTAGCTCTCTTAATTGGAACTTATTTTGCCAGTTGGATTTTGAGTCATTATTTGATGGTAGGTGGGATTTTGCAGTCTGTGTACATTATTTGCCCTGAATATTTGCCCTGTTTGACCACTCTTGACAGATTCAAGATCTTTTGTTAGTTTATCAGATTTTGCTATACGATTGTATACAAACGAATTAATTCTATGCACGTGAAAATGATTAATTCAACGATATTAAACTGTCATAAATATCCCCTGAACAATCACAATTCAAATCTGCTTTGTTGGACCTCTGCACCATGAAGGTAAATAGTAAATAATATCAGATGTTTGTCAACTTGTTTGAACAACGGATAGTATTTAATTTGTAGGTAGGCCACATCACATAGGTAGATAAACAAATTAGTTACCTACCTTAGTTATTCAATACACAATCTTATCATTGTTTGTTATTATTTCGACATAATACACTAACTGAACACATTGTTCATACTGATAATAAAATAAAACCAAAGATATGTTTTCCCACCCAATTGCATCGAAAACCTTAAACAAAAAGCAAATTATACCTAAATAAAAGAACCTTTACATTTGAGATGTTTGGGAAAAATGTAAACTAGCACCTTGGGGAGTACTTACGACGTCACAGGCGCACACGCAAGGTCTGTGAGATGCGCGTGAGAGCTGCTGCGCAGTGCGCGTGTTGCTCTCCAACCCGCTCATTATGTTACCGAGCCGACTACTGGTGTTACTGGTCCAGGCCCATCGCGTGCGCATTAGCCTAATTGTGGAAACCTGAGCATCAAGAAATGCTAATCAGAGATAGTCGGACTACATTATTGCTCGCGATAGCATTTGATTTCTAACAGTACTGCTTTATATTACCCGTCCCGATCTGTATTTAGTTTCTTCTCAGAAGCCAGGCGGTTCCGCAGCATCGATTGGTTCATTTAAATTGCAAATCTTAGATCAATTTTTGCAATCCAATTGTTTATGTATAAAATTGGACGGACTAATAAATTGACGAAGAAGACACTCATCTCATTTCTAGATTGTGTTTTAAAACTGATTTAAGCCTCACATAAAAACAAAGTACCCCATAACATTCAGGCGAGGCTAAGCAAAATTAAATTGCAAGCTGACAAGAATTTCTAAGAAGGCATTCCTCTGTCGATAAACGAATAATGAGAGCTTATTTTCGCCAAATTAAATTAGGACGGGCAATAAATTCAGGTAACTACGCCGTTATGCCAAATTCAAATGGTTCTTCTACATGGAAACATAGACTTGACCTTACATAAATGTTTCTATATTAATTAGATTAGCGCTGTGTAGGTAATTAGATACCCAGACAGGTTAATGATGATTAAGATAACCCAAATAAAAAATAACATTGAATATTGATTTTTTGGACGCAACTGTGATTTATTTTGTCCGATAGACATTTATGGGAAAGCTTGATTTAAAATGTGTCACGACTTTACTTTCGAATAAAAAAAATACTTTATGTTCGTAAATGAATAAATAAGTGGTCATATTTCACAGGAATATCGACAGACAACTTATTTATTTGACATTCAAAATATTATGAATGTTTTTTATTCAATATTTTCGGTAGCTTATTTAGTAGGTACGTAGTACGACAGTACCGACCCAAGAAGAGAAGATAGTTTTGTCATTGTGGTTAACGTTACCCTGCGCTGTGCGGTTTGTAGTAATCGAGCTCAAACGATTTTGTAATAGGTTTAGTTCCGCGGTGGTCAGTGATTTGTTTTTGAGGATACTATTACAATACCAATCTTAAACAAGGTAATACTTCATTGGGTTATAAACCTTACACGTAGTAAGGGACATTAACGCGCAATGTGTTAACATGAATTCAGCACATGAGAATCATGTCATCCGACGACTCAGCAAATAAATTTTTCGTCGGTTATTAAATGTGTTGGTGTCTGAAATTAGCTAAAATACAGGGTGTAATGTAGGGGACATTACACCCTGTATTTTTAGCTAATTTCAGACAACTTCAGTGCCTAAGTTTAGCTATGCATGAGCTACCAAAATATGCAATCTCGATTAGATTCCAATGTTTCGCAAATTTTGCCGACCTCACTTATCCCTTTCATAGTTTCATATCCTCTGTTAAGCAAACAATGCTCGGTTTGAGGAAATTAATAAATTTCATTTGTTTCAGGATAATAACACTGGTCAAGCATTATTGGACGTGGTGTTCCGTCATTTAGATCTCCTGGAAACAGCTTACTTCGGACTTCGCTACGTAGACCAAGATAGCCAAACGGTGAGTAAATATTCAACTTTATCCAGCACCCTGATTGGGTAATCACATTCTGAATAATTTTGAAGCATATTGTTAAATCCAATGCTTCATAAGTTCGAAAAATTTGTCTGCTCAACAACGTAAATAACGCAATGAAAGTTGTTGAACTGTCACAATGAAACCCATTGCTACTGTTGTGTGTTACGCAATTACCCCTCTGGTTAAGGTATTCACAAAAAAATCTATTTCCGTTATAATACAAAACCATAGAAAGTGTAGCCTCATGGTTGAAACTTTGTAAGTACCTATTGTTTGTAGTTTCCGTTTGCGATATACAATTTGGGAGACAAATGAGCTTGACAAAGTTTTCTGAAGGAAAAGAAATGTATTTTACAATATTAGGTACGATTGTACAAACTGGATCACAAATTCACAATATCTAAAAAGCAAAATACAAACAAGACAGGTATTTTTAAAACTTTCAGTTCTTCAAAGTAGAGCTATTTTGTAAAGATGACGTTGTGGAATTGGATTAGGAGATTATATCCCATCTGCGAGGTCTTTTTACTTGTCTGCGTCCGGATTTGAAATGTAAGGAAGGACTTTAAACTGATAAAAATATTTGTAAGAATGAATAACAGTTTTTAAAAATATATGGAAGATAGGGCTTCAAAATAAAGCAACTCTTGCAATATGAACAACAAAATGATGTAAGCTGAAAATCATTTAAATGAAATCAAAATTGTACAAATTGACACATTCATATTAACGCAAATTATTTATTCATGGTTTTAAAATCATGTTTCAAATCAACAGGGGGCCTAAAAGGGCCACTTTGGCGAATCATGAAAGGATAACATTATGAATCATAATATGGTGAAGATAGTCCGTGTTTTTCTTTTTTTTGCTGCACTACGTAGGTATAATCAAAGAGATTGGGATTGGACTTGGACTGGAATGATTGGTATTTTAGCACAGACAAAAAAAATTACTGATACATCCTTCACCGATAGGATTTGATACGATTAACTTAACAGTTAACTGTCCATTATGATTCCTAATGTTAACCTATTATGATTCTGTCATAGTGGCCTTTTTAGGCCCCCAGTAATCAGGGGGCCTACTCTCTTAGTCTGGCAATGAAAATACGGGCCCGTCGGAAATTATTTGATCGGTCAAAATAAGTGACAAATTCAATTATTTGAACGGGTAAAAACATGTAAAACGCATCCCGAGTAGAGACAACTGTCAAATCGTGTTGTCATTTGTTCTTAAGTCTGACCCCAAACTAATCTTATAAGAAATATGATATAATAAATAGGAAACGCCCGTAACTTCAACTGACACTAGGAATTTCGTGCTTAGGTACCCATGTATAGACCCAAAACACTAATGCTGGGGGCCTAAAAAGGCCACTTTGGCGAATCATAAAAGGATAACATTATGAATCGTAATAGACAGTTTAAACTGTTAAGTTAATCGAATCAAATCCCATTGATGAAGGATTTTTCAGTTATATTTTTTGTCTGTGCTAAAATACTAATCAGTCCAATCCAAATCCAATCTTTGATTATACCTACGTAGTGCAGCGAAAAAAATCACGGACTGTCTTCGCTATATTTTGATTCATAACGTTACCCTTCATTTTACGGGCCCCCGGTTTCTATTTCAGTTAATGATTCGAAAAGTAATTAATTTTAGTTGCTCTGGTTTATCGTTTCTATATGTATGAATAGAAGTAGGTACCATGCGTTTGTATATTATTTACGGCTATGAACGATTTCACTGACAGCCTAATGCAGTATCAATATATGTCCTCAGTACCTACCTACTTTTTTTATTCACCTTAGCTTCTTACCTATTGAAACTGAAAATTGTACCTGTTTCTTTATAGAAAATGCTTTTAAAGACTTTTCTTCTGATTTAAATAAAGAGTTTTCTTATTAATAAAAAATCATGGTTGTATTCAAATCAAATCAATTTTATTTGTTAACACAGGTAGAGAAATACAGATCTTGAGTTTGGTGTATAGAACGCTATGTTATGCCAGGAGGCGTACAAATATGGTGTGCATCTAGCTCAATATTACGAATTTACATTTCAAAATACACAAAAGATGTTTGAGACTCATGCATAATTAAAATTTCTGAATAAATTACACCGGTCAACATGAATTTTGAGTCTGAGTTCTGTACCTCTGATTTTGATTACTTATGGCTAACTAAAGAAAGAAAAAATATTTTTATCTAATAAAGTTTGCTTTTGAAGCTACCAGAACGAAATTTCAAATTTTATGAAAAAAGTACTATTGTTTAATTTCATTTATATTTAAAAGGAAAACAAAGGACATTGCCCA